>OZ005657.1:167530759-168730759 GCA_963930645.1 Salticus scenicus
ATGGTCTGACAAACCCCGGGTGCCAGGCCGACTATAAATATCTCATTGGTGACCAGCTATGACGGACTGACAAAAAATTTCATGTACTTATATTTTTGACTATATTTTTGCTTTTTCTCTCACCTTCTCCTCTTGGTATAAAAGATGACATTGCCTATATATTAAATGAATGGTATAATTGTAACATTTTCAGGAAAAATTTAATAATTACTTCTGTTTTTGAAGGATATTTTTCCATGAAAGAAATTTTCATACTTGACAATCTTCTTACTATTATACTGGCACTTCCCATGTCAACATTTTTGTGTGAACAAAGTACTAGTATCCTGAATGTGAATACTATCTAAAGCAAACTGTGTTTGAACTTCAAGCGAGAAAATACTAACAGTATGATGTTCATCAAATTCAATGGACTTTATTTAAAATTTTTCTTAGTTTACATTTTTAACTAAATTTCCTTTATTCATTGTAAAATAATGCATAAATGACCTGCATTAATTATAAAATTATGAAATATTACCCCTAATCTCTCTACGCTTCATTGTTAGTATTGTAGTAGAAATAATGTGCTATCTCTGGCTCCTAAGATATTTGTCAGTCCCTGAACATAACTATAAAAATAAAACTACAAAATTACATTTTTATTTTATTGTAGTACAAAATATTGAGAATGACATATTGAGAGAACGAGTTTACTTGCAATTTATGTATCAGTTCCTAAAAATGCGTGACCAGTGACTTGCAGATTTTAGAACAGCGAGTCAATAATTGACTCGATTTTTGACTTGCTGAATTTTCCCCCACTCAAATAAAATTTCATGAAAGTTTTAAAAGATTGTTTTTCTAATATATATCAGAATGGATAAAATAAAAAAATAAAAATTTCTTTAAGTTGCAAAGAAACTTGTTCAACAATTTTGCTAATGAGTAATTAGTTCACAAAAATTCTTTGGCATGTTATAAACCAACAAAATATTTTCCCACCATCTGTGACTTGTAACAACTCATTCAACTTCATCATTAGCAGTAAAATATATTTGTGGAACAGGAGATTCGTTCATGTCAAATTTTATAGCAAGAGGTAGTCATGATTTCTTGAAACCACTTTTGAGCTTTCTGCTTTTGTTCAAGAATTCAATTTTGTTGGAGAATTCCATAATTCTCCTTTGCATTTTGGGTGTAATAAATGTACGACTAAACGATATATATGACTAAGTCATATAAAACATAATGGCTAATTAAATGTACTTTTAACATATTTAAATGCTTTTATACTAAATAAATTTGTTAAAATTTATACAAACATTTTAGTTAATATTGAAGAATATTTTTTAGAAGGTAATCTAAACATTCTTAAAAGTGAAAAAAATTAGAATTATTGTTGATGTTAAAAATTTCATTTAAAGAAATTTTAAAATGCACTGTTTTAATGAATTACAAAAGGATCAGTTGATCAGGAGTTTAATTAAATCTCTGATTTTAATTTGTTAAAATTATGATTTAAACATTGAAATTATGTAATTCAAATCCTTAAAACTCCGATTTAAAATACTGGCAAAAATTACGCCAGCCAAAAATTATGCCAAAAATTTTGCCAGCGGCAAAAATTATGGCAAAAACTATTTTTGCCGGGACGGTTTATTCCTCGGTTTTTTCCACTTTGGCAAAAATTGGCCAATCCTGTTGTTAATATAATTCAATTTCTATGAATTTTATGTAGAAATAACCGTATAATTATATGTTTTCAAAATACATAAAAAGGTAAAATCTAAACCTATCTATAAACCTTTTTTTTAATTTGCCAGTAAAACTTTAAACTTCCCCATCTTGTAGTATAATAATATTTTATTTTTAGTTTGTATTAGAAACATGTTAACCGAACAGAATACGTTAGAAAATTAACATTACTCATTGAAGTGAGTTTTTAATGTTTTCCTATTCTGTTGACGCCACATTATTTTACGCTTTACATGTATAATAAAAAGTGAAAGTCTGGCTGTATCCTCATGACTTTGAAAAATGACTCTTTCGAGAAAAAGCTCTATCATTATTATTGTGCAAAGTTGAAGGAGAATAAAAAGAAGGTCGAGAAGAGAAAGGGTCAAAAATTTCACTTCTGACCTTACAAGATCCGAGAGCTCAGAGGTGAATAAATCTCCCGATAAAGATATTTTCAAAGATTGAATCGCAGGGAGCCATGTTTCAACTATCATATAAACTAGCTTTTAGAATAGGGTTCTAAAGGTCTGATTATGGGAATTAAAAGAAGTTAAAATGGAAAGTTTTGATCGTGAAAAACCAAATCGTGTATTTTTTACCTGAAAAACGAAGAAAATATTTTCGGCGTGCATATTTGAATATATTTATTATCTTCCTTTTTTATTATCTTAGAATGCTTGATACTTATGAATGTACGGATAAATTTTTGGATTAAAATTACTTAAGGACATTATTTTGTCGGTAGCAAAATTCTTCTGAAATTAAATAGCGTTGTTTCGCTGAGAAGCGATTTTAGACAAATAGAAACATGCGTACTAAAACATGGTTTTAAGTTGAACAAGAAGGGAATTAAAACACCGTATCAATATATGCTAATTTAATGCCCACAGTTTAACATTATAGGTGAGCATACAGTTAAGCATGCTTTTGTATTGCAGCTGATTTTTTTTTTTTTTTTTTTTTTTCTTTATGAAGGAAAAGGGTATCTCTCTCACACACACTTTTTCTCATTTCTGCTTAATTTCGTAGAATTCTCTTTAGTTTTCTTAGTTAGTGAAAATATAAAAGACTGTTTCCGAAAGTTTGATTCCAATTACATGAGTTTCTGAGACGATACCCTATTCTCTATAACAGTGGTGTCAGAAAAAAATTCAGTGATAAGTTGCTTGTTGAAATTAGAAATATATTCATTAGAAAAAAGGAAAAGAGAAAAAAAAAACATTGACTTACAGAATAAGGAAAAAAGTTGGTGTACTTTTTTATATAAATAAACTTATACTACTTTATCCCATTAATTCAATTTATGAAGTTTAAATGTATTCATATTTTTTACAACCAAAAAATGCAGATTTTTATATTGTTTTAAATATTAGGTTCATGCAACGACAGAGAGAAATAATCATTATATTAAATGCTTTTTGATATATCAAACTGTAATACAGTATTTAGAAAAATATTACATTTTATTATCTTTAAATTTACTTCTGACTAATTACAGTTACTGAGTTAGTCTGATTAATTACCTGAATTAATAAATAAAATTAATTTATTAATTCAGGTTTTTTTAAACATAAAATAAAATCAATATCTTCATACCCACATAGCAAATATTAGATCTATTTGCGTTTTGTAAATCTCTTATGAAAAAAATAGAGCGGTGAGAAAAAATTTCTATAATATATAGGAAAAATTAAGACAGAATTTCTAGTATATTAAGGTGTAAAAGAAAAATTCATGAAAATAAATATACTATTTAAGGAATATATATAGATATATTTAACCATTGTTGAAGGTTTGCGCCTAAATGCTATGGCCTGAATTCGAATAAAATCCGAAAGGCTGGCATTTCAATTCAATTTCTTTAGAATATTGCATGGATAAGAGACGATAACCATGCGAAACGTCCATTCGGAACATATCTCCTCTGCCTTTTATGGTAGCTTGCTTATATCCATAAACTTACACACACACCAAAATAATAATAATAATAATTCTAACTGTTTTTTGCATGATTTCAGCAAGCAAAAAATGGGGGGGGGGATTTGTGGGAACTGCACTTTTTACACGCATAACATTTTGTTAAAATAAAATATAATATAAAAGGAATCCTGTTTTTCTGAGTTCTGAAAGTTCTCTATTACCGCCAACTTTTCAACTTCACCGTCACGGACCACTAAATTCATAATTTAAAATCCCGTCGACCACTGATATGAAACATAAACATATTTGTAGCCTAATGGTAAAAAAACATCTCAAAACCAGAGAACATCTTTTATAAGCATTAAATAAATATATTGTTTTAATGAGATGCTTTTTAATAGCCAGTTTTTCGATTTTTATCTTCACTGACGTTTATGAGAGACGAAGAGAAGATGTTATTTCAACCCGAGAATGCGGTACCTTGATTTAATTCGTGTTTCAAAGAAAAAAGTCTTTTCGTGCGAATGTGTTGCTGAAAATTAAATCAAAACTCTCACTGCTTTTAACTCCGTAAGGCATGTTAAGTTTTTATAGAAAGCAAAAAAACAGAGAAATATCTTGTTATAAATTGGAATTTCAAGACAAATATTTAAAAATGGCAGGATTTGTTAATTTTGTAATGGTTCTATCTTCCAAATTTAATGTTGTGAAACAAAAAACAAACTTATATATTCTTTAATTAACTTATTTAACTTTATTAATTAATTAACTTCTTTAACTTTATTTAACTTATATATCCTTTATGATTTATTTAATGAACGATACTGTGCGAGTATGAGTGATGCAGAAAATTCTGAAAATGAACAACTAGTGTAATTTTTAATAAAACAATCTTTTTTAATGTAAATAACGTCCAGGTTTTTTTTTTTTTTTTTTTTTTTTTTTTTTTTTAACAGCAATTTTTTTTTAATTGCGTTTGTGTTAGGGCTAAGGCCATTTGGCTACTCAGGCTCTATATGCCTAGGTAGTATGCCCTTCGTAGGGGTATTTCTAAGGAGACCAAGCTCGTATTGACGTGAGTTTTGGAGAAAATCACGAACAACTAGCCTAAATAACTTTTCTCGCAGACCAGCGGTTTGCGACCTCTACTGTAATACAAAATGCTTAGTCTTTACTTCAACATTTGATGAAAATGTATTATCTTTTGGTTCTTTAAGGGGTCTTGGGAGTTTTAATCTACAAAAAAAAAAAAAAAAAAAAAAAAAAGTAATTTTGATATATGAAATATACACAACATTTTGATACTTTATTTATACTTCTAAACACTTTTACTCAAAAGTAATGAACAAAATTGCATTTGGTGTTAAAATTGAACTTCATTGTATTTCCAGATTTTTAACTTTAATTTTCTCAAAAGTACTCTTTTGCCACTATTGGCAAGATTTTGTAAAAACTTGTTCACCTATCGATTTAAAACTCTGCACAAAAATTCACATAAAGGATATAAACAAAATTAATAATTAATCTTCAGTGAAACTAATTTTATTTATTTTTTTTAAATAATTACAAAAAAAATTGAAATTTTTTAATTTTTGCCTATTTTTAAAACTCGTAAATTTAAAAAAAATTCTAAAACCTTAATTTATTTTGTAGATGTAATTTATATAAATGTGAGTGCAAAGTTTTAAAACAATATATGAAAAAAATTTATTTTCGTGTCAGACTGTGAAGAATATGTTAAGAATATGATATGATAAAGTTTTCATGATGATGTGCTTGATTCAAATGATGATGATATGGGACTCATAATTAGATCATTTGATTATAAAGAAATTCACCATCTTGTAATCTCTATATTTGATTTTGTTTTTACATCATTTTTTAATAAAATGGAAAATAACTGACACTGTCAAAGAGCTAATTTCAAGGTATTAATTGTAATTTACAAAACTGAACTTTGTAAAACTATTTTTTCAAAGGCTTAAACTTATATAAAGCAAATGTTTATATTTTCTCTCTGTCTTTTCTTATATTTCAATTCAAAACATGTCATTACAGACGCGTGAAAATTATAAAAATAATTGTAAAATTTTATTTACTTATTTTTTTTTTTTTCCTCTCTTTTCTTATTTTTTATGGATGCAATAATTCTAGAAAGATATTTTCACTTGTTGACATAATTTATCTTTCATTCTTTAAGAATAGTTTGAAGGATATATCTTTTTAATTTTTTCAAGAATTTTTAAAAGAGTGTATGACTGTTAGTGCTGCCTGCCTGTCCGCATTTTCATTTCCCTGAGTATTTTTAAATTCCACAGTATACTCTTAATTTTATTTACAAATCACAACATAAAAGTTTCTCCATATCACTGAAAAATGTAGAAAATACATATCGATCAATTTCTCGTAACGAATCTGAATAATTTTGTGTGGTACTTTAAATCTACCATCAATATTAAACATATAATTTTCTACAGGAATTATCCTTTATTGCTTTTGGGGGAAAAAATGAATGCTCATTTCGAAAGTTTAACACAGTATAAAGATGTTGAAATGTGTTAATAAGACATTCGTCCCTTAGACCATAATGTGTTCTTTTTTTGGAGGAGGGGGAAAGTTTTTATAGATACGAACTAAAGTAAAAAAAAAAAAATACTGTCAAATTTTGAAGAAAAGTTTTTTTTTTTTTTTTTTTTTTTTTTTTTTAACCATCTTAATCATTCTTAAGTAACAAAAGATAAATTACATCAACAAGCTAAGATACATTTCTTGAATTCTTGCATGTATTAAAGATAATAATAAAACAAAAAATTTGAAATTTTGCCCAGAAAATTAAAATCCATTCGACAGCCGTCAATACTATTATGGTTATCATTAAGCGTAACTGAAATTTAAAAAAAAAAATTAAAACTGAGAAAAACCATTTAAGATTACTATTCCTTTTTTTTTTTTTTTTTTTTTTCACGTGTCTCGAAACATGGGTCATCAGTTAATCTCACGGTAATGATGATGAAAACGTTTGTAAGTTTCAAAGCCTACCGACATGATACTTAATTTTCAGCGATTTTAAGGGTTATTTCTAAAGTTAACAATATTTTATAGCATACGTTATTAACTAAAACCACGTCTATTTCAGTTTATAAATTTCTCGTCAGAAAAGTTTCCAAGACGAGAAAGAAAACTACTTTAAATTAGGTGGACTCTGCTTAGTTCCCCTTCATATACTTGTTCTCATAAATTTCTACAATAGCTCTTGTACTACATTCGTTTTATGAGAAATGAAGTTTACCGACCATTCGGCACGGTCGCAGAATAATATTCCCCACCCCCTAGGCTGCTCTAATTCCGCTTTGATACATTTATCCTTAACATAAATTGTTGTTTAATTGTTATTAGGGTCAGTTTCACATTTTTACTTTTCATGGACCGCCATAGTACTAAAATTCCAATAATCCTCATATTGCAAGTTTCTGTGAAATATTGCCCTATTTTTCCATATTAAGAGAAATCGCAAATTTCAAGTAACTTACGAAGTTTTCAAAATAAAATACCCATAGTTAACGATGTTCTTTCCAGTATTATAAATGTTATTTTAAAACCTGTCCAACATTTTTACAATGAAAACAATCGGCATTATACATGTTTATGTGAAATTTTGTCCTATCCTCCCCAGAAAAAAAAAAAAAAAAAAAAAAAAAATCGTAAATTTTTAATAAATTAGAACGTTTTTAAAGTAGAATATTTATAGTCAAAATATTCATGTCAGATCCTAAATGATAATTTAAAACTAGTCCAATATCTTTATGACAAAAATAATTCTCATAATACACGTTTATATAAAATTTCCTACTATTCTTCAATGTTAAGAAAATCAGAAATTTTCTAAAAAGTTTTATTTTTTCAAATTAGAATGTTGAAAATAAACAAGGTTCTTGACAGTGTCATAAGTAATAGTTTGAAATTGGTCTGGCCTTTCTGCGATCATTTGTTCTTGGGATATCGTGTACCCAGACTAACACATTAATAAAATAGCAAACTAATAAACTGACACCCTAATTTGAAAACTGACACTACATCGAAGCACTGATTTTCAGGATTCTCACACCTCAAAACGTGTCAAAACATCAAAAAACTTAGGTCTAAAAATTTCACGATTACCTAATTTCCCCATACCTATAATATGGTGGGACATAGAAAGAGGCACTAACAAATTTCGTAGTAAAATTTTTCTTTTCTTCTTTTCTTTCTTTTTTTTCTTTTTTAAGAAATCTTATTTTCCATTATAATAAAAATAAAGCAGGTCTAAAGAATTTGAAAGTTTTTATTTTTCATTTTACCTGATTTATTTTCTAATAAAATAAACTGATTACATTTTAATGCGATATGAAGCCATAGTTTAAATTTATAGACTAACAAAAATTATTTAAAGTTTTCCTAATGTTGATAAACTAAGTTAAATTTTACGCATGTAGTAATAGGCAATATATAAAAGTGTATGTATATATCATATATATGTATGTAGATTAATCATTTTTGCAAATCTGCACTTTGTAGTTCATGTTTGAAGATGCGTAGACCAAATAGAGGTCACGACCAAAGCAATTTCAGATTAAATCAGACTAGACTGATTATCTTCAAAATCAACGGTTCAGGGAAAGCAGTTTTTGATGGACTCGAAGGCATAACGGGTTCAAAAATGAAATCAAAGCATGACCTTGGTTCCTTCACTATAGGATTTACCATATATCTTTGGAGATGATCGAGAAATCACCTCCGGATATTCTCGTGTAGTCTTTATTTATACGTATGTTGATAAGCAGTTCACTAAACCAGAACAACGTGCATTACATCTTGTAAAAGCATTCAACTGTAATAAAAAGATTTTTTATTGTACATTTTTTAAGGTTTTTCTTGAAGTGAAACAAATATCTGTATGCGGATGATAACAGTGATATTATGTTTTTTCGAATTGTTTAAGCAAAAGCTAAAGTTGGGGTTTGATTAATCTCACTAAAAAAATATTTTCTGGGATGGTGTGTGTGTGTGTGTGTTGTGGGGGGGGGGGGGTCACTCTAAGGTCATTTTTTGCATATTGAGGGTCATTGAACCGTGACCTATAACTTAAAGTGAATTCTAAACCACCACGGAGAACAATCATGCTTAAATCGGTATTCGACTTCAGCACTTGGAAACTGAAGGCCAGAGCTAAAAAATTTCAAATTAAATGAAACATACATTTAATCTATGCACTGTTAAGTACATCTACCAAGATAAATTTAAAAGTAAAAGAAAAAGAAAGAAGGTAAAAAAAGACATGAAAATTTGACCCTCTGCTAAATTTGTTACCAAAATAAAAAGCAACCTGCAATTTAAACAAAGCAGAATGGTCTACCAAAAAAAAAAAAAAAAAAAAAAAAAATATTTTTTTGAAATTTGAAAAAAATATATATTTATCGAACTTTCATTGAAAAAAATGTGATAAGATATAAAATTGTAGAGAAACAGATACATGTTATATCTTTATTTGGATTAGAAGCAGTAGACTTTGGAGACACGAGGAGTCAGTGTGAAAGTAACCTGCGGTTTAAACGAAATAGAAGTTTCTACCGGAAAAGAATGCAGTTTTGAAATTTGAAAATTAAAAAAAATATGTAATTTTCATTTAAAGAAATACGATAAATATAAAATTGTAGGAAAATGGATACGTATTTTATCTTTTCTTTGGATTAGAAGCAGGGGACCTTGGAAACACCTGGAAACAATGTGAAAGTAAGCAACAATTTAAATGAAACAGACTCGCGACGTTTCGACTAAAAAAATATATTTTTGAAATTTCAAAATTCCAGAATTTTTTTTTTTTTTTTTTTTTTTTTTTCTTTTTTTTTTTTAATGTGCAATTTTCATTGAAAACAATACGATAAACATAAAATTGTAGATAACTGGATATGTATTTTAACTTTTTTTTTTTTTTCTTGTTAGAAACAGTGGACATTGGAAACACCTGGGGACAGTGTGCAAAATAGTAACATATCTGGACAGTGCAAGTCCTGAAGCTTCGGAAAGTACTTTGAATAAAATAAAATGGCCTTGTTTTATGATCTGTAGCGAGATTTTTATAGTGTGAACTAAATTAATTAATTAATAATAATTAAAGGTTTTGAGCAAATTTTCAAATAGATATATTTAAAGTTTTTTTTTCAAAGAATAAGACAATATTGCAAAGAAAATACATATTATATTTCAACTATTTTTACAAGAGTTACAGTGCATAAAAAGATGCATCCTTTTTATCTCTTTCTTTAAGTATGCTAGCATTATTTTATATATTCTTAAATAATTTGTCCTAAATTCTCAGATCTAAAATATCTTTGAAATGTTTTGTCAATAGTACATTACGGCAGATATAGATGATTTTTAGTAAGGAAAGAGAAAGATACAATAAAAATTTTATTTTTTAAATATTTACTGTAAATTTTGTCACTTATCAATAATTAATATGGGACAAACTGCTTTCAGTGGTACCTTCTGCCAGAATTTTGTTTCTTTTAAAATTAAAGGTACTACATTTAAAGGTTTTACCTTTCAATGTAGAATAACTTTTAAAATAAAAATAGAGTTCATTTTCACTATTCAAAAACTGGAATATATATATATATATATACTATCCACCAATAAGTATTTGGACACTTTCCAATTTAGACGTTTTGTCAAATACCTAGCAAAATTCTGCAGGAATTATATTGAAACTTTGGGAGTATAAAGAACATGTTATACCTCAAATATTTCAGCAAAAGCTTTGTCTGAAGAGGAAAAGAGGACAAGTAAAAAATTAAACGAAAGTCAAAATGTTTTGGATCACCCTGTAAAAAGTAATGCTTGAAATGCGTTTTGGCTGTAGCATGTGATTATGAGGATTATTCTAATTATTTGTATGATGTTTTATGAAGCTACCACATATAATCATGGAGATATAATGGTTTCTTTAAAAAAAAAATCAAAAAGAATTTCCTCTTTTTTAATTATAATACGTAGAGTATTAAACTCAGTGCAGAGCCATTTTTAAGAAACTTGGCATACTACATTAGGCTAAGCATTCTGCAATCAGAATGCGAAAAATGCCAAACATCTTACGAAATATGAGTAATTTTACAACATAATTTTTAACTACGGATGCACAAGCTTTATAAAAAGTTTATTTGCATAATTTAATAGCCAAAAGTTTTGAAAAAAAATGATAAGGGGTTTTATCAATATTTATTTATTATCAGCGAACACAGTATTACCATTAGACATTGATTAAATCAATATAAAAATGTGAGCAAAACCCCTTGTAGTTTAGCATGTATTTTGGGAGGAACTGAAATTCTGTTCATTTTATCTTTCATAAATTTTAATTTACGCGATGTTTGTTTGGGGCTTTCATGCAAGTAACTCAACACTTTTGGTGATTAAATTACGCAAATGAAATTTTTTTTAAGCTTGTGCATGCGTAGTTAAAAACTATTTAGTAGAAATGCTCATATTTCGTAAGATACAAAACATTTTTGCATTCTGATTGCAGTATGCTGTGTCTAATATACTATGTCAAGTTTCCTAAATATGCCTTTGCACTGTTTTTAAGACCCTAAATTTTATAATTAAAAAAGTAGTGTTTTTTTTTTTTTTTTTTTTTTTAACTTTTTTAAAGAAACAGTTATATTTCCATGAATATGCTGTAGCACATTTTTACAAATTATTCGTCTAGTTCGCAATAAATTCTCTTTCATAGTATTTTTCTTTTTTTTTTTCTTTTTCGTTTTTTTTTTTTTTTTTCTTTTTTTTTTCTTTTTATTTACTTGCCTGACTCACATTCTGGCATATTCCAAATCTTTTCTACCGCTGAAATAAAAAAATAAATAAATAAATAAATGCTATTACATATTGAAAAGGCTTAAATTTTCAATGCCATCTCAAATTAGCATCTTCCACTGAATTAATATCTACTTTCTTTCAATGCAAAATTCGTGTCTACACAAAGGAAAAGTGATTATGTATAGCTTCTATTTCCTGTGATTTAATTTAGCTATGCGAGTAGGAAATCAGTGATTTAAGGATGAATGCAAATGGATTAAATTATATTGTGATAAAATTTTTCGAAATGTTACATTTACGATAATATTTTGCCAGTTGCATAGTTTTTTTTTTAAACTTTTTTTTTATTTATTTTTTTATTTATTTAAGAGTAACACGCTAAATGTATTCAAATTCTCAAAATAAAAACTACATTATTTGTATGTATTTAAATGATTTTTTTTTCCCTTGCTGTTGTTACTAACGATGTCATTTCTTTGATATTCAGGAAATCAGGAAATTGAACCTAGATTGTTAAAAAAGTCATTAATTTCATAAGCAACTATTTCTACCTGAGATTTATCTGAGGTAGAAAATTTTCTTATCTTTCTCTTTAATGTTCTGTATGAATGTCGTAAACTTATTCGTTTTATTTTACTTCATTTTTATTATTATTATTATTTTCTGAATATTTAAATTTATTTGAAATAAATATAGCTCTGCAGACAGAACAATGACATATTTTACGGCATTCACCTTTCATAAAATGATTATGGGATTTAATTGCCGAGAAAAAGACAGCGTAACACAGTAATTTCCACTCGGGGCACAGAGACTTATATTCCGCTCTTCCACACACGCGCGCGTACAAATAATAATAACAATAACAATAATAATAATAATAATTAAAAGCACCTTAAACTGATATCTAACAAAATCTGGAAATTAATGAATATTATCAAAACTTTTGATTGCACAAAATAAATACCATCGTTGCATTCAGAGCTGTGGAAAGGGGTTAGATAATACTTTAAAATTTTTACATCTATTAAGTTGAGAAAGTTGTCTATGAAGCCTTATTCCCTTATATCCTTTCCCTAAATAAAATCAGACACACACTTAAAGTTAATTAAAGTAATTTAGGGGAGAGGGGGGCACATATGGACGTTTTTTGTTTTATTAAAAAATCTAACCTTTTTCATCTTTTTTTTTTCATTTTTTTTTACTAACCATAATCTTACATCTAATCTCTTCAAATACATGTACTTAAATATTAGGAAATGTGACAAAATTATTTTTAAAAAAATATTTAAAAACATGCAAAATTTGTCCACATCTGCCCCTACAAGGGGTACATTTGGACATGCTTGGGGGCACATTTGGACAAGTAAATATAGCATTATCAACAGTTTAAAATAACAAAAACAAATGACTTGAATACATATATACTGGAAATATCCATTTCTGTTGCTATAAATAAGGGCAATAAAATATTTTAATTATATTTATAATCTTTAAAAAAGGACTTTTAAAGAAAATATATATATTCTAGTGATGTTCTATGATCTTCACGATTTGAGTCGCAGTTTTTTACCTAATCAAAAATAAATTTGCTTTAAATTATGGTGAACATTTTAATAACTAAAACAAATAAATTGAAAATAATCAAATACACATTAATATGGAAAAAAAAAAAAAAAAAAACTTTATTCCTATTTCACTTTATAAGACTCTAAATTGACCATAAATCTTAAGTTTGCTGCTGCATGTTCAGTTCCTCCTATTATAATGCTGGAAGAAAGACTTCATCACTGAAAACTAGTCTGTTAACAGCTCATATTCCAGCATTCTTGAACGAACTGCTGATATTTCTTGGAGTGAAAGAATTAAGATTTAAGATATGCATTTGATGACAGTTCTGCTATTTCATATATAGTGATGGTCTTTCCTGGATTAGAAGCCATCCAATCATTAAAAGCTATTTTTACTTTATCTTTGAAAGAATAAACGCCAACATCTAGTGGCTGCATGCGATGGGAACAGTGAGGGGGAAATGATGAAACAACAATTCAATTTTTTCTTGCATACATAATAGCTTCTATTGATGTGTGGGTATCATGGTTGTCCAGCAGTAAGAGTATTGGGTTAAATTAAACATTATATTTTTAGCCCACATCAGATTTTTTTTTTATTATTTAGCTTTAGATTAAATCCTGATAAGTTGTGAATAAAACTACACTGTAAAAAAATAACTATTACCAGCTGCAAGAAACTCTCTGTGATTGGAGAAAATAATTATTTTCTCCAATCACAGAGAGTTTCTTGCAGCTGGTAATAGTTATTTTTTTGCAGTGTATACAATTACGCTTAACTATAATAGCAAAGATTAAAAGCTACAGTCTTTGTTATTTAAAAAATCATTTTAAGCACCTTATTGCTTTAATTTTGTGTTATAAATTCTAAATATAACACATTAGGGGCACATTTGGACAGTCCACATGTGCCCCCAAAACAATGTCCAAATGTGCCCCACAGTCACATGTTTAGAATTTTGTTAAGCCTAGCTTAGCAGAAATTTTTTTTGACAAATATGATTAATAAATCATTATGTTCATCAAACAAGCTATCTAGTTTTATATAATTAATTTTCATGATGCAATACAAATATGTATAATTAGGATTGTACAAATAAAGCATAACTTTACTTTTAAGCTTCAAAACTGCTTGGTTGACATAACTGGAAAACTTTCACAGCCAATTGCTTTAAATTTTCCTGGGAAATGCATCATAGTGTTGCCAACAAAATATAATTATTTCATAATTTTCACATTTATTTAAGTTAGGGAAATTTAAGTTGTCCATATGTGCCCCTGTCCAAATGTGCCCCCCTCTCCCCTATAGTTATTATATAAATTTTTAGTACCAATCTTCCAAATTTATTAATGAACAGGTTTAACTATTCCGTTAATTACTCGTATTTGTATTTACGTATACTAAATTTATTAAATAATAAAGATTAGATATACTGCATGAAGTTTATTTGTATTTCTAAATAGTATACTTTAAATGCAAAATAAAAGTTAATTCATATATTCAGCTTGTATTATCATTGGTCAAACAATGCAGCTTTATTATTGTAACTGTAATAATTCTCAGTATTACAAATATTTGTTTAATTGAAAAAAGAAAAATATTAAAAAACTACTTCAACGAGGTAACATTTCTCAGAGGGAAACAAGCTCCAAAATTTTTGGAAACACTGGTATGTTGATCAAATCAGATATGCTAAGTTTAATTTACGGCTAGGACATTCTTCGATTTCAGTATAAAAAATCTGCTCAAAAAACGAAATTCTAGTGAAGCATAAAATATAATTATGAAAAAAATGTCCTATTTAATTAAGCAAATTAATACTTTAATATTCAACCTTTAAACATGTACTTTTTTTTTTTTACTAGAATTGTGATAAAAAAGAATAATTTGACTAAACGTAATCATAAAATATTTTTTTTTAACGATGGTATGTCAGATGTGGATGTCATATATTGAAAGTGGGAGTAGCTCCTTTACGTCTCTTACTGAATAGCTCCGTTTAGCTCTTTTAGTGAATAGCTTATTCTTACAGCTCCTCTCTTCGTGAGTAGCCCCCACTCAAAAACTAACTTTCCTAACGTTAGTAAGTTTACATAATAATTCTAGAAAAAAAAAAAAAAGAAAAAAAAAATGGATATCTATATTTTTAAAGAATAATGCAAAGCTTGTATATTTAGACATTAGGGAACAAAAAGCATCAGGGAAAGATTTTTCGATTGGGAACTCAATGCAATTTGATTCCGAAGGAATATCATTGAAGAATCACTGAGAAAATATGCATTAACCCCTTAACTGCCCCGGGCGTATATACACGTCTTTACGAAATACGTTCTTTTGTATTTTACTGCTATTAGTGAAACTACTTACATGGTTTAACAATGCAATGAAATAACCTTAAACCAGTGGCGGATCCAGAACTTGACTTTTTTTTTTTTTTTTTTTTTTGGGGGGGGGGGGGGGGGGGGTAAATCCGCCACTGCCTTAAACGGGATCTCGACAATGTTTTTGAAAGATTTACTCATTTCAGAGTTGAAAGAGAGCTGTGGCTCTTTGAAGCGAATCTCGTAAATTTTCATCGGCAGGTAAGTAGCTCCTTTACATCTCTTACTGAATAGCTCCGTTTAGCTGTTTTAGTGAATAACAATTATTCGTAAGACTTCTGTTGGAGTCTATAATTTGTTGAGAAGTTTTTTCTTTAATCTTACGTTAATGTAAATAAAAGTCCATTGATTTCTATTTAACCAAAAATATATGAATTTGTTCCGAGAGAAACCGACCACACAGTCTGAAACCTCCCTGTACCAATAAATTCTTATTCTAAAAGAAATACACTAAAAAAAGTTTACTTATTTATTTATTTTAAAGATAGCTATTTAAAATTGTTATTAAAAGTTTTTTTTTTTTTTTTTTAATAATGAAAACATCTTTTATGACAGTTATTTTTTGTCATAAAAAAGAATTAATTAATACTATATTGTTTTAATTACCTTATTCGCTGGCATAAAAGTATTTCTTTTCCTTCCGGTAATTATTGTCTGAAAGAAAAGTTTCTTTTAAAACAAAATAATTCCCTTTTGTCTGCTATCAAACTAAAATACGGCGAAAAAAACTATTCTTTTAATTACTGTTTAATATTTCCTCGCGCATATAAATGGTATATTTCTCTAAAGAAAGGCTGAAAAACGAAGAAATTGCTATCGAAGTTAATACAACTGAAATGAAAATAACTAATTTAGTTGACTTTCAGTTAGTTTTATCGTTTCTTTATAAATAATAGTTTTTAGCTTTATAATTTTATTTTTTATGCAGTAAAATAAAATTGAGAAAACAGATACAGTCGAACCTCGTTAACGCGAACATACTTAACGTGAATTACTTTTAACGTGAATTATTTCCACAATCCCCGTCAAAATGAAAATTTGTGTACTTATATGAAGGTAATTACTGATAGCATGAACTACTGATAACATGAACAATTTTTTTGTTCCCCTTGAGATTCATGTTAACGAGGTTCGACTGTATTAAAATTTTATGTAATAATACTATGCAAGCATTTATATAAGTTATTATTTACTTATTTTTTCCAGCTTGTTTATCTTTCTTTTTTCTTTTTTTTTTTTTTCACACAGCTTATTAATTTTTATTAATTATTTTTTCTGGAAACATGCAATCCAATTAAATGTGTTAAAATTCAATAAATCTTACGTAAAAACATTTCACTAATTGTAACTTTTATTTTTAAAAACATTAAAAACGGCTATTTTCGGTTTCATGAAATTGTCTGATGCAGAGAAAATGAAGTTCAGAACACCAGAATGAGAAGGTATAGACCGGAATTCTATACAAGCTTCTAAAGTTTTATTGGTGTGGAATTCCTATTAATTAATATGTTTCAAGTGAATTCATTTCCATGTGAATTCTTTCTAGGGAACAATGAACATTTAAAGAATCATTTTCAAGTATATGTATTGGATTAATTCTCCAATCTTAAATATTGGATTATTTAATCTGACGTTCACAGATACGTAGAATATTTGATTATTATTCGGCAATGAATATTAGGGAGGTATGCACTGAGATTCTTTCAATGAATTTGGATTGAAAATTTTTAGATGTTTAAATGTTTTGTAAATGAATTCGTTATCCTGTAAGGCACTGGTGATACATTTTTCAAACGGCATTTTATAATTATATAATCGAGAAACATACATTGGTAGCTTCAGAACGTACAGGGTAGAAATAATTTAATAATAAAAATCTGATTTAATGTATTAAGTTTCAGTTTGCTATTTAGGTTATAAATTAACAGAAAATATAACTTTGATCATTTATATTTATAGTATTTTATAAATTGGTCAAATATTCCTTTTACACGAGCAAATGGTAACCAGGCTAATATTCGAACCTGGGACCTTTAAGTTATCATTCCAATGATCTACCACCAGAGCTAACCCGGTTAATAAATAAGCATTTTCCTTGGTGAGAATCGAACTTACAATCTTGGCATATCTCAAGTATTTCATTATAAGTACAGCGCGCTCTCAGTAAATTGTAACAAAACTCAAGTTAGATAAGATAATATAATAAGTGATTATGGCCTTAATGCCAATATAAGGTTTACTATTAGTATAAACAAAAAAAGTTACATTTTATCGACTATCATAAATTTTAATAACATTACTAGTACGGTGTTAGGTTACGATAAATAAATTAATAGGGATTACAAGTGCGATTTAATCAATAATTCAAACATTTTGATAGAAAAAGTATATTTTTCTGATTAAGTATGATATATTAAAATAGGAACGAGTTATTATAGATTAATTTTATTCAATAAAAGATAAAATCAATATTAGAAATATTGATAATAAAGCTTTCTGAATAACTGAATTAAAATGTGGCATTTTCCAACTTTTTTGTAGCTGATTTTGGTAAGGTTATTATTTCGTGTTGAATATGTCAAATTCGGGTCAGCTTCTGGGTTGAGAAAAATCATTTTGTGATTCCCATTCATTAGCAAACGTTACTAGCTCAAAATTGCCCTAATATTGAAGACATTTGAACAAATATTCGCATAAAGACTAATTCTTATTCGATAGAAAATTTTTCCATTCTGATACCATTATTCCAACGGTTATGTTACAAATTGAGATATTCTTAAATTGTTTAATACAGCATTATCTGAAACAAATTGTGATATTCTCTATAGTTACAACCAGTTACTTGATAAATATTGTCAATCAGTACTGATTGTGTATTTAATGGGAATAAACCTTCTAATATTAAGGTAATGTATTTCAAAATTAGTCGAGTCCCAACAAGAGATGGAATATTGTGCTCTCATAGCTGGTAGACGAGAAATGTCGAGTTCGATCCCAATCGCAACTTAGCTGTTCGGAGTTTTCCAGGGTTTTCTCAAAAACTCGCGTAAATAAGGGTTAGCACTCCTTAATAAGACCCCCGCCGAGGGCACTCCCTCCAGACCTAGGACCTTCGTGTAGTCAATCAACCTTATTACTTACACCATAAACCACACCACCCAACAAGTGATTAGAGCTTAGTTAAGTGGATAGCGAAATTTAAAATTACCAAAATATAAACAAATAAAGTACTCGATATTTAAAAAATAAAATAAAATAAAATAAAATAAAAAGTTTATATTTTTTTTTTTTTTTTTTTTTTTCAGAATTTCATATTTTAATCTATATTACAGTGCGACTTAATTTTAGATTAAATTCTATAAAAGTTATAGTGAAAACTCCCTATAGACATTGAAATAAAGCTGTCTTAATAAATCTATTTTAGTTTCATATTAATTTAGATATTAAAACATAATTTTAAATTTTGAAAAATCTGAAATTTGCAAGCAATTTCAGCATTCAAACTTAAAAATACTTTTATAAATTAACTTTTGAATGGATCCACAAATTAATATACAAATATGTTCAGAATGTATATTTGAACAATAATAATGTGAAATTCAAGGAGGCAGGGGGGGATTAGCAAGTGCAGACCATTTTAACTTGTTTCCAAAATAATTAAAACATTATTATTATTTTTTTTATTTAATTTATTTAATATTGTTATTTTCCAATGCACATGCATGCTAATTTTCCTAATTTTAAGACAGTAGTCTACAAAAAAGTGTCTGCCGTCAATTTTAATCTTTTAACGAACGCTACCTGTGATTTCAAAATCTGGCTATGCCTTGGCCTTATAAAATTAATTTACTTTTAGTAAATTATTTTTTCTACTTTTTGAAAAATAAAATCAAGACATAATAATCCCTTAGATTCCTTATTTCTTCTTGCGTAATTTGTCCGTGCCAACACAGCCGTTACATTGCTTAGTTCAAAAAGTATTGGGCTTAAATTACACAACTTTTCGAAAAACAAACTTATCTATTAGAAAAGTCAGCTAAAAGTAATGGACTTCATTTCTTGAAAAAGAGAAAATATCTGTTTTCTTTCGAAATAAAAGTCAACTATTAAAGTAAGAGAGAGATCATATTTTACTTTAGATCCTCAAAAGATTTAAAAACCCTCAATGAAAAAATACCGATCTTTCCGTTTATAAGAAAGAATTAGCAAAGTTTTTGTAGTAGAGTTTGATATCAATTAAATAAACATCGTTATAGAAATAGAGAGTAAAGTACTTAATAAATAAAGCGAATTCACGTATTAATTGCTTAAGCCACGAGTAAGAGGATAAAAACCTCTATTTCTTTAGTAATTCTTTTAATAAAAGAAAATATTTTTTGAAAACCCTTTTATTTACTTACTAAAGAAAAATAAGTGCGGACATGCAGCTAATGAAAAGAAAGCAAGAAATTTGTTTTGTAGGATTACAATGATAATATCAGTCATTATTTTTTGTTGTTTGCATTGTTGCAAATCCGATTATGAAAAAATTAATATAAGTAGTTGCTGTTGTAGCTTAGTAATTTATCCTTAACAGACGATTTAGTAGAAGATATATATATATGTATATATATATATTGATTATTTTTAAATTATTTATACATTCTTTTATAATCTTATTATTAAAAATATTGGTTTATAATTTTTTTAATTAGTGTTTCAGCTTTATTAATTTCGTTTTTTCTTTCGTTAAGATTCTTATATAATAATAATATATATATATATGTGTGTGTGTGTGTGTTTTCATTTATGTAATTTAAAATTATGGTTTTGAGTGAGCTTTTGATGCATTAATTAAATAGTTTTTATACTTAAATTTGAAGCTATTTTAAAGGATTTAAAATTTCTATAAATCAATGAATATTTCCTGCTTCAACCCCTTCCCCTCTCTTTTTAAACCTGCATTTTATTTTATTTTATTTTATTTTTTTTTAATTTATACTCTCTACTCCCATCCCACCCTCCAAACAATTATTATTACTTTCTAAGTAATAATAGAATACAATACATATTCAGGTACACAAAATTTTGCGCTAAAAAATTCATAAATTATTTCCTTACAATACTTACTGGTCTTTGCAAAAATACAATATGAGCTTAACTAAATTTGTTGCACTACACTGCCTAACAATAAGTATTTGGACACTTTCGAATTTAGACATTTTATCAAATATCTAGAAAGGTTCTTTTGGAATCATCTTGAAACTTTGGAAGCGTAAAGAACACACGTTATACCTCATATATTTTGGCTAAAGTTGTGTCCTGAAAAGGAAAAGGGGACCAGTAAAAAATTGTAAATGCATTTCAAGCATTACTTTTCTCCCTGTGAAAAGTAATGCTTGAAATGCATTTTGGCTGTAGCATGTGATAATGAGGAATTTTCTCATTATCTGTATACACACATTTTTAAGAGGCTACCACATATATTCATGGAGATATAACTTTTTTTTTTTTTTTTTTTAACATTGCAAAAAAATATTCCACTTTTTTAAGTATAATACGTATGGTATTCGACCCAGAGCAAAGACGTTTTCAGAAAATTTGGCATACTTCATTAGATACAGCATACTGCAATCATAGTTAAAAAATGTTAAATATCTTATGAAATATGAGTATTTTTACTAAATAATTTTTATGTAAGCATACGCTAGCTTTTAAAAAAATTTCATTTGCATAATTTAATAGAAAAATGTATTAAGCAACTTCATAATATGAAAACCCCAAACAAATATCGTGTAAATTTAAAGAGTTATACGTTAAGAGAGATAGAATAAACAGAATTTCAGTTTCTTTTTTTTTTTTTTTTTTTTTTTTTTTTTTTTTTTCTTTTAAGGGGAAAAAAAAAAAAAAAAAAAAAAAAAAAAGATGATAGCGGGTTTTATCAATATTTATTTACAATCAGCGAACACTGTATTGTCATTGGGCATTGATTGAATCAAAATAAAAAATGTCAGTAAGGCCCCTTATAATTTAGCTTTTTTTTATGAATTGAAATTCTGTTTATTCTATCTCTCATAATGCTTTAAATTGACACGATATTTGTTTCGTGTTTTCAATAAGTTGCTAAAGACATTTGGTTATTAAATTATGCAAATGAAATTTCTTTGAAGCTTGTGCATACGTAGTTAAAAATTATTTAGTATAAATGCTAATATTTCGTAAGATATTTAACATTTTTGCTTTCTGGCTGCAGTATGCTGTGTCTAATGAAGGATGCAAAATTTTCTGAAAATGTCTTTGCTCTGGGTCTAATATTCTACGTATTATAAATAAAAAAGTGGAATTTTTTTTTTCAATGTTTTTAAAAAACCATTATATCTCCATGAATATATATGGTAGCCTCTTAAAAATTCATACAGATAATGAAAAAATTCCTCTAAATCCCATGCTACAGCCAAAATTCATTTCAAGCATTACTTTTTACAGGGTAATCCAAAACATTTTGATTTTTCTTTAATTTTTTACTGGTCCCCTCTTCCTTTTCAAGACACAATTTTTGCTGAAATATATGAGGTATAACGTGTTCTTTACGTTACCAAGGTTTCAAGGTGATTCCAAAATGGTTCCAAAATAGCATTTCGAGATATTTGACAAAATGTCTAAATTCGTAAATGTCCAAATAATCATTAGTAGATAGTATATACTGCTCTTAGAATGCTGGAATATACCTTAAGCAACAGCCCTTCTTTAATTATGACTTCAAAAAGTCATAAAGCCACTTCATATAGACACTTTTCCTAAAGCTCTGCAATAAATAAAATTGTAAGATGAAGGTTACCACATACAATGAACATGCAGTTTTAGTATAAATTTTAATTGGAAATCACTAGTCTGAAAAGTTTCGAACCTTTTAGGAGCTATTTGAAACACTAGTCTGCTTCATGAATTATTTGTGTCTAGTGTAAATTTAACTCCAAATGGATTGCCATATGCATCCAAAAAAGCAATCGAAATTTATGAGAATGGAAAATTTCAAGAAGTTTTTTCCCCTATCCGCATAAAAAAGGTTTCTACGGCCCATATTTTCCAGAACCACTTTTTCCCTACCGTAATTTTCTCTTTAAGGGGTGTCTTTAAAAATGCCTTTGCACATTAAAAAAAAAAAAAAAAAGAATCTGTTTCGATTAATCACAATTAATTCTTATTAAAATTGCACAAAAGTTTTTACACTGTTAAAAGTTGTTTCAGCTTTTGAAAAATTATAAAATAAATATTCTTAATTAATAACAATGTAAAATGTAGCACAATGATTAATTTAGCAAAAATTTTCATTGATATTTCCTGGTCTGTAACATAATTTAATTTCATATTTGCATTATAACATATAATTTGTATTACAATGTTCCCCAAACTGAACTTTATAGAATGAATTACTATGTTTAAATTAATTAAATAAATTCATTTTTTTAAGATTAATTAATCAAAAATTTGATAATATTTGCTTTTTTCAAATTTTTATGATATTTTAAGTGCTTTATCTCAAAGAATTATTAATTCTCAAATGATAATCAATATAATATTTAATATTTTTAAAGATGTTAATTCATTCCTCAAATGCAGTTTTAGGAACATTTTAATGTAAGTTATATATCATTATATACATTTTAAATTAAACATTAAATTACTAATCGAAGTGGACTTAATTTTCATATATACACTGTAAAAAATATGTTCTTAAAAATAAGTATATATTGTCTCAAAATAGCCCCGAAACAATATATACTTAAATTTGAAAACCCATGTACTCATTTTTGAGTATATTGATATGTTCAAAAATGGGACTGACCAATAAGAATCCCAATATCCCCATGTTTGACACGTCAATATACTCAAAAATGAGTTTTCAAATTTAAGTATATATTGTTTCGGGGCTATTTTGTGACAATATATACTTATTTTTAAGAACCTATTTTTTACAGTGTACTAGAACAATTTTGAAAGGTTTAAGACCTTTTAAATAATCGTGGAAACATACTATAGTACAGTTATAATATAAAATTATTGGTTCCGAAAATACTAACCGTGGCAACTCAATAAAAAAAAGATGCGTAAGCTGTTTTCATCATTTTAAACTTTTATAAATTGGAACTTACTTTCAACATACATAATTAGAAAAAAAAATTAACTGCTGAAACACAGATATGCCTGAAAATTTAAATGTTTATACACTGCTAAGCTTTTTGCATATCGCCAGTGGCTTTCAAATTTCAAATAATATTTTCTTTTCATTTCGTCAGAAGCGATTAAGCAATACTATATACCTCTCAAAGTAAACAAAATGAGCAAAGCTTTATTCATAACTTTTTTTTTTTTTTTTTTTTTTTTTTTTTTTTTTATCTGATGAGCCTGATATGTATCACGCCACACCCTGACGTTTGCTTTGGACGTGGTTCATAGCACACAGAATACCACAACCCATCTGCAATTACGAGTATGATCAAACCAATCATTTCAAGTTCTCTTAGCGGTTTTAATGGTTTTCTCCCTTCATTATAAGATAGCTTTTTTGTTAGTCACCGTCTAACTTGGATAATAAAATTATGCTTCTACAGAAAATTTCCTAATCGACAGAATTGGCTGTAAATATTAGAAAATTTTTTGGTTAAACTCATAAATTTCTCCCCCATCCAGAGTGCCAATGCCGTCAGTAATGTGCATTGTTGATCTCTTACACGCCGCATTCAGTACTGGGCGTAATTTAAATTAGTTTTTCACATATTTTGCCTTCTAATGCTTTAGTTTAAAGAACTCGATTATTAAAATGTGTAAAAATAATAATAATAATATAGTTTAAGATTATTATATTTAATATTATTAGTTGGCAACGCCCGCTTCGCTGGTCCCTATTTTTAAATGAACCGCTATAATTACTGAATTCTCAAAATTGCATTAATTTTTATCACGTGAAAAAAAAAACAGAAACAAAATCTGATTAGAAAAAATGTCAAAAAATTCCCAAAATGCTCTTACTCTTATTTCTATTATTTTCCCCCTTCACCCACCCCCCTTCCGTCTATCCTAATAATTTTAAAAATTCGAAAATATCCGCAATCGATTTGTAGGTATCGAAAACCTCTATGTACCAATTTTGAATGATCTAACTCTATTTTTTTTACCCTCCGCCCCCCCCCCTTCCCGGCCCTCCTAATAACTTTACACTTTCGAAAATATCCCCATTCGACTTGCTGGCCTCTGAAACCTATCTGTACCAATTTTGAACGGCCTAACTGTATTTCTATTTGTTTTTGCCCACAGCCCCCCTTCCCGCCTCTCCTAATAATTTTACAAATTCGAAAATATCCGCAATCGATTTGTAGGTATCGAAAACCTCTATATACCAATTTTGAACAATCTAACTCCATTTTTATTTTTTTGCCCCCTCCTCTTCCCTCCCCCTTCCCGGCCCTCCTAATAACTTTACACTTTCGAAAATATCCCCATACGACTTGCAGGACTCTAAAAGCTATCTGTACCAATTTTGAAAGGCCTAACTGTATTTCTATTTGTTTTTGCCCCATAACCCCCCCTTACCGCCCCATCCCCTTATCGCTCCACCCCTTCCCGCCCCTCCTAATAATTTTACAAATTCGAAAATATCCGCAATCGATTTGTAGGTATCGAAAACCTCTATATACCAATTTTGAACGATCTAACTCTATTTTTATTTTTTGCCCCCACCCCACTTCCTGCCCCTCCTAATAACTTTACACAATCGAAAATATCCTCATTCGACTTTCAGACCTCTAAAACCTATCTGTACCAA
Organism: Salticus scenicus; assembly: GCA_963930645.1. Lineage (NCBI taxonomy): Eukaryota > Metazoa > Arthropoda > Arachnida > Araneae > Salticidae > Salticus > Salticus scenicus. The sequence continues at coordinate 167,556,005 of OZ005657.1, forward strand.
TTTTGAACGCCCTAACTGTATTTCTATTTGTTTTTGCCCCATAGCCCCCCCCCCTAATGCCCCACCTGGGGGCTGAATTTCTAAAATTCCAGAAATTGGTTTTTAGATATTTGCATTAGCTATATTTTAGAGCAAAAATTTCACGTATATCTATTTTTTTTGTTTGAGATATATAGGATTATGCGAAATCACGTTTTACGCATGTGAAATCACGTTTTGCCCCGCCCCCCTTGGGGACCGAATTTCGAAAATTCCAGAAATTGGTTTTTAGACATTTGTAATAGCTATATTTTAAAGCAAAAATTTTACGGATATCTGTTTTTTTTTTTTTTTTTTTTTTTTTGAGATATGTAGGATTTTGTGAAATCACGTTTTGCCCCCTCCCCCCCCCTTAGGGGGCGAATTTTGTAAAATCGCTTCTTAGTGGATGCCTACGTCATAGAAGGAACATTGTAACAAAATTTCATGCTTCTAGGTCTAAGGGTTTGGTCTGGGCGATGATGAATCACCCCTCCCCCACTCACTCAGTCAGGAAGAATGATTTTATATACTACTCCGATTCAAAAAATTAGAATAATGAAAAGAAATATGGTGAAGGGAAATGAAAATCGAATTTATCAAATAAATAATCAACAATATCAAATATAAAGTACTATAATATGAATCTGCATATTTTGCAGATTATAAAAATGTAAACACATTACAATGAAATAGAAAATATATTTAAATCAGCTAACAACAAAAAATTCAAAATATTAGAATACTTTCTAACATGGTTCAAAAAATTAGAATAATGAAAATATATTGAACATAATTTAAACTCTAAGTATTTTTACTTGCTAATCAGTACTTTGTTGCATCACCCTTAGCTTTAATGACAGCTCTTAAACGTTTTGGCATGTTTTTAACTAAAGGTTCACAATCTTTTTTATCCAAATTCGCCCATATGCTCTTTATACTAGAAATAAGTTCTTTTTTGTCTCTAGGCGCAACTTCTTGAAGTCGTTTCTTCATAATTCCCCACAAATTCTCGATAGGATTTAGATCGGGTGAGTTTGCAGGCCAAGGGAGTACAGGTATGTCCTTCTCTTTGAGCCTTTTAGTTGTTGATTTGGAAGTGTGGGGAGAAGCTGAATCTTGCTGAAACAAGAAATCGTCATCACATAAATCCTCAGCTGAAGGAATCATGAAATGTTCAAGAATTTCTTGATAGACTTCTGAATTGACTGTTGTGGAAACAATACACAACCTGCCTGGGCCTTCAGCAGTCATGCAGCCCCATACCATAACAGAGGTCGCAAATTTAAACGAACGTTTTAAACATTCTTTCTTATAAGCTTCATGTTTGAGTCTCCAGACACGTATACCTTGATTTCCGTGAGACACACAAAACACACTTTCATCGCTGAAAAGTATCTTTTTCCAATCGTCGTGATCCCAAAATAGCCTTTGTTTACACCATTTAACTCTAGCAGCCCTTTGCTTAGATGATAAGAATGGCTTTATCTTAGGCACACGTGATCTAAAACCTAATTTGCGAAGTCGTCGTAGTGTTGTAGATTTGGAGACATTTATACCCATTTCTTTCCATTTTCTATGCACATATCTCACACTCCGAAAACGATGTTTCTTCACAATCTTTTTCAATTGCCTTTCATCTCTTCTTAAGTTACTGGCTTTCGACCACTTTTAAAGTGTTTATTTTGAAAACACTTATTATTAGAATATTCTCTCAAAACTCTACTCACACTTGCTTGAGAGCATTTCACTTCTTTTGCTATAAAAAGTTGTGTTTTTCCTATTTCGTGCAAGTACACAATACGATATTTCACAGCCTCAGATAAATCGCTCTTTCGTCCCATATTAAGCAAATACTACGCTACAATCAAATGCCAAACGACTTTTCATTTTCAACGGAGCACATTTTATAGTCCCACAGATGTTAATCCCGCAGCCGTTCTCTCAACTTATAAGAAAAATTTGAATATTCTAATTTTTTGAACCATGCTATCGAGGTATTCTATTTCTTTGAATTATTCTAATATTTTTTAAATAGTTAATTATTAATATATCAGATAAAAATAAATATTTATGTTATATTTATAAATGCTCTGAAGATAATTAGATACTTTTAATATATTTTTTCCTGGACGCAGTATGCAAATTGACGCGTTAGCAACATCAAACTCATTCTTTTTTACATTATTCTAATTTTTTGAATCGGAGTAGTATATAGATTATTATATTATATTATATTTTAATAATGTAAGCTATTTCAAACATTCCAGCCCATTTTTAGAAGCATTTGCTTATTTTTCTAAATTATGTGAATTTTTAAACTGTGAGGTAAAAGAGAAAATGATAAAATAGGTGATTTTTATAATTTTCTGTACATTTCCCCTTTTATGATTGAACTGTAATTTCTATTGCAAAAAATCAAGTCATTTTTTTATTATAGCTGATCATTTTTTCAATTCAGTATTCATATTTAATTTTTAAATGAATTTTTAATTCCATGTTCCATCTATGGAACGTTGGCGCGTAAAAGGTTAATATCTATCATTACAACTGACAATGCACAGGAGCGTAAAAAAGCAAATTAATAAATACAAAGTAAACTATTAAATCTACCGCAAACAATGATAGAAAATGAAACTGGTACAATAAATTCGAAGTCAAGTTTACTTTTTCTTTTAAACTTTTTCTGAAGAGGCTGTTTCTATATCAAAATATAAATCTGCTTTCATTTTTAATCAACATTTCAACAACCAGTTTAAGAGTACCAATTTTAAAGCTTTTGCTTAGCTGAAAGGCACCACTAGTAGTCAAGAAATGTTGCTCCTCATAACGGGAGGTGCCGGAATCGAACCCAGATGACACTTCGTTGAACTAGCTGTTCTGATTTTTTCTTCGTTTTCTGATAAATTTCTGCTACAGCACAGCAAATTGTGTGTATGTATTTTAGATATTTTAACATTCGTCAATAGTTTTTTAAAAAATAAGATGTACATGGAAGATTTTTTTTTTTTTTTTTTTTTTTTTTTTTTACTGACACCACTTAAGGTGCCTGCCTACCTTTAAAACGCAATTTTCGGTCAAAACTCTATTTTCTATTTTTGGGTTAGTATTAAAGCCTGGCATTTTAGTTTTCTAAATCAGTTTGAATTTTGTTTCTATCTTGCTTAGAACTTGAGTTACAGGCATTTTAATATTAGTCACTCACCAGTTTTTGAAACCGGAAATGACCCGGAAATGTTTGTTTACATAAATGTTTTACTCAATAAGCATCAAAATTTTTTACTGGATATAAAATGAATTTAAAAAAGAAAAGAAAAAGCTTTGAAATAAATCAGGAACTTATTAAAATTATTTTTTTGTTTAATAGGTAAAATTGTGTTTTTAAATTTGTATTCTGCTTTTTCATAAAATGAGATTTTTAGCATTTTGCTTTATCCCAAAACATCATAACTGCAAAAGTTATAATTGAAATGTTATGAAACTTTGACAAAATACTCTAGAGGAGTTGTTTTAGGGATTGAACTACGACAATGAATCTAGCTAAATTATGTTTTGTTTTGTTTTTTTGTCGATAGAAATTATGAACTGCCATGTATACTCATGATTTTTTCAGCATGTAAAAATGTTATCTTCTCTAAAATATTAAATAACATGGTTATAGTTTTGAGAGTAGTTCCTCCACTTTCAATAATCTTAATAAAATTTACAGAATAAAAATACCTTTATTTAAATTTGACTTATAATGTTTTGTAAAAGTGCTTTTTTTTCGCAAATTTTATGCATATTTTGAGCCTAAATATCAAAAAATTTTTTAATTTGCATATTTTTTTCAGGTTATTCACTGTTTTTTACTATATTCTATTATATAATGCACATAAATAGGCAGTTTTTTAATTATTAAGAAAAATCACCTCCGACGGTAGGCAGGCACCTTAAAACTATATGTAGCTTTATCTGCCAGCTGGAATGCGTAGGGCCTGATCAAAGCACGATCCGACTAGGCCATAGCCCAGAGCACTTGACTTGGTTGGGGAGGGGAGGGGCGGAAATTTCGTTTACAGTTCAAAAAATTCTAATTAAAAATATATAAAAATGCTCTTAAAAATAGCACTTCATGAGAATTTTACATCTTAAAAAATATATAAATTTACAAAGGTAATATTTTACTCAAACATGTATTTTTGGGAAGAATAGAGGGAAAATGTAAAGCTTTTCTTCAAAGAGTGGTAAAACCATGGAAAAAATTATAGTGCCCGCATACGCATCGGTCCGTGGATCCACTTTTGGCTTGATCGGGCTCTGGCAATACCACCAGATTTGCAACTCATTTCGTGCTCGTTCGCCTAGCCGTTCAGAGTAGTCCATGTTTTTTTTGTTTTTTTTCCGAAACTCACGTGAATAATTGAACATCCCCACACAAGCAAAGGTTCCTCGGGTAAACATTACGCCTGAATTTCAATAACTCCAACATAACACAAATTCAGCACTTACATAAATAATGTAAATATCCAGAACCATCTCCTATGCCCGTGTCATGTTGGTTTATTAAAGATAACTAAAAACTACCTGTAAAAGAAATGCTAAAATTTCGTATGTTATTACAGAGAACATCTGGTAATCAAATTAAATAAAATTTTTCACAGGCGATAAACCAGTATTTATTTTAAATATTAATTTTACATTTTATGTTACAAAATATTTGAATTATAAGACTGGTATGTTTACGGCTGTGTCTTTAAGAAATATATCCATATTAAATATTAGCATAAGATTATTATTATCGGAAATTTAAACAGAAATATTCAAAAGCAATTTTACATCATACATTCAAACTAATGTAACTTTAATTGCATAACCTTTGGCCCCAATTGTGGTGGCATAGGTTTTGAACGCAAAATAAGTGTATTTTGTCAAACTTCAGTAACTCAGCTAAAAGTACAACTTTTAAAAAATAACATCTTAATTTATGAATACTATTTAATAATAGTTATTTTTTTCTAATTGATTAAATTTGACATTTTTTTTTTTTTCTTACATTAAGACTTCTGGAAGTTATAGAGTAAAGGAGGCTAAATTTCTCTACGACTGTGTCTTTAAATTTACTTAAAGAAAATGTAGAACACTGCAATGCTTAAAAGAAAATAGCTTTATCATTATATCATTAGTTCATAATGTCATGCTGAGCTTTTTTTTTTTTTTTTTTTTTAATCATGCATTCATTAAATATAATTAAATGGAACTTCTCTTATCTATTGGTTTAAAGAATTTATTTCTCTTTTAATACCTTTATTTCTGTTTTCGCATTGTGTTATATTGTTTAACTTATTGTAAAACAAAATGAAACTAAATAAACACATGAAGTCGGATTTTAGATGCCCCGACATGAACAACTTAATCTATTAGAATATGAGTAGTACAGTCGATCCGACTTAAAGGGCATGATTGTAATGCCCCGAGTGATTAAGATGGCTGAAATAATCTGTGTTGCAACAGATTTGACAGATTCTTCCCCTGATTTAAAGATATAATTAGCACGCAAAATAATGATAATAAACTGTAATAATGTTCGTTACAATTCACACTTCCTCTTTTCTCTCTCTCTCTCCCTTTTTATTTTTAGATTATACGGCGTTAATCCAATTTTAAATTTCTTATTTTGGATACACTGAATATTAACAAAAGTAATTATTTGCAGCCAAAATAAATTCCCCCCTCTCTCTCTCTCTCTCTCTCTCTCTCTCTCTCTCTCTCTCTCTCTCTCTCTCTCTCTCTCTCTCTCTCTCTCTCTCTCTCTCAAGTCTACGGCTGCTTCAGTTTCGTGTTAACCTTATGATTCCTGTCACATTTTAACCAAAAAAAAAAAAAGTCATATAATTAATGATGAATCTGCTAGATTTAAATAAATAAATATATATATATATATATATATATATATATATATATATATATATATAATCCATATTTAAAAAAAAAAAAAAAATACTTCAATTTCTAATCCGATAAACATATAACTGGATGTGGTTGAGCTGCTTTAGAAAATAGAACCAAATATAAATTGGGGCAAAGGGTCTTCCCACGAATGCCTAAACTAAAATAAGTGGCATCATAAATCTCGAGAAAGTCTTTTTTTTTTTTTAATTAATTTTTAAATTTATTATTACTATTATTATTATCATCGTTATTTTTATTATTTAAGATAAGAAAAATTAGTAATTCATTAAAATATGATTAAAAAAAATGATAAAACAAAATAAAATATAATGAACTATCACAAAAAATAAATAATTAATTAAAAATAGGATTATTTGTTTTACAAGAGACTAATTAAATTAAGATCAATGTCATTGTTAGGAAGAAAAATATTTTTGATATAACTTCAACTTTTAAATAATTACAAGATAAAAAGAAATTTTTATATACCACGTTTTTAAATTTTCTGTTGATGTAAACTTGACAATTCTATGTATTAATAAATACTTTTTTTTTCTTTCTTTTTTTTATGAATTATCCCATCAACTTGAAAGGAAATGATCAAATGCGTAATAAAGAGAGCAATTATAAGAAATTTTCAAACATTTATTAATTGAATAAAAATATTTAAAAAATGCATTGCCATCGTGTTCTGAGCTATTCTAAAAGTTTCAAACGTCACTAGTCGGGAAGTTAATTAAAAATCGATTGAAAGATTTATACTGGACAAACAAACTAACAAACAAGAAAGCGAATTAATAAAAAAAAAATGGTAAAATAATGTTGAACACACCTGAAATAATAAACCTTTTTTAAAAATATATATAAGAGATTATTATTATTATTATTATTATTATTATTATTTAAAAACTTTTTTTACAAGCTTTTCAATGAATATCCCTTGTTAAAACAGTTTTAAGTATAAAATTTTTGTATTAATCCTAACTTTTTTTTCTTTATGTTTATTAAAAACGGTTCCCTTATATTGAACCACTTCATAAATGAATCTAGCTGCATTGTACTTAATGAATTTACTACTTTAATTAAAAGGGTTTTCTAGTTTTTTCTTTCTTTTTTTCTTTATTATTTATTTATTTTATTTTATTATTATTATTTTTTTTATCAAAAATATTTAAACATTTACAAATATTTTATTATTTATATACACACAATTTTATAAATTCGAAATATCTATCTTAAATTTAGAAAATTCAGCTTTTTTCGAAATATCGGATCTTATATATTGTTTTCCCTAATTTAAAAAGTTTTGATACAATTAAAAACTGCAAGTTTTCTAAAAGAAAATTGCATCGACCGAACGTGACCATTTGGACAAAACAAAACACTGAATTTCCAGTCTTTCTTTCGCTAAAGAATCAAACATTAAATTCAGTTCATTTTATCTATGTGACTCGATGTTAGATTTTATTTCTTCATTTTAACGTTTTTACTGGAATACACAGGGATCACATAATAACGTATAGAAATACATGCCAATTTATTTAGTATACTTAGAAAATGAATTAGAAAATACAAGATTCAGTCAGAGTTGTAGCATGATTTATTTTTAAATAAATGTATATATATACATATATATAATATTAATAAAAATATGTTAACAAACTTAAGCAAAATTAATCTTTAAATATTTAAAGAAGTTTGATTTTTTTTTTTTTTTTTTTTTTTTTTTTTTTTTTTTAACAATTTGTAGGTTTAAACAATTATTTCTTGTCCTTGTAAGTTTGTTTTTAATTCCAGACATGTCATTTTCTTTTTACTGCAAGGTGTGTTATTTTATTTTTGCTATGTATGTTTTTATTATTTTACTATTGTGTGTGTGTGTTTTTTTTTTTTTTTTTTGGCTCTTTTATCAATGCTTTAGCAATGCATATAATGTAGTGTGCAATCAATGCAAATAAAAATTTTAATTACGTTGTGAATGACAGAACTTTCTTTCTTTCTTTTTTTTTTTTTTTTTTTTGGCTTTAAATCTTCTGGCTTAGCAATGATAAAGTATACACAATAATTAAAAAAAAAAAAAGATATCATGTTTTTGTCTACAGTATGATTATAATGTTGCGTATAGAATTTGGAATAAAATACACAGTTATATAGTCGAATAGAAACAGAGTCGATATTCTGTATTAGTTATGCTTTGAAAACGATCCTAAGGACATTGAATTTCAAGTTTGTTAAGGCTCGACCAAACAAATATTGTTCTTAGCAACATCGCATAACCGGCCATAAATTTTGTCAATTAATTTTCACTAGCATACATAGTGAATAACATATAAAAACGCAAATAAAAATAATAAAAATATTGATTACTTAATGCATTAACTGCTATAAATGATACAAAACTACAATAGTGACTTTGAAATGTATCATAGAAGCAAGAAATCTTAAAAATATGCATGATTAAAGTGTTGATTATGTATATATTCAGTTCTAAATCATTTTTTAAAGGTGGTAGATTTTCTTTGTACCCGTGAATACACTTTCTGTGATGGTTGACAACCAGATATAAAATAATTTCAATCTTGTAAAATATAAAATATTTTTCTTTATAAAATAATTTCAATCTTTTCTTTTTTATTTTTGAATACTGTAAAATATTTCTCAGTTGAAGCATCAGGTGTGAGTGTTAGATTTATCTGAACCAATTATTACTTTATTTTACATACAGTCGGTAACAAAAGTATCCGAACACTAGCAAAAATTCCTATATAAAAAAAGTACACTTGAAACTGTTTTGTTAAATACCTTGTCGAATAAGAACATGATTCGATAAGGATTTATTTAACAAAACAGTATTAACTCTACTTTTTTTATATAAGGATTTTTGCTAGTGTTCGGATACTTTTGTTACCGACTGTACGAGAAAAAATATTTTTAAATTTTCAGATAGTTATTTTCAAAATATGAAGAAAAGTGGTATCAAAAGAACCTAAAGTTTTAATCATAGTTCCAAAAAGGAAAAATATCTTTTTTTAATTATTATTATTATTAATACATTGAATAAAATAAAGTATATATGCCCATAGATTTATTAATTTCTCAATCAGTAAAAAACATAATATATGTATATATATATATATATATATACAAATGATGAACAATATGAATTAATTGATTAATCTATTCTCAAAAGTAATGCGAAAAAATAAATCTGAGAAATTTCAAAATTCTTCAGTTTATAATTTTTTTTTCTTTCGCTTCAAATGGTGATGATGTTGAAATATTAACTTATTCACTAGTGATTCAAAATTAGATTATTAATAATTTTTTTAAAAATGACAGAGTTGGGGGGTTATGGCACTGTAATTATTGCACAATTAAATTTCATTTCAAACATTTTTTTTTTTTTTTCTTTTTTTTAAGAGGAATATAATAACACTACATTTGGCTTTATTTGCTCTAGCTCTATGCATGAGAGAAGGATGCCAATAAAGAACTTCAGTCGGGAAGAATACCATTATTGGCAATAGATCCAAGTATAATATATACATTGTTTATATCTAAGCTTAAAAAAACGTTGTGAAAAAATACATTTGTACAGAAAAATATTTTCTAATAATCGATAATTTAAAAGTGGTTTACTAATAATTTAAAAATTATTTAACAAAGTGGCGAATATAGGCTCAAGAAATTCCTCTTAAAAGGAAAAAAAAAAAAAAAAAAAAAAAAAAAAAAAAAAACAGGAATGCACAAACTGTAGACTTACAAGCTTTTTGCATGAAAAAATGATGACAATATATAAATCATTTTTGCAAAGAAAATTACATAGTTCGTAATTGCTCAAAGACAAGTCTAATAATGTACTAAGCTTATATCTGCATACGAAAGTAAAAGACATCAGGTAGAAAAATTACTGAATGGAAAAAAAAAAATATTTAAAACGCTTAGATATTTAAAAGGAAAAAATAAAAATCATGCAATCACACGAAAAATCATAAATGACAAAAAAATTTCCAAAATTGAGAGCTATTTTTTTAAAGAGCATTTAACAAGGAACAAAGTAATTTTAATTTAAAATCTTTAAACTACTTTGAAAAAAATACAAAATGTGATGTTGTTTACAGCTGTACAGCTTTTATAATTTACTGAAATAATGGTTATTTCCTCTTGAGGTTAAAAATATAACCGTGCATTTGAAGATTAAACCTTATGTCTATTATATATGATTCTCATATTTATAAAACAAGCTAAAAATCCATAATTCTGTAATTTTGGATTATAAATGTATTACGAAAAAAATTAAACTTGGTGAACGTGAAGGAATATAATCTGTGGCAGTCATACTATTAAATATAAAAAAGGATTATTTAATAAATATCCAATAATTATTACATGAACTTTTACGTTTCAAGAGGTTAATACATTGATTCTTTATGTGTGAATATCAATAAAAGTAGTTTTACTTCAACAAACGTTCATGTGACGGAAAATGATTCTTAGATTTTCGTAACAAAAATATATTTTGATTTGCTTATAAAGTGTAATTTTTTTTTCCCTTTATGTGTACAAAATTACTGAAAACAATTCTTTGTTCACAGATCAGCATAATGTATTAGAATTATTTGGGGAAACCCTGTTTAAATTTTCACAGGTATCCAATAGCATACGAAAATGTTCTTCAACTGTTAACTACATAACATAAGTGACAACGTACTTCCAACAATGGATCTCGTGCTTTTTTTTTTTTTAACGGGTTGGGGGGGGGGGGGGAGGGGTTCGAAGCAAAATCATTCACGACATGTGATTTTCTGATTCTCCATTTCCCTGCGAATTTCTCCGTAGGATACAATTATTAACCTATATAAATCAAATATAAACATTATAGCAGTTTTCCCTGCTGTGGTCACATGTTAAGGGTTTTATGACGTAAAACGGATTAAAGTTCAATAAATTCTTTAACAACTCTGGACGAAATTTAAAAAGTTTATACGCATCATACGGTACATTAATATTTACTTTGATTTAAAATGTATGACACAATTGGAAGTATTGTTCGTGATATTATTGACCATATTATCGACATTATTGACCATAGACCATAATGCATCTATTTCTAACACTTTTTTTTTCAACCAGTTATTGATGTTGATTTTTTATCAAAAACACTGACGACGCTCAGTTTCAAATTTCACTTTTTTACTTTCTCTTACCCATAAGGTAGAGAAAGTATTGTTTTAGGCTCAAATTTTCGAACGCGAGATTTTGTTATATTTACACGTTTTGAGGTCCCCTGAATACGAAAATCATGTTTTTAGCAAATGGTCTGTGTGTCTGTGTGTGTGTGTGTGTGTCTGTGTGTCTGTCTGTTATCAGCACATCTCAAAAACAAATTATGGCAGAAAGTTCAAACTTGGTATTCTAAATGTGTATCATATAGGGATGCTACAGTAAGCTTTTCGTTAAGATCAAGCAAATGGTTCGTGTACAGAGACAATCAAGAGAATTCTAATACATTACGTCTATGGGGGAAATTGCAGGAAAATAGAGTTTAACGTCTATAGACTGCACTAAACCAAATGAAACAAATATATATTTTTTGTAATAGAGACAGTTAACTGGGAAAAATTTTTTGTGTATGTTGGAGCCTCACCTCCCCCCCTGGGGGGAAAGTCCCCCCTCGAGGGGAGTAAATTTTCATGATGGGTATCTTTCAAAAGAGCTCGAAAATACCTTTAAAACGAATGGTTGAACCATCGATCTGCGATAATTTAAAACAAAGTTATCGATTTTTTTTACTTTTAACGAAAAAAAAAAACAGAAAAAAAATCGTACTTTTTTTTTTTTTTTTTTTTTGAGAATAAAATGGACTTTTTTTGGATATTTGGTGTTAAACTACTTCTCTAATATGGAAATCGTCTATCCTTATCATAAATAATAATTTTTTTAAATAATAATTTTAATAAATTATTTTTAAAAAAGAGAAATATTTTTTAATAACCGAATTAAATTCTATATAAATGTAGGTGCATTAATGAAACGGGGGGTTGAGGGGGGCGGTAGCCCCCCTCACACAAAACTAATTATCATATAAAACTCTTCAGAAGCCTAATATGAATTGTTTAACATAGGTTTACATAACAGTACTCGTTATCTTACCTCTTAATCTCCAACCTGTATTTATAGTATTAAATTTCAGGGTAAGAGAAAGTCGTGTGAGTGACACACCAGATTATTATTTTTTTTTTTTTTTTTTGACAATGCAAAATACATAAAATAATAATAATAATAAATTAATTAATTAATTATATTAAATAGAAGAAAAGGAAAAAATAGAATAAAATACATAAACAAAATATGTTTCTGTGCTTTTCATTAAGCTTTCTGATAATTTACTACAACTCGATTCTATTAATAGCCCTTTTCAAGTTCCAATCATCAACGTTTGCTGTGCACTCGAATAAAAATTCTTTTCAGAGATTACTTATCATGTGCATGGTAATTCACTAATACTGTGCGATATAACTCTCAAATATGTATGCTGCAGATACGATACCTGTTTAACAGGCTTTATATTTAGGAAACTGAAAAATATTTATAACTCAGTTTGTTAAAATACGCGCTACTTTTAAGATAACTCTCTCCTAACTAACTGCTTGAAATTCTAAGCATCTTAATGGCTTAATGAAGCTGAAAATATGCCAGTAATAATACTTGAGAAAATATTTTTCTACGAGCTTGAATGCAAGAGAAAGCACTTTTCTACCCTTTTAAATTTCTATCAAAAATCGAAGCAACGGAATGGCCAGGAGACTGAGAACTTAAGATTTGGCTCTCAGAACGTGAAGAAAGATAAATGAATGTATCACTGATAATACAAGGGCTGATCGAAAGGATGCGGGGTTAAGAGACTTCCTTAGGAATAAGGAGTGGAATTGTTCGCTCAAATCAAAACAAAGCGATGCTTGTCAGCGCACTTCCATGAAAGTGTTCTGGTCGTTAGACACTTTTCAATTCCTTTTAACTCCTTAAGGAAATAAATAATTCCTATGTTAGCATTTTAAACACAAAAAGAAATTTTAGAATGCGCTTATTGTGATTTCCTTCCTAATTACTATTCTTTTTATTTGTGTGTTTGTGATTTAGCTTTTATTTTCTCATATATTCCTAATAAGAAAATATTGGTTTCGTAAAATTTTTCTTGTTATTGACGGTTTTATACGTTTTAAGACTTCCTGAACGTGTTTTGGCCATTTTCATAATGGTGTCTGTCTGCGTGTCTGTGTCAGAAATTTTGTTCTAGGTTTGAATTAAGAACTAATGAACAGAATGTCATGGAATTTACTATTTTGCACCTGAACATAAATCGGTGTTTATGAACTTTTACTGCATATCGGCCGATAGATGGCACTGCGATTTTCTTCATTCTTGGGAAGGTTATATCTTAGTTTGTGTACTGTATAAATGCATCAAATTTGTTATCTAAGATGACTATTATGAAGAACTATGCTGCCTGAATTTGAGTTCATATCGGCCGAAAGGGTAGGGCCGATATGCTGCAATTTGCTCCCTTTTCAAGAAGACTGTATTTTAGCTTCTATTGTTCATACGTGCACTAAACTTCATATGTGAGATCACTTTTATGTAAAACTATGCTGACTCGGTTTGGTGCATATCGGCAGATAGGTCACATTATTGCACAAACCTTTACAGGTTTTATTTATTTATTTATTTTTTCTTATCAATTGATAGCATTAGAATAATAAGGAAGAAAAATCTGTGAAGTCCAAAACGTATTAGTCTTTTGAATATTTCCCTTTAAAATAAACGATGATTAACAGGAAAATGAATAAATTAGGTTATAAAAACCTTTAAAATAATAATAATAATAATAATAATAATAAATAATAATACAAATACACTATTACATAATAACATGATACACCAAGGATTTTACGTGGGTTAAAAATAAAGTGAGTGAGTGTAAATATTTTTAAAAATATCTGGTCCAAATGTAAAAACTGGAAGATGAATCTTAAGTAAGTTTATCATAGGTATGTGGTTATGGAAATGCCTCGTTGATCCGGTAGATGATACTGATGAGATTGATAAGTGATAACGTTTCTATGGCTGTAATTGTTATTCCCCGAACAAATTTGAGCAGAATGAAGTGTTACACCTTCTCCTCCTCGAGTAACATTGTATGAGCATAGTTTACTAGAGATCCATTAAGTCTGACGAGGATGTGGTGGCCAGATTGTGGTTGCTGCTAGAAACGTGCGTCGTACACCTGACATTTTCGCTAATCTACGCTAATAAATATCCTGCCGCTGTGAATTAACTATCACTGTTTGTAGTCAGTTTTTCCAGTACATATTTAAAAATGTTTGATCATTAATTTTTTTTTTATTTCCTATGAGGGTTTTTTTTTTTTTTTCACTTATCTGTTGTTAATATATTTATACATGATAGCAATTACACAAAGCATTTCTGTACCCACATATTCGCATATTAAATCTGCTTACTTTAGTCCCCTCTACTTGCCTTTACATTTTTGTCAGATAGTTTTGTAATACCTGTGTATTACATTTTTCTGCTAAGATAATGTTTTTCTTCTTGGAGTCTTCTAAAGTTTTTTTTTTTTATATACATTTAATATATATATTATGCGGACACTACATAATTTTTTTGTACGTCTATTAAACAGTATACAATTTTTAGTAACTAAAATATAACATATTATATTTTATAACTTTAGAAAGAGAGGTCCTATAATAGAGACGGAAAAGAAAGGTGCATGACTGGACGTTATACAATCCCTAAATACCAAATTTTAACACCCTTTGGCTGATCGTTTTTGATTTATGGCACTAAAACGGGAATTCATGTCGTAACAAAAAGGGAATGTTAGATGTTATACGAATATAAAATACAAAATTTAAATTTTCTACATATAACCGTTTTTGTGTAATACAATATACATTATATGTTTCATTTTCCACGATCACATTATATCCTTTACTAGGAAGTAAAAATTAATTTTCCTTAATTGAAAGAATGTTCTAAGATCCAAATACAAATATAATTATATGAAATATTTAAAACAAATTATTATAAATTACCATTTTTTTTTATCACAACCAAATATAAATTCATTTATTGTTATTTTTATTCAATGGTGATTTGGTTCGCCCTTTTACGACCATTTTTTACACACTAGGATTAATTAGACCGGGACTTACTACTTAAAGTACATTTCGAAAATTAGCCATGAAGATCTATATCTGAATCAGGACTCGAACCCATCACCTTCGAACTGAAGGTCAGAACTTTAGACATCCATCTACCTAGAGCCGTTTATCAATTTCTTAACTATGTATGTATACTTTATTTTCTTTAGTAGTAATAGTAGTAGTAGTAGTAGTAGTAGTAGTAGTAGTAGTAATAATAATAACCAGATTGACAGTGAATGTGCTGGGAAAAAACTCTTGAA
The DNA here is from genome assembly GCA_963930645.1 of Salticus scenicus. Classification (NCBI taxonomy): domain Eukaryota; kingdom Metazoa; phylum Arthropoda; class Arachnida; order Araneae; family Salticidae; genus Salticus; species Salticus scenicus. The sequence continues at coordinate 167,571,441 of OZ005657.1, forward strand.
AAATGTTAATTATTTAATTAAGTTTATTTATTATTAAATTTTCATTTAATTTTATTTTGATTATTTTGATTTAATTATTAACATTTTTAATTAAGATTAAATTTATTTTAAAAGATTTTCATCGCCATAATGTAAAATTGCTGATCCCATATGGGTACTTAAAATCTTCTTAACTTTAAAAACCCTTATTTCTAAGATGCACACTTTTTGGAAATTTTACGTATCGTATAAGTCTACATCTTGTAGGAAGCCTATCAAAGGACATTTTTTTTCGTGCAGACATATTTACTTATCATGGGAAAGACTTTTTTAATTAAAAAGAAATGTTTTAACATAAGAAAGAAAATCTTCATAAGCATATACAAAATATACAAAAAAAAAAGGGGGGGGGGAGAGGGGAAAGAGGAAGATAGGAGAGAAAGAATAAAAAATTCAGCAAGCATTAAAAATTGAAAAAATCACAAAAAAATGTTTCAGATAGAAGAAAAAAAGGTACGACCTATCATCAGGCGAAAAAATTAGGCAGGTAGACAACATGAAAGCGATAGCCTGCTATTTTTCGCTTTATAAACGGTCGTGCTATTATTTCGACCCGAAATATTTTTTGAGACTTTCTGTAGTTTATGGTGTTTACTTACAAAATTTTTTAACCTTAGATGTTTAGCACCAGTTTCTGGATGAATTATACTGCAATGAGATAAGAGCAGAATACATTTACAAGATATTTTTCTCTTAAGCAAAATTTTCTCACAAAATAATTAAAAATAATTTGGACTATAGATAGGTTTAATTTCATTATTATTTTTTTTTTCCTTTTTCCCGAGAGGTTCTACTTTCATGCCGGGTTCGATTCCAAGTCGTATTTGATCCCAGATCGTGAATTTTCTGTGATGTTCTCCAAAACTAGCATACATACAGGCTAGGTTTTCTTAGAAAGAGTACATGGAGAGCATCCCACCCAAGCCTAGGGCCCAAACGCTGTCAATCGGCTTCACCTTAAAACACCAACACTAACACGCTTTTTTCCCGAGATAATAAAAACATTATCGTGAAAACGATGCGTTAATATTTTTGGAGGTACTGTTAAAGACAAATAATTAAAAAATATTACGACATGTTATGCGTACTTTAAAATCAAATTTCAGATTAAGATAAATTTATTTGTCTCAAGCTTGGTTACGGGAAATAACTTATAAATTTAATTTAGAAAATAATTTTAATGCATGCAAACATTTTTTTTTTTAATTATAAATCAGTTTAATGATGATTTTTAAAGCAAAGAAATGCGAAGAATACTTTATAGTCTATCATAATTTCAAAAGTATTAAATCCGTAGCATGCATTCAAAAACACATTAATCGAAGATTGAAAGAAGGGGGGGGGGGGACATTAAAAATTCTATCTTTGATCAGTAATTCTTTGTAGGTGAACGCAAGGTTCGATCACGGCATAGTGAGGATGAGCATTTTTAATAAATAATATATCTTCGTTTAATTTTTCAGAAATTCTCTTTTAAATACCAAATTGCGTGTGTGATTACTTTTAGCTATAACCTATTTTTACTGCAATAACTGTATTCAAAACTATTGATCGTAATATTGGTGCATTCTTGCTTTCGTGCTTCCCTGGTCTTTACTTTTTTTTTTTTTTTTTTTTTTTTTTTTTTTTTGCGATGAAAGACTTTGACCGAAAACAATTGTTGTCTGTGTTTGCTTTTATTTTATTTTATTTTTTAATTTTCTTATTACTTTGCATGAATATTTCGATGCATTTTATTGAAATTGATCGCGATCATTTCTAATATGAATTTATTTTCTCTAAATAACTTTCTTTTACTTGGTATCATCACTCGTCAGACTCTATTTATACATTAACACGATTAATCATGTCGTTAATAATATTTATTTAAAATGCTTTACATTTTACTTTTATAATAATAGCATTACACCAGGACTTTTTTTTTTTTTTTTATCTTTAAAAACCTTTACTTTGATAATGTAAATGAAACTTGCTCCTCAAAATACTGATACATGCAAACTTTTTGATTTCTCTGAAAGTTGTACAGTTTGGATTTGGGATGTCGCTGTACAACCATATTTTACCCGTTAAGGTTAATTATACTGGGATTTACAGCTTAAAGTGAAATACGAATCACTAGGAACAACCATGCCTAAACCGGGATCCGAACCTGATACCTGGCAACTGAAGGCCCTAGCGCTAACCTTCCTGAAGTACATAGTATATTTCCATATAGTACATTAATTCAAGCGTTATAATCTAAAAATCTTATTATTAATTTGAAAAATTAAGAAATAAAAAAAACTCATTATTTTTCTTCAACCCCTATTATACAAAAGACTTAAAAATGTAACGATAAAAAATGTTGATAAAGCAAGTATAGCAATATATAAAAATTACATAGTTCTGTTTATCAGCTGTCACAATTTCGGTTTATAATTATTTTTTTATGAGGTATTAATTTTTAAATTTTTAGGTTAGAAGTTTTATAAGCTTATTATTTAAAACTTTTTATATCATTATTTGAAAACAATTTTAAATACAACCTTATCAAAAATAAAAAAATTATTTCCGGTTTGAATGATGAGATTTAGTATCATGAAAAGAAATTAACTCTTTCAACTGTTATATCTATTTTTTATTTTGCATATATATATATATATATATATATTAACGCAAAATAAAACTGATTAAAATTTACTTAATAAAAAATTCTGAAGATTGCTTTCAAAAATTGAATAACAGTGCCTTTTTGGTCCATTTTTTAACCTTCCTTTTAACTTCTTAATTTTTAAAATCAGTTAAACTACGCGTTCATCACTCTGTCCGTCGATTTAACAAAAAATCAATTCGAAAATCAACTCATTAATCTATTCACTTATTACTTTTCTGACAATCATCCACCTGTACACACGTACTTATACTTATAAACACACATGTATGCATATTATATCGTAAAATAAACCACTATGTCCCTGACGTAAACAATCGGCCTTAAACCACACAGTATCACAGAATCATACATTATATTATATACACGACAGTACACTACGATTGTGCAGCGGAAATAGTATTGTGTCGCTAATAAGTATATTATAATTTCACAAAGCGTATTTTGTAGTAACAAGAGTTTTTATTTGCAATGGATAACATACAGAAATAAATCAGTAATACATTCTCCTCTGTAATGTAATAAAAGGGCCTCATCAGTGGTCATGATTTTCTGCTCTCCAGGTTGATATACGACAGGAGCAGGGTTCGAATCCAGGTTACACTCACTAGTCTAGCCGTTTGGAGCTCTCTGTAAAGTTTTTCTCCTAAATTCACGTTGATACGGGCTAGAATGTTTAGAACTCCCTCCTCTTCCCCCCCCCCCCTCCCCCAAACAGAGGGCATTCTACGCAAGCCGAGGTCCTTCATGCAGACAACTGACCACCAGAAAAATAAATACAACAATAGACAAACGTCGTCTAAATACATTTGAAATCTTCCATTAATTGGGTGTTTTATAATGTCTGTCCTGTAAATAGTATCATTGTTCCAAGAAACGAAACTCTTACTAATTGCTACTCTATCACTAATGAAATACTCCAGCAAATAGGATTACTTTTTTATTTAACAAAATTATGTTTTCATAACAAGCAAGTATTATACGTCAAACGTATTCTCTGCATATCTAACAGAGATTTTTAACAGGAAATAAATATTGTCTTAGGGACTATTTGTGAGTGTCTCATAACAAATTCCAATTTTTGAAGCTTCCATTTGCCATTGGGCAACTTACCAAAATGAAATTTTTACTGTTTTATCTTGAAACACAGAGAAAATCCTGTATGAGTTCTTTATAAGAAATTACAATATCATATAAGAAATTACAATGTCAATAGTATTTTAACAGAATAAAATTACTTATATAGAAATCGATAAATTAATATATTTTTAAATATTATTTATATCTGAAGCCACAAATTTATTTAAGATTTCCATATAACATACGAAGCCTTAAAATTGCCCATTTGGCCTTTCTGTTTAAATGAAGACAACCAAATATTAAAATGCTAAGAATATTTTGGAGATGGATCTGATTGTGTGAATAAAAATTATGTGCTTTTTTTTTTTTTTTTTTTTTTTTTTTTTTTTTTCATAAATTTCATATGCTCGATTTAAGTACTACTTGCAATAAAGAAAAATTTGTAACTGAGCACAATATATATATATATTTAAAAAAAAAAAAAGAAAGAAAGAAACAACCGTTTCGGATTGAAATATTGACCCCGACTCTTCATCAGGCGAAAAAAAAAATGTAGTTGAGTGTTTTTTCAATATACAGTGTTTCACAATAAAGTTTTTATTCATTGTCCTTCAACATCAGTATAGAATAATATGGATTATTTAATAATTTGTTGGAAGCAATCTTATATTATTACTTTCTTTTATATGTATATGAATAAAGTAATGGATTCGTGAAATTTTTCGACCTTTAGTTTTCGATGGATTTATACGATTTGAGATTCCTGATGACGATTTTTGCAAAATATCTATCTGTGTCTTTGATTGTGTCATTCTGTGTACGTGTGTGTAACTATCCATTAAAAATTTAGTGGATGCTGTATGTGTATGTCATAAATCAATAAACAAAATTTAACCAAACTTGATATTTAGTTTGACCATGATTTAAGTTGGTGCTGATTACATTTGGGAATTAATCTGTCAACAGACGATGCTGTCATCCCAACTTTCTCATAATTTTTAATATGGCATTATAGGACAAATTTTCGTATAAATTATATATAATGAGAAATATTTTAACTTTCAATGTAAAATTATATATATATATATATATATATATATATATATATATATATATATATATATATATATATATATATATATATATATATATATATATTAAAACTGTAATAGTCAACCAGGATTTTTTTTTCTTTGGTAGACCATTGCTTTCCTCCGGGGAGGGGGGAGTACCCGCCGAGGGGAGGGTGTAAATTTTAATATGAGTATCTTTCAAAAGAACTCATCAATGCATTTCAAACGAATGGTTGGACCATAGATCAGTGCTGCTAACATGTAGGAACTTTTTTATTTAGTAATTAACACCAAATTTTAAGACAGATGTTTGGTATATACACCCCGCGACAAAAAGATAGGTACAAATGTTTTTTTCTTTGATTTTTCATAAAATAGCATTATCTAAATTGTGCTTATCATTTATTATTATCATAAAATAACACTATTCCCGGACTAATTTTTGTTTTAAGACTAATTTAGAAAGCTTTTAAGACTGAACATTTTCTAATTTAAGACTACACTCCGCGACAAAAAGATAGAACAAAGGGTTTTTTTTAATTTTTCATAAAATAACATACATTATCTAAATTGTGCTGATCATTTATTATCATAACAAAATATTATCATATCAAAAACATATTAAATATTTGAATCATATTCAAAATATTCATATTCAAAATAATCATATTCAAAAATTAAAAAAAAAAAAAAAAAAAAAAAAAAACTTTGTTCCTATCTTTTTGTAGCGATGTGTAGTCTTAAATTAGAAAAATTTTAGTCTTATTTTTTTTCTAAATTAGTCTTACAACAAAAATTAGTCCGGGAATAGTGTTATTTTATGATAATTATAAATGATAAGCACAATTTAGATAATGTTATTTTATGAAAAATCAAAGAAAAAACCCTTTGTACCTATCTTTTTGTCGCGGGGTGTATGACAGTCAATTAGACAAACATACAATTAGACAAGCATTATAATTAAAAATTAGTGGTGGATATTGTTATAAAAGTCTCTACAGATTGGCAACAGTGCCTTAGATCTGTGATAATTTAAAACAAATTTATCGATTTAAAAAACGCATTTTTACAGATGTCGGCACAAAATTGACTTTCTTTCCTCATTTATTGTTATACTTATCTGAGATAAAAATCGTGTGCATTGTAAAAGGTGTATTATCTAAGCACTTTTGCAGCATTTTCATTCATTTATATGTTTTCTGTTTATTTTAAAAAACAGTACAGCGAGTGAAAATTTACATAAATACAGAAGAATTAAAAAACTAAGTTTCACAGAATTATAATAATTTACATTTTACAAATTCAAAAAACTTTTTTAAAGGAATTATGTACAGAGATTAACAAAAAATACAAAATTTTCAAGTTTAGAAATTAAAATTTGCGCATTTTTAACTATTACTTACTTGATTTTAAATTCTTGAATAAGTAATTATTTCAAATAATTTTCTCTTAAAAATTAATAGTCTTGTAAAAGCACTTAAATTTAAAATGCTCTGATTTAACAACACGTTGTTGAAAAATGTTAATAAAAGCGTTCACCAATTTATATAATTTCAGCTTTTTTCACAATTATAGTTTCTAAATCATATTTTATTTTATTTTACTGGAATAAACAAACGCATTGAGTTCTTCAATAATTCAATTTATCCTATTCGTTAATAAATTATATAATAATAATAATAATAAGTTATGGGCTTTTTTATTATTTAACACACCAAATTTAAATTATTATGCCTGTTAATATTAGTGTCAAAATTACAGCAAAGGTTATTTCATTAAGTATAAGCATTTAATTGAAAAAATAAAAATAAAAAAATATTATAAAATAACTATTTAACTTGCTATCATAATATTGCCTCGCGGATTGCTAAATGGTTAATGCTATGGTTAACACTATAGTTAATGGTTAACTAACATTTGCCATGTCTAGGTTTAAATCCCGGTTAAAGTGGTTTTGAATCCGTTTTAAGCCATGGGCCCGGTCTGATGGTCAAAAAATGACCATATAATAACACTCCCCCTCCCCCCCCCAAAAAAAAAAAATAATAATAATAATATTTATTAATAAAATAAATAAGTTGTTATATCTATAATATTTTTGAGCAGAAGTTAGCACTTTAACAATATTTGATAGGCTCTATTTTTACACATATTATGCATCTTAAGCCATAAATAAAGCTAATTTTGCACGTTGCATTCTGTGATGAAAACATCTTTATAATTTTAAAACTGAGATATGGCTTTTATTTAAGTTTCTAAAAAGCTTATTTATTTATTTTAAATCGATGATTTTTACGGATATCTTCTAAGAAATTCATTCACTTAAAAACTATCTAAAATTATTTTCTACTCAATATAAAATTTCTCAATAATTGCTTTAGATTAAAAGTACACTGTTTAAAAAAAAAAAAAAAAAAAAAAAAAATGTCTCCTTTGCTGACAGAAATTTTCTGTAATTTGAGAAAATAGTCGTAAATTACGGTAAAATTACGTTGACAAAACGTATTTTTCTGCCATTACACACAATTTCTGGCAGCAAAAAGAACTTTTTTTTAACAGTGATATGACTGTTAGTTTTTATTATTATTTTTATTAACTTTTGAGAGACGAATAATATAAATTCACATATTTGATCATTGTTAATTTACTTTTAAAAGCAAATACGTGTCCGCATGTATTATTATTATTTATTTTTATTTATTTATTTTATTTATTTATTTATCATTATTTTTTTTTTTTTTTTTCAGTACACTTTGATTCATCTGGTGGCCCAATGGTTAACGCAGGTACCAGGTTCGATACCCAATTCAGACATGGATGTTAGTTATGGTTTGGAATCCTCTTTAAGACGTACGTTTCGATCTAATGAACCTTAATGCACACAAAAATGTCTTCAGAGCGACAACGCAAACCTTGCTTTCTTTGTATAAAATGTAAACAAAATCATCAAAGCTCCTTCTTTTTTTCTTTCTTTGTTTCATTTTTTTTTTTATTTAAATTATTATTTATATATTCATAGCTTAAAAAAGAAGAAGAAGAAGAAACTACTGATATAGAAATAGTTGATTGTAAGAAAAAAAATATGTTATTTATTCTGTTTTATTCTTTAATTTTCTTGCACATGAAACAAGGCAACACTTTTACATGTAATTAATTGTTGTTGATATATAAATATTCCTATTTGTGAATTATATTTCTGTATACAATTCTCTTTTAGAAAATATTCTAATCTAATGAAGTAAAACATTTTTATTTGAAATTATAATATTTGTGTTGAATAAAATATTGTTAATGCTTTTCTATGATAATATAAAGATATTATTTATGAACAGCAGAACTACTATTTAAGCAATAAAAGTTTGTTGATATAAGGAGTTTTGTCATACTTTCTTCTTGTTTTCTTTATTTCTTCTTCTTCTTCTTTTTTTTTTATGAAATAAAATAAAATTATAAAATACAGTAATTATTAATTTATATTTGTATATTAGATGAGAATGTAGAGTTTTTCCCTTTTTTTATGCGTGCTCTTTTTACTATTTTTAAAAGAAAAATTTAAATGGTAAGTAACGAGATTTTTCATGTTTGAAATTTTGTTTATTTATGTCAAATGAAAAAAAAAAAAATTTTTTTCTTGTTATAATTTAAAGAAATATTCATACAAAAATAATACTGACATCACAGTAAAAAATTTTTGACATGAGAAATTTTGTGATATTTTCACGGCTCTTTTTATTTTTATTTTTAAATGCGTGAAATAACAGAATTTTTTAACACATTTTTAAATCCTGTTTGTACAACAGATGAGGGCCTAAATAGAGTTTTTATTTTTTATATTTCCTTTCTCCAGATTTTTTAAAGACACTTTAAACTGTTATCAACGGAATTTTCTTGTTTGAAATTTTGATAGTAATATGTCGAACGGAAACTGTTTTCTTCTTGTTATTATGAAGGAAATTTTCATGTAAAAATACTGCTGACATCGAATTTATATTATGTTGACTTCAAGAATTTTTTAATGCTTTTTCAGTTTTCTTTGCTTTTTTATTTTTATTTTTATTTATTTATTTATAATTAGAAAAAAATAAATAGAACTTAAACTAAAATTTAAACATTAAATAGTTAACGAAATTTTTTTTGTTTATTTTTTTATTATTATTATTTATGCTGAATGATTATCTGTTTTTTTTTTTTTTTTCTTTTTTGTTTGTTTGTTTGTTTTGTTTTTGTTCTTGTTATTATGCAAAGAAAAGAGAGAATACAAAGTAAGAGAATAGAAAGCGTGCTGACACTGCAATAATTATTTGTTGACATTGAGAGTTTTTTAATATTTTATAGGTTTTCTTTACTTTTTTTTCATTATTATTATTATTTTTTTTTTTTTTTTTTTTTTTTAAGAAACGCAAAAGAAAATAAAAGAATTTTTTAGCGTGATATTAACTCACGCTTGTATATTAAAAATTATATAAAGTTTCCTGTTCTAATATTTCCTTTTTCTGTTTTTTTTTCTTTAAGAATTTAAACAGCATTAACAAAATTTTCTCGTTTAAAATTTTGATTATTTATGGCAAATGAAAACTGTTTTCATCTTGTCATTATGCAAAGAAATATTAATACCAAAATTGTGCTGACATCGCTATAATAATTTGTTATTATTCCAGTTACTCCTGATAAAAATTATCTAAGCTCTTAAAGCTTTCTTCCAAGCATCTTCCATGTGGGTCCAAAGCGTGTATTTCTCGAGAACGCGCCCCTGCGATCGATTTGGGGAAGATCCCGCGACTCTGCAACCCCCCTAACCATCGATCGGTCCCACACGGCGTTGATCGACCTGTCTCTCCAAAAGGAAAAACTCTATCAAAATCCAAAGCCATAGAAAAAGCAAATAATTCGAACTGGAACCCGCATCATGCAAAAAAATATGCAAGACAACTTACCGCTAAAATAGTCCCCGCTGGCGAACAAGATAACCGCGAAGAAGCAGAGCGCAGCAGCCGCGAACCACTGCATGACCCGCCTCTGCCGCCGACGCAACACCGACTGGCAGGCTCACGAAAATCGCTTGACATACACCCCGAGAAGGCGCAGGGTTGCCGGACCCAGCGCATGTGTTTTGGCGGAACACTTGGTTCGCAGATTTCATACACTGATTCCTGTTATAAGGATCACGTTACATCGAACATTTTTTTTTTTTTTTTAAATATCAAATTTATTCTTAGAGTGTCTGGTTTAATATATATGTTATACGGAGTTGTCATTTCTGTGATTCCAAGTTTTCAAGGTTCTACCTGTTTGACGAATTGAGGAATCCATGTAATAATTAAGAAAGCGATGCTATCAATCAAAATGTCATTTAGACAGTTATTACATATGTACACACAGAAAAATAAGTTGGTCACAGTGACCTGACAAAATGCTCAACTGACAATACAGAATTGACTAACCAAAATTGCTGACTAGCCAAAAAGTGTACTTGCTGAACTAGTCACCAAATCTGAAAAGTGTACCTGTTGAACTAGTCTCAAAAACTAAAAAGTGTACTTGCTGAACTAGTCACCAAAACTGAAAAGTGTACTTGCTGAACTAGTCACCAAAACTGAAAAGTGTACTGGCTGAACTAGTCACCGAAACTGAAAAGTGTACTGGCTGAACTAGTCACCAAAACTGAAAAGTGTACTAGCTGAACTAGTCTCCAAAACTGAAAAGTGCACTTGCTGAACTAGTCAAAAAACTGAAAAGTGTACTTGCTGAACTAGTCACCAAAACACTATTCCAGACTAGGAAGGTTAATATTATCAGACAAAGAAGGCTAGTCGACAATCATAATTATCTGACCAGGAAGGTTAGTCAACAACCGCAGTTGCCAGACAAGGCAAGTTAGTCATATTTTACACTTGATTAAGAAAGTTAGTCAACAGATCCCAGGTATACTTCTATTACCAGACTACCGTAGGTAATGGAAATATTGTATTCGATCTAAAAATTCAAATTCGAGTTTTCACTTGATTTACACGTTTTAAGGTCTCCTGAGTCCAAAACAGTAGTTTTTGGCAATTGGTCAGTGGTGTATGTATGTGTGAAATTTTCTGGTTATCATATCTCCTAAACTAATAAAGATAGAACTACGAAACTTCAGAATTGAGGCAGGTTTGGTGTACAGATGAATTTTCTAAATTTTGGTGAAAATTGGAAATCCGGAAGTGAGACATCGGAAACCGGAATTGGGAACGTAAGTCAGTATCTGAAAAATGCCTCCAACGATTTTCTTCAAAGTTGCCATATAAACACTCTATTAGATGTCCTTTCGAATGATATAGTTGGTTAGTTCAGGAAAATTGATAGGCGCCCTATATAAATAGCTTAATTTCAGGTCTCCTTTAAAAACGGCTGTACTGAATATCTTCAAACTCGCCATATTCAATCTCTTTTATATATGCTTTTGTATGTAATTATTGTTTTGCAGTCAACAACTGAGTATGCTAAGTTTTGGTAAAAGTTGGTATCTCAAAAACGGCTCTAACGATTTTCTTTGAAATTGTTACATAAATCCATTTTAGATATTCTTTCTCATGTATTACATGGTTATTACAGGAAAAATGACAGTGATCCTGATTAGGTAGGTCAGTTTTAGATCTCGGAAATTGGTGTTTGAAAAAATAACTCTATTATTTTTTAACTCGCTATGTAAATTCTGTTTTACACACACACACATACATATATATATTAGCTTTCTCCTACAGGAAATTTCTTTTGTGTATACTTCGCTAGGTCAATTTTATGTCTTCGCTGACCACATTATTTCTAAAACATGCATATAATACGTGTAATAGTGGGTAGTGGAAGTCGTGTGGTTGTTTCACAGCAGATTTTTTTTTTTAGATAAAGTGATCACAAGATATAAAAGTGACTTAAAGAAGTAGAAACCTAAAATTTTTCCAGTAAGAAAAATTTTATACACATGTAAAGACATATGAAACGAAGCTTACATATAGCGAGGTTAAAAAATATATCTGGCCTACCTAAGCAAGATGACTGTTAATTTTCCTGTAATAACCACGTAATGCATGAGAAAGGATATCTAAAATTGATTTATATGTAACAATTTTCAAGAAAATCGTTAGAGCCGTTTTTTAGATAACAACTTTTATCAAAACGCAATTATTGACTGGCAAACAATAATTACATACAAAAGGATATTTAAAAGGGAGTTAGTTAATATGGCAAGTTTCAAAGAATTCCGTGCAGCCGTTTTTAAAGGAATGCGCTTGCGAGACCTGAAATTGAGCTATTTATACTCCTTTCAATTATCCTAAACCAACTATATCATTCGAAAGGACATCTAATAGAATGTTTATATAGCAAATTTGAAGAAAATCGATAGAGCCGTTTTTGAAATACGGATTTACGGTCCCACTTCTAGTTTCCGATGTCCCACTTCCGGTTTTTCAATTTTTACCAACATTTGGACAATTCATCTGTACACCAGACCTGTCTCGATTCTGAAGTTTTGTAGTTTTATCTTTATTAGTTTCGGAGATATGATAGCCAGAAGATTCCACACAGATACACACACACTGACCAATTGCCAAAAACCACATTTTTGGACTCAGGGGATCGTAAAACGTGTAAATCAGGTGAAATATCGATATCGAATTTTTGGACCGAATACAATACTTCCATTACCAATGGTAGTAGGGTGGTGAAAGTAAAACCCCCCTAAAATTTAGGTATATTTTGAGATAATTAAAATCAGTATTGTAATTTTTACACATACATTTAATAAATCTCATTTCATTATTATATTTATTCTCTGCTTATTTTCCGTCTATATATTTTACAAGAAAATTGTTCAATTTTACATTTTTCTTGTAAGTTCCTAAAAATAGTAAATTTTTAACAAAAAACAGTAGGCCAGTAGAAATAACCAAAAAACAGTAGTCTACTGGTAAACACAGTAGAGTTGGCAAGTATGCAGATTAATAAAAAATTTAATTGGTTAAAATCCTTCATATTTTATGAGGAATAAGAGGTTCATATTTGTCTGCAGAGGTTTTTGCAAAAGCATTGTTATTAGTCTTAACCTCTTTACTTTTGTAATTGTTTAACCCCCCCCCCCCCCTTTAAGGTGTTCAACCTTGAAAAAACATTTAAAAACTTTTCTGAAAAATATTACTTGTCCATCAACTGGAATAAAATACTCATAGCTGCCAACTTTTTCAATTTATTCCGGAATGTTGTTAACATTTGCCCTTTTCTTCATACCACATTCTTAATAGAATAATTTTCTTTAGCATGTAATTACAATTAAATATGAAGACAATTACTCCTCAAAGAATATGGGCGAATATAGGGCGATATACTAACAACATTCCAGAATCAATTAAAAAAGTTAGCAGTTATGAATACTGGAAATTTAACAAACTACTGAAACAAAGAATTTGCTAGTTTAATCATTCTTCCCTATATTTATTTATCATTAACGCACGCATTTATCCAACACTTTTTTATCAAGGCATTCCAAGAGGATTGTGGCGCCACATGATTTAGTCCACTTTTTATGCACATCCTCATATATGGATTTAGAAATATATATTTTTTATCTCATCGGTGCTTTCGGTTTATACGCTGTGGTTAGAAAAATAAATGTAAACTTTTTTTTTTTTTTAAGTTCCTTTTTTTTAATATTTAAGCCACCTGAATATATGTATATATTTTTTTAAATAATGGATTTTTTCCACCTGATTAAAATTACAGATAAGTACGACGATACAATGTGCTTTAACAATTGATACAGACAATAAAAACAATATGTACAGTATAGACGATACAATGTACTAAACTATAAATAACATCGAACTCCAAATTTCAGGTTATTTAAAGTTTTAAAATCATAAATATTAATGATATACTTTTTTTTTTCAAGGTGAGGGTGGACATAAAATTTGCATTAAAAACACTTTAACATATATAATAAGAATTTTTATTTTTAATCATCTCTGTAAATTTTATGCCCAGAGAAATTTTAATACATAACAATAATTTATAAGTATTTGATCATCCAAAATAACTCTCACTTACCTGATAACATTACTTTCAACATTCTTTAAATGAAGAATTTAAGTGGCTTATTTAAATAAGATTTCTCCTTCATTAAAACTATGTAATTGAAATAATACATAAAAGACAAAAATCAAGATAAAAATAATTTTATTGAAAATTATAAATGTTTCATATTCATGAAGAAGATTGCTCCATAATTTACATAAAAATTAGTCATAATAATAATATAAAAGCACAAATATAATTAGGTAATAAAACGTAATTTTTTTATGCATAATAGCTCTCCATGATGGCAAGCCACTGAAAATTGTAGGAATAGCACCACCTTTAACAATTGGTTTATTTCTTGGGACTTCATATAACTTTCCTTCTTTTTCATCAAAATATGTTATTGTTTGTATAATTCCACCAGGTTTAAAATAGAGCTCACAAACCTTAAAAAAAAAAAAAAAAAAAGACATCAGGACATTACTAAGAAATACGCTATATGAGGTGTAAATTTCACCTCATTGCATAGGTTGCATTCAATTAAGAAGTTGCATATATCATAGATGGCTTCATTGGAAATCAAATAAATCAATGAGGAGACGAAATATTCTATCAAAACCTTTCTTAATCTATGCATAAATTATTATATATATACTAGCAGGCAACGCCCGCTTCGCTGGTCCCTATTTTTAAATGAATCACTATAATTACTGAATTCTCAAAATTGCATTAATTTTTATCACGTGAAAAAAAAAAAAAAAAAAAAAGAGAGAGAAACAAAATCTGATTAGGAAAAATGTCGCACCGTGTTCTCACTGCCTTCGGAAAAAATTCCCAAAATACCCCAACTCTTATTTCTGTTATTTTCCCCCTTCGCCCCCCCTCCCGGCTATCCTAATAATTTTACAATTTCGAAAATATCCGCAATCGATTTGTAAGTATCAAAAACCTATCTGTACCAATTTTGAACGGCCTAGCTGTATTTCTATTTGTTTTTGCCCATAGCCCCCCTTACCTCCCCACCCCTCCTAATAGATTTACAAATTCGAAAATATCCGCAATCGATTTGTAAGTATCAAAAATCTCTATGCACCAGTTTTGAACGATCTATCTCTATTTTTATTTTTTTGCCCCTCCTAATAACTTTAAAAATTCGAAAATATCCGCAATCGATTTGTAGGTATCGAAAACCTCTATGTGCCAATTCTGAATTATCTAACTCTATTTTATTTTTTTTGCCTCTCCGCCCCCCCCCCCCCTTCCCGGCCTTCCTAATAACTTTACACTTTCGAAATTATCCCCATTCGACTTTCAGGCCTCTAAAACCTATCTGTACCAATTTTTAACGGCCTAACTGTATTTCTATTTGTTTTTGCCCATAGCCCCCCTTACCGCCTCACCCCCCCCCCTTCTCTCCCCTCCTAATAATTTTACAAATTCAAAAATATCCGCAATTGATTTGTAAGTATCGAAAACCTCTATGTACCAATTTTAAACGATCTATCTCTATTTTTATTTTTTTGCCCCCCCCCCCTTTCTCCCCTCCCCCCTTCTCGCCCTTCCTAATAACTTTACATTTTCGAAAATATCCTCATCCAACTTGTAGGCCTTTAAAACCTATCTGTACCAATTTTGAACGGCCTAACTGTATTTCTATTTGTTTTTGCCTCATAGCCCCCCTCCTTACTGCCCCACCTGGGGGCTGAATTTCTAAAATTCCAGAAATAAGTTTTTAGATATTTGTATTAGCTATATTTTAGAGCAAAAATTTCATGTATATCTATTTTTTTGTTGTAGATATATAGGATTATGCGAAATCACGTTTTACGCATGTGAAATCACGTTTTGCCCCCCCGCCCCCCTTGGGGACCGAATTTCGAAAATTCCAAAAATTAATTTTTAGACGTTTGTATTAGCTATATCTTAAAGCAAAAATTTTACGGATATCTGTTTTTTTGTTTGAGATATGAAGGATTTTGTGAAATCACATTTTACCCCCCCTTCGGGGGGCGAATTTTGTAAAACCACTTCTTAGTGGATGCCTACGTCATAGAAAGAACAATGCCATAAAATTTCAGGCTTGTAGGTCCAGGGGTTTGGTCTGGGCGATGATGAATCACCCCCTCACTCACTCCCTCAGTCAGTCAGTCAGGAAGAACGATTTTATATATATAGATATATGTATGTGTGTGCGCGAAAACAGGGCAGTTTGGAATCGCCTAGCAGAGGCCTTCATCCTGCAGTGGATTGATAGAGGCTGAAATTGGTAATGATGATATATATATATATTGTCATATAACACCATACCTTATAATTCGTATAGTTACTTTAGAAAAGCAAGCACGAGATTTATTTAAAAAATCAATCTGGTTTTATTGATTTCTTTTAATTGAATTATTATTTTTTTAATGAATATATCCCTGTTAGAACACTATTGTTAAGCATACTTGAAAGTTGACAACCATATTATAAATGCTATCGCTGCATAGCAGCGCCACCTTTCGAGCGTTTGACACCAAAAGTTGATAGGCACTAATTTAGGTCAAGGTGCATCTACATATAAATTTATATGTAATTCTGAACAGTAGTTCCGTAGATACAGTTGCCACAAAATTTTTGTCACACATACATACACACACAGACGGAGACAGACAGACATTTACTAAAAATGGTCAAATCGTGGTCTAAGCTTTCAAAACTTGTAAATCCGTCGAAATCCGGAAGCCGAAAATTTTTACGAATCCAATACTTTCTTCCATTGAACATACAAGGGAAAAAAAAAAAAAAAAAAGATGTAATTACTAATTGTATTGCGTTAAAAATCTGAAAAAAAAAAAAAAAAAAGACTAATAATAATGATTAAACACTTATGTGAGTTGTGAACTTCCAGATTGCAAAAATCTGCTTCAAGGTCAGTGATAGTTATATTCTGAAAAAAAAAAAAAAAAAAAAAAAAAAAGTATCTTTATTTATTTCATTTTTTCGACGGAAATGTTTATTTACTATAATAATTTGGGTTGCACGGATATATATGATTCGCAATTAAACATCTGCTTTGCTTTTATTTGTTCTAGAGAAGACGATAAAATAAAGAATATTATTATTATCAGCCTTGATGGAATCCGTTTCCTAAATGTGTTTATTTTATATTTCTTTTTACTTTTGCAATCGTAAAAATTTTCAACTTCCGCTTTTCAATGGATTTACACGTTTTGAGGGCTCCAGAACACGATTTGACCATTCTTAGAAAAATATGTGTCTGTGTGTGTGTGTGACAAAAATTTTGTGGGAATTATCTCAGGAACTACTGCAGATAACTGCATATAAATTTATATGCAGATGTACCTTGGCCTAAGTTAGTGCCTATCAACTTTTGGTATCATTTGCTCAACAAGTGACGCTGCTAGACTGCGATTTTCACAAATTCAGGAAAGGCTATATCTCAGAAACTACTAATCGAATTTGCATATAAATTTATATGCAGATAAACTTTGACGTAAGTTAGTGCCCACCAATATTTTTTGTCAACTGCTCAACAGGTGGTGCTGCTATACGTCGACTTTCGCGTTTTCAGGGAAGGCTGTATCTAAGGTTCTGTTGTGTATAATCAAACAAAACTTGACACGTATCAACGTAGCCATTATATGACATTACGCAGATTCAATTTGGATGCATATCAGCCAATAAGTGGCGCTGCTATACTGCAATTTTCTCTGAGAACAGGATATGGCTATATCTCAACTTCTGTGTCATATAACTGTACAAAACCTGATATATGAGGTAACCATTATGAAGAATCATTTATTAAGACTTTATTTATAGAGAATTAAACTGTCTTTCTTTTCTTATCATTAGTGTTAGTTTTTTCTAAAATGAAATTATCTGCATTCATTATGGTAGATAATTTTAATAAATAATAGTTTTAAGAAAACATTTTTACTGGGCGAATGAATTTTCCTATAGGAAAATATAGAAGAAATTTTTGCGGTGGTCACAACATAATAGCTTTAAATGAATGGAGGAAAATTCAAAATTTCGTTCACATAAAAGCGAGGATTGAATTTTATTAAAAATAAAGGTATTTAAAACAACAACAAGAACAACAAAAGTATGTTGTAGCCACCACAAGACTTTCTTTTTATATTTTCTAATACAAATTCCCTCAGTACAAATAATTTATTAAAGATCTTATTTATTTAAATTACCTACCATACTGAATGCAGACGATTTTCATCTTAGAGAAAAATTGCATTGAAAATACAAAGAAAGACAGCTTTATTCTTTATAAATAATACATTAAAAAATGCGTTTTTATAATGGTTACCTCATATATCAAATTTTGTACAGTTATACACCATAGAAGTTGAGATATAGCTTTTCCGTTCTCGGGGAAAATTGCAGTACAGCAGCGCCACCTATTGGCCGATATGCATCCAAATTGAATTAGCATAATGTCTGATAATGTTCTTTTCACATATCATTTATTATTATTATTATTATTATTATTATTATTATACGCAATAGAACTTGAGATATCTCTTTTCCTTAAATTATGTAAATCGATATATAGCACCGTCACCTATTGAATTATTGATACCAAAAGTGGATGGACAATAATTTATCTCGAGGTAGATCTACATATAAATTTATGTGTAGTAGTTCCTGAGATATAGCCTTCCTTTGAATTGTGAAAATCACTGTATAGCAGAGCCATCTTTTGAGAAATTGACATAAAAAGCTGATAAGGACTAGGTTATGTCAAGGTGCATCTACATATGAATTTATATGCAATTATCTGCAGTAGTTTATGAGACATAGCATTCCCTTAAATTGTTGAAATCGCTAGAGATCCTGTATAATATAGTTTCCTAATATATGGTCATGGTCTCTAGAAATCGCTGTAATTTATGTCAAGGTGCATTTACATATAAATTTATATGCAATAATGTGCAGTAGTTACAGAGTTGCAGTCGCCACAAAATTTTTGTCTCTCTCACACACACAGAGGCATATCTAATATTTTCTAAAAATAGTCAAATCGTGTTCTGGAACTTTCAATACGTGCAAATTCATCGAAAAACGGAAGTCGAAAATTTTTACGAATCTAGTACTTTCTTCTATTGAATATAGAATAAAGATTAAAAAAAAAAAAAAAAATGTAAATTGCGAAATCTTTTCAATTTCCAGGATGTAAATACGAGGTTATACTGTATTTATTTAATTTAGATATTAATAACAGTCAAAAAAGATTTATAATACTTTTCTAATTTTCATACAATTTCTACAAAAGATACATATTAGTTTCGTTGAAGAAAAGAAAACAGATCCATACAAATACGGATCTATTTTTCTGGATACGAATAGGGAGCTCCGATACATGTCTAGCATGTGTTTAATGTTTAAATTAGTTAGAGTTATAAATATGCCTATAAATTTTGATTTATAATTGTAAAAAATATTTTGAAAGGTGAGCAGTACGATAGCTGTGAATTGCAGTCGTAGATCGAATATGCGCTATCGAAGATAAACAGCTGTACTCGTGCCTACTTTGGGTGCCTGACGAAGGGTCGTGTGCTCTTTCGACCCGAAACAATTGGTGCGAGATATTTTATTTTTATGGTGTTAATTTAAAGTTTTGTAAGTATTATAACATTCATGCCCACTTAAATAAATTATTTTAAATTACTTGTTGTAAATTATAAAAAAAGTTTTATTGTTAAAATGGAAATGTTTAAGTTATTTATACCATTAATGATAAAGTTCATACACCTTTACCGTGTCTTGATACTATAGTGGGGGAAAAATGTTACGTATTAATGAATTAAAAAAAATTTCCTTGGGAACTATATTTGACAATTTATAAGTAAATCATTCATAATTACCTGTTGCAAATTACTAACATATATTTAACCCACTATATCTAAAATTAGTATATGCTGTAGCCATTACAAAATTTTCTTCTATTATTATTTAATATAATAGCACCATATATCTGTTACAATACACAAAGTAATTAACACAGCTTCTCACAAATAAAGATTTTACAAACTAATTTAACAAATAGAGGCTGTGATACTATAACTATCTGGAAATTTACAAAGAGTAATAGTACGTCATCTGATGTACACCCAAATTGATTCAGCATAGTTTTTAAAAAGCTAGTTTGGCATAGTTTCTGATGTATAACATACACCTTACATATCAAATTCGGTGCACATACATATAATAGAAGCTGAGGTATGGCTCTCCTATAAACAGAGAAAATTGCACCATGCCAACGTCACCTGTCGGCCGATATGCGTCCAAATTAAATCAGCATAATAGTTCATAATGGCTGTTGCACATATCAAGTTTAGTGCATTTATATATCACAGAATCTCAGTTACAGTATTTTCTTAAATGTGGAAAATTGCAACATACTGGCATTACCTGATGACCGATATGCACCTAAGTTGAATAAACATAGTCTTTCACAATCGACTATTTGAACATTAAGTTATGTGAAGTTCTACACAATAGAAGCTAAGATATAGTCTTTCCTTAATTGTGGAAAATTGCAGTATAGTAGCGCCACTTCTTAGATGATATGTACCAAAAGCTATTCAGCACGAATTTATGTGAAAGTGCATCCAAATATAAACTTTTGTACAATTCTGTTCATTATTTTGTGAGATACAGCACCCAAAACATAAAATTTTGATTATACACAGACAGACATCTCCTAACAATGGTTTAATCGAGTTTAAGGAAATCTCAAATTTGTAAATGCACCAAAAGCCAGAAAAAGAAAATTTTCAAAAATCCACTACTTCATTCTTATACATGTAGAAGAAAATCAAAATGAATTTTAAGTTATTGTGGAAATAGCGTATACAACTAAATGCAGGGCCCGATTAAGCTTTGAAGCTAGGGGAAGCTTAGTATCATTTCGGGGCTCCCTTTGATTTCGGGAAATCTTGTTTTCCTATTACATATTGTAATATAAAAATGCAATTGATAAAAAAGTTTTGTGTGTTTATGTGTGTATATATATATATATATATATATATAATATATATATTTTTTCATTCATATATCTAGGTGGTTTCCACCCACAACTTTAAAATCGTATAACTTATTAATTAAGAACATTCAAATTTTTGACGTTAAATAATAGAATTTTCCCAAAATAGTGGTTATTTTACCTTGCTTTAGGTGAACTTTCTCAGAAAAAATTCAATCTCAGTGTGAAAATCTAAAATAGAAAATTCAAGACCCTGTTTTTAGTCATTTTGAGGCCCCCTGTTAAATTTTTGAGGGGAAGCTTGTGCTTCCCGAGCCTTTTGGGTAATCAGGCCCTGACTAAATGTTTGCAATCGACTACTTAATTTATAGAGCATAGTTAAAAGAAAAAAATGTTGTTTAAATTGAAATATCAAATAGTTTTTAAATTTTAACATGAAATTAAGTACATATTTTTAACAAGATATCCTTTGTTTATCACGAATACTTAATATGCTGCGCATGAACAATTTGATTTTGAATCGAGAATACAGTATCTAATAATTTAAACTCATATTATTTTTGATTAAATTTGTATTGAAAAAAAAAAATAATAATAATTAAAAATATCAACCTTTTATTACAATCATCAATCATTTGAATGAAACAAGTAACATGAAGTTGAATATATATATATATATATATATATATATATATATATATATATATATATATATATTTACCAAGATATTTATTATTTATCGCTAATAATTAATATTGTATACAAGAACAATTTGACTTTAAATTGAGAACAGAATATAGTATGCAATATTAAATTCATATTATTTTTGCTAAAAGTTGTTTTGAAAAAAAATTGGTATCAAACATTTAATGATAAAAAGTCTTTTTTTTTTTTTTTTTTTTTTTATTACATACTATTATCAACCATTTGCCAAAATTATTTAAATTAAAAAAAAAAAAAAAATAACAGATAAACGAGAAACCTTTAAATTTTTTTAATTTATCTCATTAAAAAGTTTAAATATAAAAAAAAGTATTAATATTATTTTTTATTGTTCTAAGATAGATATAATGTTGCAAACGATAATTTAAAAAACATACCTTAAAAATCGGAGTTCTTTCAAAATCACCATGGATAGCATTTTTCTATATCTTTCTTAAATTGACGTCCTTTGGAAATCCAAATACCTTCTGAACCATCTTTAGGGAAAAATAAATCATTACTATTCTGTGTACAAAAATATTAATATGAGCTTAATGTTAAAAGTGTATGTAAAAAACTATAGCTTAGACAAATTAAATATACTTATTTTTTTTTTATAATACAACGATACGTAAAACTAGATTTAAAATAACGTGTTTTAAATTTTATACATTTTAAACAACTTTATAAATTAGAACAAATTCTAAATACGATTCATATTGTTAGAAGATTGCCGAAGCTTTAGAATTCTACAAATTTACAATTTACTATTCTAACAAAGCTTACAATAAAATAAAGTATTTAGCACTTACTTTTGGCTGTAAACTCGATTCGCTGATTCTGATTACTCAAAAATCTCTTGTTCTCTTTCTAAAATGAAAGTCACTCCAACGGCAATTGCACTATCCCGCCAAATGCGATGAGTTTATTCTTTATTTTTCGATTTCGGTTGACTAACTCAAGTTGTCAGAAGGAGACAAAAAATAAATAAACAAATAAAAAAAAAATTAAAGGAAAAAAAAAATAATAATGCTGAGCTTTTGGACTAGCCAAACAAATTTTTCTTAGTCAATTGACAAAATAGGAATATATTTTTTTTTATTCTCTCATCTGACTAACCTGGTCAAATTTGAGGAAAATGAAAACTGTACCTGGAAAGTTAGTCATCTGACAAGTTTTAGAGCCAAAACGGATCATCAGACGAAACACATTAAAGATACATGGTAAAATAAAACGACTTTTGTGTCTCATGACTAGATGGGATTGTCAGGTAGTGTTTTGATTGTTTAAAATTTTGCGTAATTTTGTGCAAATTTGTCAATGTACTTGTTAAACGTTTATTGTCACAAAGATGGCACGTCTCTTGACAAGTTTCGATTTTTCATTTTTCTGTGTGTATTTTCATGCTGGACACCATCAATCTGTACGACGTATGGCATTTTTTAATCGTCAAATAGACTTATTTATTTCATTTGATCTGCTTCCTTGCATTTGCCCTATAGGAGTTACAGTTTATAACTGATACTGTAATTTTTTCTTCTAACCTGCATATTTACACTAGTTATTTTAAGCCGATAGTCTATAATTTTCAATGAAAATTGGTCATTATGTAATTAATTGAACACTTAACTTTTAACTATGCGTACAATTGATATTTTTTCCCTAAACCTTATTATCATTTTTTAAGTCTTAATATGTTTATTCTTTTGCAAAAGTATAGATATTTTAGCAAGTTAAAGGTATTTTATAAGCATGAGACTAAAACGTCTATGCCTAGCTCTTGTGGCACTATCTGTATCAGTCCTGCCAGTCTTTTAATAGATTTAAATTCTTTTACTTTAAAAACCGAGGAACCTTTAGATATAGCCATTCTTTTTATTATAATTTTATATTTTATATTTATTAGCCGAACTTCCCCTTCAAGCCCTTCGAACTTCCCAAATAACTCTAACCCTCGATAAATTTGTGATCATCGACAATTCACTTCTATATCAAACCTGTGACAGTTGCTTGGACAGTCTAATAGAAAAATTTTAATATATAAATCATGTTAACCTTTATTTAGCAATGTTTAATTGAGTTTTATGTAATTTATATCAGGTGACAACTGCAGCATTTTATTATAAACATAAACTCTAGCTCATTAAAACATAGGAAAAATAAATAAATAAATAGCATTTAAACAGTTGCAGATTAAATATCTAAAATCGAATGCAGTTTGAAAGCAGCGGTACAAGTTGCTATTTTAATGCTACACTGGTGTCTTTATATATATATATATATATATGAAAAGCAGGCTTTATTATTTCGACCCGAAACAAGTTTTGCGTATTTTTGTAATTTATGGTGTTTGCATAGAATTGCTCCATTCATTTTCTGTTACTTTTATGCTGTATTCGTGCCTACATTTTTTCCCCGTATGAAGCATCATACTTTATTATTTTGACTCGAAACAACTGTTGCGTGCTTTTTCAATTTATGGTGATTGCTTAAAGTGTTTTAATTCATCATCATTCAACGCCAGTTTTTCTGTATTTTATGAATTACCTCTATGCATAAATGTGTGCTTGAAAATATTAATAATTAAAGTTTAGTGTTTATAGATTTTAGTTTAGTAGTAATAAGTTTAATGTTTACTATTATTATTATTTTTTTAATATAAGATCATTTTTATTGGTAAAATAATGTTAGTATTCTAATTTATTGCATTAGGATATTAACAACTGTATTAATTTTTCCGAATTGCACTTTTTTTTTCCCGACAACCGCAGTATTTATTAAAAATTACTGACGGTAATCCATTAATTAAAGCAGAAAAATGTAGCCTCAGATGCGCAACGGGGGTTTATTTTGTTAAAAATTTAACAAATTTTGCTATTACGTATTTTTCTGTTCCTCATTTTATCTGAACGAATTGCTTGCAAAACTGCTGTTTAACATCAGTAACAATGAATGAATGGGAACTCATATTTGCTCAATTTATTGTTCTATTTATATTCCTCTACTACCCCCCTTCCTTACAAACTAAAGACAGTTTTTTTGGAAGAAAAAAATGTGTAATTTTTTTTTAATAGACACGTTTAATGTATTACCATATTTACAAATAAAAATAGAGGAACGATGTGGAATATGGAATAGCCGGGTAAAATGGAATACCATTATATCGCACCTGCACGACGCTGCATGTCAGAAGCACGTCAAACGTAATCAATGGGCCTCATATATGAACAGTAGTTCACCTTGTGTCAGTGAGAAAAGAGCATTTTGTTTGTGTCATCCGTCATACAACTTTGGTTTATCAAAATTCAGACTTTTTTGGAGGTAAGTATTACGTATTCTTTTATTTAGTTACGAAGCTGTAAAATGAGTGAAAACCTACTGTCATTTCCGGCAGGGAAGTTGAGTTAGTTAGTATTCTGATTCCCATGAACTTATTTCTATCAACAGGTCGTTGAGTTTGATTTATTCTTAAAGGTGACGATTCGGCTAATAGGGATTAGTTTAGTTTTTGTGTCATACTAGTTAGCAGTTTTTGTGTCATACAACTTCTTTGTTTTATCAAGATTCAAACTTTTTTTGGGGATAAGTATTTGCATGCTGCAATCTATTTACGAAGCAGTAAAAGGAGCGAAAATCTAGTGTTATTTCCAGTGGGGAAGTTGAGTTAGTTAGTAGTCTGATTTCCATGAACTTATTTTTACCATCAGGTAGTTAAGGTTGATTTAATCTTCAATATATTAAACCTCCAACTATTTCATACCAACTACCTCCAATCTCCAACTATTCCATACTATTTGCGATTTTTGTAAAATTTGAATGAGTATTCCATATTCCCTTTCACAACTATTCCATATTGCCCGTTTGGTCAATATTACCCGAAAATAGCTTTTTTTTTTTTTACTAATTTTCTTTTTTTTAATGGAAACTCTATTTTTTATAACATAAAACTATCAAAACACCTTAACAGCACTTGAAAGTTTGCAATCATCCAATCCACCATTATCCAAAATACTTCAATTTATTATGGTGAGTTAATAGAAATGGTATTCCATATTCCTCTATCCTTTCCTCTACATTAAAATCTTTCAAAATTGTATAATAATTTACATAAAAAGTTTATGCTAATAATAACATTTTTCAAGATAACATCATGAGTCATCAAAAGGCTACAATTTCTTATAATTATTGTTATTTAAGCTTTAAATACACATGCTTTGTATTTATGATGAAAAATATAAAAATCGCAAAATCCCTTCTGTACTTTGTTTTTCTAAATAAACAGACAGTTGTTTTCTGCTTCCTACATCTTAACAATTACGCATGACATCAAGAGTGGATTTTAAGCTTTAGCTTTTAAAAAATATATAATACAAAACGAAAAACACTTTTAAAAAAGACGGTTTTTTCTTTTTCATAAATCAGAATGTAGCGAAACACTTTTATAGATTTTTATGTAATAAAATCTAATATGGTTACATCTAAAGAATTTTTAGAAGGCATAGTAATCACATCAGAAAACCCCCATATAATACTAATTTTTGCAGGAATTTTATTTATAAATATATCACATCACAATAGTGAGGATTTTCCAGCAACGTTCTCCACAGACTTATAATTGCTTTATATAAAATGTGACGATATTACAAGAAGGGTTGCAAATGCACACTATTCAACTCTAAGTTATACTCAAGTTATAACAAACAACACTAAATTATACTCTCAATATTTCGGGATATGCTGGCAGAATATACTTTATCACTGGTGGAATAATTGCCTACTACCAGTATTCAGTGAGAAAATTTATGACATCCTTATATCAAGTTTCGCGCACAGTTGGCGAATCTGTTGAAAAATATCCTTGTAATATCTCTATCAATTTAAGGTTGCAAACAAAGTTTTAGTTTGTATTAAAGTGGGAATCTGAGATTCTCATGCTGAACACTTGGTAATGTCCGCTGGTGAATCTTTCCTGTTGCTTTCGAAGGCTTAAAAAAAAAAAAAAAAAAAAGACCTATTTTCTCTCTATATATATATACATAATGAATATTTTTTTAATGTAACAATTTTTGTGCATATAAAAGAGCAACATTAAACATTTCATTAAAAATTTTTTTGGAAAGTTCAGCCGGTGTGTCCTGATTTCCGAACTCTTCCGAAAAGTGGTGTACACGATTTCTCAAAAGCTAATTTACCGATCTTATTAAAATTTTGCGCACTTCTTCAAAATAGAATTGACTACTGCTTTAATAAAAAAACTTTTTAAAAAAGTGAAAACTGTGTTTTTGGCAGAGTTGTACGCAAAAACAATACAATAATCGGTACATTTCACCCAACGTTTATAATTGTAATTGAAAAACGGAAATATCCTTCGTTCAAGGCACTAATCAGTCCTATTTTGAAGAAGTGCGCAAAATTTCAATACTATATTAATGCATTAGTTTTTAAGAAATCATGTCCACTGCTTTTCTAGGGTCTCAGGAAATCAGGATCCAATGGCTTAATTTTCGAAATATTTTAATGAAAATTTTTTAAAATATTGATTAAACGTTGCTGTTTTATATGCTCAAAATTTTGAATGAAAAAATTTGTTTATTATATTAAAAATATAGAGTTTTTTTTTTTTTTTTTTTTTTTAGCTTTTGAAATCCACGTAACCCTTAGGTGCTTTGTAACCGTAAATTTCCTCATAAGAAATGCTAGTAGTAAAGTGCTTTAACTCCTTTTCAGCGTGGGAGAGGTGTGGGATTTCAAGACACTCTATGTAACATTTAGAAAAACATAAAACACAAATGTCCCTATGAGACTAAAAGGGAACTAAACAGAAAAAATATATTTTGTTGAAACAACATTTTTTGTTCTTCCCCTTGGAGATCGTATTAACAAAAAGTTTTCTTGAAACAACAAAACAAATTCTTAAATTAGCTAATTTTTTTTGTTCCATTAGATTAAAAAGCGCATTAAATCGAATTTATGGAAGCAATGTCAAAGATATTTATAAGGATCGAAGTTAAATACTTTGCTTTAATCTGAATTTTTAACACTAGACGTCATATGACGCCGTTTTCGTTCAAGAGGTTATTTTATGGTGTGCTATTGCAAATTTCCACTGCTTTTTCATGATCTCCACCTATGTTATAATTAATTTATATGTTACCTTACGAATCTAACCTAAATCTTAGAAAAAATATAAAGGTAATACAAAATAAATATTTTTTCCTTTTGGCATTTTATTTTCAAGATCTTAATCTGTTTTCGATCTCTTTGTACCAATGGTATATTAAAATACCACCCCATTGAAACATTATTAGTTACTATGATAAAATAAGGTGCATAATTTTTATTGTTTATAGTTTTATAAATTAATCTTAACTAACTGCATAATACGTGTTTATTTTTATTTATTTATTTTTATTTTTATTTTATTTATTTATTTATTTATTTATCATAACTTGGGACATAAAGGTTGAGTATACAGTGGGGTGTAAGGGTTACATGTAATGTGTAATTGTCTATGGGAAGGCCCTACACCTGGGAAATGACCTCTGTGGGGTTTAGGGGGAGGGGTCTTATTAGTGTTTGGTAATCTGTATTCACACTACTTTTGGAGAAAACCATTGAAAACTCTGAACAGCTAGGACGGTGAGCGCGATCTAATTTCGAACCTGACACCTCTTATCTACCAGCTTTGACAGAAAAACCTTATTTGGACCAGGTTTTGATACATTCAGCAAAATGAAATAATTATATATATATATATATATATATAAATCTGTAGCATCTAATTATATTTAGTTTCATATGCTATATCTTTTATAACTCTTATAAAATCTAACTAAAATTTGTTCAACTTAACGACGTTCAACATATTATAAGTCTTCTAGAGAATTACTTATGGGCCATAGTATTGAGAAATTTACATTAAATTCGATTTATGTAGAATTTTATCATTTTTATCTTATGTTATCCATTATATTTCAATCTCACAATTTTGTAATCGAGTTATAGTTGTTTAATAAAAATAAAAAAATAACGAATTGTGTTCGTTTTTATACTTTATGTTTCCATTTTAAACAATTTTCTTTTAAAATCTCATTTTCACATTGTCTATTTAAAATATTATCTGTATATTAATAATATGATAATTTGTCAAATATACACTAGTATTTTCCTTCATTTAAAAGTCAGTGTGTTCTTTCTCTCAGTAATCAAATAAATTATATATATATAATGTATATATATTCCTATTCAAAACTTTTTCAGTTTCTTTACGTACAGTCGGTAACAAAAGTCTCCGAACACTAGCGAAAATTCCTATGTAAAAAAATTACATTTAATACAGTTTTGCTAAATAAATCCTTGTCGAATCCTCTTTTTAGACTGACTAAGAACAGGATTCGACAAGGATTTATTTAACAAAACTGTACTAAGTGTACTTTATTTTATATAGGAATTTTTTGCTAGTGTTCGGAGACTTTTGTTACCGACTGTACTATACTAGAGATCAATTATTATTTATTATTCAGAGTTATAAATATTTATATATATCAAACATTATTTATTTATATGTGTATGACAAAAATGTCCAAAATAGTTTTCAAGAACAAGAAAAATGACGCGTTAAGTACAACTATGAAGAAAAATATATAAATTTAAAAATCTGTAAATTAAATGTAAATAAATGAAGCAAGAAAATAAATATATATATATATATATATATATATACAGCCGGTAACAAAAGTCTCCGAACACTAGCAAAAATTCCTATATAAAAAAAATTACACTTAATACAGTTTTGTTAAATAAATCCTTTCTTTAGACTGACTAAGAACAGGATTCGACAAGGATTTATTTAACAAAACTGTATTAAGTGTACTTTTTTTACATAGGAATTTTTGCTAGTGTTCGGAGACTTTTGTTACCGACTGTATATATATATGTATATATATATATATATATATATATATATAATATTATTTAACTGCGATATAAAAAATAAACCGGAATAATGTTTTTGATATTGAAAAATAGTCTGAGTACTATTTTCATTCATAAATAAATACATTTAACATAATTGTTGGTGCAAAATAGTCAGATGTGTAGAAAAAGTAATTTTAGAAAAGAAAAAAAAAAATAGCTGTGAATGCAAAATGGGTTAATATATCAATGAGTAAGTGTCAAAAAGTGTTGCAATTACCATTGTTTAAGCAGGAAGAAACTAAAAATTAAATGATCATTACCATTATCTCGCGCATATGATGCAAATTTAGATACAATGTTATGGTAAAACACAAAAATATAATGAAAAACTATGAAGATTAAGAAAATTATTTAATAGTAAGTAAAAGACGTGTTAAGTGCAAGAAATATAATGAAATATGTTTAAGTTGAATGAAGGAATATTTGCTATACGAAAATTATTTTTATACAGATATGTTATTGTGCAAGCATACATGTATAATTTAATTATGCATACCTCTACATATCCGTAATGTGACTCAACTCAAAACCATGCTGGAAGTAAATATCAAATATAAATGGGGTTCGATCCTAGGTCGTGCTCATCGACCTAGTCTTTTTGAGTTTTTCGTGTTTTTCTCCGAAACTCGCGTAAATACGGGCTAGGATCCCTTAGAAAGACCTCCACGGAGGGCATTCCCCCTCAGGCCTAGGACCCTAGCGCAGTCAATCGGCCTTAAACCCCACAACCAACCAACAACCAACCCAAATATAAATGTCCTTTCCTCAGTTATTAAAATCGAGTTTAAAATCTCTTGTCATATTTTTCATATAGGATTTAACGTACTGAGAATAATAATAAAAAATAGTCAGATGAAATATAGCTCGTATTCATAAAAAAATAACATTTTTTAGTATGACAGGACTATTATTTTCAGACAGTCACTTTAGCGTTGTGGAAATTAGCAGTAACCCACCTTGAATCAAGCATACAAGGTGTGGCTATTAAATAACGAGACTATTGCTGCTACAGATGAACTGCATATGCGCCAAATGCGAACGACCGACAGCTGTGCAGCGTAAAGCCTTCTCTTTCAATTGCAGTTCTTCCCGTGTTTGTAGAGAAATCATTCTGGCCGTAACCTTCATTTGTGTAAGAGGTGTTTGTTTCGTTTTGCCGAAAAGTGTAAAAGTAGAGCAACGAATCGTCGTGAAATTCCACTTGAAACTTGGTAAAATTGCTAGTGAAACGTATCTTTTATTAAAACAAGTTTATGGCGATGAATGTTTATCACGTGTGCGATTTTATGAGTGGTTCAACCGTTTCCAATATGGCTGAGAAGACTTTAGAGATGATGACCGAAATTCAAAGCGATGATAATCCTTTTTTTTCGGCATTCATGGTATTGTGTACCTTCACTGGGTTCCTGAATGTCAAATTATTAATCAACATTACTATCTTCATGTACTTGCTCAACTCCGTGAAGGGATAAGGAAAAAATGACCCGAATTGTGGAAGAACAAGTCATGGGTTCTCCATCAAGACAACGCGTCGGCTCACACGCCATTGTCTGTCAAGACGTTTCTAGCCAAATACAACATCCCAGTTTTAGACGATCCGCCTTATTCGCCTGACTTTGCTCCATGTGACTTTTATCCGTTCCCCAAAGTTAAATCTGCATTAAAAGGAACAAGATTTGAC
Source organism: Salticus scenicus (assembly GCA_963930645.1). Classification (NCBI taxonomy): domain Eukaryota; kingdom Metazoa; phylum Arthropoda; class Arachnida; order Araneae; family Salticidae; genus Salticus; species Salticus scenicus. Next base: position 167,602,691 of record OZ005657.1, read on the forward strand.
TCAGTTAAAGCTGTGAAATGAAAAGCGGCACGCCTCATGCAGGAGCTCACAGGAGAAGACTTCCAGCACTGTTTCGAACAATGCAAAATTCGCATGGAGCATTAAAGGAATAGAGGAGGGGTGTATATTGAAGGTGATAATAACTAAATATGTATAAATTTAAAATAAAATGTTTTACAGCAATAGTCTCGTTATTTAATAGCCACACCTCGTATATATGAAATATGTCAGGTTTTAATTCGCTATACAAAGTTACACCGTTCAACTGATAGTTGCGAAATTGGTACACTTGGTTTGAAATTAAACGTAAATATATTTTCAATCATTTCCCAATGCTTTTAAAAGCAAAATGTGCTTGTTTCAAGCATTGAAATATTTTCTAATTTTCTGATAAGTTTTGTATTGCGTCAATCCTATAAATAAATATGCGGAATGATAAACGAACTACAGAATAATAGTTTGCTTCGTGTTACAACAAATGTTTTTTAAAATGTAACTTCTGATTTGAAATAGTACTACAAAACAAAAATGTTACTCCCAATAACATCAATTAAATAGACTTTTTTTTTTTTTTTAATATAAAAAGCTATAAAGAAAAACAGTAAAATAATTCACAAAATTCTTGGTGGCGTTTTAGATACTGCCAGCATTATGTTAATTAACAGCAAAACAAACCATAAAAACTTACTCTTTTAAGTGTTTATAATAGAGTGGTTGTAAACCTAACAAATTCTACGGTAAGAAAAAAATGTCAATAACTATGACAGCACTTATGCAGTTATTTTCTTGCAGTAAATGAGTGAAGAAGTATTTTTAAAGTTATTTATTTATGTTTGACAATTTTTCGAAGCTTTTTGTTCAGAAAAAAAAAATAATAAATAAAACAGCATTGATAATGTCTCTTTTTAAAAATAATAATAATAACAAAGCATGACACATTTTAAAATAAATAAAATAGCTGTTAGATTGGATTTCTAAAATTAAATATATGTATATATTTCTATATATTAATTAAAATAAATTTAAGTAATGTAATTTTCAGTTTCGTTACATCAATATTTTAGTGATCTGAGGATTTCTTTCTTTTCTTTTCTTTCTTTTTTTTTTTTTTTTTTTTTTTTTTTAACCTAAAAGTTATGTAGTCAAAGTCGAGGATGCATGGCGTTGTTCATTAAATTAAATAAAAAAGTGTAGAGTGCTTTTTTTTTTTTTTTTTTTGCCAATCTACACTGAAAACATTTTAACATGGTTTGATATTTGATGTGAACCATACAGTAATTAGAGTCAAGTTTGAATCATAATTTTAACTAAAGGTTAGATTTATATTACAGTTTAACTGGTACTCAAGTTATAATTCAGAAAAAGCATCAAATTATGATACAAAAATCTACCATTTTGAGGTTGCACCTGGTACCACCTCAATTTCGTTCAGCTTAAAATCAAGTTTTTTTTTTAAATAATTTGCTAAGTCATAATTATATTCATATTTATTATATATTGGGTAGAAGGGGGATAGAATCGAACAAAAGTCATTGAATTAATAGGTTTGTTTTGATAAGTTCCAAGTAAAAACAAAAATAAGTATTTAAGCAATCCCTTAGAATAAGTACTCACAGGAGATATAAACTAGAAATACTAGTTAAACCAACTTTATTTTGGAAGTTGTAGTACAAGAATAATGCGATGCCTTCAGATTTTTTTAATTTTTCCCTTACTATTCGAATAAGTGAACAAAGAAAAAATGTCCGTACTAGGTGCCAAATAGAGTAATAGAGTTACCGCATGCACTATCGTTAACGATCATTCATCCGTTTACTCTTGGATAAAGAATTCAAGCGTAGTCAAAAAGATGACAAAAGATGAAGCATGATCATCAAAAAGTGAAGCACTTTCGGGATATCCAACTGAGATTACCACTTTCGTGATAGTGCTTGAAAAATCGGAGTAAAGAGATCTCAATATGACTGTCGGTCTGCCCGAAAAAATTGGTAATAAAATATGTTGTTTGTATGGTAGATGGCATGAGTTTGCCCATAGACAGAAACCCAAGCAAAAGAACGATTCAGAACAGTGTTTGTTAATACTTAGAGTGCGAAAAAACATGAGAATTAACATTTTCTTTTTTTCTTTTTGAAGCTTCATAAATCGCATGTTAGCATAAATTTATTAAAATTTTATACATGAAGCATATTTTAAAATATACACATGATTTAAAGGGTGGAAAACCTCTTTTATAGGGGAAAATAGGGCAATGAAAATTTGTGTTACTCTCAAATATTAATAAATTGTTGGCTTTGAAATAAATGTATAATTTTATGACAATTCAAACCACTATTACTTAAGTAATTTAAGTTTAAGCAATTTCATGTGTTTTTACAAAAACGAAATTTAGTATTTAGAATAATTACTATAGTTCAATAATAGTTCAATAATTATACTCAGGTCTGCAATCAAAAACTGGCCTTAAAAAAAATGAAAGAAAGTTGTCACAGGCAAAGTAAGTGAATACAGAATATTTAAATATATCATGAAGAAACAGTTTATTTAATTATGAGAAAGAATACGTTTAGTTTAATATAATAAAATTTGTGCTTTTTTAATATAAACCCCTACAATTTTGAAGGGGGGAAAAAAGAGACATACATGATGGACAGAAATGGAGGTCATTTTTGGATTTAACCTCCTTGAAAACGTAAAGTTTTCAAAAAAAAAAAAAAAAAATCATGTTTCTAAAGAAAAAAAAAAAGTGTGCGGGTTTTTTTTTTTTCAGGTCTGTGTTATCAATATCTAAGAGAATGCAAATGATAACTGTTTATGATAACGACAACGCATCAAAAAGATAATATTACTTATATTAAAGATTTTTTTTTTTACCATATGATGATATTTAAAGAAGATGGAGGGCGTTAAAAATCTTTATTGTAAATTACTGTGTTAGAATTATAAAAATTTGCCTACATATGCACTGAAATATAACAATACTAATTATAATAAAATTTCTCGATAGTTATTTAAATTTAATAAAATAAAATTCAAAATTTAAATTATTTATTTATATATTATTATTATTATTTATTTATTTATTTATTTTTATTCTCCCTGCTAAGAAATTTTTATTTTTTTCCCCTCGATTTTACATTGTTATAGTTTAATAATATATTTTAAGAATACTTGAATATTACTTTGTGGATTGACTTGTAAGGTTTATATATATACTAGCAGGTTTACCCAGCGTTGCCCAGGTTGAAGAAGTGTTTATAGAATTTTGAAACAAATGAAAGAACTGAACAAATGTGTAAAATGGAAAGAGAAATGCATGAAGCATTTTCTGAAATCTTTAATAAAAAATATTATAAATAAATAAATAAATACAAAAAGGACAGATTTAGTATGGGATCCCCTTGGCGACTTTAAATGTTTTTGGCCATTTTTGCGATGAATTGAAACGGCTAAAACGTTCGAGCTACTTTGATGCCAAATTTCAAATTTCGCTAAAGGGGTCCCATACTAAAACAGTTCCATACCAAAAAAAAAAAAAAAAAAAAAAAAAAAAAAAACTGTTTTATGATATTTACAAAATAAAAATAACCTTAATATAATCCAAATTATAACTATTTACTATTAAGTTGAGAACATAAAAGAACCTCATAAGTTACACAATAAAAACAAAAAATTTTGTTTTACTGTAGGAAAGAAAAGTACCAAGTGATTAAATAAAAATTTTATGCTAATGTCAAATATCTCTATGAAAATATTTATCCACACGCGAATTTCTGATATAAAAAATAATAAATAAATAAATAAATAAATAAATGCACCAACTTTCGTAGCGTAACTATTTTTTTCCCTCTAATTCTTATTATTACAAGTATTGCCCAGTGGTCGAAACTCGACTAGTTCTTTTAAGTAAGCATTTGAATAATAAATATAGAAATTCAACATTTCCTTAACGATATTCACGGCAATTAAATCTAGAAAAATATATACAGTAGGCAGCAAAAGTATCCGAGCGCTAGCAAAAATTCCTATATAAAAAAAGTACCATTAATACAGTTTTGTTAAATAAATCCTTGCCGAATCCTGTTCTTAGTCAGTCTAAGAACATGATTCGACAAGGATTTATTTAACAAACTAGTATTAAGTGTACTTTTTTTATATAGGAATTTTTGGTAGTGCTCGGATACTTTTGCTGCCCACTGTATATATATATATATATATATATATATATATATATATATATATATATATATATATTAGCACTTTTTCTTTTTTACATTATGTTCATATGCGTATGAACTTCTCTATCTATTTAACTCATTTTGCCTCAATCCAACTGATTAAAGTGTATCGTCTGGGCATTTCAAAAGCAAAGAACACTTTTAATATCGAAACAATATGTCTACTTCTACAGTCTGAAAATAAATGAAATTATACTCACTTCTGTTTTTAGACAAATAAAAAATACATACGGTAAAATAAAGCCACAAAAATTGGCTGAATCACGAGTTGATATATTATTTACATAGTAATACATAAATAGGAAATCCATCGTACGGCTAATATCTCTTTAACTTAGAGCTGACGTTATTCATTTAAAAAAAAAAAAAAAAAAAAAAGAAAAAAAGAAAAAGAAAAGAAAGAAATTCGATCATAAATAAATTAGGAAAAAAAAGCGTATATGTTCAATAGTGTAACATTTCAAGCTGTTGCTGTAGGAACGCAGACGATTGAAATGAAAGGAATTTCAAATACAAAAGATTACGGTTATAAAATGAAAGTGCATAAAAAAATAAAAGTATTTTTAAATACTTTCTTGACATAGTAAAAAAAATAATGTTTGTATTCAGAAAATCTGGCTAATCATACCTTCCGAATGATACCACTTTCAATCCTCTACTTCCATAATTAATATACAGGGTGACTATTAAGTATCCGGAAAAAGTACTTGATAATAAAAAATTAGTGAAATAGCAAACAAATTTAAAGCTTCTATTTTTGCAACAAGTAATGTCTAACAATTATTTTTTACTATGAGTTTTCGAAATGGCGGTCATCGGCTTTGACACAAGCTGCAATCTTCTTCGGAAGTGAGGTGACGGTGCGGCGCAAGTAGTTTGGATCTAAATCCTCTCATATTTTGTTCAGGACCTCCTAAACTAGATGCCTGTCGCGTATCTCGGAAACTAGCCGACAGTTGAAGCGGTAGACAGCGCCACCTGGTACAGATTGTGAGTCTTTTTTATTCAACTGTCATCAATAATTTTAAGAAGTAATATATGATATACATAATCGACGTTTCTTCGATTCCATTCGCCTTTTATGTATATCATATCCCACTTTTCAAAATTTTTGGTGGATATTGAATAAAAAAGTCGCGCAATCTGTGCCAGGTGGCGCTGTCTACCGCTTCAACTGTTGCCAAGTTTCTAAGCCGCGCGACAGGCACCTAGTTTAGGAGGCTATGGTTCAGGGCTTTCTTGAGTCTTTCAAATGCATGATTTTCTGTGTTCGCAATTGTTCTTCTAAGAACCCACACACGGAAAAATCCATTGGATACAAATCAAAGCTGTAAGAAGAACACAGATTTTTGGTCAGATACCTTTTCACTTTGACATCGATTAAAGCAAACGATGATTTGACTTCATGGGCCAGAGCACAAATTTGGTGAAAGATCTTAGCCGGGTGATCTTGCTTCCATGGAAGTACAGCTTTCTGTAAAACAACTTTTTGATAAACTTTTCCATTATTTTTTGCGTTTTCTTTGGGAAAAAAAAAAAAAACAGTTGAGTCTTCCCATTGATGCTAATCTCAGCTTAAACCATCAAACGTTTTAGAAACAAAGACCTTGTTGCATCTTTTCGTTTTTTGGTGTTCTTGAGAGCTAGATCCAAAAGTTTGCGATAATTTTGAGAGTTTTTAGCGACTTAAACAATAAAAACTTTCTCATCGGACCACAAAATATCTTAGACGCGCCGCACTTTGAAAAAATCACGAAACTTTTTCATTTATCTAATAGATTTTGCTTTCTCTTATCGCTCAAAAACTGCCTGTTGAGTAAATGCAAATTATTTTAATAAATAATATTCAAATATTATTATTTATTAAATAATATACTAAGAATATTATATAATAAATATATTAAAAATTATATTATATAATAAGAATATTATATAATAAATAATATTCTACATTACAGCAACAAAAAAAAGTGGATATAGTGAAGTAGGTAGTCCATAAAAGCTCCTCAATTTTTTTCCGGATACTTAATAGCACCCTGTATTAAAAGTGTACCACAAATTTCATGTTTGCCTATTAATATACAGATTTACGCGAAATTAAAAATATTTTATTTCCGGAAAAAATAATATTTTATTTCTTTATTTTGGCATCAAATATTTCTTTCTTTTTAATAATTTTAAAATTAAAATGGGCGTTTTGTATAATATCTTTTGATCCAATTATCCGACTGAGCTAAAAAATACGTCGTTAGCTAGATATTTTCCTGATTAATAAGAGTGTCGCTTTTCGCAGCTGTCGGTTGAACGGGGTAGATTTGTATAGCGAACTAAAAATGCGGGCAAACAAACAATCAGTTTTATATATATACATATATATATATATATATACATTCTAATGTTCAAATGCTAAACATTTTCATTAAATTTCAAAATTCAAATAAAAATACTTCTAAAAAAAATAATCTAATCAACGAATCCAAAATGTAATACCCAATATTAAAATTAGAAATTAGTTTGCAGGGAACATTTTAAAAATATTAAAAAAAGTTAAATATTATTTTTTTTTTTATTTATTTAAATAGTTTTTGAGAAATTTACAGGCATATAAATCTTATTCTATGTGTTCACCATCACCGCAAATTACATTTTCCCAACGAGTTATAACACTGCTAACTACAGCTTCAGTCGGCGGTTCTTACCTGAGGAAAAGAATCTTCACCAATAACGCTTTATCCACCAAATCAGCATCGCAATTAAAACTTCATGTATGGGCAAGTAGGAGGCAACATAAGAAATAAGCTGTGTTAATCGTAAAACCGTGCAATTTATAGGACCCTGATTTGCATATTTCTTATTACGCATCCATGCAGCACCCTCTATCGACAAAATGTAACTATATTTTTTTCTTTACTTTAAAAAAAAAAATCCACCTTCACAAGAATAACTTTTCTGCGATTTTTTGTTTGCTTTTCAAAATTTAATTTGGGGATTACTTTAAAATAATTAATTAAATGTTTATGTTTTACAATGATAGCTAAAAGTAAAAAAAAAAATGGATTCCACTAAACGACTGAAAAACATGTTATTATATTTTTTTCTCTTTTACAAAAGAAATCTTACTATTTAAAAAGAAAAGCCTGCAATTTAAAAAAAAGGAGAAGAAGAAGAAGAAGAAATGATTTAAAACAGAATTAATAACATGACCCGAAATGCACTCATACGGAATACAGGGGTGTTCCAAACAACAGGGTGTTCCAAAAGTCCCACACCCCCTCCTAACTTGTAAATGAGTTGGAATTATGAAAAATGGCGAAACACATGTTCAATGAATTCGAGAGTGACCTCTTTTGCTGAAAAAAGTTTGGGCCCGTGAGGGCTAGGGGGGCCGCTAGGGAGGGCAACTTTAAAATTTCAAATAGGAAGGTAAGTCTTGTGATACATCCCTGGAAACGTCTCTTCAAAACAATGAATTTCATATAAATAGTTTCGCCCTACGATGATTATTAAAGGAGATACATGAGTTTCTAGACTTTTGAAATGTGGATTTTATGCTTATGCATCCCCTTTAATAATTATTGCAGGACAAAATTATTTATAACAAATTCATTGCCTTGAAGAGAAGTTTCCGGAAATGTATCATAAGACATACTTTGCCCAAAAATGTATGGGCCCGGGCAAGCGGGTGGTAGGAATGCCGTTAGGGAGGGCAACTTTAAAATTTCAAGCAAGAAATTATGTCTTGTGATGCATCCCTGGTAACGTCTCTTCAAGACAATGAATTTTATATAAATAGTTTTGTCCTGTAATGATTATTAATGGGGATACATAAGTATAAAATCCACATTTCAAAAGTCTAAAAACTCATGTATTTCCTTTGATTAGCATCGTAGCGCAAAATTATTTATATCAAATTCATTGTTTTAAAGAGACGTTTCCAGGGATGTGTCACAAGACATGCCTTCTTATTTGAAATTTTAAAGTTGCCCTCTCTAGCGTCCTTCTCTAGCCCCCAGGCCTAAACTTTTTTCACCAAACGAGATCTTTCTCGAATTTATTCACCATTTTCCCCTATTCCGACTCATTTTCGTGTTAGGAGGGGTGGGGGGACTTTTGGAACACCCTTTATAAACCTATACTTTATTACCCTGAAAGAAATATGTCTCATTAAGAAAAAAAAAAGTATAACAATAATCAACTCTTTATCAGGGGCGAAGTTTTAATTACTGAATGCAAATATAAGTAAATTTCTGTAACTATGTAAACATAAAGCTAAGAAATAACATATTTATAGATACTCAATTTACTTTTAAAACAAACGAATTTAGTTGAACAGAAGGAAAATAAGTAAGTGAAGTCTAACATTATTAAGAAATAAAACCTTTGAGATATGAAAGAATATGCATAAATTGCGCTTTTCCCTCTTTCCCTCCAGTAGGGCGCGTTCCTAAAATTTCTGTTTATTTATTTATTTTTAGATATTTGTATTTCTTATACTTTAAAAAATAAATTTTACAGATATCAGTTTTTTTTTTTTTTTTTTTTTGAGTGAATGAATGAATATGCTAATTTCGCCCCTTGTGTGAAGTGTATCTTTTTAAAAATACGTAAGTGAAAGACAAGATTTTCTCTAAAGCTGAGTAACTGTGCCAAAAATATTTACATTTTTGTTTCATTTCAGATTAAAGTGTACGCAGGTACAGTCGGTAACAAAAGTCTCCGAACACTAGCAAAAATTCCTATGTAAAAAAAGTACACTTAATACAGTTTTGTTAAATAGATCCTTGTCGAATCCTGCTTTTAGACTGACTAAGAACAGGATTCGACAAGGATTTATTTAACAAAACTGTATTAAGTGTACTTTTTTTCATATAGGAATTTTTGCTACTGTTCGGAGACTTTTGTTACCGACTGTATCAACAGATTAAAAAACTAGACATACTTTTTTGTTTCAAACAACTTCTCAGGATTTAGAACTTCCAGATTAAGGACATCTGATAACCGAATCTGATAACTGATCTGTTAAATGAAATCAGCCAAACGCTTTGTTCCTTATTTTATTAGTTAAAATAACAAGGAAATTTTTTAATTGAATAAAAGTACTTTCTTATAAGTACTATGCTTATCTTTCAATTAAATTGTTATTATACATTTTTTTTTTAATTTCAATGGATTTAAAGAGAAAACTTCTAAGAATGATAAAATCGATTATTATTATTACTACTACTATTATTTCTCGAGGCTCCATAATTTCCGCTTTTCAACATGAGTACTATTTTCGATTATGCGTCTTACTCCTTTTATTGTATTAAGTTCTAAATTTAAAGTCTAAAATTTCAAAAAGATGTACAGATATATCTATGAACATTACCTTTTAACATACTAGATTTATTAGGCATTTTTAGAATATTTCTTTTTTCTTTTTTTTTTTTTTTTTTTTTACTTCAATAAATCTTTTTTCAAGCTAGAAAAAAAAATTTTATTTGAGAAAATTAACGATTTTCCGTTGAATTTTCTGAACAAATTCAACAAAGTTCGGTTTTTCTGAACAAACAACAACAAAAAAAAAAAAAATCAAAACTTATTGAAAGAGATTGAAGCTCAAAGAAAACAAAATTATGAAATTCAAATGAAAAAAATCAAGTTATCAAAACCCAACAAAAGGAAATCCCTTTTATGTTTTTCATGCATCAAAAATAAGTATCAAAATGTTTTCCGAAAAAAGGTATACAGCTTCTGCAGACACCGTCTTCCCCCACTGTCTGATACAAATATTCCCACTGAAGCATATTGAGAACATTCTTGAAAGTTTTCATAAAATATTTATTGTGAGCGCTATATCGTTTCTGAGATATAGTAGAAATATGTAGCAGTGATTTATAGTTTAATATTAAATGCGCACTACATGAGATGGGGAAATTTTCCGGATTGCTTGTGCACCGTTATATTAAAATAGCGAAAGTTTTCTGACGTATAACTTTTCGATTTTTTTTACTCGAAAACCCGGAATGATTTCTTTCTGATAACATAAAGCTTTCCAATAATTTAATTTATACATTTTTTCTTCTTTGATTGCAACGGATCATTAGTTACAGTTTAGTGATAGTTCCTTAGTACAATGTTTTTGTTTTACTAACGTTTCTAATTTATTGCAACATTTTTACAAAACTCCTTACAACCTTCTTAATTACAACGCTTTTGATAAGCACCTTTTTAAGTTTAAAGTATCCCAAAAACTGGTTAACAACTTTTCTTTGAGTTTCGTGAAATATTTATTAATTCAGCAGATTAACAAAAATTTTTATTTTAATTTTTCATTTTTATCCGATTAGGCAATCTAGAATTGTTTTCATCTATGGATGCAGATAATTTTGTTATTGTGGCACAGATTTCATGATTTTATTTAAGCTTTCTTCTTTTGCGCATAATTTTTATACCAATGAGCATACGAAGTTAAAATTAGAAAAAAAAAATCATTATCTAATAATTAATCGAATTTTATATAACTTTAAGGTAGGCAATAATTTTTAAACGGGTATTAATTCAATTTTTATTTTCAAAAATACACTTTAGAATGGGAAGATAGGCAATAATTTTTAAACGGGTATTAATTTAATTTTTATTTTCAAAAGTACGCTTTAGAATGTGAAGATAGGCAATAATTTTTAACGGGTATTAATTCAATTTTTATTTTCAAAAGTACGCTTTAGAATGTGAAATCTTAATCCATTTTAAAAAAGAAAACTAAAAGAGAAATGGTGTTAAGGATACATTCAGATATGTAGAGATGCACATAATACTTTCAGAAATTGAATTAAAAATGTTTTTTATCTTTTTCTTTAATTATCTTTTGTTATTAAATATATTTTTCTTCTGTATTCTTCTTCTTTTCTTTCTTTTCTTTTTTTTTTTTTTTTGTGTGTGAATAAATTTTTAAAAATTGTAGGGTAAGTGCACCAGTGATTGACCCTTTTAGAGCAATCTCTGGTGTTTTTAATGTTCTAGTCATGAGAAAATATTTTTTTAGAAATCTTAATTTAGTACATATGGTATGAAAGACATTCGGAACCACATATATGTTAAAATATATACATTTGATAACAATTTTTTTTTTTATGATTTTTAATTTGACACCCACTCGATGTTCCAGTAATTGACACTGCCAGTTTTTCATTTTATCAGTAATTGGCACCCTATGTTCCAGTGTTTGACACTGCTAGTTATTCATTTTACCAGTTATTAGCACCCTACGCTCCAGTGTTTGACATAAAATGTTAAAATTCTTATATGTAAAATATATGATCTTATTATTTTTCCTATTTATTAATTATTTCGGGATAGATGTCAATTACTGGAGCATGCAAATCACTGGAGCACCTACCCTACATACGAACTTGAAATTTGGATGAGATGTTCGTTATAAAATTATTCAATTTAATTTTTATTATTTTGTTTATATTCTTAATTTACAATTATTCTTACTTTCTTTTTAATCCCGTTGTGGAAAGAAAAAATAGTGAATATAGAAAGAGAAATATTGCTTTCATTTAATATTTGGAGGAATATCTATCTTTGCTTAATAGTAATGAATCCTTGACACAATGTTTCATTCAGTTTTCTTTCCTCAAATGCACAATTTTGAAGAAAATTGAATTAATACGCAGGTCTGCGATGAAATCTTTTTCTTCAAGGCGATGTGTTTTTCTGGAGTATTTTTGGATGCTGATTAAGGAAAAACCATTCAAAAAATTCTATCGCGCACAATTTTGACGAAAAATAGGACTTTTAGAGCTTAAAACTTCACTTTTTCACCTCTAATCTAAGTTATTTCCCGGAAAATTTGAATGATTTAAGTAAAGAACAAGGAGAGATATTTCATCAAGATATCAAAGAAATGAAGAAAAGGTATCAGGACGATAAGTATCAATATGGTAGCAGATTATTGTGGAATGTAGCATAGAGAGTCCCCCCCCCCTCCTTAAAAAAAAAAAAAGCCTTTAAGTCGTGCACGTGCAAAAAAGAAAAAACTAAGGGAGCTTCGATGTAAAGGAACATATTTAAAAGATAATATGTAAATAATAGCCTATTTTAATGCATTTTATGCATGAATAGTTTCGAATTTCTTATAGCCTCTGTGTGATTTTTTCCGATTTTCATCTTTACTTTGTGAAAAACCCTTACGTGATAGAAATAAAAGTCAAGAATTTCTGTATTCAGTGCATCAAAACACATTAGAAACACCCAACGCAGCGTGGGAAAAAAAAAAAAAAATGAAAAGTACAATTTTGTCGACCTGTGATATTAGTTAATAATTATTATCTGTATTAGATTTATGAAACTCGATTAATCATTAGAAAATGAACATGTCATTCAAATTTTATGCTTATATGTTCATTTGTTTGAAAGTTATCCGTAAAAGAAGAAAGGAAAAAAAAATGTACATAATAATAATAGTAGTAGTAATAATTGTTCCTTAAAATTTGGAGGCCCCTGTATATATGCACATATACACAAAATTATTTCAAAAGCAATAACTGTCAGCAAAATATTTTTTGAAACTAAAATATAGGTAAAAAAGCATTCACCTTATTTTTACACACACACACACACACTCTTTTTTTTTTTTTTTTTTTTAAGCCAGTTCTGAAATTTTACATCACAAATTTATACCTATTCCCATGTCCAGTATTTTGATTCTGGGAACTAAATATGCTCTGTTTCCGGCGATATAAGGCCACCTTCTGTGGAAATGGATTCAGGATAGGGAAAGCTGTCGCCATCCGGAACCCTCAACGATCTATCTTCGTGTGGGATCTTTTTACCTCTATGAAGGGAATGAAGAGATAATGCCAGTCAAAAGCAAGAGTTGTCCACTATCTTTCGATAGGTCCTTCGTCCTTCTGTCATCGTCCATCATTTTGAGAATCCAAAGCATGCAAGATAAATTTCATGAAACAATACTGCTTTACGTTTACTCTCATGTGTGTATAAATGCGTTAAAAATCACTATATTTATAGAAATTATTTAAATTTACCTTTCTTTTATCAACTATCAGCCTTTCTCTAAATCTTTTCTTTTCTTCTTCTTCTTCTTTCTTTTCTTTTCTTTTTTTTTTTTTTTTTTTTTGAGGAAAATCGCAGATTTATCAATTTTTCTGTAACGTGCACAGGTATTAATACAAACTGATAAGCAAACACTATAAAGTGCAAAAGCACGCAACCATTGTTTTGGGTCAATGTAAATAGACACGGTCCTTAGTCAGACGAAAATAAGTTGACACAAGTGCATCATAAAAGCAGTATCGTAGCCAAAATCACCCGTATATACTACTTAGTTCAAGAAACAACAAATTTCAGTAAAATGTATCGAAATACTGATGCTGAATGATGATGAATAAAAACTTTCTAAGCAAACACCGTAAATTTTTCAAATATAAAACAGTTGTTTCGAATCAAAATAATTAAGAGCTATTTTCATCAATCATTGTTTTTCTTTTCTTTTTTCTTTTTTTCATGTGCTACTTTTTCTTCACCTGATAAAGAGCAGTACTTAATCACTCCAGCCCGAAACAATCAATGCGCTTTTCTTACAATCTGCAGTGTTTAAGAATAACGAAACTGACAATTTTTTTAAAAAGTATTTTTTATCATTATTATTATCATTATTATTCAAATGAAATAAGGTTAGACGTAATATGCGCTAATAAATACAGCGAAATAAAAAAGGAAGATAGACTGGAGAGAAAAAAAAAAAAAAAAGAATAGAAAAGAAAGGGAAAGGGAAAGAAAATGAAAATATAAAATATATTTAAATCCCTAAAATGACAAAATGACCTTGTTCAAGAGGTCTGATCAGTCAGCAGTGGGGTTTTCATTTTTAAAGATATCTAACGAGAAAAATCAAAATTTTCAATTCCTCTTTTTATGTATCCTTCCTAAAGCTTAACTTCAGTTACAACCTTTTACATTTTTTTTTTTTTTTTTTTTTTTTTTTTAATATGTATCGATATATAGTTTTTTTAAGTAAAAAATTTCTCTGTCAAAAATTATATTTTTCTGTAAAACTTTATTACTTGACAGTAAATGAAGACAAGTTTTAGGAAGTATACACAAAAACAGAAATTAAAATTTCTGATTTTTTTTTTTTTTTTTTTTCGTTAGATATCTTTAAAATACCAGCGTATCATACGCGCTCATAGCTTTAGCATTTTCTTAGATTTAAGAAAACATGTCTACAGGGACACACCAAAGTATTTAAGTATTTCGTATCATTACCGTCTATAGGCAGAATTTCACTTAATTGAATTTTAACGTGGTTATTCCGCATCCAATATGGCAAAATTAATATACACTATTAAGATACTTAAAAGCCTATTTTCCGTAGAAAAAGATGTGGATAGGTTTAATAATTCATAAGACTACTCAAAGAATTCCGATAACGTTATGTAACCATCCAAATGATGTCGAATTTGGTATAAATATTTCTGAGTTACATGAAATTAGTTCTATGGTTTTTATTGGTGTATATGGTGCTTGCAGCTCGTATACAGGGATATACAAAAGAATTTCAAACTATTAAACTCAATGGATGTAATTTCATTTAAAAGCATTTTAACGTGATTAGGCTTCATTCAACATAAAGAATGTAAATATACAATATTAGGATACTTAAAAGCATGTTTTCTGTAGAAAAAAATGTGGATAGGCTTAATAATTAATCTACAGGACAACACAAAATAATTATCATAACAAAATAATAAAAAAAGGTATAAAACCACTTTTAAAACACGTATATAAAATTTATTTATTAAACTCAAACACAAAGCTTTTCGCTATTATTAACATAGCATCTTCAGGTGTTGTTAATTAACATCAGAGTAGTCAACATTATATACTAAAGAAGTTCAATACAGTTACAGTTAAAAAATAAGTCTGTAAGTATCATGGGTCGTTTAAGATCCCTTGGCGTCACACTATGGTAACACAGCAAGTTCTGTAGAAAACGTTGACACACAAAATGTTTTCAGCACACCGGAACTACCTTGTAGTGTAGTCACGTACTTTTAGAAAAAAGACTTATTATTTACAAGACTTATTTTTTAACTGTAACTGTATTGAATTTCTTCAGTATATAATGCTGTCTACTCTGATGTTAATTAACAACACCTGAAGATGCTATGTTAATAATAGCGAAAAGCTTTGTGTTTGATTTTAATAAAGAAATTTTATATACGTGTTTTAAAAGTGGTTTTATACCTTTTTTTAATATGTTTACATGCGGAGTCATTACAAATTTTAAACTTTCAGAAGTTTTTAATTTTAACTAATTCTCATAACGTCATGAAATCTTTCAAATGATACCAAATTTATTACAAACATTAATGTTTGCGGCTGGTGTGCAGAGAACCACAAAATAATTTCACACCATTACGGTCTACAGACGACATTTTTTTTAAGTGCATGGTTACATTTAATATCAGGGTGGCGACAGACTCGCCTTTTTTCCCCTGATTCATCCCCAGTATATTTATTTAATAATTTTTTACTTAATTAATCGAGCAAAGTTACTGCTAAAAATTCCGAAAGAAAAATGTTGATGGAAGAATCACGGAAAAAATTTGGCCTGCCGCTATCCCTTACGCTCAATTCAACATAATGAAATTAACATACGTTATTAGAATGTTTAAAAGCATGGTTTATGTAGAAAATAACAGGCATAGAATTGGTAATTAGTTTACAAAGCTACACAAAAGAATTCTGATAGTTATGCAATCATTCATTTTACATCAAACTTGGAATAAATATTTATGAGTTTCATGAAAATAGCAGCATATAGGTTTATTGGTGTATATAGTTTTTGCGACTAGTCTACAGAGACACACGAAAGAAATTTGTACCATTACGATCTATGGACGGCATTTCTTTTAAATGAATTTTAACATGGTTACCCTCCACTCAAAAGAATGATATTAATATATGTTACTGGAAGATTAAAAGCAGGGTTTCTGCAGAAAATGCGCAAAATTATCTTGCGCAAAAATGTAGCAAAATTTACAAACGAACAGACTTTTTTTTTTTTTTTCACTCGAAAAATTTTCTACTCGATGAAATAAACTTTACATACGTAAAAAGCATGATCGTTCTTATACTTTTCAGTGATAAAGTGGAGATTGGGTTATGACATTAATTAAGGGAGCCAACAAAATTCAAGTAAGAAAAATAATATTTGCATCAGACCTGTATCACTAAAAATGAAATAATCTATAACTGTAGCAAATTTTAATATAGACCCTGTGCAATCTTACCATGCATTTGTGCAAGAATGACGTGTCAAATTAAAAAGTTATAATATTTTTTTAACTCGAATATAATATAATATTTTTAACTTGAAAATTCACCGTGTTTTTCTTTTTTCTTTTTTTTTTTTATGTAATATATAGAGTTTTCAACGAAATTCAATGCTTACTTAAATTATAAAAGCACTATGAAGATAACATACTGTATTGTAATACAAATATACTACATATCTTATGAAATATGAGCATTTTTATGGAAAGTATTTTAACTGTACACGCGCTAACGATTAGGAAAAAAAAAATGCATAATCTGATAGTCAAATATACAGTCGTTAACAAAAGTTTCCGAACACTAGCAAAAATTCCTATGTAAAAAAAAGTACACTTCATACGGTTTTGTTAAATAAATCCTTATCGAATCATGTTCTTACACTGACTAAGATCAGGATTCAACAAGGCTTTATATAACAAACCGTATGAAGTGCACTTTTTTTACATAGGAATTTTTGCTAGTGTTCGGACATTTTTGTTACCGACTGTATAAGTTAACTTCTACTAAAAGTCTTATCAAAGATCGCAAATATTCAGAAATATGCAAAATCGTAAGGTGTTTTTCAGTTATTAACTAAAATTGATTTTTTAGATAGGGAATATTCACAAATTGCTGTTTTCATTATAAGTCAATGAATAATTACATTTAAACACATAAAGACTTATTAATGCTTAAATTAAACACGTATAATTATAAGTAAACAAAAATAAGTCATGTACATTGTAATAAACTTTATTTTACACATTACATTACAAGAATATTGCCAGATTTCTTAAATTAATAATTTTTAAACAAATAATTATCATTTATTTAATTTAGTATAATTATCCATGAACTTAGAATGAAAACAGATATTTGCGAATATCCCCTTAGTAAAAAAGTCAAATCAGTCAATAACTCAAAAATGCATGAAGATAAGTGTACCAGTAGTGGATCCTGTAACAGTTGTGGACACTTTTAAATTAAAACTCTAAAAATAAGCTTTCCAAACCATGCATTGAATCGTCTCACGTTCATATTTGATATTACAACCCTCTATTATTGATGTCTTAAACTACGTAAACTTTTAAGCCATCAGTTCTAGAATGAAATCAATTTTTCTCAAACGTGGTGAAATTTTTAACAACATATCGTTATCATATTATTTTTGTTTCGAATAAAGTAAGTTAAATTTTGTTTGATTTGTATCTGATTATTTTAAGTTGATTTCTTGTACCTTTCGTTTTGACTTAAAATAAATATGTAGAATTCATTTATTGTGTATAAATTTTGATTTTGTGATAAATTATAACTTTTTCTAGGAGTCCACTACTGGTGCTACAATATTCATTATTGACAGCAGTAGAAAGCAATGACCACTTCTGAGACAGTTAATTCTGTGGGAGGAGATCCAGTAATGGACTTGGACACGAGGCCGTATTCTCCTAAATTCGGAATATGGGCGGAATGTAAATTTATTTTATTCAAATTCAGATAGGAATACCTCGATAGTTAATAAATTTTGACCACAGTATACCTATCAACATTCTAATTAATATTCCGTAGTCGTGTAGTCGCCGCTTTTTTTTTACACACCAATCTTATTTTAGAGTATTTTTCTTCTTATTTAATCGTAATTAAATTTGGAGAAAATTGCTCTGAAAGTAGTAACGTGGTGTTGAAAAAGAGACGGTATTAACAATACTAAGGACCGACAGGCTATACAGACCGACTATGTTATTAAAGAAATTTTCAATCATAACTTGAATAAAAATTATTAAATTTGGAAGAAACGATAAAAATAGGGGGGGGGGGCATTATGATCTGTTGCCCTGGGGCCCCAAAGTACCTAGTTACGGTTCTGTCGTCTGCGTATCTTAGCACAACGGCTATTAAACTTTTTTTTTAAATTATTATTATTTAATTCATTCATTAGAAAATGAAATCTTTATTTATTTATTTATTTATTTATTATATTTATTGCATTGAAATCAAATAGTAAAACAGTAGAAAAAAATTAAACACATTAAATTTTAAATTAAAAAAACTATTTATAATACTTATGTTTATGTATAATTTTTATAATATAACGATTTCTATTTTTCCTCTATTTAATTAACTCCTTTAAAGGTTATTTATTATTTATTTAATTATTTATTTAATTATTTTATCGGTTAAAAAGGTAATATAGTACAAAGGATTAAACGTATTAAAATTTTAACTGAATTAAAATTTATTTATTTATTGTTTATTTAATTCTTTTTAA
Source organism: Salticus scenicus (assembly GCA_963930645.1). Taxonomy (NCBI): domain Eukaryota; kingdom Metazoa; phylum Arthropoda; class Arachnida; order Araneae; family Salticidae; genus Salticus; species Salticus scenicus. Next base: position 167,621,519 of record OZ005657.1, read on the forward strand.
AAGAAAATATTCTTTTTCTTTTATTTATTATATTGGTCGGGATCACATGGTAAAACAGTGTAAAGAGCGATGGCTATAAAATACGCGGTTCAAAAACTAAAATATTTAATAGATGCTGTGATGCAGTTATCTTTAAAATCGCAGCTCTTGAATAATATAGCATATCCACCTGTCGTCGATAAATACCCGTGATATAAAAAAAAAGGGGATTCAATTCTTTTGATAATTCATTTAAATATAGTAACCAGCGAATCGGGCGTAGCCTGTTAGTATACTAATAAAGTGATATACAATATTCCTCCATTGTATTATAAAAAGTCGCAGAAATATGGCATAACAAAAACGCTGACTAGAACTATTTTCAGTGTCTCGATAATCAAACAAACAATTAAAAATTTAAATAAACGAAGATCACGTACCACGAGCTATACAAAAATTACAAGTGAAAATAATGATGACGTAGAGAAGTAAATAAATTTAATTGATGACTAATCCGTCAACAAATTTGTTTAGTCATATGACAAGGACTTTTCATGATACAGGGCTGAAATTTTGCACTTCATCTTGTTACTGTATAAGGCACTTTTAGTCACTGGAACAATTATTATTTTTTTAAGAAAAGCGAATCAAATTTTAATTTTTGTATTTCTTAGAATTTAATCTCATGAAATATCTTTTTTATGGCGAAACTTTGCATTTCCTAATATGTACAACATCAAGATTTAAGGAATTAAAGACAAGTTCAAGCTTTTTCAAACATCCTGTATATTTATATATTGGACGCACAAATATGAGTACATATAAATAACATGTAAATATAGTAGTATACACTCTAGATATCTGCTATGTATAAGAAATGGTAGAAGACAGACTTCATGTGTATAAAGAGGATACAGAAATTACAGAAAAATAAAGATATATTTATGAAATAGATGATTGTTAAAAGCAGTCTAGTCTGGTTAAAATCAAAATATTACCATATAAAACTTTCCATCCTCATATACTGAGTACTGCAACGTGATTAGTCAGTTTTAAAATAATGTACGTATTTCGAGCACTAGAGGAAATTTCAACGTGAACATCTTGAAAGAAACTAAAGTTTGCAAAAATAACACTTTAATAACCTCACAATTTTGCTCTTTCTGTTTAGCATGTTGTAGTGCATGTATAGTTTACATATAGAATGAATCAATCTATCAAATACGATTATCATCCACTGACAAAATAATGAACTATTTTAAAAACCATTGAGTCACATGATTCATTGCATGGTGATATATAGTTAAACCTCGGGATAAAATCACCAAATTAAAATATTTGGTAATTTGTGATATTTCATAATTCTTCACTAAATTCCTAACAAATATATTTCTTTTCTTATAAAGTCAGCTTAATAAACCAATTTATTTTATTTTTATTTTTACTTATTTATTTATTTTTATTTTATTTATTTTTATTTATTTATTTATTTATTTATTTATTTCGTGAAATAAGCTTTGTGTGTTAAGTTTTACTTCGAAACAAATTTTATAAAAATATCTTGACTAGAACTTACGGTTAGATTATTCTGGATAAGATTGTTTGACATATCCCCACCCCGCATAAATTTTAATTTATTTCTTTCTATAAATTTTACAGCTCCTCTCTCTTATTCATGTCTCTAAGGAAGAAAACTTTGCATAAAATAAAAAATGTCATGGATGGGAGCTATTTACAATATTCATAAGCACGTACTTTCGTATACAAAAGTTTAAAATTTTGATAATATTTTATATTCTATAATATTTTAAAATAAAAATATACATTTCTGAGACTAACTTCTTTAATAACTTACTGGGGTTTTTATTTTCTGAAAACTTACTTAAAGTTATGTTGAAAAAGGAAACACACCAAATCTTCAACAAAAGTAAATGAAACTTTTCCTGACTTTAAATGTTATATGTGCGCTTATCCCTATCTAGTAATCAATAGTTAATTTTCATTTATTAATTTTATTTAAAAAACGCTTCTTATTTTAAATACAGTGCTTAAATTTAATAGAAATACACGCATGACTATTAAAATCTCAACATACAATAAAAGAATACGAGGTGTGGCTATTAAATAACGAGACTATGGCTGTAAAACATTTTATTTTAAATTTATACATATTTAGTTATTATCGCCTTCAGTATACACCCCTCCTCCATCCCTACAACACTCCATGCGAATTTTCCATTGTTCAAAACAGTGCTGGAAGTCTTGTCCTGTGAGATCTCCTACATGTGGCGTGCCGCTTTTCCTTTCACAGCTTTAACTGACTCAAATCTTGTTCCTTTTAATGCAGATTTAATTTTCTGGAACGGATAAAAGTCACATGGGGCCAGGTCAGGAGAATAAAGCGGATGATCTAAAACTAGGATATTGTATTTGGCTAGAAACGTCTTGACAGACAATGACGTGGCGCGTTATCTTGATAGAGAACCCATGCCTTGTTCTTCCACAATTCGGGTCGTTTTTTCTTTACTCCTTCACGGAGTTGAGCAAGCACCTCAAGATAGTAATGTTGTTTAATAATTTGACATTCAGGAACCCAGTGGAGGTACACAATACCATGAATGTCGAAAAAAAGGATCATCATCGCTTTGAATTTCGGTCATCATCTTCAAAGTCTTCTCAGCCATCTTATAAACGGTTGAACCACTCATAAACTCGCACACGTGATAAAAATTCATCGTCATAAACTTGTTTTAATAAAATATAAGTTTCACTAGCGATTTTACCAAGTTTCGCGTGAAATTTCACGAAAATTCGTTGCTTTTTTTTTACGTTTTCGGCAAAACGATACAAACACCTCTTACACAAACGAAGGTTACGGCCAGGCTGATTTCTCTACAAACACGGGGGGCGCTGCAATCGAAAGAGAAAGCTTTACGCTGCACAGCGGTCGGTTGTTCGGATTTGGCGCATATGTAGTTCGTCTGTAGCAACAATAGTCTCGTTATTTAATAGCCACACTTCGTATATGTGTGTGTGTGTGTCCGTTGGTTTATAGATAAACGGCTGATCTCAGTCAGAGCTATCAGTGTTGCCAGATCTGGCGAATTTTTTTATTCAATAATTACCAATAATTTTTAATTGTTACGTTTGCCTAATCACATCGAAGATTAATCGCCTATTATGTATATCAAATATCATTTTTTTTAAATTATTGGTGATTATTGAATAAAAAATCCGTCAGATCTGGCAACACTATACAGATTTTTGCACAGAGATCCGTATTGACCTCTCTTGATGCTCTCGAAGCCTGATTTCTGAAATTTTGATTAGATTTTTTTAAATTAATTAATTAAAATAGATAAATTTCTGAAATTTCCGTCTTTAGAGGCAGAAATGTAAAAGTAAAGAGTTTTCCCTTAGTCCGTTAGCTCAGTTGGTTAGAGCGTGATGCTAATAACGCGAAGGCCGTGGCCGTGTGTCCGATCCTCTTAGGATCAATGTGCTACTTTTTGCAGATAATTATTAGAAACAATGCCAATTGATAAAAGAAAATATTTCGGTGTCTTCAGAGTATAAAGTAACAAAAAAACAAAGTTAAACTTAGAGGTGTGTTTATAGGTTTTTAGGCAAACAGCTGATCGTAAAGTTACAGATTTTTGAAGGGAACTCCGTTTTGATCTCTCCTGATGAACCTCTGAACCAGATTTTCGTACTTTCGTGATTATTATTATTATTATTATTTTATTTATTTATTTATTTATTTATTGTTGTTTAATTAATTAAATTTTTTTCAGCTAGGAAGACTTCCTGGTGCTGCCACCTGTCATCATAGAGTGAAGATGATAATCTGTCCAAAAAAAAAAAAACGGAATTTTTGAATAATAGCAGGGCCACTTAACGTCCAGTTAACACCTAAATTGAAATGTACTATTAGGCGCAAGTGCAAGCAGTGGGGACACGGAACCAATATAGCATTGGCGGCGAAGACGTTGCCGAAAGCAGCTGGACCCGAAGCAAAGTTTTAGGCAATTTCAATGAAATTGTTTTATTTAGTTTTTATTTATAAAGTGATTTAAAATATAGTAATTAAAGTTCTTTGAAAATTCCTTTAAATATAATGACTAGCGATTTAGACAAAGCCTGCTAGTATTAACCTATATTAAACTAATTTCAAAATCTATGTAAACAATTCAAATGGAATTTTTCACTAAAGTTGACAATGTGTTACGACAATTCGAAGTTCAGTATGAAAGTGACGATATTTATTATGATAGTGATTTTTCTAATAATAATAATTTATTCGTATATTCATGAATTAAGACAACTAAAATTTAAATTGTGATGCCTTAGAAAATGGAGTTATGATGATTTTAAAATATTTACCCGTCAATTCGCCTATTATACACTACCTACCAGTAAGTATTTGGACACTTTCGAATTTAGACGTTTTATCAAAAATCTAGAAAAGTTCTTCGGGAATCACCTTGAAATTTTGGTCGCGTAAAGAACATGTTATACATATTTCAGCAAAAGTTTTGCCCTGAAAAAGAAAAAAAGGACCGTTACAAATTTAAACAAAAGTCAAAATGTTTTGGATCACCCTGTGCAAAGTAATGCTTTAAATACGTTTTGGCTGTAACATGTGATTATGAAGATTTTTCTCATTATCTGTATAAATTTTAATGAGGCTACCACATATATTCATGAAGATATAACTTTTTTTTTTTTTTTTTTTTTTTTTTTTTTTAATCCACTTTTTAAATTATAACACGTAGGGCATCAGACCCAGGAAATTTGGCTCACTACATTAGACACAGAATACTGCAATCAGAATGCAAAAATGTTAAATATCTTTCGAAATATGAGCATTTTTACTAAATAATTTTTAACTACGCCTGCGCTAGCTTTAAAAAATTTTCATTTGCATAATTTAATAGCCAAAAGTATCGAGCAACTTATATGAAAACCCCAAAGAAATATCGTGCAAATTCAAAAAGTTATGAGAGATAGAATAAACAGAATTTCAGGTCTCAAAAAAAAAAGGGAAGGTGATGGGGGCTAGGGGTTTTATCAACATGTATTTAAAATCAGCCAACACTGTATTACCATTGGGCATTGGTTGAATCAAAATAAAAGCGTGAGTTTAGTTATATCATGAAAAACGGCAGTTTTTCTAGTGACGCAAGCGCAAAAACAAACGAACGCCACGACACTCAGCGGAAACGGAAAAACGAACGAAAACTGCGACACTTATATATACAGGAATTTTAAGGTCAAAGAAACCGCTGAAAGCCGACACTTAATATCTCAGGAAATATGGGAGGTTATGTTCTGATATTTTCAAAATAGACTTTCACCTTCTGTCTGATCCTACCCTGAAATCGCTACATTTCTGCGTGCAATATATTTCGAGATATGAATTGGCTCATTTAAGTTATAAATGGACGGACTATATGTGTAAGAATTTTTTCTCGAATATGGCTCGAGCGAATTTAGTTTAATTTATATATGATATTAATCGCTTTTATCTGATGTGCCTGACATCTCCCTTTTCCCTAGGAAAACTCTGGTTTTTTTTATAACTCAGTTTAAAAATCGAACTATTTTTTACTCCGAAAATACCGTGATGCGGCAGTTTCGCGGACGAATTTCTTCTCTTCCATCTGAAATACTGAATATCAAATAATCGTTTTGGCTCCATCTATCGGGAAGCGTCAAAAATAAACACAAAAAATAAAAATAAAATATTTTTCTTTTTTTAATATATATATTAAATGAGTTATTTATTTAGGTACTTGTATTTTATATGACATTTGTTTATCAAAAATATTCTTTGTATTTACATTGTTTTCATGCTGATACGTTGTTAACTTTCAAAATTGGTTCTATTTTAAAAGGTGATTGCAACAACAAAAAATTTTTCCTTTATTTTCATAAAAATGACAAATAATATGATAATCATATGCAAATATTTGTAATTTTTTCAAAATTAGGTGATAAATCACTTAAACTACGGATTGAAAAAATTCTTAAAACAGAATTTGAAAATAATTAATTTGCTCATAAAGTTTCTAGTATATATAATATATAAATTACAAAATGTTAAGCTATAATAAAATTTTGAATAGATTAAGATTTTTTTTAATTAAATTCATAACAAACTATACTACTTAAATATTTACCAGTATAAAATTTTCACTTTTTAAAGATTTTTCTATTATTATTTATTTTTCTCTTTTAAATCAAATATATACCTAAAAAATTATAATAAGAAATAAATATAAATAAGAAATTTTTGTCATTTTTAAAATGTACTATATTATGCCTTTGTAATGTTGCATGTTTCCATCTTTTTTATCACTTTTCATAAAATTTTGAAATTTTATTTAGTTTGTTATTTTGTTCGAGTATGACCTATAAAACAACACTTTTAATACAGTGTTATAACTCATTACCATGCTCCTTTAATTTTACGTTTTGATCATTAACCCCTAAAAAGTAATGATATCAATACAAAAAACCCTTAACGGGTTAAAAGTTTGTGACGCAGCACTGTACTTTATGGCTATAAGAATTAGAAATACGGGTCTTAAAAATAATGATATCAAATTTTCAGTGACGCTTTGATATTAATTAAATTATACATAGATTTTCTTATTTGAACTTGCTTTTTTCTTTTATTTATATTTACAGTGTAAACGTTATTTTCAACATAAAATAAAATTTAAGTAAAAAATCATTTTTTAAAGTTAGAAACTTTTTATTGTGAAGCCCTAAAAAGCATAAAATAAAATTTATTCTGGCAAAGACATGCTACAAAGAAATGAAGTTTCAACACTAAGAAAATTTTAGAGAAAAATATAGGTACTTTCCTTTTGCAAGAGATGCAAATTTTTTAATGTTCAAAATATTTTAAAAAGCTTTCGAGACCAATATTCTTAGTTATTAGTTTTTCTATAATCATTCGTTAGGTCAGAAATTTCAAATGTCTCGAAAGCTTTTTAAAATATTTTGAACATTAAAAAATTTTCATCTCTTGCAAAAGGAAAGTACCTATATTTTTCTCTAAAATTTTCTTAGTGTTGAAACTTTCATTTCTTTGTAGCATGTCTTTGCCATAATAAATTTTATTTTATGCTTTTTAGGGCTTCACAATAAAAAGCTTCTAACTTTAAAAAATGATTTTTTACTTAAATTTTATTTTGTGATTTTTAGTTACCAAAAAAGAAAAAGCTTCTTAAAAAAAAACTAATTAAAATTTCTTGGGATATTTTGTAGACAACGGAAGATTTTCTTTTATCAATTGACTTTTTTTTTTTTTTTTTTTTTCGATTATTTATCTGCAAAAAAGTACTATATCGTCTTTCGAGGACCGAATCCAGGACCATCGCGTTATCAGCATGACGCTCTAACCAAAAGTCTAAGAACTGTCAAGAAAGCTCATAGAACATTCTAGAAAAATCAAAAATTACTTATACAAAAGAAATATTGTTCTCGAATACTTTTTAAAATATTTGGAATATTTAAAAATTTTCATGTTTTGCAAAAGTGAAATATCTATATTTTTCTTTAAAATTTTCTTGTTGTTGAAACTTTATGATTTTATAGCATGTCTCTGCAGGGATAAATTTTTATTTTAGGCTTTTTAGGGCTCCACAATAATAAAAAACTTTCAGTGTTATTTATATTTATTTATTTATTTTTATTTTTATTTTTCCTGAAATTTTTATTTCGTGCGTTTAGTAACTCAAGAAAAAGCTTCTTTAAAAAACTATCAAAATTCCTTAGGACACTGTGTAGATAATGAAAGATTTGCTTTTATCAATTGGCATCGTTTCTATTAATTATCGGCAAAAAAGTAACACATCGGCTTGCGGGGATCGAACCCACAAGCATCGCGTTAGCATCATGACGCTCTATTCAAATGAGCTAACGAGCTACGAAAAAGGCTGTTTTAATTTACATTAAAGTGGAGGCGCCTTCTTTTTAAGTATGACACAAAGACACGGTGATAAAAATTCAATTTGAATAAAAATCTTATAAAAGAATAATATATATACATATTTAACTTTTATTTTGTGCCTTTAAGTATCTAAAAAAAAGTTTCTTAAAAAAAAAAAAAAACTTTTCAAAAATTCTTACAATACTGTGTAGACAATGAAAAATTTCCTTTTATCAATTGACATATTTTCTATTAATTATCTGCAAAATTTAACACATCGATCCTTCGGGCATGGAACTCAGCACCATCGCATTAGCAACTTGATGCTCTAACCAACTGCTCCAACAAGCAACTATAAGGTCTGCTGACATTTACTTTAAAGTTGAGGTGCCTTATTTATTAGCGTGACATGAAGACACGACAGCGAAATCCAATTTCAATAAAAAGCTTCTAAAAAAATCATATATTTATTTATTTATTTTTATTTAAATATTTATTTTGTGCTTTTTAGTAGTTAGATAAAAAGCTATTTAAAAAACTCTTCAAAAATTATTAGGGTACTGTGTACACAACGAAATATTTCCTTTTATCAACTGACACCTTTTCTATTAATTATTTGAAAAATTAACATGATGCTCTAACCAACTGAGTCATTAAGAGATAGAGATACAATGAATTGCTTACATTTTTTTTTTTTTTTTTTTTTTTAAGTGGAAGTGTCTTACTTTTTAGCGTGACAGAAAACACGGTGACAAATTCAACTTCATGTAATAAAAATCAGTTAAAATTGGTGAAAATATCTTACCTGAAAAATGGAGGTTTAACACTTTCAAGTCTAAACTACTTCAACCGCATATCTCCTCCTGGACTCAGGGTTTTTTTTTTTTTTTTTTTTTTTTTTTTTTTTTAATACTTTATTTTACTAATTAACTCTTTTCTATTAAATACCTCCAAAAATTAACATGTCAGTCTTTCGAGTATCGAACTCATAACCAACCGTTATCAACATGATGCTCTAACCAACGGAGCTAACGAGGAATGCAATGCGTTGCTTATATTTACTTTAAAGGGAAGGTACTTTATTTTTTGGCGTGTCATGAAGTCACGATGAGAAATTCCAATTTTAATAAAAAGCTTCGAAAAAACTTATTTATTTATTTATTTTTACTTACATTTTTATTTTATGCTTTTTGTAACTAGATAAAAAGCCGTTTAAAAATCCCTTGAGAAATTATTTGGATACCGTGTACACAACGAAATATTTTCTTTTATCAATTGGCACTTTTTCTATTAATTATTTGCACCCGGCGAGGATAGAACACACGATTCTCGCGTTATCAACATGACGCTGTAACCAGCTGATCCATTAACAGATACAATGAGTTGCTTACATTTTTTTTTTTTTGTTGTTTTTTTTTTTTTTTTAATATATATAAAATGGAAGCGTCTTGGTTTTTTAACGTGAGAAAAAGCCTATGACAAATCCAGTTTCGTATAATAGTAATATATACATATATATAAAGCTTTTAAAAATATTTTTTTATCTATTTTTTGCTTAAAACATTTTTTTTTTTGTGATTTTTTAATATCTAAAATGTTTTGTGTTTTCCAATATCTTTAAAAAAAAAAAAAAAAAAAAAAAATGCTTCTTAAAAAAAACTCAAAAAAAATCTTCGTATGTAAGCAACGAAAAATTTTCTTGTATCAATTGACACTTTTTCTACAAATAATCTGCTGAAATTTACACGCTGGACCTTCCGAGGACCGAACTCACGACCACCGCGCTACTAACGGGACGCTCTTACCAACTGAGCCACAGAACGACATACGAAATAGCTTATATTTACTTTAAAATGAAGGCGTCTTGTTTACTAGCGTGACACGAAGACACGATGACCAAGTCAATTTCAATTAAAAACCTTCTAATAATAATATATAGCATTTACTCATTGATACCTTTCCATTCACATCTCTTATACTATGAAAGCATGTGTTTTAAAAGAAATTATATGAAATTCCAGTAACGCAGTGGTGTTACATTAAGTGATTTGTTTTTAAATTTCTCTGCAATTATTTTGTTTTGCATATTAAAGTATATGTGCACATTGAAATATTGCTTTTAATTTTCAAATACGCTGTCAAATATATCACTTTCATTAAGCTTATATTATGTACTGAAATATATTTATTTCAATGAATTATTCTATCTTTTGCGTCACGCCATCCAAAACTGAAAAAAAATTCACAGTTTTTTTCTTTGCATCACGATATCTGCATGCATTTTCAATTTATTTGGATGAAATAACACAAAGTAAACATTTCCATATATTTTACTTACAGTTTTGGATGGCGTGACGCAAAAGATAGAATAATTCATTGAAATAAATATATTTCAGTACATAATATAAGCTTAATGAAAGTGATATATTTGACAGCGTATTTGAAAATTAAAAGCAATATTTCAATGTGCACATATACTTTAATATGCAAAACAAAATAATTGCAGAGAAATTTAAAAACAAATCACTTAATGTAACACCACTGCGTTACTGGAATTTCATATAATTTCTTTTAAAACACATGCTTTCATAGTATAAGAGATGTGAATGGAAAGGTATCAATGAGTAAATGCTATATATTATTTTATGTTGAAAATAACGTTTACACTGTAAATATAAATAAAAGGAAAAAGCAAATTCAAATAAGAAAATCTATGTATAATTTAATTAATATCAAAGCGTCACTGAAAATTTGATATCATTATTTTTAAGACCCGTATTTCTAATTCTTATAGCCATAAAGTACAGTGCTGCGTCACAAACTTTTAACCCGTTAAGGGTTTTTTGTATTGATAGTTAATACAACTAAATAACCCCTTATAATTTAGCTTTTATTTTGAGAGAACTGAAATTCTGTTCATTCTATCTTTCATAACTTTTAGAATTTACTCGATATTTGTTTGGGGTTATCATGTAAGTTGCTCAATACTTTTGGCTATTAAATTAATGAAATTTTTTAAAAGCTAGCGCATGCGTTGTTAAAAATTATTTAGTAAAAATGCTCATATTTCGTAAAATATTTAACATTTTTCCATTCTGATTGCAATATGCTGCGTCTAATGTAGTATGCCAAGTTTTCTAAAAGTGTCTTTGTACTGGGTCTAATACCCTACGCTACTACTACCCTAATTAAAAAAGTAGAATTTTTTTTGCAATTTTTTTATGGTAGCCTCATAAAAATTTATACACATAATGAGAAAAATCCTCATAATTACATGCTACTGTCAAAACAGATTTAAAGCATTACCTTTTACAGAGTGATCCAAAATATTTTGACTTTTGTTTAATGTTTTCCTGGTCTTCTTTTCCTCTTCAGGATACAACTTTTGCTAAAATATATGCATACTTGCCAACCATCTCATTAATAACCGTACAATTATTAACGCCCCCTGAAAAAACGCCCCTTTTCTCACACCACTATATTTTTAGAGTTATTCGCTCCAAATGTTGTTACGATTAAATAAGAATAAAATTACTCTAAAAAATTATTGGTGTGAAAAAAAAGGCGGGTACTAAAAATTGTACGGTTCATAATGAGATGGTTGGCAAGTATGTATATGAGGTATAACATGTTCTTTACACTATTAAAGGTTCAAGATTATTCCTTTAGAACTTTTCTAGATATTTGACAAAACGCCTAAATTCGAAAGCGTCCAAGTACTTTTTATTGGTAGATAGTGTATAAGTATCAAATAAATAGAGTCCGATCAAGCTAAAAGAGGACCCAGGGTGTAATGCGCGCCTTCGGACCCCCTACCTATTAATTTGTCCATATTTTTTACTACGCTTTGAAAAAAAGACTTAAGTTTTTTCACTATTTTATTCAAAAAGGCATATACCCTTATAAATCTTTTATAAGGGTAAAAATGCTCCAAAAATAAGGAGAAAAATGCTCCTTAAAAATAACACTTCATGAAAAATTTTTCATGAAGTGTTATTTTATTTTTAAGGAGCATTTTTGTGTATTTTAAATTAATTTCTTTTTGAACTAAAAACGGAATTTCGGGTCCCCTAAGTCAAGGGCTCTTGGGACAATGTCCAGTCGGCCAGTACGTTAATAAGGCCCTGCATATAAGACTTTGGAAAGACAGTGGCGAGATCATCTTCTTTTTATTTCTTCTTTTCTTTGATTCTTTCCCTCTTCTCCAGGTATTACATTTTAAAAAAAGAATGTTGGCCCTACGAAATCTATTAATAAAATATAAAGACGTTTCTTTTCATTTTTTTTTTTTTTTTAATTAGAGGATTTTATTATTAATTTTGGTACATAAATGCGTTTTTTCTTTTTTAAACGAAAATATAATGTATATATCTACATAACTATAATAGAAAATATACCTATTTAAAAAATAAATTTTAAGAAGAAAAATATGTCAATGCTTTTATAAAAATATATATAAATTAAATAAATAATAATTTAATTTGTACATGACTTTTTATATATTAATTTATATAGTATGTCATTTCAATTTATGCTATACAGTTTCTACAATTTCTAACTGATAAAAGTAAATACGCAAGACATTCATGGAAAGTAGAAATCATTATAATTTATAAATAATATAGTTTTAAGAAATTAAATATTCCTTCGCATGGCAAAAGCCATAGGGTTTAAGTTTTCACTGGACTGTCTTTTTTTTTGCACACATCATTAAGGGCCATTAGACCAGGGCCTACGAATTAAAATGGATCCTGAACATCTATATCTGAACCGGGGCCCGAACCCAGTACTTGAACAAAAGACCAGAGCGCTGATCATTCCGCAACCAGGAGACAATAGTTCTGAAAATTTAAGGTAATTTTAATTTCCAAAATTTCAATTTGCAAATATTTTTAATTATCTATTTTTCCATGAATGTGTGCGACTTGATTCAATAAACTGTCATAAATCACGAATAAAGTGTGTGTGACGATTTATTTTAGAACCATCAACAGCAGTGTCTGAGTAGTTGATGATATTTTTAAGTCAGAGTAGTATGAAACGTCTTTAAGTTAAAATCATTCTGCAATAAAATAAGAAATTTCTCAAAATTCACTGCTCTATCTCACCATTTCTTTCATTTTAAACCTGTATCTCATTCTTTTTTTAAACTGAACTTTACTTAACCGATTCATGTATTTAAAAAAAGAGTGATAAGATGAAATTGAAACGCAAAAGCTCGTGATATCGATTTAAGTATATTGTGTGACATACATTAAAAAAAAAAGTAAACAAACTTCTACTGGGTCATGATCCTACCAACAGTATATAAGAAAATTTTCAATTTGCTCGTGAGATAACTTTAAAATTTAATATTTGCTCTTAAGAACTTCAAATATTTAAACCGTAAAGTAAAATTCAAAGTTAAACTTTTAAACTTGCGATATTTTTGCCACAGTTGAACCTAAAGTTGTCTTCCATAAGTGGGATTCCTTCAAATTAGCACTTTATATGTTCAGTTGGTTAAAAATCAATTATAAACAAAATTTCTTTTCATATATTTGTTCCTGAAACAATAAAAGAAAACATATTTAATAGGAATTTTAAATATGTTTTGTGAAATGAATAGTTTACTTTACAAAAATCAACCAAACATTACAGATTCCATTTCTGAAAAAAGATGAGGAAAAAACGCGCATTTTATGTTTAAGATTATGCTATCCTTTGTTTTTCTTCAATAAGTTTTTTCTTTATTACACTTTTCCGTAGAAAAATCTACAAATCTAATGAAGTTAGCGATTACAATTAAAAAAAAAAAAAAAAAAAAAAAAAGTTTTAATTGTAATATAAATTAAAACGTTTTGATTCATGAAATATGAAAATATTTCATAAAATAAATGTAGAAAGGAACGTCATCGTAAGTAGTTTTCTAATGATCAAATTATAAATATTGTAATATAATAATATAAATTAAGGCAAAAATACTGTAATCCTGAAAAAAATATATTACTTTTCTTGACTACTCATGCTCACGAATACACTAGTGTTTATTCATATAAAACTAGACATTCTAGATTGGAACTGTCTTTTGAGGCTTTATCTCCGACAACCTATACTCTCTTTCATAACATGTTACTTAGATTTTATAAAAAAAGAAAAAAAAAAAAAAAAAAAAAAAAAGAAAGAAAGAAAAGAGAGAGAGAGAGAGAGAGAGAGAGAAATTAAAAAATGCATTTAATGATTTTTCGTATAACGGGTATGTAAATTTGTTTCATCATAGGGCTAACTTTAAAGGCTCCTTTCTACTCCTTACAATTTCATCTTCCTCAAATTTGACTGGTTAGTCAAATGAGAGGATAAAAATAAAATGTTCCAATCTTCTCAATCGATTAAGAAGAATTTTTCACGTGTAGACTCTGACTAACTTGCCTTGTCTGGTATCTGCGGTTGTTGACTAACTCTCCTGGTCAGATAATTACCATTGTCGACTAGCCTTCTTTGTCTGAGAAAATTAACCATCCTAGTTTGGAGTATTATTTTGGAGAAAAATCAACTAAACACGCGTCATAGTATGAACGGATGGTGCTGTGGTAGCGTTTTTGACTTCTGATACGGAGGTCCTGAGAGCGGGTCCCCGCAAGGGCGTTTTGTATTTTAATTTTTTCAAGTGTAAATCTTGAAGAACTTGCCTTGTCTGGTAACTGTGGTTGTTGACTAACCTTTCTGGTCAGATAATTACGATTGTCGACAAGCCGTCTTTGATAATATTAACCTTCCTAGTCTGGGGTATTGTTTTGGAGACTAGTCCAGCTAGTACACTTTTTAACTGAAGTTTTCTAGTCAGCTGTTTGGGTTAGTCAAATCTGTATTGTCAACTGAGCACTTTGCCTGGTCACTGTGACCAACTTTTTTTTTTCTGTGTGTGGTCATCAATGATCCTATGCACATGCAACGTTATACGGTCCTTCAAGTTAGCCAAAATTACAATATTTCTTCTAAAAACCAAACTCTTTAAATGGCCCCATAACCAAAATGTCACAGATTAAGATCGGGGGAACTGGCCGGCCATGGAGTAGAAAATGAACGGGTAATCACTCTGTCAACTGTAAAATTTTGCAACAAAAATATTTGCAAAATGCAAGAATAACAGTTTTAATGTCGACATGGCTTGAAATATACCACATTTATTTTTTGCAAAACTTTTCAAGCATTTTGTTGTTTGATTTTTTGATGTGTGTCCCCTCGGAGAAGAAATTAAAAAAAAAATTTTTTTTGCAGATCCCTAGAGCGCATCCTTTGAAATGTCTATATACAAATTTTCGACTCAATATTTATTTTAGTTAGAGCTACAGAGTGCTCTGAATAGGCCAAATTTAATTATGGTCACCCTGCATATTTACTTCCATTTTCATATTCAGAAAATTCACAACCCTCCAATTTGCTCTTATTGTTTTCCAAAAATTATGTGGAAAAAAAAAAGAGGTAGTTCATTCACTTTCACTGAGATCAGCCTTGGCGACAAACTTGGCGACTTAGAAATGAATTTGGCTACCAAATTTGACGAAAAATAGTAATTTAGGGTTCCCGAAGTTTCGAAGCTATACGATGCATGGGGGCCTAGATCTAGAAACTTCAATGGAATTTTGGATAGAACTACCATCAAACCCCATCGCCAAATAGGAGAGTTGATTTCTGCAGGAGCCGCTGAGATCCAGTGTTGTTCAAAGAGCTATTCCGAGCGATTGCACTTTGGAGACTGTGCTCCAAGATACTGAACTTTGTTCGTGAACTAGCGAACATTTCTGCTCTGGAGTATTATTCCAATGGAACAAGTGATTTGCTTTACTCCAATGGAACAAGTGATTTGCTTTACTCCTATGGAACTAGTGATTGTTTTCTTAGACTTTTCCAGAACATTTGTTGTTTAGTGACTTTTGAGGTACAAATGTCATCTTCATTGTATTGCTACCAGACTATTCGATAAATTAACAGTACTATTGGACTGTTTCGAGAATATTTGTTGCAATCATAGTTTTGTTTAACTGATTCGAGAACTTACATTAAATAAAAAGCATTCATCGACAAGAAACTGCCTGTTTCTTCACGAACTACATTCTCACACAAGAAAGATGACAAGTTTTTTGTAACATTTGGAGACCAACGAGTGGCAGTTCGAGAGAATGACATAACTAAAAATATGTCTGACGCAATGGATAAACTTCTCGAAACCTTAATTACACGAAGTGACCAGTTGAGAGAGGAGATGAAGGAGATGAAAGCCGGGCAAGACGAATTGATAAAAAAGATGAAAGTCAAGCAATAAAAGATGACAGCCGGACAAGATCTGTTGAGAGAGGAGGAAAGCCAAACTAGACAAGATGTTAGTCGGACAGAAGAAAATAAAATCCGGACTAGACAAGATGGAAGCCGGACAAGATCAGCTGAGAGTGGAGATGAAAGCTGGACAAGACGTCCTGAATGATGTGCATGATAGACCAAGTGGAGAATATTTCTGAGTTTTAGAAACCCTTAGAAAGTTTAAAGCATGTTTCTTCTAGGGTCGATTTCCGAGTGAAGAAGAAAAATGGTATAGGAAATGGCATGCATGTGGAACAAGAGAAGGACCAAAAACTCGAACTAGAGAACGTAAGCAATG
Source organism: Salticus scenicus (assembly GCA_963930645.1). Taxonomy (NCBI): domain Eukaryota; kingdom Metazoa; phylum Arthropoda; class Arachnida; order Araneae; family Salticidae; genus Salticus; species Salticus scenicus. The sequence goes on from OZ005657.1 coordinate 167,638,075, forward strand.
TTATAATGTTGGTGCTACTTTTGAGAGAATAGCTATGAACTTATTGGGATCATTATCTGAGACTTCTAAAAATAAAGCATACATACACTGGTCGACATTGAAAATGCAAGACCAAGAAGGAATGATAATAACGGAATGAAATTTGTTGGATACACACATTATAGTAGGAAGAACAATTGATTAAAATGTCAGGAAATTTGGAGTAATATGTACTGAGAAAACAGTACATAAAGCAGCGACCACTGTGAGCAATAACAACACATATCTGCCTAGGCATTGAATCGAACAGCGATTGGATAACATGTACGGGTAGAGCACTTCATGAAGTTTTAACACGATGCCACAATTCATCGATCGAAGTTACTGGTGAGTGGTGGGAGGCCAGTCGCTTTTCAACGATTAAACAGTCATTTTCATTGGTGCGAGATCAAGAGAACGCGCTGGCCAGAGCAACAGTCGAACACATTCGGCATCAATGAAGGTCCAGACAATATGGACAACTTGCGGTCGTGCATTGTCCTGCTTGAATGTTGCGCTTCGCAGGCCTTGAACATAGGGCAGAGCTATGGGCCTTAACTCGTCAGAAATGTAATGGCTGGTATTCAGAGTGGCGGGGATGAAAACAAGAGGTGACCGGGACGTGTATCCAATGGTACAACATACCATCAATCCAGGTGGTGACTCAGTACGCGGCTACCAAAATTCTGATTACCCTCAAGACTGCATCACTGATATGGGCGACATTAATGTGTGATCAACGATGAACCTGGACGCAGGAATGGCGTGAAGTCACTTTTCAGACAAATCACAATCCTGTTTACAGCATCAAGATTGCCTTATCCGTATTTAACGGCATTATGAATAAGGCACATTGCCAGCTGGGATTCGACATCATCATACTGTCCATCATTTGCAATGATGTTATGGGTTCCCATTGGATACACGTCTCGATTACTTCATGTTCGTATTCCTGGCACTCTGAACAGCGGCCATTAAATTTCTGATGAGTTAAGGCCCGCCCCTCTGCCCTGTATTCGAGGCCTCCATAGCGCAAAATTTAAGCAAGATAATGCACGACCGCAAGTTGTTTGTATTGTCCGGACCATCTTTGATACAGAATGTGTTCGACTGTTGCTCTAGGCAGCGTGTTCTCCTGATCTCGCACCAATGAAAATGACTGTTTAATCATTGAAAAGCGACTGCCCCCCCCCCACCATTCACCAGTAACTTCGATCGATGAATTGTGGCATCGTGTTGAAGCTTCATGAAGTGCTCTACCCGTACATGTCATCCAATCGCTGTTCGATTCAATGCCTTGGCAGATATGTGCTGTTATTGCTCGCAGAGGTCGCTGCTTTATGTACTGTTTTCTCAGTACATATTTCCCCAAATTTCCTGAAATTTTAATCAATTGTTCTTCCTACTATAATGTATGTGTCCAACAAATTTCATTCCGTTATTATCATTCCTTCTTGGTGTTGCATTTTCAATGTCGAACAGCGTATTTGTGAATATGGACTATTTCAGAAGATGGCTCAAACTGTTCTCACATAGAACAAAAAGCGTCGACTGTTGCAGATATGTGGAATACAGAAGACTCGGATGACGTCTTTGCCTCCTAAGTCCGATGGCATATTTGGTCTGTATCTGTTCATTTCCAAGAATCAAACTGACTGGGAGACACCTTCTGGTGTTTCTGCCTGCCTATAGCAGTTCTCTACACATAACACCATCCGAAATGTTGTTTGACGAACACTTCGCTTGCCTTGTGACAGCCCATTTGGGCGACCATGTGATATGCCTTCCTTGCCTAATAACTATGTACAAGATTTAGAGGCACGTTTAGAAAGCTTATATGAGTTCACCAGAAAAAGGATTGATCTGGTCAGCGATGGCACGAAAACACATTGCAAGGTAATGGCAATTGGAAGTCATCTGAAGAAAGGTGACAGTGCGTAGTTTTACAAACCAAAGTGCCAAAACGGACAAGGTCCATATTTACAACAGAAACCTTACGTCATAATTCAGCAACTGAACGATATCGTTTTGAGAATACAGAAGTCACCATATAGTAAGCTGAAAGTGTTACATAACAACAGGTTAGCTCCATACCGTATATCAAATCATAAAAATATGTAGAGATACTGCCCGGGACATGCAGTCTTCGAAGAGGGGAGCAATATGTTATAACGGATTAAGTCTTTTTCACTGCATCGTTTGTTCTGTTGCAGTAAAAGTAGTTTTACAGTCAAAGCGAAAAAAATGAAAAGCAGTTCTTTCATTTTCAGTAAGGTCAGCCTTGGCAACAAACTTGACGAAAAAAAGTAATTTAGGGTTCCCGAAATTTCGAAGCTATACGATACACGGGCGCCGAGATCTAGAACTTTCCAGGGAATTCTGGATAGAACTACCGCCAAACCCCTTTCGCCAAAAGGTATAAATAGAAATTAATTGACTTCTGCGGGATGATGTGTACCCACTGCGATTCAGTGCTGTTCGGAGAGATATTCTGAGCGATTGCACTTTGGAGACTGTGCTCCAAGGAACTGAACTTTCTTCGTGAGCCTGCGAAAATTTCTACTCTGAAGTATTTGACGTTATTTGCTTTACTCCTGTGGAACAAGTGATTGTTTTCTTGGACAGTTTCCAGAACATTTGTTCAATAGTGACTTTTGCTGTATGACATCTTCATTGGACTGTTACCAGAATATTTGATAAATTCACAGTACTATTGGACTGTTTCGAGTATATTCGTTGTAATCACGATTTTGTTGTACTGATTCGAGAAGTTATGTTGAATAAAGAGCATTCATTCACTAGAACCTGTCCGTTTCTTTACAAACTACTTTCTCACACAAGAAAGTTGACAAGATTTTCGTAACAATATTCAAAAAATTCCCAACCATTAAATTTGTTCTTGTCCCCCCCCCCCCCAAAAAAAAAAAAAATAATAATAATAATAATAACAGGACGCGAAATTTCCGCTCGCCAGCTCGCCATTGGCGAGTGGAAATTTTACTGTGGCGAGTAAAATTTCTATCTAAATATAGATAAAATTCTTACAGTTATATATATCGATTTAAAAACGTAAAATCATGCTAATCTTAGGTAAGGTGACCAGACATTCTCTTTTTAAGAGGACAGTCTTCTTTTTCAACGCTCTGCCCTCTTAAACGAAAATATATATATATATATACAGGACTAAAAAGTCCTTTTTTTTTATGTTTTTCGTCCTCTTTTTCAAAAGAAAAGGATTTAGTCTTTAATTTCAAAAATTTCGCAAAACTGGAAGCTCAATCGGCTGTTGGCTGTATCGAACGGTGAACACTAACTTTTTTCTGCGTTAGGTTCGCAAAAGAACAACTTTCTAATAAATTTGTCAAATCATATTAGTGTTTATGTCTATTCAGATTCTTTGAATCACAAAGAAAAAGAAGTATTCTCTATATTTGTACGGTTCTTCAGTGGCGGATCCAGAAATTAACGTTTTTTTGTTATTATTATTTTATTTTATTTAGTTTTTTTTTTTTTTTTTTTTTTTTTTTTTTTTTTGGGGGGGGGGAGGAGAGGGGGGAGCTAAGATTTTTCAAGATGCTATTCCAGATCAATGAAAAATTTACAAATGTAATATTCAGTTGTGAAGGTCACCCCCCCTCCCCCCTTTGATCCGCCACTGCGGTTCTTTGATACAGAACAGGGAATCACTATTGAAATTGTCATGAAATCATTAAGAAGGTGATGCTCCGGTTGGTACGCGGTGGGTTGACGTGTGTTCTCACTTTTGCATGAATAATATTTCTCAAAAAAATAGGTCCACCAGTGACAGAGAGTTTTTTTCCTCATACGTGAGGCGCGGGGTTCGATACCTGGTCGCGCTCGTTGGCCTAACCGTTAGGAGTTTTTCGTGGTTTTCTCCGAAACTAGCGTAAATATGGGCTATGACCTCTTAGAAAGACCCCCACGGAGAACTCTCCTTTTCAGGCCTAGAGCCCAAGTGCAGACAATTGACCTTAATGGTAAGAATACAACAACCTCACAAAAATATATAAACGTTAGTTAAATTCATTTTATGTTCTCCTGGCAAAAACGCTCCCACAAAGCGATTGTTTTCGTCAATGAACAAAATGTAGAGATTTGAAAAAAATTTCCTTTATATACCTACTTTTAAAAGTTAGTAACTACTAAGACTAATTTAGGTTATACTTGTGACAATTTTTATAAAATGTTGATAAAGAATGACTGTTCGTGAAAACAAATCATTTCATCTGCCGAATATTAATTTTATTTTTTCATTTGCCAATTTTATTTTTTCTTTTATGATTATGATTTTAATAATAATAAAAAAAAATGTCTACCAATTTTTTTTTTTTTTAACTGCATGAAAACACCGCTTTTTTTTTTTTTTTTTTGTCTATAGCAAAAAGTAATAATAATAATAATAATAATCTATATTGTCCTGTGACACCTATAAATATTAGGGATTTTTCTTCTCGTATCCATATATTATTCATTTATAAATTAAGATGTACTGATCCAAATTCATCATCTGAGGTAAACATGTTTCCACCACTGTGTAAAGTAGCTTTTGAATCAGTTTTTATAATCATTTCCATTCAATTTTGTGTCCTCTTTCCTCTAAAATGACCTCTTTTTCAAAATTAAATGTCTTCTATTTTCTTATAAAATAAAAGACATTGTGCGATTTCTCCTCTTTTTCCAATAAAATATCTGGACACCTTATACGTAAAAAATAGAGTAAGTCAATCATATTTTGTGGCGAGTAACTTTTTTTTTTTTCAGCGAGTGTAATCTAAGTTGAAATTTCGGGCCCTGATAATAATAATAACATTATGAATATTTTATTTTGCAGCTAAAATGTGCGAAAATGCACTTATTTCAATTTTCACACATCACAGCTTCAAAATGAAATATTAAAAATTAAAAAATATATTTTCAAAATCAAGAACAAATTCAATTTGCTGTGATCTTTTTTTGAATGTGATAGTGTAATTTAAAATATATATTAAGAAATCAGTAATTTTATAAACAGATTTTCCCATGTGCTTTAGCTATCGACGGGGATTGGTACTGCATACTCTTATGCAATTAACATTATAATTCCAATTACAAAACCTTTTTAATGACATATAGTTACTTTCTATACCATCCATTTTGTAATGGACCACCTACTTAAAAAGGAAAAAAAAGAAGAAGAAGAAGTAGAAGTAAATAAATTTTTCTAGTGACCCTGCATATATATATATATATATATATATATATATATATATATAATAAAGATGATCTATTAAGCATAGTAGAAGCCAAGCAACAGACACAAGATCACTGAAACACCAATGACCAATAAGATAAAAAAAAAAAAAAAAAAAAAAAAAAATCATCAGTGGATGAAATACACAGTGCAAAGAAACCAGATCTATTAATTAATATGAAAATCTTTTCAAACATTTCAGAGATTGTAAAATATCACATGAATCTATACATATGTATATATATATATATATATATATATATATATATAAAGAATTTATTTATTTATTTTGAAACGTAATAAAATAAAGAATAACAGAAGATTAAATGGCCACCGAAAACCACAATAACCAGTAAGAATTAACCATTTTTTTATGTTTTTACTTTTTTTTTTTTTTATCTTGATTCATTTTCATTTAATAGTCCTGTTTACATAATGATTTGAAAATTATAATTGAGGTATAAAGTTATGGTAAATTTGTTGTGAATTATTTTACTTTATTTCTTTTTTTTTCTAATTTGTTAATGTTATTAAGTCTTAACTGTTTTTATATCTGTACTATAGTCTTCACAAGTTATTTAATTTAGTTACAAATTAATTCTTATTGAAAATTGTGGTTTTTGGTGGCATTTAATTGTCTGTTATTCTTTATTTTACTATGTTAAAATAAATAAAGAAATAATTCTTTAATATATTTACATTTAAAATTAAAATTGCTGCGTTTGTGCCTATATTTTGAAGGTATCTTGATTTTTTGGTTTTATTCTAACTTCCTTAAGTAATTTCACTTATTACATCTCAATGTATTATGTTTTTCACAGGTTTAAAGAATATGAATTTCATATATTTGGATTTGTCAAATTTAGACCTAATCATTATTTATATATACTATATATGTATACAAAAAGTCAGAATTCCACAAAAGAGATGTAGCTCTAGTCTTTTGGCTGATCTATATCCTTACTATTACAAGAAAAAAAATTATGATAATGTTATGCTATAATATTACATTGATGACATAATTATATTTTATACTAATAATAAATCTCGAAATTCATTTTCTTTAGATTATCCACCTACCTAATTTAAATTTAACTCAAACTACACTTAAAAATCAAACAATTTACGTTTTAGATCTACAAATTCATTTTAAGGGTAATAAAATGTATACTGATATACATGATAAATAAAAAGATTCTAGTTTTAAGGTGAATTTGTTTATAATTTTCATTCATGTCTTCATCTCTCTGTGTATATAAAAATCATAATTAACCACGTGTTTCATATAAAAAAATTTATGCTTATCAGAGTATAAAAATAAAAATATTAATAAATTAATGCTACAGTTAAAATAGGATTTCCTAAAACTTTGTACATTCAATTATTTATCAATATATTTGTCATCATTTTTTAAAAAAGTGCACATGCATGTATTTTAACAGAAAAAAACTAATAAAATAAAGATGAATAAAAGTGGTAGAGGATAGGGGGGCAGATGTTTGATTAAGGAAGTTGGGTTTTGTTGTAGGTTGGTTTGTTGGATAGAATGTTGATATAAAATAAAAATAAAAATAAAAAAAAAAATAAAAAAAGATTTGTTGCATTTACTATCATTAAATAATAATTTTCTCCTTCATTTATTATTTAACTCTTCATTAATTTTATCTGTTAACTACGGTTATTATATGTTATAATTTAGTATACGTAATTTCAATTTATTGTTATTTAATAACATAAATTTTTTAACTCATCATTAATTGTATTTGTAAATTATGCTTACGTGTTAGAATATATAATTTCAATTTATTGTTATTTAATAATACTAATTATACTTAATTTAATTTTATATATGTGTGTGTATACATTTTTTTTCTTTTTTTCTAGTTATTGTATGCACTTAGTGAAGTTTCATTCTGACATAAATAATCTATCTTTAAAAAAAGAAAAAAATATCATTCCTTATATTAAAATACCTTTTTAGCAATTGTATATAATAAGATAAATTTCATAATCTGAAATAAATTGAACATTGATAAATTTATTAATTTTGTAAACAAACATAAAATTCTATTCATAATTACCCACTTTAATAATTTAATTAATAAACATTCTAATCAAATTTAGTTACATTACACTATTAAAGTATGAAAATGTGTATTATATTTTATCTTTTCACTATATCGAAGTCAAAGAAACTTAAATTATCTAAGCTTTATACAATATCTATAAATATAATTTCATACAAGATGGTGGTAATGTTCTAAATTACAATTTAGTTTCTAATCACTTCATGTATTCTGCAATAATACTGAATAATTAAAAGTGCAAGAAAAATACTGTTTATTTTATTTGATAAAAAATACTTTAGATATATCAAATTTTATGAAGTTGTAAATTAGAATTATCTGTGTCTTATGGTAGGTTAGACTATTTGTGCTGCCTCTATGGTTACTTGTAGTAATCATATTCTTCGTAACTGCAGAAAACAATTCATCTCTTGATTTGCAATGTTTGCTAGCTTCCATGTGGCTTGGGGTTTTTTGGTTATTATTATTGTTTATGGTTTTGTGTTTTGTATTCTGTTACTGATTTTTTCCACTCATTTAATTGTCTAAATTGCATGATAAGTAAGCCATCTTGTTAATTTGCTTTAATATCTGCTAGATTATGATTTTTTTTTCCCCTCACTGTGGAGATGGTTGAACCATGAACCCTGAAGATTAATCTCCATAGTTTCAGTATAATTCCAATATTTCATCAGAAAAAAATGTTCCCAATCTGCATGGCATTCTCTATCTATGAGCCCATCGTAGTCACATATGCAAATGGTTTTGCTTAAGGAAGATCCTGTATAAAGGAACTTTTACACACAGTCCACAACACAGCAAATATCAAAGAATTGTTGATACATACAATGATACGTTTGTAGTAGTGCACCAACATTCTGCCAATTGTCAAGTTAAAGCTGAACGGTCATTCACAGCCATGCAGACCAGGTGTTTGTTATCACTCATAATAATGTCACATTACATCCACTCTCATATTTCCAAGTGTCTGATTCTTTTAAGACCACTGCTTCCCCACTCATATCACATTACTGCTGTCATGCTTCATACAAATTGCTATAGCATGATATGAAAACCCTCCTTCCTATTCTTTCCCATTCAAATTCCATGACAGACTGAAATGTCACTCTCTTTGTTGTAGAGGTATAGTGACATCTCTTGTAACATGTACCATTAACAGGTAACTACACTCCTGCTCAAAAGTTTAGCAAGATTTGCAAGCGATCAGTTTTTTTTTTTCTTTTCCCAATTAATTTAAAAATTTATCTCTCGATGAAATGTTTTCAAACATTGTGTATTTAAAGAGCTGAGTCTCCCTCATGTTTTTCAGTGAAGATTGGTTTAAAACAACATTTAGGGGGCCGCTAAAAAATTGAGCAAAATCAATAATGTTTGTGATTACCCTGTATCGTTAAGTAAATGAAATGAACTGCAACTTTAGGATATGTTAATATAGACCCAGTTCAATTTTTGGATGAATTTGTGTGATGATAGCATATTAAATAACAAAGATATAAGTATTTATTTTAAAACTCAAATAAAATCAGCATGTTTTTTTATTTATAATATATAGAGTTTTTAACGAAAATTATTCACACTTTCAGATAAATTGAAAATATGCTTTTGAAACAATATACTACAATCGGAATACAAATATCTTAAATATCTCATGAAATATGAGCATTTTTAGGAAAAACGTTTCACTGTGCATATGCGATAGATAGAAAAAAATTTATTATGTAGGTTGAAAGATAGATATATTGGTCAACTTTTGTCAAAAGTTCATTTGAATAGAGTAAAAATTAAGCAAATTATGTGCAAAAGAATGTGCTTTTTCCAAGAGTTGAAATTTCATAAGGGATTTTCACATGCCGCATAATTAATTTAAAGATCTAATTATTCTAACCATTTTGCAAAAGTTCTTTTTTGTGAAAAACCCCTTATCTCTTAAATCTTAGTAAATAAACAAAAATATGTTAGAGTTATAAGCTTATAAGGAGTTTTTCACAAAAAAGTATTTTTTGAGTGTGGTTGAAATAATTGGATCTTCAAATTAATTACGCGCCATGTGAAAAACCCCGTATAAAATTTCACCTCTTGGAAAATATCTAAAATCTAGCTCGTTCTTTTGCCGACAATTTGCTTTAATTTTTACTTTATTCAAATACACTTTTGACGAAAGTTCCCAATATATCTAGCTTTCAACCTATGCAGTAAAAATTTTTCTACCTTTTGCACATGCGCAGTGAAAATGCTTTGCATAAAAATGTTCATATTTCATGAGGTATTTAAGATATTTGTATTCTGATTGCAGTATATTGTTTCAAAAAGGTTTTTTCAATTTATCTGAAAGTGGGAATAATTTTCATTTAAAACTCTGCATATTATAAATAAAAAACTTGCTGTTTTTTTTGTTGTTGTTTTTTGAGTTTTAAAATAAATGCTTATATCCCCGTTATTTCGTCACACAAATTCATTAAACTGATAAAAACTGGTCGACTGCAAATCTTGCTAAATTTTTGAGCGGGAGTATATAAACTATTTTAAATGCTTCACTACAGGCTCATATTTATATGTATCCAGCAGTAATTATGAGGGTGCTGTTTAATCCACTCATGTATGATGATTCTGGAATTCAAATAATTTGAATGTCAGACCCTAATTTGCATATGTTGAAAATTTCAGCCCTATCATCAGATTCTTTCATTAGGTGGAAATTTTTACACACCTGAAATTATTTTGAAGACTGCAAGTAGAAATCGAATTTTTTTTTTTTTTTTTTTTTTTTTTTTTACAAAAATAAAATTTTAGAGCCTTATGTGTAATATAAAAACTTTCTATGCAGGAAAATTATAGAAATAACCCTTGTAGTTAGTGCACATACATCATATTATTTCACATAGATATAATTCTTTCAATATTATGTGTTTCAAGAAACATTGCATATTGCAGTCAATATCAAATTTTACAAATGACATACTAATAAATAAATCACTATGAAAGGATATGTATTTGTCATATGCAAATGAATGAATGAGCCAGTCAAAGCCAAGATGGAAATCACTTAAACCTGAGCGGAATGATCCCAGGTTTTTTATTTCCTTGCCTGGTGAATACCAAGCTTTTCCTTTTTTTTTTCTGCAACCTGGGCTCATATTTTCATTTTTGGCCAGGCTGGCCCAACATTGTTATCTTGAGGATCTTGCCCATATCTCTAGCTGGGAATACACATGAAACATTTCTTTTACTTTGTCTTCAATTCGATCCTAGCTGATCGAACTGGCAAATTTTAGAAAAGAGAGATATTTTTTACAGTCTGTCCTACAGAAAATGTCTGTTGTACATGAATATTTTCTTTTTTTTCTGCTACAAAAAAGTTATGGCAATGTACTTTTTCCATAGCATAGGGATATTTTCTGGCATCTTTGGTGGCAAAAGTATTTTCTGAAATAATTTTTTTTTTTTTTTTTTTTACAGTGTGTTCGTAAACTCATTCTTTACTATTACTAATTACTTTGTGAGGTTTTTTTTTTTTTTTGCTACAAATAAATATGAAAGTTTAAATTAATAAACTTAATATCGTGTAGAAAAAATTCACTTTTGTTCATATATTTAATAGCAAAATATTATACTAAAGTGTGGTCTTAATATGATATAGTAAATGCATATTTAAATATAAGAGGCCTGGTTAGTCAACAGCGGGTTTTCTTCTCATAATGTTAATCCTTGTAGAATAAGTGTGTATTTAAAAGTTAGGTCCCCCCCCCCCCCCAAAAAAAAAAAAAAAAAAAAAAATGTGTATCCTTTTTCTTAGCAGAACTTATGCACAATTTTTATCAAATATGAATCTACATTTTTTTTTAAGTGATAAAGTTTAATATGGATGTTTATCCCTTAAAAAATATTTAAGTATATATTTTAGAGAAAAACTGTAAAAAGGTGGTTTAAAAAGACAAGATTTCGGAAGGGAACAAAAGACAAAAAATGAAAATTTTTATCTTCTTGTGTGCTATCTTTAAAATACAAATATATTGTACAACCACAGGTTTATCAATGAGAAAACCCGTTGTTGACTGACCAGGCATTTTATTGACTGTAAACTAGATATACAATAGCACACTCTATTTCAAATTTAATAATGAAAATAATTACAAAAGAAATTACAGAATCTGTTTAGAAATTAATTATATAAATTAATTTCAATGTTAACCAGAGAGATCTGGTACTAGTAACAGTTTGCTAAAAAGAACTTGATATAATTTATAAATTTTAAAATAACTAGTTCTATTAAAATTGAAGATATGTTTTGGATTATTGTGTATATAAAATTTGCTGTTTCCATTAAAACAATACCTACAAACATCCTAGTATAAACTTTGAAAAGTGTAACATCTATGAGTATTAAGAAGTTTAAAAAAAAATAATGTTCCACTTCAGTGAATTGAGAAAAATTCTGTAAACTTAAAAACTGCATTATTTATGCCCAGTTTCTGGAGCCAGTTTACATAGTATTCATATCTTACATCAAGAACTTTTAGAACCAAATCTCTCTTTAAATAACTTCTGAAGTTGATTGTGGTAAGATAATTTTATACAGAGCCTGTATGGCAGTTAATTTTACTGTTTAATTCTGAATGGATTGTACATTAATCTAGCTAGACTGTAAATAAAATCAAAGGATATTGAGGTTTTTAATCAATATTCAGGATAAACTGGAGTTTTGGTAACTAATACTTTATCCACAGACATAATATGGTATAAGAAATTAAGTCACACATGGATGAAAGAAAAAATGCTTTCTATTCAGTTCTTTGGAACAAGACAAAAAAGAATCATTTTGTGTATTTGTGAAAGACAACCAAAAATGTGTAATTTCTTCACAGAAAATTCATTTTAGTATGGAGTATGATTTCCCCTGATGAATAAAAATCCAACACCTGTTAGGTAATTATCAGGTTATCAATGAGAGATTGGAATATTCTATACCACTGCACCAGAAGAGTTTTTTCAACTATGTAACCATTTGTAGGAGAGATATACGAGCAGAAAATCATCTGCCTAGCATATCTCAAAGATGTTCTATTGGGTTCATGTCGGAAGAAAATGCTGCCTAAACCATTCTTATGATTCCTTCATTGTAAAGAAAATTGTTCTTTAGCCAAGCAAGATGTGGCCTGTAATTGCTTTCCATTAAAATAAAATTACCTCCTATCATTGTAGCATAAAGGACTACAAAAGAGATAAGGATTTCATCTCTATATTGCTGAGTTGTCAGAGATCCAGTTTTAATGATATACAGATAGGCACGGCTATTAATTGAAATACCACAACAGACCAACATTCTACCTTCTCCAAATCTATCTCTTTGTGCAAAATGCAGAATGAATTGTTTTGAGTCACAGTTACCTCCAAATGAAAATGCATTTATTAACAGGAACAACTGTAAAAAGATATTCATTGCAGAAGAGGATACTGCTCCATTCACAAATTCTCCAACGCACATGTTGTCTTGTCTACTCTCTGAAATTAGTACAGCATGATGATGTGTTGTTAACAAAATGCATACCTACATGCATATATGTTAGTGGTTAGCGAGTACCATGGAGTTAATTTCAAATGGTTTAACTTACAATTGTGGTGACATTAGCAGAGTGAAAGTAGTTAGAGAAGAGTGACATTCATCATTCTATTTCTTCTGGCCATGAGTCTTAAGTATTGGTCTTTATTTGGAATTATTGCTCATCTACAACCTTGGACTTGTATTTGGTGTGCATTTACAGTCTTCAAAAATGATTTATGATCCTCGAAATCACACTTGGTGATACTTCCATAGATTCTGCAACTATAATTTTTAGTTGACCTTCTTTTAAGCAACCAATACTTTGACTTCTGATTCAGGTAAATGATTTTATTGAGACATAGCTTTTACTGATACCAAGTACTCGAAAGTAAGCTGGTCATTTGTTTTCATTTTCATTAAGCATGCTGATAACTTATTTTATTTTCTGTCATTTATATGTCATTTTTAATGCCACAGATAAACTTTCTAAATTTCTATATTTTCTGACTTTTGAAAATTTTCAACATGTTTTCAATTTGCTAATAGAAATTTTATTATACATTTATATATAAATACAAAAGAAGATCTTTATAATGCAATTCATTATACAGTGTAGTGCAAAAATTTATGCACAAGCTAATTTTTTAATAAAATGAAAAATATACACTAGAATGCTTTGAAAGTTTTACTGTATCCAAGCAATTGGATTGCAAATTCATGTTTTGCATTTGGAAATAATTAATTGAATGGAAAATAATAAATTATAAAAAAAATCAAGATTGTGATGTCGCGAAAATTTAACCTTCTGACGTTTGAAAAACGAAAAATTGTAATGTTTTTTACACTGCACAGATTTTTAATGTACTAAAATAAAGCTTATTTCAAAATAAGATTAAAAATGAAATTGTGCAAACGATTACAATACTTATAACTATTATTTAAAACTTTCAAAGCATTCCAGTTTATATATTTCATTTCATTAAAAAATTTAGTTTGTGCATAAACTTTTGTGCTGCACTGTTTAACAAAAACCTTGTCAGACATAAACAATGAATTTTTTAGTTAAGATGCACTTGCATAGCCATATTGTAAAAACTGTTACTCTCTACATGAATAAAGATGATGCATTAGTTTCTTTTATCTCTTTAAAATAAAAAACCTGCTATTATTACAATAAATTTTTTTTAAAGTGAGTCATATACTGAATAGTTCACATTTGAACTATGTTTAAAAAGTAAATTTAACAATGAAATTTATAATCTGCCCTACTTCTCTTCCAAGGGATGTAACTTAAAGATACACTACTCAATTTTGATATGTTTTAGATATATTTGGCCATGTTTACAAGGTAAGTTTAATGATGTATGGAATGTGATCTACATAATGCAAAATTCTGTATAATGCACAACCTCATGTTTTTAAGCTTGTGTTATAAAGATCTTCAAATGTACATATATTTGAAAAAAAATTTTTAAAAATTAACATCCTTTAATTTTTTTAAGCAGTGTATTTTATTGTCACTAAAGGCGCATATTGGTACTTATGACAATGAAATAGCTGATCCTACCTATAACTGGTCCTTTATTATTAGCCAAATCTTTCGTCAAAAACAAAGTTATAACAAAACTATTCAAGAATGAAATGAACAATATCACATCTCCACAACAACTACTCTTACTAAGTTACTTTTTCCAGTAATTTCATACAGACTTAGAGTTTTTAGAATGCTTTTATTTTAACGAGTTTATCCATCATAAATTTTCTTTAATATGAACTTAGTGCAGTCTTCAGGGAGTCTCGTAGAAACTTCATGGAATCTTCTAGAAACTTCATGGAAATATCTAGAAACTTCATGGAAACATCTAAAACTCTGGAATCTTAAAGAAAATTTTAGAAACTTCTAGAAAATACTGAAACCTTTCTAGAAACCAAATTTTTCTAGTAGGTTTCATAAAGTTTCTACAAAGTTCCATGAAGTTTCCAGAATGTTCTATGAAATTTCTAGATGTTTTCATGAGGGTCCCAGACATTTCCATAGAGTTTCTAGACGTTACCTGGAACCTTCTAGAAAATTCTGTTTAATTTTCAGTTTTAGGAATTTGAAATCACACACACTCAAACATTAGAATTTTTTAGAAGTTTCTAGAACTTACTAGAAGGTTTTCGAATAATTTTTATAAACATATTAAATTACTAACAATATGTACCCATAGTGAAACACATAGTTAGCTCTAGAATAGTCTAGGGAATTCAAATAGGAGAAATGGATAGTTACTTCTAGAACCATCTGGAGAAATCCAACTTCATAAGTGTCAATCACACAACCAAAATCATCATTCTTTACTTAGTCTTACAAAAGTTAACAAGCTATTAATCTGAAAAATAACTAAATAAATGCAAAAAAAAAAAAAAAAAAAAAAAAAACTTACAAAAAATAAGTTGTAAAGGAGTTTTTACGACTCAAAAGAGTAAAAACCTTGCAAAAAGAAAGTTAAACAATTCTGATGAAGGATAGTTTATTGAGTGAAAGTGATCTAAAAATTCTGAAGTACAAACTAAAATATGGCATAATGAAACTTCCAAAGAAGCTGAAAGACACTGACAAAAAGATAAAGCAAAAATGTGAATGGTGACAATCAGCTTTTAAAAGAAAACAATGACTGTCTAAACACAGAATCAGCATCAAATATCAGAGTCAGCTTCTAAAAAAGAATGACGACTATCTAAATAATGTAAGACAGAATCAACATTGAAAAGCAGAATCAGCTTCTGTAAAAAAAAAAACATTGGAAATCTAGAAAATGTGAGTCCCATACTCAGCACAAAGTTGAACAAAAGCAACAACACTGAAATAAAGATCGCAAGTTTCATACACAGCATCAATAATTTGAGTCAGCTGAACCATGGCAGCAACAACAAGCTAGGGATCATCAGTCTCACAGACAATTTAAGTTTTTAGTTGTGTAAAAAAGATAAAATGACTTTCCTACATCACTAAGAAGTTAAAAAAGTAATAATAATAATAACAGAATGCCCTACAGGTGCCCTAAAAAGTGAAAAATAAGGAAAAT
The DNA here is from genome assembly GCA_963930645.1 of Salticus scenicus. Lineage (NCBI taxonomy): Eukaryota > Metazoa > Arthropoda > Arachnida > Araneae > Salticidae > Salticus > Salticus scenicus. The sequence goes on from OZ005657.1 coordinate 167,654,041, forward strand.
TGTGGTCAGCTTGAAGAAAAAAAAAAAAATAAGTATTCAAAGTTGACAAAAGAAAAGTTTACACCTGAAAAAAAAAAAAAAAAAAAAAAAACTGTTCAACTTTGAATGCTTTTCAAATTTAATTTTATTTTTTGATGAAGCTGACCACAATTTTTCAAAAATTTCCTCTCTTTAGGGCACCTCCATATAAGCATTTTATTTAAAAAATCTTTTTTTTATTCTTCTTTAATTAAAATTTTGAAATTATTAAATTGCTTATGGGACACAGGAAATTTTAGATCCTTTTTCAAAAGGTTTAGTTTTTCTCATACCAACCTGCAATCTTGGGAGGTGGTGGGTACAAAATGTTGAATATTTACTGTTTAACTGTATGAAACTTACCATAGGCAAAAAAGAACTTGTAATTGGTTGAACTCTTTAAATATTATTTTTTTATAACCAAAGAAGATTTTGTTTTCAAAGACTATGGTGTGTCTTGCATTCCATTGACAATTGGCTTTGATTCTTTGGCGAAGTGATACACCTATGTCACATCACTCAGAATATTGTGGCTTAAGAAATCATTGCCTTTTGCAGAATAATATTGAAGGAATTCCAGGTAAGCCATAAATCTTTCTCCTTTGTGTTCAGAACTTGAATTTGGAACCCATCATGAAAACAATTAACAATAACCCAGATAGACAATAAAATGAGCATTACCAACAGATATTCCTTACTCTTGTGCAATGTGTGTGACACTCACAAGGAAACAGGGCAGGACACAGCCAAACCGGGCAACCTACCTTTCGGCTTAGGGTTATACGCAAGCGTACCCGGCCAGCAAAACCAGTATCTAGCTCTCCAGCGACCCCGCGGACAGGGGCACAGGCCCAGCAGAAGTCCGCGGGAAGGGAAGACCCACAAAATCGCGAGCACACTAGCTGCTCTCCGGCAGGGGTGCAAGGCCGGGTGCTGGAACTCACTTGAGCCTATTAGAGGAACAAGGCCAGCGGTGAAGAGTAGGTGACTATAACAAGTAGGACCATGCCGGCGCCTCGTGCCACCGACACAGCCCGCAACATAACACATCACCTATTACTTTACGAGCAACGAGTGGTATTAGCCTCCAGGCCACAAAGGCATAGAGCACAGTGGACGCGGAGGAACTACATATTCCACCCGCCAAGCTTCTCGGCCATGCCACCTCGTTAGTTCACCGGCGTTCGCCAGCTATCCAGGGGCACCAACTCGGAGGTGAGCAAATAGTCCCGCTACCTGAGTGGCAGCGCGGACCACAGCCCCCCTCACAAGGAAACATTCAAAAGGTGTCATCTTCAAAAAGTATTGAAAAAAAAATATGTGATTCTACTCTTCATAAAACAACAGAAAATTAAAAAATTATCAGCTGAAATTAATTACAGCAACCACAAAAAATTATCAAAATTAAGCATATTTGATGATTTAGTGCTGTTAGGCGATACGTTTGCTAGCACCGCGATTGCCGTATACTAACAGAACCATGTTTTGCTGTTCCGCCAAGTACTCAAAATCAAGCCTAGCAGTGTGAAATCGCCAAATATGCTCAATTTTGATAATTTTTTGTGGTCGCTGTAATTAATTTCAGCCAATAACTTTTTCATTTTCCGGTGATTTATGAAGAGTAGAATCACATATATTTTTTTCAATACTTTTTTCAGATGACACCTTTTGATTGTTTCCTTGTCAGCTAAGAACATTTTCTTCTACTCCCTGCACCACGTCTGATATGCTCACCATTGTTGATATTTGCCTTTCTGCATCAGTTAAGTCTGTGCGACTGTCTTTAAACTGCTGACAGCACTTTTAAATGGCTAGAAGACATGGCATTGCATGTGGTTAGAAGACATGACACTGCAGATATTTCGCGATGAATCTCTGTATAAATACACTGTTTTACCCACAAAAAATGTATTGTTCTGTGTGCTTCAATGTTTAAACTGATACACCATTTTTTTCTGATTATGAGATGAAATATGAAATGAAATATCCTGATTTCATTCAGATCATTGCAGCAATGATTGCAACTACCTAAATAAAATTGCTACCGTTGGAAGCCACAGGACTAAATTATCATCTGTGCAAGCTTCACTATTACTTTGCAATGATGACATCTGTGGGAGAACAAGTGTAACTTACTTTTTGAATGTACTATGTACATAAGTCATTTTTTTGTTATATCTGTTTTTCCTATGCAAAAATGGTAATTTTTTAACAAAACACTGTTATTTATTTATTTAATTCCTTGGGTGTATCTTCTGAAACCTATAGATACCTAATTTAGTAGCAATCCGCCTGCCCAATATAACTACAGGTGGTTGTTTACAGTGAAATTTATTATAACCATCCTGTATATACACAAATACAGGTTACTTAAAAAATCCTTTACCTTTGTTTTAATTTCTTATATATTGATTTTACATACATAACAAATTAAAAAGATGCATTAGAGACCCAGAATTTTATAAAATTACTCCAAAAACTCAGGGGGGTCTAATTTTAGGAACTACAAAATTTAAATTTTTATATAGCCCGTACAAAAAAATTCAAAATTGGTAAAAGTACCCCTATATCCTAATAAGGTGAGATATAAAATTTTAGGATTGTATTATAATAAATCTTAAAGTTATTATGGAATTAGCCATAAAATGTAAATGGGTATTTTTACTTAAATTATTATTGCTTACACTCATAATTTGTATAAAACCTCATTAAATGTAACTACAGATATGTTTTTTTAAGTGAAAGAATTTATATAGGAGCTTTTTTTATGGGGGGGGGGATGGAGGGGTTTAGGGAATGTTTAAAAAATTTTAATTTTATAATTCTTAAATTTAAATCCTTTAAAATTTTTAATTGATCTTATAATACTTAGTATCATTTTTCTTTTTCTTTCACGCATTTTTGTTTTTAAACTTGTCTAAAAGCTCAGTATTTAAGAGATTTCAGCCAAGGTCAGGCTTTTTTGAACAGACTCCATATATATAAAACCAATTTGGTAAAAAATCACAAACTTTCAGAAAAATTATTATTTTTTTTTAATTGCATTAAAAAATGTCAGTCATTTGATTTTATTATGGGGAACCATAAAGATTCAGAAACATTTTTGGACATAAGTGATATAACATTTGTAAACATAAAAAAGAAAGAAACAAAAATTGAAGTTATGCAGTCCCATTTATATAAATACAGATGTATATTTTGCTAAATATTAATTGTTAATTTGTATGATTTTATATATATTTTCCATTGTTTAAATTATAGATATATATAATTCAATAAAGAAGCCAAACATAAGTGAATAAATTTTATTAAAGAAAACAAAGCAAATTGCAACAATTGCCAAATTTTAATTAAAAAATTAATTACAACAAACTAAAATTTATAAGCAAAACACTAAAAAAAATATTGGTGAGTTTGAGATATCAGAGTATAATTTAATAAATAGCAAAAATTTTTTTGATTTAATACATTTTTCATTCTAAGATGGCACACTTTTGTAAGTCAAATTTTACAGAGATTCATTGTAGAACAAAATCACATACATGAAAGGGAAAAAATAATGTACACTATATTGAAAAATGCAAGATAAATATAAATCTACAGATAAGTGATTACTTTATATACAGAAAATCAGAAAGTTCATGGCAAAGGTTCTCTTTCTGGAATGACCGGAGTAGTTGCAGCAGAAACAGTGCCTCGTCTTTCAACATGATTGACTGCATCTTCAAAATTGTACAAACTTGTACTTCGAGGTGTACCCATTCTAGACTGGGAAAAAAAAAAAAAAAACAGAAATCAGATGTGAAAGTGTTTTCAGTTCAGATAAATTTAATATGAAAAAATTAATACTTAATATTTTAATGTTTCCCTAATGCATCTAAAAATAAACATTGGACCACATTTTAGAATTAGGTAGTTCGAAATTTTATTGAAGCATGTGATTACCAAAGATAATAAATTCTGTACTTAAATATACTTAATTGTTGGTAATAATTTTTTTTATTATTATTCTTTTAAGAAAACTACAATTAGGCTACACCAGATCCACTATAGCAAATGAAATTTCCCACCAGATGACTACACTTCCCCCATTGATGCATACTAACTTAATTTGCTTTCTTCTTCTTGTTATGCTATTTTTATTTATTTATATTTCTTTAAAGAATAGAGGCTTATTTACTTCAGACAAAACAGACCAAATGAAAAATTTCCCCTGCTTTGAAATCAAGTTAAAATAAAAAATTTATAAATGACTAGCAGGTTTTGCCCATTTTGCTGGACACTATATTTAAATTAATTCTAAAAATTCCATATCTCATTCTTAATAAAAAATCTCAAGAAATAAAAAATTAAAAAAAAAGAAGAGAGAGAAAAAAATCACTGAAGTTAGTTGAAACCTAACTTAAAGTTCCCACTGCATTTGGTAATGTTTTCCTGTTCACAACATGAGGATTCCAGCTCCCCACTGCCTTCGATAGTGACTTACCTGCTATTTATACTGATCTTAAATTTCGTGAAATCCTACCAAAATGTATATTGCATACACTTAATCAACACAGCACACACCAAAATTCGTCATTCTAAGATAATTTAAAACTGATTTAAGCTTGAAACCATATTTTTGCCCTGCCCGCCCCAAGGGGTGGGTAGCTAATTACGCAAAATCACTTTAGAGTGCATGTTCCATACCCAAAATCAACTCTCATATCAAAAAATCATTTTTCTGAGTTAATTTGGAACAAAGTTATATTTGAAAATGTATTTCCTCCCCACCACCACTCTTAAAGGGTGTGAAGGGGGGACTTCGCAAAATCCCTTTATGCTATGTATTGGATACGTATAACCAACCTATGCATCAGAAATTGCTTTTCTAAGATATTTTGGAGTAGATTTAAGCTTGAAAAACATGTTTATTGTTTTGCCCTCTTCCCTACCGGTTGGGAAGGGGGGGGGGTAGAAAGTAATTTTGCAAAATGTCTTTGTAGTCTGCGTATTGGATGTGCATAATCAATCAATACGTCAAAAAATCGCTTTCCTGAGATAATTTGAAGCAAAGTTATCATTGAAAATGTGTTTTTCCCCTCCTGCTTTTAAAGGGGGGAGGGAAATTTTCATAAAATCCTTTTATAGTTTTTATTGGGTATGTATAAGCAACCCACACATAAAAATCAATCTTACTGAAACAATGTGAAGCAAGGTTACGCTTGAAAATGTGTTTATTGCCCCCCCCCCCCCTCCTGATCCCAAGGCGGGAAATGGCAGGAATTTCATAAAATCCTGTTACAATAGGTGTTGAACACATATAAACAATTTTCGCAAAAAAATTCATGACTGCAACTTCAATAGATTTCCCAGGATAAATTTAGGGCTAAAAGGGGAGGGTCTACAACTTGCCCCCCTTGTGCAGGCAGGGTGGCTCAGTGGTAGAGCAGTTGCATGGTAAGTGGAGTGCCCGGGTTTGATTCCCGGTTCTGGCATTTTTTAAATAGTTGGTATAAAATTTCAACCTTACACCATCCATCTCTAAATAAATAAGAGGCATTAGAAATGGGGAATTTTAATCAGAGAGTGGAGAATTCCAATTATTATTAAAAACCTGAGCTTTGCCCTAGTATTAATATCTATTTCTCTCAGAAATAAAAATTTAAAATGAATTCTAAACATTGGGTAGGATAATTGCCAAATGATACATTATCTTGCCATTCAGACAGTTTCAATTTTAAATGTTTTATCGAATATCTAGAAAAATATTTGTTATCCTAAAACATCACGGGTATAAAGAACATGGCATACATCATATTTCTGAAAAAGTTTTGATTCAAATGCAAAAAAAGCCTAAAGATTTTTTCTAACAAATTAAGGAAAAAATTTTTTAGGATCACCCTGTAAATTATAATGCTTGAAATGGATTGTAACTGTATCATATGATTATGATGCTTCTTTTTTAAATTATCTATGTTCCTTTATATGAGAATTGTACATTTATTAATTGAGATATAAAGATTTCTTAAACAACAAAAAAATAAAAAATATATTCTGTACATTTTCTGCTTATAACATGCAAAGCTTTCAAAAATTAAAGCAATGACATTTTTAAAAAACTTGACAAACTACATTTGAGGTATCAATTAAATATTTAAAATATTAAATACCTGATAAAATATGACCCCTCTTTCTTTATAATGTGGAGAAGAAAGAAAAAATTCTTTAGAATAAAAAATTAGTGTTCCAGTGGACAAAGTTTTTTTTTTTTATTTAAAATTTTTCATACCTTAAAAATTAATCCTTGAAAAACAACGAATATATTTCGGCTGTTGTCACAGCCATCTTCAACGTTGCGAATGACGAAACATTGGATTGCCGGTCTTCATAGTAAACAAAAATTCTCCCGTCGATGTCTCCCCTTCACTTCATTTCGCAGTAGACAGGAGCTGTTGCCATTCTTCGGGGATAATACTGTGTTCGCGTTCGTTAATGGAGGAAGGAGTGGTTAGAATTTCTATAGCTTCGCGTTTCAGGGCATATTTGTGATTATTGTAATGGGCTATTTTTTGAGTTTTAATAGTGTTAATGTTAATCGGGTTATTGTTATGGGCGGTAGATAGAGCGGTAGAAAATTTATTATGTCTAAGGTCGGATAGATGTTCTTTTTCGCGTTCCCCAATAGTCCTCTTGGTCATACCCACATAGCTAGCCTGTGTTTGATCTTCGAAATTAAAATCTATTTTATAAATACTGGAGGTGTCTTTAGGAGGAATAGTATCTTTTTCGTTTCGGAGGTGTTGGAATATATTTTTATTTGGTTTGATTGGAATGTTAATATTGAGTTTAGCAGCTTCGTTTTTGATTTTATTGGCGGCCCCATTACAGAACGGAATGGCGGTGGTAAATTTCATTTTGGTTTTTTGAGCATTAGGAATTATATTATTGTTTTTTAGGCGTTTTTTTATAGAGTTTCTGTACTAGATTTTTGCTGTAGTTCGCTTTACTAGCGATATCTTTTATGTGGTTGATTTCGTTTTTTAGGAGGATATGGTTTGAGCAAATTAGGATGGTGCGGTCAATGTAGGAACGGATGGCAGCGAGTTTTTTTTTTTTTTTTTTTTTTTTTTTTTCAGCAAGAGAAAAAAAATATTTAGATAGGAGACCTCTATTACTCCTTTTACTTCACTGTTCTTAGCATTCTAGAGAAAACTTCTATGTCTGTTGTCACTGTTATTATGTCACTCGAAAACTCTGAGTTCCGGTAGTGAAACTACTTTGATTTAATACGGCAGGGGAGCACCTTCCGCTTTAGAGGAGCACCACAAGTAGTGGAAGAATGACTTAGCTTGAGAAACTGGTGGAAAATGACAGCACTATTTGCAAACAATAAGAGCTCGAATTTTTATCTAGATCAGGGCCAAGTAAATCCCATGATCCAGAACCACCAGAGGTATAATTTTGATGAGAACTTAGAGGACTCTGCGACCACGACAGATTTAACATGCACCAGTTACCATTAGCATACACGGTGGTCTTTGGTTGGATCAAGGATCAAACCTGCAATCTTTCAATTACAAGTCCACTGCTCTTACCAACCAGGCTACCCTGGCCCAATTCCATTTCTAAATAAGTGAAAGCGTTTTGGAGAAAGGAACCTACATTTGTGAGCAATGAATTTTATGAGTGTCATTTTAATTCTTTAACCTTCTGATCACTGCTGATAGATATACCCAATCATTGAGGGATTTTTTTTTTTTATCAATATACTAATTCAAAATTATACAATTATAAATTTTTAGCATATTTTTCCCGTTTAAAGTTCTCATATAATAGTCATACAGATGATAATCATACGCATAGTTACATTTTTATTCTCAAGTTGAAATAAGCATTATTTTTATACATTAAAAAAAAAAAAAAAAAAAAAAAAAAAAAAAGCTGTGCAGTGAGAACACTACAATTTTGCCCTTTTCAAAGGTGGTCAGACGGTTAACACAAATGATTAGATTTTTAAATATTTAATTTATAAATGTTAATAATAATAGTAACTTAAAGACAATAAAAAGCATTAGCTTTAAAAAAAAAAAAGATAAAAATTTTATTTTGCTAAACCTTTTTCTTTTCTGTACCAACATATAAAGCACAAAGTTAAACACATAGATAACACATGTGTAAATTATATTTTAAATACTTACACGAACATTTGTGTAAGCAGACCCCATCTTTTCTTCGAATGATCGAAATGTTGATGAATTCCTAAAGAATAAAATAGAACTTCAACAAAAATAACAAAATAAGTTATTTAGCATATCAAATAGAAATTTTTGAAACCATTCAAAGAATCACACCCATATCTCAAAAAAGAAAGAAAAAAAAATTTTTTTTTTAATAATCTTGTTTTTAAAGATCATCCCAAGAAAATATGACTGGGGAGTAAGGGAGAATATTTAATTGTTTTAAAGCATTCAAGACAGACAAAAAAGTAAAATAACCTTAAAAGTTGCAAAGAACATGTATCAATTTCTCTAATGTTTATAAATCAATTATTTTAAAAAGATTAAAAAAGAACAATTTTCAAAATCAGACATATCTGATATTATTAAAAAACAGCAGTCATACAGGAATCTTTATTGATTGAAAACTGTTAAAAATATAGCATTTATTAATAAAAGACTATTTAATTTTACAGCAATTAACTATTACTTTTTCTGTTATTCATTCCAAGATATGCAGTTAAAAAAAAAGTTTTGATTTGGAACAACTACATATATACATAAAAGTTCTAATATTTTAAATCTTGATATAAAATAAAAAACAAAGAAGGCAATAAAATATTTATAATGAAAAAAAATGGCTTCAGGGATCAATCAAAGTTAATTTTTGGGGCCTCGTTTTTGTGAAATTTTTATCTATTTTTGTGAAACAAAAACAATGATTGTGTAAAACTTTCCATCTTAAAAATCATTCTACATAATGTTTAAGATCAAGTTAACATATTTGGTGCTACACCCACTGATCGGCAGGCTGAGTATCTAACCAAATATAGGCTTTAATTTAAAATAATAAAAATAATTACAAGATAAAAAGAAAAAGAACTTTTTATATACCATGTTTTTAAATTTTCTGTTGAATCATAACACTACAGAAGGCAGTGGTAACACGGAACAATTGGTTAAAAGTATTAAAAAATCTATTGTTATTGTATTTTGAGCTATAAAAGGTTCAAATGACCGGGAAGTTAGTAAAAAATCGATTGCAAGCTTTGTACTACTGATAACGCTGCCAAAGGCAGTAGGGACCCAAAACAGTTGGTTAAAAGCATTTAAAAAATGCATTTTCACCGTATTCTGAACTACTCTGAAAGTTTCAAATGTCTAGCTAGTCAAGAAGTTATTTAAATAAATTTTCTGTTGAATCATATAAACGCTGCAGAAGGCAGTAGGGACCTGAAACTGTTGACTTAAAGTATTAAAAAATCTATTGTCACCGCATTCTGAACTATCCTGAAAGTTTCAAATGCCTAGCTAGTCGGGAAGTTAATTAAAAGTCTATTGCAAGCTTTGTACTGGTATCGCTGCCGAAGGCAGCAGGAACCCGAACCAGTTGGCTAAAAGTATTATAAAAATGCATTTTCACCGTGTTCTGAACTATTCTGAAAGTTTCAAATGTCTAGCTAGTCGGAAAGTTAGTTAAATAAATTTTAAGTTGAATCATATAAATGCTGCCGAAGGCAGTAGGGACCTGAAACAGTTGACTAAAAGTATTAAAAAAATGTATCGTCACCATGTTCTGAGCATTTCAAATGTCTAGCTAGTCGGGAAGTTAGTTAAAAACTGATTGCAAGCTTTGCACTGGTAATGCTGCCAAAGGCAGCAGGAACCCGAAACAGTTGGCAAAAAGTATTAAAAAAAAAAAAAATTCATTTTCACCGTGTTCTGAACTATTCTGAAAGTTTCAAATGTCTAGCTAGTCGGGAAGTTAGTTAAATCAATTTTCTGTCGAATCATATAAATGCTGCTGAAGGCAGTAGGACCTGAAACAATTGACTAAAAGTGTTAAAAAAATGTATTGTCACCGTGTTCTGAGCTATCCTGAAAGTTTAAAATATGTAGCTAGTCAGGAAGTTAGTTAAAAATCTATTGCAAGATTTGTACTGGACAGACAAACAAACACACACACAAACAAACAAGAATTGAAGTTAATAAAAACATGGTAACATAAAAAAATTTATAAAATGATCAGTCTTATAAAGAAAATTATTTGAAAGGGCCAATTTTATGAATTTAAACTTTTTAAAGAAGCTCATTTTATGGATTTGAATTTTGTGAAGGGCCCCCATTTTATGGATTTGAATTTTATGAAGCGGCTATTTTTATGATGTAGTATTATGTGAAGAGGCCGCAAAAGGACCCAAATTTTTACCTGAATCAACCCCTGGGCATTGAACATTTTCATAGTTGATTATATTATGTATATGAATAATAGATTCCAAGATGAAACAGATGAAAATTCCATAATATGGTTACAAAGAGATACTTTAAAAACTCTCCCACCCACACTGAGATTAACTTATACCCTATATTTAAGAAAGCACACACACATCTATACAGTGGTAGAAAACTGCTATATAGATCAATAAACACACACACATACAAGTGGCAGACAAAACAATGAAAACAATTGATTTTATATATTTTGTCAATTATCTTGAAAAATACTTGACGAAATTTACTTATCAACCTCTGGAACCTAAAGAATATGTTACATAACTTATGTATTCCAATGAAGGTTTTACCCCGCAAGCAGAAAGAAGAATCAGTAACAAATTAATCAAAAAAAAAAAAAAAAGTTTAGAATGTCCCTGTAAAATATAATACTTGAAATGCAATATAGTAGTAGCATATTTTTATAATGCTTCTTTTATTATCTATATTCATTTATATAAGAATAACACTTATATTCATAGAGATTTAGAGGTTTCTTTAGCAAAAGTGAAAATTTTTAAATCTTTGTTTATATATAATATACAGGGTTTTTAAGCTAATGCCATGATATTTTAGAAAACTTGACAAAGCACAGTAGAAACAATATACTGCAATCAGTTACTTTTCTCTGAAATTGCCTGTAAATTTGTCACAGAATAGTATGTTATAACAATAGTAAGTGTACTTCATTATAATTGTCAATATCACCTATTCTGTGTAAATTTTCACTTATTTTCACTTAAATATATATATTTTTTTAATACATTATTATTATTATTTTTATTTATTTATTTATTTATTTATTTATTTATTTTTTTACAACCATCTTTTGTTGAGTTTGCTCATTGTGTCCACAATGCTTCAATTGTTCTACGTTTTCCACATTTTTCTTTCTTTTTTTTTTTTTTTTTTTTTTTTTAAACTTGTTTCAGATATACTTCAAAAAGTAATCTAAACTAAAAAATTTTAGAGATTAATTGAATATTAGAAATAAACATTCTTTAAATGCAAAATTATAAGCAATATTTAAAGTGACTATGATTCTTACTTATGAACAATAAATGATATAGATGGCAAAGTGGCGGGTATGTCAAAAAAATCATTTTGTGAAAAATACTGTTGTCAAGCATAATTTATGTTTAGCATTCGATAACCCTGTTTAAAAATGAATGGATTCAAGGTTATACACCAACTTTTCATGGTCAAACAGGAGAGCAGCAATAACAAAAATTTAGAAATTGTATTCAATAGTATGTCTATCAATATAAATAAATAGTCGAGAGGGATGAGAGAATGAAAAATATTATAAAACTACTTCCTTCATGTTTTAAAAACAATACAGAAAGCATATGTTCAACAAAATTATTTACTTGTATAATAAAAACTTACTTCATATCACCAAGTTTCTTGGTCATGCTAGCACCCAATGTCCCCAAAACTGATGTAGTTTTTTCTGTAGCAGTCTTTAATGTCTGACTAGTTTTTTGATAGCTAGATAAAATATACAATTATGAATATTTCACAAGTCAATAAGAAGACACTAAGATAACATAAAAATGAAAAAATATTGCATGCAAAATGAAAGCAAAAACACAGCTAATTAATCTATAAAAGGAACATGCATAAAAAAAATTGCAATATGTAGGGTTCACGCTAGCAATGAAAATTTAGTGAACCAAAAAGACCACCTAGTTAATTAAAAAGTATAGTATAGAATAGAATAGAATACAACCATGTACAAATGCATTTTTATATATATATATTTTTTTTTTTTTTTTTTTTACTGCATATATCAATGTTTTTTTAAATACAAACAGCACAAACATTTTAAATTTACAATATTCTAAATACAGATTTGCCCATGTCTTTATTTTATTAATATTCATATAATAAGAAAAGTTTGGTAGATGAAAAAAGTAAGCAATCACTATAACTTGCAAAAACATACAGCAATTGGAGTTAGAAGCTTGCTTTAAATAGATACATTTCAATGTCTAAAAAGATTTTACACTGCTATCTTGTAAACATAAAAAAAATATTAGTTTATCTTTTCTGTTTTTTTAAATATCAGAAAAAAAAGAAAGAAAAAGAAATATTTTAGGCAACAAACTTATCATTTACAAGTGGTTTTTATCAACATTTGTTGCCATGCTTGTGTGAACCCTAGTAATAAGATTAAAATAACATTATCATGAGCTACTTGTAGTCTTTTATAATATTTTTTTATTTATATACAGCCAAAAATAAATAAATAAAATAAAAAATAAAATTATTATGTCAAAAAGAGTTGGAGAAAAATAATTCCAATCCTAGTTAATTTCGAATAGTGTCTACTATTATTTAAATTCAAAATTTGTAGGCTACCTTTGTAATGAAATTACCCTAACTTAAATTTTTTCAATAGCAATCATCAAAAAGTTGATTTTCTGTTTTTTTTTTTTTTTTTTCTTTTTCTTAATGACTATAAAATTTCAAAAACAGATCTTAAAATGAACCATTCTCAAAAATCAGCAAAGTCAAAATTAATTCTTCAAAACACATTATGTTTTCTTTAAAAAAAAATTTACTTAAAAAAAAAACTCCCATGAGAAAACTGCATACTTCAGTAATTAGCTGTGAAAATAGGGCATATTTAAAGCAATCAGACTGTGTGTGTGGGTGGGTGGGTGGGGGTGGGGGGGGTGGGGTGCTGACTAGTAGCTAATTAGACTCTTAATTTGAGAATATGTTTTAAAAGAACACAAATTTGTTATTAACAGTGAAATAATAGTTTATTTGAGGAATCAGAAAAAAATATTATGTCATTGAACAATCAGCTGTAATTAAACATATTTTTTTTCTATCAGCAGCAAAATAATCTGAGATTTCATCAATCTGCAGTAAGAATATCATATATTTCAACAATTAAGACACCAAAAAAGCATAATTGTTGATCATTTGTTGCAACAATATTGTATTATAGGAAACCGCTTTAAAAACAGCAAAAGATTTGTTGAATGACAGAGAAATAATTGCCAAAGAGTTGAAATCAAATGATAAATATTGTTATTTAGTGGTAATGTGATCAACTTTTTCTAAAATTTGCCATAAAAATATCAAGTATATTTTGTCTACCAGCCTGGAAAACCCCATAAATTTTATAAATAGACTATAGAAAAAGCACACATTTTTTCAATTAAAAGCAAAAACTACACACAATCACAAAATAAATAAATAAATAAATAAAACATTTTATTTTTTCACACCACATACTTTGGTAATCAGACACATTATAAAAAAAAAAAAAAGTTAAAGAATGCATTAAATGATGATGTGGATATTAACTTATGATGAATTTATTTATTTTTTAAACATAAATATAAACTAATAAAAATATAACTTAAATAGCTCGATAAATAGAGGTAAAATTTATTTTAACATGTTTACATGCAAAATTTCATAACAGTAAATAATAGAAACATTTTCATTCCATAAAAAAAAAAAAAAATTACAAAAGAATTCAGGGAAATATACATATCTATATTCTGTCATTTAAATACATTTTTTTAAAGGTTAAAAAAAAAAAAAAAAAAAAATTACAACAATAGTTTTACAAGAGACAATTAAGTCCCTACATTAAATTTTTTATTTTAACAAATGTAAATATATGCGTCTATAAAACAATATAATTCAATGAGTATGAACCTACGCTGTTGAGTTAAAAATTCCAGGAAGGCTTTAAAAAAAAACAAAGACATATTTAATATGAAAAACATTTTCCTAAATTATACATACCATTAATACATAATAGATTTTACTAAATTACATCTTTCAAAAAACAAACTACAGTGGAAGATCAAATTGTTATATATATATATATATATATATATATATATATTTTAATTTATTTAGACATTTTTTTACTATTTTCTTTAAAAAAATAATACTGGACGAAATAGCCTTGAAGTTTTAACATGCAAACAACATTTATAAACTCTCAATTTTTCAGTATCAATTTAAATCACACCATTAGAAGACCAACCACAAATTGAAGAAAAACACAAATACTATGAATTATCCTGTATCATAAAAAGGTACAAATGATTTGATTTACTATGTACAATATATGCATGATTTTTTGTGGAAATCACATAATTATTTAGACATATATTTACTTTTTTTTTTTTTTCTAAAATTTTAAATTTTTTCAAAAGCTTTTTGCTTATGACAAGAATGGATTTTCAACAAAATTTTACATAACTCACAGAAAAATTGATAAAACATCAGAGAAACATTAATCTGAAACATAAAACACACACATTTAATTTTCATTGAAATATACGAGTAGGCCTTTTTTTTTTTTTTTTTTAACAGCACATGCACAAAAAATTACGCTTTCCTATCACATAGGTTGAAAGCTAGATATATTTGGCAACTTACGTGAAAAGTTTATTTGAATACAGTAAAAATTAAGCAAATAATTGCCAAAACAATTTTCCTGAGTTGAAATCTCATAAGGGGTTTTTCACATGCCACATATTTAATTTGGAGATCCAATTATTTCAATCATATTTTTTTTTAACTTATTAAACTCTTAACTGTAGCTGAACTCCTTATGAAATTTTAACTCTGAAAAATATCTACAATCTAGCTCATTCTTTCGCCAATAATTTACTTAATTTTTACTTTTTTCATATAAGTTTCTTAATATTCATGCTTTCAACTTATGTAATAAAAAAAAAAAAAAAAAAAAAAAAAAAAACCTTTTGTGCATGCACAGTAAATTATACTTACTACAAATACTCAGCAAAAATTAACTGAGCATTTCATGTTTATGAATAGCGTTTCTCTAATGCTTTGTTAATTTTTCTGCAAGTTTCGGAAAATTTTGTTGAAATCCATTCTTGTTATAAGCAAAAGCTTGTCAAAAAAACATATCGGTCAAAAATAATCATGCAATTCCCCTAAAAAAATATACAAATGTTGTAAATAGTAAAAGAAATGATAGGTTAAAGTTACAGGTCTCTCTGTAGCTTTTCATGATATAGGGTAATCCAAAGTACTTGGGTTTTTTCTTTTCCAATGTGTGGTTGGTCCCCTAATTGCAATTGTGACTAAATTGAAAATGGAAAGTTCATGTACATTTTTTGCATGCCTGATTTTCAAGAACATTTTTGTCCAGTATTTTTGTTAGAAAATAGAAAAAATGCAATAATAATAATAATAATAATAATAAATAAATAATAGCAATTTTATCAACTATTGTATACACCCTCAAGCTATTTTAACCAATTACACAAAAAGCATAACTTACTAAAGAATTAAAAGAAAAATTTTAACAATATATTACATACTTATTGTAAAAATTTCAACCAAGCACACAAATAATAAAAAGGCTTTTTTTTTTTTTTTTTTTTTTTTTTTTTTTTTTAATGAATTTCCTTAAAACAAGGAAAAAAAAAATATATATATATATCAAAATCTATATGAACTATATTACAGTCAATTATTTAGGAAATTATGAAACAACATACAAAATTTTATAAAACTACTCTAATTTGGTTATATTTAAAATATAATTTTCATTGCAGGTAAATCTATAATTGTGTTGAAAGATCATACATTAACACACACACACACACACACATATATATATATATAGCAATTTACAAATCAAAACATATTTAAGGCAGTTGAAGCACATAATGATATAAATTTGATTTTAATTTATAATTGAAAAGATTTGAATAATGAGTTTCTCTCAAAACATAGAGCATTGATAATCTAAAAGTTTGTGCAAACTAATAAAGCAAGATCTTTTACACGAATTTTCGTTGGTATAATTATCACAAAATGAAAACTGTTTGATAACTTGAGTCTTAGGGATTATGCTTCATTGATCCAAAGCAAAATATTTGCTTATATTATTAAATAATACTGATTGGACAGAAAAAATATTTGTATTGAAAGATGCTGAATGAAAAATTTGTAAGCAAATAGTATGAAATAAAAAAAGCAGACAATTGTTTCAGGTTAAAATAATTAAGCATTATCATTCATTATGCAAAAGAAATATAGGAAAAAGTGTAGTACAGAAAAAGAAAGTATAAAATAATAATAAAAGTGCACAAAATCTATGCAAGTGATAAAATAAAAAAAAAATTCATTTCACTTTATCTATCTACCTATTTCTCTCTATTTATATACATATGTTACTTTTCCTGCTATTTAAAGCATTTTGTCAACTGATACACACCACAAGACCCAATAATAATGCTACCTGAAGGACCAAACCATTTGGATTATTATTTTTATTTATTTATTTATTACACTATTCATAAATTAAATCTCTCTCCTAAGGATAATTCAAATTTGGTCGAGTTTTTTTTTTTTTCAACTCAATGTTGACAGACATACTACTTTAGTCATGGTGGTTTAAAGGAAAATTGAAATCATGCTTTTGTTATTATTCTTAACTTCAATTTAAAATAACTGTTTTTTCAGGGCTCAAAAATATTATTACCTTACATGCCCAGGGTATGTAAAAATTCAAATTGTGCATGTATTTTTTCTTCTTGCATGCCCATCCGGGCTTGAAAATATTAAAAAAAAAAAAATAATAATAATATCTTTCTTAAAATAATATATGTTAATATAGTCTCATGTTTTAGACGTTTACTTAAATTAAAATGAACTAAACAATATCAATGTAGTGATAATATTGTCAAATTCTTTCTTAACAGATCTGTACTAAATATGTTAATGTTTTTTATTAATGTGCATTAGAATAAGATATTTGGGCATATATTCTCTTACTGACAGTGTAAAAATTTTGATATTTTTCAAGCCCTGTGTTTGACCATTTTGACCCAGAATTTAAGATACATTACTTTTCCCATAAATGACCAGACACTTTCGATTTGAGATGTTTTGCCAAATATCATGAAATATACCGGACGAATTATTCTGAAATTTCAAGAGTTAACATTTTATACTTCATATATTTCAAGAAAAGTTTTGCTTTAAAAGCAAAACTTAAAAAAAGCAGTAAAAAAATTTTTAAAAAATCAAGATGTTTGGGATCACCCTGTAAAAGATAATGTATGAAGTGTGTTCTGGTTTAACATGTGATTATGAGACTTCTTCTAATTATCAGTATAAATTTTTAAAGGTCTATCAAATATATTTATGAAAATATAAAGTTTTCTTTAAAAAACTGCAAAAAAGTTTCCTCTTTTTAATTATAATATGCAGCGTAATAAACACAGTGCAAAGCTATTTTTAAAAAACTTCAAACACGTTAAACATACTGCAATCTAAAAATACTAAATACTAAAGAAATATGGAGCATATTTACTAAATATTTTTTAACTGTGCATACGTAAGCTTTAGCGAAATTTTATTCATATAATTTGTTAGCTAAATGTACTTATAATAAAACCTCAAGCAAATATTGTGAAAATTAAAAATGTTGTCAGCAATAGAATGGACTGATATTCAGTTTCTCTCTCAAAGAGATTTTTAAAAAAAGGCTAAACTATAAGGGGTTTTACTCACATTTATATTTTGATTCAGTCAATAGTAATATAGAGCACCTTGATTGTAATTAAATATTTATAAAACCCTTATCATCCCCCCTTTTTCTTCTCTTCTTTTGAGAGGACTAAAATTCAGTACATTTTATTGGCGACTTTTTGAAGTTACATAATATTTGTTTTAGTGTTTTCATATAAATAGCTCCATACTTTTAACTCATAAATTATACAAACAAACCCTTTTAAAGCTTACACATGCATAATTAAAAATTATTTAGTAAAATTGTGCATATTTCATTAGACATTGTATTCTGACTGCAGTTTACACTGTATAATGTAGTATGTCAAGTTTTCTATAAATGTCTGTGCAGTGGGTTTATTAACCTGCATGTTAGAATTAAAAAAAAGAGCCATTTTTTTAAAGAAACCATTATCTATCCATGAATATATGTGTTAGTCTCATAAAAATTTATAGAGAGAATTAGAAGAAGTCTTATAATCACATGCTACAGCCAGAACACACACTTTTTAAAAGGTGATACCAAGCCTAAAAGTTTTTCTTTTTCTTTAATTTTTACTTTCCCCCCCCCCCCCCCCCATTTTAGCTTTCAGGGCAAAACTGCTGCTGAAATATAAGAGGTATAACATGTTCTTCCCATTCCTGAAGTTTAAAAATAATTCATCAAGTACTTTTTGATATATTTGAGGAAATATCTGAAAATGAAAGTGTCTTGTCATTTATGGAAAGGAAGTGTACATTATAAGAAAAAGTATAATAAAATCAAAATAAAACTCATGAGCCATTTTTGTTTTGTCAAAAGGAAGTATCAATAGGAAGTTTTATAATATAACAGTTGCTAGGCTTAATTACTATAAACTTTGTAATGTTTGAATGGCTGATGAATACAATTTTATTTTTCTGTTGACCAAACTACTACACGAATTTAATCACATATTAGGAACAATCATGTTGGATCTCTTTGTAAATTCTCTGCACTGTAAATGCCAGAATAAATTTGTATTAATTAACCATTTTTCTTTCCACGCTCAGTTTGTGTCATTAAACTTAAAAAAAAAAAAAAATTCTTTAGCCACCATTTTTCAGAACCATTTCAGTTTTAATTTCTTACATATCCTACTTCTGGATAGCACTTTTTTTCTTTTTAACTATTTTTTCCTTAGTTGTTTTCTTCTTTTTGTATTATAGATAACCGTTTGCTTTCTTGTGTGATGACTGGTGTAATACATCTTGTCAATTCATGCTTTATATTTCTGTTTACAAATATATTGTATCTATAACATCACAAAATTCCTTTCTCCAAAGATTTTTATACACTTTTTAAATTATCATTATGTTATTTTTTAAACAAAAGATGATTAAAAAAAGTATGATATATTACACATTAAAAAAATAATTATTAAAATTATGTCTTAAACAAAATTAAGTTTTGGATTAATATATGTATATATGCACTAAGGGAGTTGGGAGGGGGGCGGGAGGAGGGCTTTTGGAGACTCATACTTAAAAAAAAAAAAAAAAAAAAAAAAAAATTCATTTAAATGTGAGGATGAAACAAATAGTGATTTTGCCACATATTGGATATCTGGAGCTCTATTGCTTGCAGGATACAGTTATCTGATATCCAGCAAAATCACTATTCATTTTATTCCTATTTTCAATTGATTAAATTGGCTTTTTCTGAAAGGAAAAATAAAATTATCAAAGTATGGCCTTTTTATTTTTTTTATTTATTTATTTATTTTTTTTTTTTTTTGTCCCTTAGTGTGTGTATGTATATATATATTATAACCAAGTTGTAGAATGCAAAAAAACAGATGATGAAATACCCTGATAATCCATTAGAACCAAAATAATAATAGTAAATGAAAAAAAAAAAATAATAATAATCACTAAAATAAAAATAATCAGTAATAACTTTAATAAACATATGGGGAAAAAAACACAATACTCACTGAAATATTACCCTCAAAAACCCAGAAAACAAATGACA
This sequence comes from Salticus scenicus, assembly GCA_963930645.1. NCBI lineage: Eukaryota > Metazoa > Arthropoda > Arachnida > Araneae > Salticidae > Salticus > Salticus scenicus. The sequence continues at coordinate 167,674,054 of OZ005657.1, forward strand.
TTTATATATATATATATATATATATATGTGTGTGTGATATGTTTAATTTAATGCCAAAGGGGAGGGGGAGGGGACTGTTTCATTTCATCTATTTTATCTGTAAGAAATAGGCCTTCATCCTCATGAAATGAGTTTTTTGAAAAGTATTGTTGTGATTTGTATTAAATAAAAGCTTATATATAGCAGTTATTTTTACTTTATTTATATGGTAAAAATAACTACTAAAAATACAATACATTTATAAAGCAAAATAAAACTATAGAAAGAAATAACACTGAGAAGAGTTATATGAATAATTTTCAAGCAAAAACAGGAAAGCATTAAAAAAAACTCCTTAACAACATTTAAAAAACTTTTTAAAATGTAAAAAGTTTTATGGAAATAAAAATGAAATTTTGCTTACAAAGTTTTGATTCAACATAATATATTGTCCTGAGATATTCAGAAAAAACTATGTCATTGCTATTATCTATTATTTTACACAAAAGTTTAGACTTTTTTACTTTGATTGATTATACACCAGAATGTAGTTAATGATTTTAATAATGAAATAATTATAATGATTATACATCATCAAGTCACAATTTAAATTTTTTATATTCAGAAATTACATAATTTTATAACTAAATATCCTCTTTTATAAAAATATTAATTATAGTGAAAATTAATTTATGTTTGATTTAAAATGTCCAATCAATTTTGACAGGATTTTCAGTTTTTTTTTTTTTTTTTTTTTCCAGCTAATTATTCTGAGAATAGATAAATGCAAAACTTTCAATTTTTTACAATCTTTATGATTTCAATGCTTTAAAGATCCTAACTTAAGAGGTCATGTCGTACACAATCTGCAGTACGAGCCAATAAAATGAAATTTTTTTAAATAGACAGGGCTGGAAAAATATTAATGACTTTTATATTTCAAAATCAGAAAAAATAATTTTTTGCAAGTTGGAAAGTATAATACTAGGGGGTGGGAATCGATTAACAGTTTTAACTGGGTTAATCATAGTTCACTAATCGATTAATTGTTTGATTAATTGAATTTTTAATCAATTTTCATTTTTCTTTGTAATTCTTTTCATTTTTCTTATGTTTTTCCTTGTTTTTCTTCTATTTGAATGAAGAATAAAACTCACCTATATGTTATTTTGTTTTTTCTACCTTTTCAGATAGTACACAACAGACCATAAAAATGATATAAATGTTAATAAACATGCAAATAAATAATGAAAAATAATCTTAAATTTTTCTAATAAATGAAAAATTATTTTAAATATGAAGATAATACAACATCTCGAAAAGAAACTGCAAATATTCTTACGTGACTGAGCATTTACAAATCATTTTTTATTTTATGAAATACATTTTTTGTTAAACTTAGATTTAATTGTGAAGATATTTAATTAGGAATATTTAGTGTGGTCGCTGCTTAATTATTGATAGATAATAATGAAAAAAAAATTAAAAAGTACTGTATAAATATTAAATATTTAAATTACACTCATTCATATTTTATGAAAAATCAGAATGAAACTCACCTACATGTTTATTTTCAAATATTACACCACAGATCATAAAAAAGATAACCAATCCCTTAAACACACAAGCACACTAATATTTTTGGGATCTTACCTTGATGTGAAATATCTATAATAATAAATGGAAAGGTCTGTCTGTTCTTTTATACGTTCAGCCCCTATTGAACGCAGAAGTACAAGAATTGACATACGGATGCTCTGGAGCCTTTCCGATGTTTTCCTCGAAACAGAATTTAAAAATCTTAATTAGTTTCGGAGATATTAATTAAAATGTTGACCCATATCGATCGCAAAAATGACCAAAAATCCTTATTGCTTAAAAAGAGGCATTCTATCAGCATTCAGCAGACGATTTTAACGGCTGTCTTTAACGGAAACAAAACATGTGCAAGTCATTAATGTCACATGATCTTTAACTGGGGTTAAAAATTGTAAATTTCAAAGTGCTTCAAATTTTATTTTTCGCACACAACACTTAATATACAACCTATTCAGCACAAAATCAACCTGCAGTTAAAATTTCATCAATTTTCATTAATAAACAAAGCAGTTACATTTTAATTGCAAATTAAATTTTATTCTAACACGTAATCTATCTTTCAATAGACGATAGGAGTTTCCATAGCAACAAAATACATTTGAAGGAACTAAAAAATACTTTTTCTTTTTCTTTTTACTTCCATTACCCGACTACCGTGGTACATATAGGTTTTGGGGACCTAAAAAATATTTATTTTTCTTTTTACTTCCATTAACCGACTACCGTAGATAATGGAATTAGAGATTTCACGTGATTTACATGTCTTAGAATGTCCTGATTAGGTTTTCTTTTGTATCTCAGCTACTAATTAAAATAATTTCATAAGTAACACATTATTTGAAAGCTTTATTGATTTGGAATTGAACAGTAGATTACAGAAATTTCTACCACCAGATATTTTAAAATTTCGATATTTCAAATTCTAATTAAATTATTTTTAATACATCATTCGAAAGATATTTTAAGTTCTTTTAAATTATCGAAAGTTTTCACCAGATTTACACATTTTGAGGTCTCCTGAATCAGTTTTCTTTTGTATCTCAGCTACTAATTAAATTATTTCATAAGTAATACATCATTAGAAAGCTTTTTTGATTTGGAATCGAACAGTGGAATACAGAAATTTGTACCGCCAGATGGCGCTGTAATATTTTAAAATTTCAATATTTCAATTTCTAATTATGATTAAATTATTTTTAATACATCATTCAAAAGATATTTTAAAGTTCTTTTAAATTATCAAAACTTTTCACCAGATTTACACGTTTTGAGGTCTCCTGAATTAGTTTTCTTTTATATCTCAGTTATTAATTAAAAAAATTTCATAAGTAATACATCATTTGAAAGCTTTGTTGAGTTGATACACATTTTAAAGTACTTTTACATTATCGAAAATGGAATTCGAGATTTCACCCGATTTACACGTTTTGAGGGGTCCTGATTTGGTTTTCTTTTGTATCTTAGCTACTAATTAAAATAATTTCATAAGTAATACATCATTAGAAAGCTTTTTTGATTTTGAATCGAACAGTGGATTAGAGAAATTTCTACCGCCAGATGGCGCTGTAATATTTTCAAATTTCAATATTTCAATTTCTATTTATGATTAAATTATTTATAATACTACATTCGAAAGATATTTTAAAGTTCTTTTATATTATAGAAAGTTTTCACCGTATTTACACGTTTTGAGGTCTCCTGAATCAGTTTTTTTTTATATCAGTTATTAATTAAAAAAAGTTCATAAATAATACATCATTTGAAAGCTTATTTTAGTTGATACACATTTTAAAGTACTTTTACATTATCGAAAATGGAATTCGAAATTTCACCCGATTTACACGTTTTGAGGTGTCCTGATAAGGTTTTCTTTTGTATCTCATCTACTAATTAAAATAATTTCATGAGTAATACATCATTTGAAAGCTTTGTTGATCTGGAATGGAACAACAGATTACAGAAATTTCTACCGCCAGATGGCGCTGTAATTTTTTTAAATTTCAATATTTTAAATTCTAATTATGACTAAATTATTTCTAATACATCATTCGAAAGATATTTTAAAGTTCTTTTATATTATCGAAAGTGGAATTCGAGATTTCACCTGATTTACAATTTTAAGGTATCCTGATCAGGTTTTCTTTTGTATCTCAGCTAATTGAGTAAGACCATTCAAAATTGGTATATGTAAGTTAATTAGGAGGGGCTGGAAGGGCGGGGAAGGAATAGGCGCGCAGCGCGCATGGGTTTGGGACCCAGTGCGAGTTTTTACCCGATGATAAAAGATTTTTTTAATTTTATTTTCTTAATAATAAAAGTTTGAGTTGAGAAGGAATATGCGTGTACAGCGCCCGTATATCTTCAAACGTGCGCGCGCAGCACGCATGGGTCTGCGCTGCCGAAGGCAGTGGGGTCCCGCTGTGAGTTTTTACCCGATGCTAAATGATATATTTTTTAATTCCTGTAAGCCTAAAATATATTTTAGCTAAAAGTTGTTGCTGTTCAGTCCACAGTATTAAATAAGGAATCTTACTACCTTACAGCAACTAAACTAATACATGTTATATTAAGCAGCAAATGGCAATGGAAGCCAAATGGAAACTAAGGTAATAAAAAACATGTTGACAGTGAGAGGCAATAAAGACAAGATATTTATATAAAACAACTAACGTTTATTAAATATAACAAGTAAAAATAAAGTAACATCATTAATATATCACAGATTTGATGTTCAACTAGATAAAAACTTTAAACGTATGAGAGAAAAATAAACTGCTATTTAATGTATAAATATATGTGGAGAGAAACTGACTATTTTTCTGAAATGATGTCACATCCGTTTAATTTTTCTTCCGGGGAACCAGTAGAGCCGAGAAAATAAAAGTCCACATCTTCTGGACAAACAACAGGCTATCTTAAAAGAATAACCTTTCAAAAGCGATTTACTATTTCAAAGAAAAAACTATTATTGCATATTACTATTTCAAAAGTCAATTTAAGAAAACGAAAAAACATCATGGCCAATAATTAGACTTTACCACCAGCAGTAAAACATATAACAAAAAGAGAAAGAGCGATATTCTATTAAATTACTTCATATTTATACTTATCGTCTGCCAAAAAATATCCGTGCGGTTCACCGTAAACATGAAACGCCCACAGAACTAACCAATCAGAAAATAGATGGTTGAACGATTGATTGTGAGCATTCAAAACTTAAACAGGCGCCACCAAATGGTGAAAACTAAAAGTTCAGTAGCGAAGGGTTAATGCCGCAACGGACTAAACCAAGATGGCGATGTAAACAAACCCGAAGTAACTGCAACGCGGTACTTCGGAAAAAATTACACATTAAAATTAATAACGTAAGTAATGCAATTATTTTACACTTTAATAAAGATTTAATAAATTTAAAAGACAATAACTTCTATTTATAATAGATTAAGTATATTAAAGACTTGAAATAAAAACGATGTCAAGTACAATTATATATTCAAAGAGGGCCAAAAGCCAACAATTCCTTTTCTTACGAATGAAAGTTATGAGTAATAACATGGAATTTTGAGAAGTCATAAGGATGGTGAAGGAGTACGTGCGCGCAGCGCACGAGTCTATGCTGCCGAAGGCAGTAGGGACCCAGTGCAACATTTTTCCCGATGAGAAATTTTTTTTTCTCTTTTTTTATCACATGATAAAAATTAAAGCAATTTTGAGAATTCATTAATTATTGTGATTCATTTAAAAATAGTGACCAGCGAAGCGGGCGTAGCCTGCTAGTATAAATATAAAAGGAATATGTGAAAAATATTTTGTTGGTGTGTGTGTGATTTAGATTAAGGCCGATTGACCTCACTAGGGTCCTAGGCTTATAAAAGGAATGCCCTCCATGATGATCTTTCTAAGGGGTCCTAGCCTGTATTTACGTGAGTTTCTGAGAAAACCCCCACAAAACACCGAGTGGCTAGGTTGATGAGCGTGACCAGGGATCGAACCTGGTACTTCCTGTCTACCAGCTTTGAGCACAAAACCACTCAGCCACTGGTAAGGCAGTATTTTATAGGCAAAAGAGAACTTTACATTTTTACATTAATTCATAGTTTGAAAATTTTAATCAGATTTTGAAAAAATTTTTAATCGAAATAATCGAACCGATTAGCTAGATTAAAAAAATTGATCAGGACTAAGCATTGATCGATTATCTAAACCGATTAATCAACACAGCCCTATATAATACTAATCATGCCTGCAATTTGTATACATGTACTTCTTTATAATTGTCAATATCACCTATTCACTGCAATTTCATTTAATTTCACTTTTATAACCTTTTATTACTTTAAAATTTTAATAGTAAATATGTGACATTAAGCTTGCTTATTAGAGCATAAAATTTTGATTTATACAAGACTTCATTTATATTTTTTAATTAATTTACAAAAATTTATCATATTTTACTTAGACTTTTTTTAAAAAAAAATTTACAAGTAAAACAAACAGTTTTTACAAATTTTTAAAAATAGAATGGAAGAATGGACCAGTCAAAGTATGTACAGAATAGTGAAATCTGAAAATTATAATCCTGCAGACCAGTAACTTTATTTACTTAATTTCTACCTCTGAATAATATTCATTCAATTAACCTGTGATTCATTTTTATCATATGTCATAAATACAGGAAAGGGTTTCATAATTCATGAGTGATGCAATATACTACTTTTTTGTTTTTAACATAATATAATATGGATTTGTTTTGTGCAATATATATAATTACATTAAATTCTTCATTTTCACTCACCACGACTTCTAACAATAACTATATGTACATCTAATAATTGTGAAAATTTGTCCATAATTTATCTATGATATGTGATTTTGCAGCTATTCAACAAATTTTTGGTAACAAACAATCGATTGAAAGAAATAGCTGTGTGGACTACTGTGGATCACTGAAAATCTGAATGGACTGGGAAAGTACATGTTTGAAATCAATTAAAGATTAGTAGACCATGAGAGTCTGTAATCTGAAGAAAATAAATAATTTTTGTTTTAATTTCAAGCTAAGTTGAGCAAGTTTGGTATCAATGCAGGCCAAGTGAAGCTATATATTTTTTATTTTACTTCAGGCTGGCCTAGGCTAAGATTGTCATCATATAGCTTAGCCCATATCTTTATTTTACCTCAAGTTGGAACAGGTCAAAACTGATACCATGTAGCCAGGCTTAGTCCATGGAGACATCTACCTCCTCCCTCAGCCAGTTATCTTATACTATTAAGTGAGCAATATGTGTATATTTCACTGATCTCGAAAACGGTAGCTCGGACAGTCACGAGATTTAACACAAAGGTGCCCCCCCCCCCCCCCCCCCCCCGTAGGTCATTGTGCACATCGAAGTCAGATTTTTGAATTTTTGACTAGTTTTTTCTTAATTAATTAAAATGTAAAAATAATAACCTTCTAATTTCTGATAAAAAAGCCATTTAAATTTTAACATTTTATCCATAATTTAATTGTTGCCAATTTTTTTTTTCGACAAAATAATAATAATTAAAAAAAAAAAAAAAAAAAAAAACGTACATTTATTTAAAATGAGGAAAATAAATAAGAAAGATTAGAAAATAAATTAGAAATATCAGTCGCATCGTTACAAATAAGATAGCAAATGAAAGGGAAAATTTTTGTAAATCCGATGCATTAAACAGCTTATCAATCGGATGATTAGTTTTTTCTTAATTAATTGAAATGTGAAAATAATAAGTCATTTAAATTTTAAAATTTTATCCATAATTTAATTGTTGCCAAAAAAAAAAATAATAATAATAATAAAAATAACGTACATTTATTTAAAATGAGGAAAATCAATAAGAAAATAAATTAGAAATATCAGTCGCATCGTTACAAATAAGATAGCAAATGAAAGGGAAAATTTTTGGAAATCCGATGCATTAAACAGCTTATCAATCGGATGATTAGTTTTTTATTAATTAATTAAAATGTGAAAATAATAAGTCATTTAAATTTTAAAATTTTATCCATAATTTAATTGTTGCCAATTTTTTTTTCGACAAAATAATAATAATTTAAAAAAAATAATAATAACGTAATTTATTTAAAATGAGGAAAATAAATCAGAAAGATAAGAAAAAATATTAAAATATTAGTCGCATCGTTACAAATAAGATAGCAAATGAAAGGAAAATTTTTCGAAATCCGATGCATTAAACAGCTTATCAATCGGACAATTAGATTTTTTAAAATTAACTAAAGTATGAATTTTAGGTGGCAACAGCAGAAGATTGTATGGAAACCGTTAGGAGAAAAAAAATGAAAAATCTGCTTCACATTAAGTCACATGATTTTTAAGTTGGATTAAAAATGCAGTTTTCAAATTCTTTAAATTATTCTCTCACGAACACAAAATATAATATACAGCCTGTACCCCACAAGACCAACTGCATTTCAAATTTCATCAATTATTTTGGTTAATAAACAAAAGTTATTATTATTTTTTTTTTTTTTCAAATTAAGTTTTATTCTATCTTCGAAAAGAATTATGTGATCATAGATATAATAATATATATAGATCTATCATTCCCAATTATCGTGCAAAGATTTTTGATGCCGAAAAAAAAGCTTTGGAATCAGCCATTAAGTGGTATTGAAGGAAAAAAGGAAAAAAAAAGAATGAATTTGAAACTATATCTGGAGCTTTTCATTCACCTTTAGTAAATAAATTATTCATGAATTTTATTTACTAAAACATTCCGTGTGTATTCCCGTGTGTATTCACTCAGGGAAAGACTGCCATATTTTGGTAGAATCGCCGTCTTTTCCCGAGTGAAAAGGAATCACTTTTTTCTCCCCAATGATCAATCTATATATTATTACTATATCTATGTATGTGATACGATACATTAATAATTTGGGTTTTAAAAGTTTTTTTAAATAGATTATTTAAACTCTATGAACCATATTTTTATTTTATCAGTTTCATTAACAGATCCTGCTGGGCGATTTTTTAAATTTTGGTGTTGAAGTACACCGAACGTTTTTCGACAAGAAATTTAATATAGCAACAGCCATTTTAATCTAAGTAGCGCATCGAATATATAAAAACATAAATGATTTATTTTTACACAAAATTTACAGAACAAATGCAGTTTTAAAGATAGGAAATTTATTTCAACAAGCACTATTTTAAACCTAAAAACCATTAAAAATATACGCAGAATATAAAGGATTCTTATGTATAAACAAAAAAGAGTCTGGTAAAATTATTAGCAAAATAGTCTTCCCCTTTTCATACAAAAAAAAAAAAAAAAATCCATCGCTAATATGGCGACAAAAATTCAAAAACCGCCAGTGGAGCAACATAATAAAGTTGTGCAACACGATAATGTTTACCTATTTATTTATTTTTTTATATAATAATCATTATGCTAATTTATCATACAAATAAATGAGCCTCTGTGTGTTACTGCACTTGCACGCTGTCGAACAGAAATATTTGAAAAATTCAAATTAATATTTAAATAAATAAATAAAAATATGTTTAATTGAAAATATATATAACCATAAAAAGATTAGTTGTCTAAAATATGGCAGAAATAGCGCTCATAGCATATTGTTACAAGGGATTAAGTCTTATTGTTACAATGGATTAAGTCTAAAATGGTGACAAAAATTCAAAAGCCGCCAAAGAGAACTATATTAAGGCTGTACTATCAGGTTTACAACCCATGAATTATATATAAACACAAAAAATTAATTGTCTCATGCGACAGACGTAGCCGGTCACAGCATATTGTAATATTTGGCGTGAAATTGCTGTCATTTAATGATTGATTGGATAAACAAAATAAACATATGAAATAACGTAAAAGCAAATATTATGTTGTCTAAACCCAGTTACATTTGAGTCCAGTCCGAGTTACATGTGAACAACACGTATAGTGTTGTTCACATGTAACTGGGATTCAAATATAAAAGGGAAACTCCAATTTTTTTCGATACTATCTATTTCGAAACTGTTAGCACCTAAATGGAAGCTCATTGGTAAACTATTGTCGCAGGTAATAGGGACAAGCGACCGAGTTGCAGTGGATGACCAAATCGCTGCCGAATGCAGCAGGGACCTGGAGCGAACTTTTGAACAATTTCAGTAATTTATTTTATTTTATTTTTATAAAGCTATATAGAAAAGAGTTCCCTTTAAATTTAGTGGCCAGCGAAGCGGGCAAAGCCTGCTAGTTAATTATTATTGTTTATAGTAAACATTAGAATTCAGTTAATTTTAAAATCATAAGTATTTTGTTATCCGAGTATTACTATTAAAAAAAAAAAAAAAAAAAACTATTCTTATTAATTTTTCTACTTCTTGAACCTTTTGCATTTTCCACCAAGAAAATTTTTAGAATGATTCAATAACATTCATGTAAAGTTTACATTGCGTAATCTTGCTTTAAAAATTTTAACCAATTTTTTTTTTTTTTTTTTGTTAATTAATAAAATATTACATGATTACAGTGATTTACTAATGAAGAAAAAAAATGTGCATTTTACCAAAGCTATTTTCTTTTTAAAATATAAAACTGTCTTAAGAAGAGTCTCAGGACAAATAGATTTTCACTTGAAAGTTGTAAAATCAAATGTCAACTTATTAGGAAAATTAAAGATATATTTTCTAATTACATATACAATTATCAAAATTTTGTTTTCATCATTAGAAAGAGTACTGAATACTGATATACTGTGTTTTCAAAATATAAATAATAATAAATAATAACAATAAATAAAAAATAAAAATAGAAAAATAAAAAATAGAAAAAGAATTTTTAAAATAGTAATAAATTACAATTTTTTTTTTTTTAAATTGTTGTCTTTTTAAAAATGCTTAAAAATTGGAACACTTTTTTTTCTAATATAACTGAAATAAAAACAGAACTTGTTAATTGTCTTAATAATGCATAAATCTTTATAAAATTTCCCTACATCCTACCATTGAATTTCGAAAACATTTAAGTGTTGTCTCAAAAGTAATAAAAATAATTAAAAATGAACAACATTTTTATGAATTAAAATAACTCCCATTCCTTGATAAAATTAAATATTTTATATTAAACTAGCAGGCTACATCCGCTTCGCTGGTCCCTATTTTTAAATGAATCGCTATAATTAATAAATTCTCAAAATTACATTTGTGCGCTGCGCATTTATGTTCGACAATCTTAATGAATCGCTATATTATCGAAAGGGAAAAAATATAAAATAAAAAAAAATTCTTCTCACATCGGTGGAATAATTGGCCCGGTCCTCCACAGCCTGCGGCAGCGTATACCTGCACACAGGGATGCTTGTTCCTTCGCCCGCCGTTCCCGCCCCTCTTAATAATTCTATACTTTAGAAAATATCCTCAATCGATTTATCAGGCTTTAAAACTTAATAATACTTACTTTCAACGCTCTAACTCTTATTTCTATTATTTTGTCCCCCCTCTCATCTATCCTAATAATTTTACAAATTTGAAAATATCTGCAATCAATTTGTAGGTATCAAAAACCTCTATGCATCAATTTTGAACAATCTAACTCTATTTTTATTTTTTGCCCCTCTGCCCCCCCCCCTACCTACCCCTCCTAATAATTTTACAAATTTGAAAATATCTGCAATCAATTTGTAGGTATCGAAAACCCCTATGTACCAATTTTGAACGATCTAACTCTATTTTTTATTTTTTTGCCCCTCTGCCTCTTCCCCCTTCCCACCCCTCCTAATAACTTTACACTTTCGAAAATATCCTCATTCGACTTGCAGGCCTTTAAAACCTATCTGTACCAATTTTGAACAGCCTAACTGCATTACTATTTGTTTTTGCCCCCATAGCCCCCCCCCCCCTTAACGCCCCACCTGGGGACTGAATTTCTAAAATTCCAGAAATTGGTTTTTAGATATTTGTATTATCTATATCTTAGAGCAAAAATTTCACGCATATCTGTTTTTTCTTTCAGATATATAGGATAATGTGAAATCACGTTTTACGCATGTGATATCACGTTTTGCCACTCCCCCCCCCCCTTTGGGGACCGAATTTCTAAAATTCCAGAAATTGGTTTTTAGACATTTGTGTTAGCTATATTTTACCCCCCTTGGGGGGTGAATTTTGTAAAATCGCTTCTTAGTGGATGCCAACGTCATAGAAGGAACATTGTCACAAAATTTCATGCTTCTAGGTCCAGGGGTTTCGTCTGGGCGATGATGAATCACTCACTCACTCAGGATGAATGATTTTATATATAGATGTTATACACAGAACTTGAAACCTTACCTAATAATTTAGTAATATATAAAATAAATTAAAAATAAGTGAACTCTCAACTCAAATACACTTTGAAAATTTTAATGAAGTTTATTAAAGTATGTTTTTTGGCTGTAATGGCTAAAATATTCTCCAACCAAAAACTTGTAAACTTTGATTATTATATTGATTAGTACTAAAAGAAATGCAGTGCCTAAATGATAAAATATAAGAATAAATCACTTACATAGGAGCACTAGTGATAGCACTGTTCCACTCCACCAATTTGCCTCCTACCTCTTTTATTCTACAAATAGAATAAAATATGATCAGAACAATTTATTCAAAGTAATCTAAATCACATAAATCTCATAAACTAAAATACAGCTATATATTAAAATTATTGTTTACTAATAGTCATTAAATGAATAATTAAAAAATTTTAAATATACATAACACATGCATAGAATTTACTTAAATATTAAGTAAATAATTTAAACTTTCATTATTTTTTATCACAAAAAACAACACTCCTATCCATTTATATATACATCAAAAAAAGAAAGAAAGAAAGAAAATATGAAATGCTTAAAAATTTTACCATTCCAGACAATGGAAAAAATTGTAGCATAAATTTTGTCTTAATTACAACTACCGTATTTCCTGGTAATAATGCCGCATCACACGTTAAATTTTTTTTCATATACTCCATTATAACGCCGCACCTAGTATGACGCCACACCCAAATTCCGATGCATGTAAATCATAAACATATTTAAATTGCCAGTTAAAATAAGCATCAATTTACACAAAAATAGGTTAATCATTCTAAAATAATATTTATAATATAATGGAAGAAATTTAAAAGCATAATACTTGTCAGAAATTTGTGAATATATAACTTTATTTACCATCATATTTTGACTCTTATTTTTACTGTTATAAAAAAAAAAATACTTACGATAATAAATTTTGCAGATTAATATTTTATTTATTACATGTTACTATCAGAAAACCCGCAAAAGTCTTCCGATTCTGAATCGCTATGAAAAAGTTTCAAAAGTTCTCGCGATACAATATTCAGATTCAGAATCGGTATTTTCACAATCTGTATCGTCAATACTTTCATCAGCTGTAATTGAAGCTTTCTGGAAACTTTTTTTGGAATTTTATCCCATGCATTCAAAATCCAACTGCATACTAGAGAAAAGCTTGCTTTCTTTATTTTCCCTCCTTTGGTGTACTAATGATTTTCCGAAGACATCCACGCTTCCCAGGATTTTCTTAAATGGCTTTTAAAAGCTCTATTAATCAAAATATCTAGTGGCTGGAGAACTTTGGTAAGACCGCCTAATATCACAGCAATGTCTGTCTCCTCTTTGCGGAGACAGTTTTTGGATTCCTCCGATATATGGGATTTCATTGAATCCATACTAAGAAGGGCCTTCTTTTGAAATAATTAATTTGGTCTTTTTCGCCAACACTTTTCGGCCCATTCCTGCATAACACTTTCATTCATCCAGCCTTTCTTATTGCAGGAAACAAAAATGCCATGTGGAAAATCTTCCTTTGGTAATGTTATCCGTTTGAGGTAATGATTACCATTGGAGGTAATTTTTGCCCTGATGCTAAACATGAGAGGACGCATGTAAAATTGTTCTTTTCATTACCCGTAGTAACTATCAGCACAGTTTTCACCCCGACATTTTCAATGGTTCTGGATGAAGGCATGTCGAATGAAATCGGCACTTCGTCCATGTTTCCGATTTCTGTAGAATGAAAATTCGATTTTTTAATTAGCTCCTTAACAAATTTTTAAAAATCATCTTTCTTTTTTTCCCAGTCATTAGGCAGACTCTGCCCTACAGTTGTCCTGGCTCTGATGACAAGATGATTTCTCCTACAAAATCTTGAATACCAGGAAGTACCACCTTTAAAATCTTGTAGACCTAATTCTTGGGCCATCTGCTTTGCTCTTATTCTAATCAGAACAGATGATATAGAGCGTCCAAGTCCTCTTTGCTCTGTAATCCAACACTGTAAAAAAATAACTATTACCAGCTGCAATCTGTGATTTATTTTATCCAATCACAGAGAATTTCTTGCAAGAAATTCTCTGTGATTGGATAAAATAAAACACAGATTGCAGCTGGTAATAGGTTTTTTTTTACAGTGAAGAGATTATTTTTTTTTTCAAGTTCCTCCCAGTGTGCATGAGGTCCTCGTCGTTGTGCACGTTTCATTTTCGGCATTTCGAGCAATATTGCTTCTTGTTTTTTCCACTCCCTGATTCTCTTTTCATCCACGTTCAGCTCACGTGCTACGGCTCTGTTGCCCATTTTTTTTTTTTGCAAGTTGAACAGCACTCAGTTTAAATTTTGCAGTATAACTGTGCCGTTTAGAACTTTATCCACAGTAGAAAAATTAAACTATTTAAACAAAATCTCAAAGATCTACAACTAATGAAAAACAAGTTGTAACTGTTGTCCGTTTAAGAATGCCTGCCTTTTGGGAACAATTCTATTATGAAAAGAGGTGACATGCTGAGATGGGTCCAAATACGCAAATGACATCACTCTCAAACAGCCAATCCCAGTTAAGAATATGAACAACAGCTACGTTTTCAGAGGCTTAGCCAAAGCACACATTGAGACGCAGGCGTGCCACGCAGGTCAGCCAACATTGCTCTGGAAATAGCTCCATGCTCCAGAATAAACAAATTGCGTGAAGCAGGGTGCGCACATTAATGCCACGCACGCTCTGTATTTCATCACATTTCATGTTTGTTGACATTCGGAAAGAATGTTTCGTGTTCCGTACTTTCTCATTTTATCATCATGATTGCGAATATGGATTAAGGAATTAGGTTCTGAATCAGATCCTGATATAGTAGTAGATATGTACTTATTATTTTAATGGCAAAATTAAACTTATTTAAAAACTAATGGAACGCAAATTAACAAAAAAGTTTATTAAAAACGTACCTGTTTATAATTACATATTTAATTTGTAAATTAGATTTTTATATTTTTCTTTTAAATATCTTTTACAAAATTTTCTTTCGGAGATAATAATATCAGTTATAGGCCGCACCATGTTAAACGCCGCATTTAAAAAAATTTTTTTTTGAAAAATTGCGTTTAACGCCGCGGCGTCATTACCGGGAAATATGGTATCTGTGTTTCTTTCAGTTAACAAGTAATTTCAATAACGAGTACACCCAACCAGTGGCCAAGAGAATCTGCTCCCATTGCTGGTCCATTGTAGGTCAGTGTTTGAAAGCTGGTTGCACTCGTTGGCCTAACAATTCAAAGTTTGTGGTTTTCTTAGACACTTGCATGAATGAATACATGTAAGGACCCCACGGAGGGCATCCCAGCAGGTTTAGGTCCCTTGTATAGGCAAATGGCAGTAAATAAAAAAAAATTGTATATGAACATTATAAATTACAAAAACACTTGCAACAACTATTTCAGGTTGAAACAATAGCACAACCTTTCATTGTGCAAAAAAATAGGCACACATACAGTATCAAAGCAGCAAAGGTATGTTGCTGCTTTGAATGTCAAATTTGTGACTATTTTTACACATGAGGAATGGTTGTGCTAATATTTCAACACAAAACAACTGTTGCAAGATTTTTTTTTTTCATAATTAATGATGCTTTAAACATTCTTTAATCATGTTTCTTACGACCATGAGAACCTCTGCACAAGTTCTGACTCAACAAATCCAGTGTTAAAATTGGGGTGATAACCATTATGGTTGAGAAAAAATAAGAGATAAGGGAATGCTGAATGACTGGATGTTTACCAAATCCCAACCAAAGCTTTTAGAATCGTCCTCAATGCTAGACATGGGAAATGTGGTTGCAAAGTTTTTGATTTATTACTTTTTAACTCCAGTCCTCCAGTGTTTTTTTTTACTGAGCTAAATTGGTCTTAGCCCATGCAATAACATCAATAACAGGTGCAGTTTATAATAAGCATTTACAATATTTCCAACTGCTGTTAAATTAATTTATTGTTTTAAATTTTTAATTAAAAAAAAAAAAAATACCAATATTATTTTATTTCATTTATTTATTTTTGAAGCTTTTAATAAAACATAGTAAACTGATAATAATTTAATGATTAATATTTACACAATTTAAATCTATTTAGTAAAAAGGTCCATTTGTAAAAAAAAAAAAAAATAATAATCAAAAAATACTTACGCAGGAGTTTCTTGTATATTTCTCAAACTTTGCTCCATATCATCTTTTAACTCTTTCCATGGAGTTATACCAAGTTTTCTTTTCAAGTCTTGTGCATGTTTCACTTTAGCTGAAAGAACTTGTCTCAAAGTAGCTATTTCCTCTTCAGTCTAAAATAAAACAAAAATCACAAAGTGGGACTCATTATAATAGTACTTAAAAAATTAATTATATAAACAATTTGTGACTCATATTAATCTCTGGGTAGGATTTAAAAAAATTAATAACAAATAAAATTAAGAACTTTATAGCAGAATACTTTCAAATGCTCTGAAACAAGATTTCAGAAGATTAAAAAATGCTCTGTAGGACATGTACGCATTTTACAAAGGATGAGGGTCCATAAAAGGGTTTTTTGGCCCTAAGAAATTTCAAGTTCCTATTTTATTATATGAATGGTTAAACCACTATAATTAAAAAATGATGCAAATTAACTCCAAAAGTTCAGTATAACTGCTATGAAATAAAACATAACAGAGTCAATGCATAGACACCCTCAGAATTGGTTGTGTGATTTAAGGCCGATTGACTACACTAGTATCCTAGACTTATGGGTGGACTGCCCTCCTTGAGGGTCTATCTAAGGATTACTAGCCAGTATTTACACAAGTTTTGGAGACAATCACGGAACCCCCCCCCCCTCCCTAAAGGCTAGTTTAATGAGTGCATCCTGGAATCAAACCCAGCACTTTCCCTCTATCAGCTTTGAGCACAGAACTGTTCAACCATTGGTGAGCCCTCTCACAGTCATTGTTGGCATAATGTTAAATATAAACTCTGCCCATAGGCATTACAGTTAAAAGCTACATACTTGTAGAACAGGATTTTCAGTATTTATATTTATGTTACAAATGAATTTAGATTATAGCTATACTATTTCTAATCAAAGTATTTGTACCCATTATTCCTTAATTGTAAAAAGACGAATATTAGGTATATTCTTAAGAAAAACTGCAGTATACAGATTGTAGATGAAATGCCATAGGCAGAGTTACAGATTTCCAAATGTTGCAGATTCTACTCTCTGCTATAGAAGTGTTAACATCGTTTAAGATATAAACTGTATGGATAAAAAAAAAAAAAAAAAAGAGAGAGACAAGTATTCTTTAAAAATAATATTTAGTGTAATAAAAGTGAAATTTAAAAAGAATTTGAGTAGATAGATTTGATTTCATCAGTTTCATATTTTTCAAACTAGTGAGTAGTAGTAGCATATGCAATGCATTCAACTGTTGTGTTTTTCTTTCAATTTTTTTTTTTTTTTTTTTTTAATATGAGTACAGTGGAGCAACATTATATATTTATATATAATTTATGTTAAAGTGTACTTCATACTATATTTCAATAAGAAAGTGTTGCTCATCTGCACTCATATAAATCAAATGTCAAGCCTCTAAAAATGGGGGAATTTTGGCCAAAAATACAAATTGTGAACCTTTGAGCCACTGGGGAACAAACAGTTACTGGAATAATGTAAATAATATTGATTGGAATTCAAAATACACATGTTCTAAATCAATCAAATGAAAAAATTTCCCACATGTGACCAATCTAATATTTTTTTCAATTTCAGGTCCAAAAAGCTGCCTTATAAACTCTCATCCTATACTCTGACAATTTACTCTTAATTTTATTATTGACACCCTCATAAAAAATAAAAATCTTATAACTTCATGTGCTATAATACAGGGGTGCAGAAAATGTTCAAACCTCGGAAATTTTCTCTAAACACAGTATAAATTTCCCTCAATAATGCAAAAATCTACTTTGCTATACAAAGTCATTTGTTCTATGTAATAAATCTTTAAGAGAATAAGTATACAGTGTAACATAAAAATATCGCTGTTAGTGTATAAGCACTTCAAAGTAGCAAATTGTTATTTTTGATTTACATTTTTATTTTCTCTTAAAAAAATATTCAAAATTTCCCCAGTCAGTTTAAATTTCCCCCGAACCTCGTTCGGGCGTTCGGATATATTCTGCACCCCTGCTATAATATTTGTGTATAATAAAGTAATAATTATAATAATTATAAAATAACATTCAAAAATATTTTTACTGACACCAGTAATTTAAAAAAGAAGAAAAACTAAGGCTGAACAGAAAATTCCCCATGTAATCAACTAACTACTTTAGAAGTATTTTCATAAATTGTTTCAATGATTAAAACTAGATTTAAATAAATATCCATTCTTGAAGCCATAAATCACAAAATTTTCTCTCTAATTTCTAAATATCTGCAATTGTTCTTCAGTAAAGCTGTTTATTTTGCGATATACATTCCAAATTCTATTCTGACATATTCTGCTTTGAGGATTAGGAAGAATGATTTTGTTACCCTTTGAACAAACTAGATATTTTTTAATCATTACCAAAATATATACATGTGGGGATTAATAAGTAGGCTTACTTTCAACATTTAATGTTAAACTTCTATGAGATGAAAATTGTTTTCTATCACCATGGAAAATAATTTGCAGAAATAATAATTCACAACGTACCAATATGAACCTATAAACTGATTATGAATTCTGTACTTATCAACTCCTACTGAAGCCATACTTTTAAGCATCCAAATAACATATGCTAATTTTAATAAGTTCAATGCACTGAAACAGTGTTAAAATGCACTTAAATAAAATGTGATCTACCAAAATACGTTATTTTTCTTCTGTATATTCCTGCACATGATTTATAAACATTATATACACCAGAAACTACACAGTTAAATCCATGTAACACACAAATATTTATTCCAAATTTACAGTTTATTGTATGATTACATAGGATATTGGAATTACTAGTGTAGCCCTGTAGGTTAATTATTAAATCTATGCACACCATTTTCTGCTGTAATCTATATTATTAATGTGTGTTAATTTCTTTATGTTAAATGTTGTGTAACCATGTTAAAATACACCTCAATTTCATTTTGGCAATAAGGAAACACTCTGCAGTTTTACAAAAACATGATTATAAAGTTTGTATTTTATGGATAAAACCCTTAGTGCAACAATCCTCAAATAAAGCAAGACAAATGTTATACAGAAGTGCCATTAAGTTTTTTAAAAACACACTTATAATATTAACACCTTGATTTGCATAAAAATGTCACAAATTTTGGATTGTATGGAAGTGTCACGTACAGATTTGCCCCTACACCCCCACCAAAACTTGCATGAATATAGTTTGGGACCCCCTTAAAAAGAATCCCACCACAACCACACACATAACCTTAGTTCACTTTTTTTTAAGTTTAATTGTTTTTTTTGTTGTCTATGTTGATCACCAACTAATAAAAATGACAATATTTTTAAAATGAGCACCTCATCCAAATTTCATTTTTATCCATATATTTTTTAAACAAATTATAAGCATATAAAAAATTAAGAATATTAATGAAAAAAGAAAAATTGGTTTAAATTATTTTTTTTTAAACATTTAAACCCCTAAAAGCGCATCTTTATAACACTTTTTCTTATTAAGATTTATTTTCTGAAATCATTTACATTTTTCTTTATTATATATATGTGTGTATATATATATATATATATATAATAAAGATGATCTATTATATATATATTTTAATTTATTTACTTTTAATAAAAATATTAATATAAATTAAAAAATATATTCTGATATTAAAGTAAATATAAAGTTCGATTAATTTTTTTATAATGAACATGTCATTCAAATTTTATGTTCATATCTTCGATTAAAAGTTATTTGCAAAAAAAAAAAAAAAGAAACAAGTTCTTACTTAGACTTTTGGAAATTACTGGGAGAAATATCAATGCGTGAACGATCCCTTAATGTTAAGTCTCTTTTAGAAAAATCACTGAAAACAGCTATTTCTATAGCCAATATTGCTTCGAGTTTTTGAGATCTCTATATGCATATATATATATATATATATTTTTTTTTTTAAGTTGCCCTGAACATTTGTCTATAAAATTATGTAAAGGGATTTTTATTTTGCATTAATGTATGCATAGTTATAAATCATTTAGAACAAATGCTCATATTTCATGAAAGTTTAATATATTTATTTTTTAATTGCAGATTGTTTCTAAAATTTTCCATCAATGTATTAAAAACTGATGTTAAATTTTGTTGAAAATCTCATGAATTATAATTAAAAATATGCAAATTTTTAAAACAATTTTTTAAACAAACCATTATTTCATGAATATTGGTGGTAGCATTACACAAAAGTTGTAAGTGACCCAGAAAAAAAATACTTTACAGTTACAGGCAATTTAGATTATTTCCATTTAGAGTGATATCAAAAATTATTTTATTTATTTATTTAAGTTGTGGTGAACCCTCTGAATGCCCCTGCCCCTAAAATGTTATTGGAAAATATGTAGTCAAACATCTGCTTCACACACACACACAAAGTTATAGAAGAATTCTTCACGTAATTTTTAAGATATTTGACAAAACATGTTAAATCGAAGGTGGTCACATTATTTTGTCACCATCTATATATATTTCATGAAAATTAATGCAGTCATAAAACATGAAAATGAATTTAAACAGAAAATATTAATTAACCCCAAAAAAACATTGAAGCCCTCATCATCATGAACATCAGGGCCTGAACATCTGGGGAGCCCTCTCAATGCAGGGTGGAAACAGATGTTTCAAGAGCTACTAGCAAAAACAAAAAGTAGCTTAACTACCTACATTTTACTAAGAAAAAATAACTTATCTGCAGTGGTTCATAATACAAAATAAAAAATTATTTAGATACAAAAGAAATTATTTCTTCAACCTCCTTAAACCATGTTTATGGTACTTAAACCATAAAAATGCTATGCATAAGTTAAATAAGAAAGATTAAAAACAAAAAAGCTTCTGGTTTTTTTTAACAGCACAACATTTTTTTACTACACTTGCCACTACAGAACAATGAAATAAATGAATAATTGAATGATTAAAATCTCAAATATTGGTTGAAAACATAGAAAATATTTAAAAAAATATTTATTCAATACAAAAATTATGTAATTAGTGGGAGGGGGGAGTGAGAACAAGAAAAAAGAAAATGAAATGTTTAAAGACTTTAATATATTTTTATAAATATTTTAATACGGGCAAATCCGTTGACAGAAATATTTGAAAATTGTGCTTCTAAGGCCCCGTTCACAACCTCACTTTTACTGGGGTTGAATTCCCCAAATTCTCTCCAATTGAACCGGTTCCTCAAAAGAGGGGTTGATTACTAGGGTCAGAAACTACCCCAGTCGGGACTGGGGTTAATCCTTCTAAAACCCGTCTTTTACCCACAATTCCTTTCGGATGTAACTGTGCGCTGCGCCGTATTGGATTTAATTTACCTATGTTCGCTGTCTTTCACTTATTTGCTTTTAATTTTTTTTGTTTTTTGTTTACTTGAAAGATGTCTAGCAAAATTATGCGTAATGCTCGTTGGTCTCAGGAAGAGACAAAAGCTTTGCTGAATTTAAGTTCACTGTTTATTTCAATAAAAAACCTCAATTACAAAAATAAATGAAGTTTGAATGCATTATTATTATTATTATTTTCTAATAATTTAACTGACTAATTTCAATTTGAGATTATCCATTTAATGCTATATAAAAATTATATTTTATTTTTTGTTAATAACCGACATTTCTAAGAGAGTAAAGTATTCTTTGATTATTATTCGAAAAAAATACAGTAAAAGAGGGAAGTAATGAATGTAATAGAAAATATAAATAAATAAATTACAATTATTTGTCAAGAAAGATTTTATTAGGATGGTTTTACTTGTTTTAAAACTTATTGTTCTTTAAAAAATATATAATTATCTAAAGAAGTATAATGAATAAAAAACGGGAGCAACTCCCTGATGAATAAATTGGTGTTTTCAATGTACATTTAAAGATGATGATTTAGAAGTCGCATAATTGCACTTCTAGTGCATAAATAAAGATCCTTTTTTCTATTTATTACAGTTAAAAGAAAATATTACTTGAAATATAAAAGAATAATAAAATATTTTCGCTTGTGCTTTTCATTCGTAAATTTATACACTACTTTTCCTTAAATGGCCGGACACTTACGATTTCAGACGCTTTGTCAAATATCTAGAAAAATTCTTGATGAATTGTCCTAAAACTCTCGGAGTGTAAAGAATATGCTAAATTCATACATATTTCAGCAAAAAAGTTTTCGCAAAAGCAACAAAGGGAGTGGTAAAAAATTAAAGAAAAAACAAAATGTTTGGGATTATCCTGTAAAAAGTAATGCTTTAGATACGGTCTGGCTGTAATATGTGATTATGATATACTGCCTACTGGGCGATTTACTGTGAATATAATCAGCACCAATTCATACGAAAATTTAAAGTTTTTCGGAATTCCACCCATTATTAAACGAGATACAGCGCCCACAAATTTTTTATAAACCATGCAAGACACACAGACAGGCATGCACTATTTAAAATGGTCAAATTGTTGTCATGATATTTCAAAACGTGTAAATGCATCGAAAACCAGAAGTCAAAAATTTTCTCGATTGTAATATTTTCTTCTTGCGAATAGAAAAAATAATAAAAATAATTGTTTTTATCAACTTCAGAATTTATAGAAAGTAATCTAACCTCTTGCCAATTCATTTTATATTTGCGATAATCTTAAAAAAATATTTCTTATAAATTTTATTTCTTTTTCAACTTTAAATAAGAAAATTATTTCTGTCTGTTATGTAATTTTGCGGAATGGAAAAAGAAAAATGTAGGACTATTTAACGCTAAAATTCTTCTTTATTTTATTTCCTTGCAGAGAGTCTTCGATTATGATCCGAATAATTGTTTTAATACTGAAATTAAATCATCTTTAAATTTCAAATTTTTGCACTGATAATATTGTATTACTGTATATATATATTATATATATATATATATATATATATATATATATATATAATTATTATTATTATTATTATTTTAATATCAATTCACTAAACAAAAACCTATCTCAACATTTTTCAAAGATAAAATCATGATTGTGGTAATTATTTTACTAAATACAGTCGGCAGCAAAAGTATCCAAGCACTAGCAAAAATTCTTGCATAAAAAATGTGCATTTAATACTGTTTTGTTAAATAAATCCTTGTCGAATCATATTCCTAGACTGGCTAAAAACAGGATTCGATAAGGATTTATTTAACAAAACTGTACCAAGTGTACTTATTTTATATAGGAATTTTTGCTAGAGCTCGGATACCTTTGCTGCCGACTGCATTTTTTTTTTTTTTTTTTTTTTCTGTACATCTATAACTAACATCAATAGAATTTATGCGAATGTTTTGGTTTGTGAATTAAAGGGACATCTCATTTAAAGGGACCTTACTTCTTTCTTTCCCCATTGAAAACCGGTTGTCACCCTCTTCATCCTTATTCCGAGATAGATAGTTGTAAACGGACAAAACAGAAAGGGGGATTAAAAGAAGCATCGTTAAAATGCGGGTTGATTTTAGGCGAGGTTGTAAACGGAGCCTAAATGGCAAAAGTATTTGTTTATTTACTATGATCCAGAATAATTTGACAGTTATATAAGCAGGACCAATCAAGCCAATGGCAGTCTCAAGTCCATATAGTTTGATGCCACCTCTCTCTTGTAGCCTGTCTGTAAACTCACAAAATATATTTGCAGAATCACAACTCTACAATAGTTTCTACACAGGAAAATATTAACATAAAGATATATATGTTGTTTTGCTAATTCTGGTATACTTGACAGCCCCTGTTTAGAAATTCATAATAATAATTCACATAATTAAATACAATCTTGTGAGATTATGTTTGAAATTTTTGTGCCATTGAAACTCTGGTGTCCAGGTCCTCAGAACCACTGAACTGTGTGTTAACCAATTCCTAATCATAAATTAAGGCCTGGTTATCCATTATTTTTAATTCAGGATATAAAATCTAGCAATCAAACAATTTTTGAAGAGAATAAATGAGATATAAAGCAAATTATGGGAATCAGGGATGAGAAATTTCTGTCTTTTTTGCTACCATTATTTTCATACAATAATCTCTAGCATATTTGATCATGGCACATTACAATAAAAATACGATAAACATTTCTGTATAAAATCTAGTGAAGACTTCCATAATTTAACCCTGCTGTTCTGTTTGGGTCTATTTGACCTGAAACGTATTTTAATTTCCTATAACACTGATAATATAGAAATATATGTTATTTTCCAGAAATGGTTTTATTTATATATCTTCTATATATAATTTAAAATAGTACTAATATATTGTACAAAAATCAGGAAAAGCACAGCAGGGTTAAATAACTAGCATTACTTATGGGTAACGTGACTGATAAGTTGGCTTTTCTTGAGGATAAGAGAGAACTAGAATCATCATTTCAGTGATGTTTTAGATAAATAATAAAGATATATTTTGTATAAATAATAAATAGACAAGTGCCAATCAGAGTAATTTCACTATGTAATCATTTTGTCTAGAAGTGCAAAGCAAATGTAACAATTATTGAAGTAAAAAGTACCTCAGGCACACATCTTCCTTTTGAAGGAACTCATCAGATTTTTGAAAAAAATAATTTTAAGCATCTTAGTGTGATTTATTTTTTCCAAACAAAGTTATTTCTGAGTTTCAAAAGAAGTTCTCCCAAATCCAGAAAAATGGTTATTTTAAATTGATTTTCAGGAAACAGGGATCATTTCTTATTATAAGTTAATTAAAAATGGGGTACTTTTCTGTTTGAGGACTGTCATGCTATTTGGGCACATCTGGCGGCTCATAAAGACATTGAAACACAATGATAGTGCTATCTGAGGACCAAATCATTTGAGTTTTTTTTCCTCTTCCAAAATCCACAAACAATTTGTTAATTTCAGTATTATTTATCACTTAAATCTATCTATATATATATAGGGGAGACCCATGTACCTAGGACCATTTTTTTTCAATGGCCGAAAACAGAACCCTTGACGTGTTTAAAATTATGAAATTGATATTTACATATCTTTAGGATTATTTGCTTCCAATTAGGATTAATATAAATACGTAAAATAATAAATCCTGACAAATAGAAGGTTTTAAAATAAACTTCACTCACGGCCCTAGGTACAACACCCTCATTGTACCTAGGGCCAGACCTCATTTTACCTAGGGCCGCTTTTTTTCAATTCCCAAAACAGAGCCCCTGATCTGCTAAAAATCATGAAAGTGATATGTACATATCTATGCATATCTTTAGAACTAATTTCTTTTAATTGAGATTAATATAAACATTTAAAATAATAAATTCCGACAAGCAGAAGGTTTTTAAATAAATTTCACACATGGCCCTAGGTAAAACACGCTTATTGTACCTAGGGTCAGACCACATTGTACCAAGGGCCAGACCTCATTGTACCTAGGGCCTCAGTGTACCTAGGGGCATTCCCTTAAAATTAGATTTAACTTTGTAATGAATAGAAAATAAACATATAAACATATATTTCTGTACTGATAAGTATAAAGGATTTAAGTCCAAAAATGTCGATTTTGAGTTAAGTACATAGTCAGACTCAGAAAAAAATTCTCTATCGATTGGTATAAAGGATTTAAATCCATGTCATTTAGTCTTTGAGAAAATCCATTGGTAAAAAAAGATTCAAGTTAGAAATTTAGCATTAATCTTTAGTATAAAATATTTAATTCAATTTTTTCTCTTTATTAAATGAAGATTGACAATCACTGAATGGTATAATGGGTATAAATCAACCTAATTCCTTTTCCCTAATCGATTCTTCTGATTAGTTTTTAGCTAGTTTAACTTTATTTTTCGTCTCCTGAAAAATCAAGAATATGGACTTAAATCCTTTATACTTATCAGTACAGATTTTATAAAAGAAACAATATCAAGTAACACATTTATTTATCATATGATATTTATCATGATGTTGCCTTAATTTGAAAAACAAAATTTTTCACTCTTTCTTTCTTTGGGATATAGTCTAATAGCATATATTTTTTTCAATTTTTTTTTTTTTTTTTTTTTTTCTGGAATGTTTCTTAAATTTCTAGATCTTCCTGGTTTACGGCCACAACTTTTCTTTCAGTAGTTTTTGTGTGAGGTTTTGCTTCAGAAAAAGTTGTACCGGTTCAAGCATGACACACGAAAATGTTAGATGATGAAAGTTTCGAAATTTCAACAGGACATGAAACAGAGATATACAGTTCCATCATTGTTGGTTCACTTTTTTCCTGAAGAAAATCTCTTTTTTGGAAATTTATGGAAGGAGCTTCTCTCTCAGCCACATTTGAATTTAAATATTCACTCTCATCAGGAAACCATCCCAATAGTGTAATAATAGAAATCAATTAAATTATGTTCATTCGAGAGGGCATAATATAACTTGATTTTTGATGCACAAACTGTTACCCTCATAAGTCCGTTCTCGAGAAATCTGTATTTAAGTTTGAGTAAAAATTTAGTAATGAGGATGGAGTGGGAGGAGCCTCATCAAAATCTGCTAGAACCATGACTTTTATCAATATTTAGATTCTATTTTAGCGAATTTTTAGACATTATATCTCAATTGAATATATCTCAAAGCTGAAATAGGCAACTGTTGAATGCATCAAAGAACAAGTTTGTGTATACTCTTTCAATTTCTGCTTGTTGTGGATTTCATTCATTATTTCAGTAAGGCGTGGTGTAATCGATTTAGGCGTGGTTTCATCGATAATTAGCGAACTTTCAGAATTTATAACTCGAAAACGAGCTGACGAGGCAGGGTTTAAGCTGAGTAAAAATTTTCTTTATCAAAAAAGCTAAAATCAGAAAAAAAAGCTTTAGCAAAATGCGAAAATGCCAGAAGTAGTAGAAAAAGATGAATATCAGTTTACACATTATTCTAAACGCCTCGACATGTTTGATTTTAAGTTTGTAAATTAAACTTAAAAGTTTTTAATCAGGTCTTTAAAGAGTTATACACAAAAGTTAAAAAAAAAAATTAATTTGAAATAAAAAACAAAAAAGTAATTAATAATTAAACTTACCACTGTAACCAGAATCAATTCGAATATAGTACAAGCATATATTTTAACACATTTATTGGCAGACATGAAAAATATTAAACTTTTTAGATTATTACTTTATTTTGTAAACTTTTTCAAAGCAATATGAACGTCTTATATACGAATTATATTATTTTTCTGGAGATATAATTATCACTATAACACGTAAAACTACATTAAGCTTATACTGTATCTGAAAATAAAAACATAACTTACAAAAATAAAAAAAAAAGTAATGTAAGTGAAATTTGTTTAGAAAGCTTTTTGGTTTACAATTTATAATTTTTCTTTCTTTCATATTAGACCACTTTACAAATGCCTCATGCTTATTTACAAATTGATTTCCTGTATGCGATTCTTATGCATAGTTCAGCATTTGATTTTCCTTATATGCATGAAATGATGGATTATTCTTGATCAATGTTGCAATTTTTTTCCCATGAAAGATTCGTTATAATATTTTCGAAGATTTTTTTTTTGCAATTTGTCTTTAGTAAGATGCTTTAGCAAAAAAGCAAAAACATGTTATTTCATTTTCGCATTTTGGATAAGTCTTTTAGCATTTTGCGAAAAATGCTACCGTAGCGGAAACACTGTGGCGAGGGCTAATGTTTTATGCATCAAGAAACCTATTTGTATATGCTTTTTCGATTAATGCTTGTTTGGATTTCTTTTTTTTTTATGTTTACAGTATGGGATGGTTTCCTGGTCAGTGAATATGTTTTGATTCGCTGGCTATATGCCAGTTACACGAAAACTTGATAGAATGTTCACAGGAAAGACCGACAGACAGGACTTGCCAACATTTTCAGCAGCGTCAAATATACTAATTGGTTTGCCAGGGTTTGCCAGCATCCAATTACTACAGGCTGTACTGTAGTATATCTTATAAGGTCAAAACACACCTCTGTCCAACGGTTGAAGCTTATGACTGATGGTGGGTTGAAGCAATGTCCCTCATACAACATTATCCTTCATTTAACTATAATAGTTTTTCAATTAAATTGTAACATGAAGGAAAAAGATTACAATTGTACCTAGGGCCACGGATGGCCCTAGGTACATGTTTTGGTAACTTCATTCAAAATACCTTCCACTAAAAAACCCACACACAGAGAGGGCTAATTAAGTATCTCATTTATTACTCAATATAACAAGAAAAATTATACACTAGAAATAAAAGAAAATTATTTGACTGACTTTTGTAAAATTTTACTTTAAACCATGTAAATTCTTTTTGTACATGTAACTTGTAAAAACTTTCTCCTGAATGGTTTCAAAGTGATTGTAAATGTAGCAACTGGTGTTGTTACTTGCCCAACTGACTATTGAAACTTAAAACTAAATATTATTCAAATAAAGTGGGGTGGACCTAGGTACATGATGGCCCTAGGTACACGGGTTTCCCCTTTATATATATAAAGCTGATTGTTTGTTTGCCCAGATTTTTAGTTTGCTATACAAATCTATACCGTTCAGCCAATAGCTACAAAAAATGGCACACTTATTATTCAGGAAAAAATCTAGCTAATGCCATATTTTTTAGCTCATTCGGATAACTGGATCAAAAGATATTAAATAAAAGACCCATTTTAACTTTAAAATGGAATAAAAATAAAGAAATATTTGATGCCAAAATAAGGAAATAAAATAAACATTTATTTATTTTTATTTTTTGGAAAAATAATAAAATCTATATATTAATATCAGTTTGTGATTCAGCCTATTTTTGTGGCTTTATTTTACTGTATTTTTTATTTGTCTGGCAACAAAAGTAAGTATAATTACATTCATTTTCAAATTGCTGTAGACATATTGTTTCAATATTAAAAGTATTCTTCACTGTTGAAATGTCCAGAAGAAAAGCTTTAATAAGTCGTATTGAGGCAAACTTGGTTAAATAGAGAAGTTCATACGGATATGAATTATCATGTAAATAAAAATGCTAATAACATTTTTTTTTTTTTTTTTTAAGTGTAGATTTAATTGCTGCAAATACTGTTTTGCAAGGAAAAGTTGAATTTCTATATTTATTATTCAAATGCTTACTTAAAAAAACTGGTCGAATTTCGACTACTGGGCGATACTAGTATTTTTAATTTCACATGAATAATAATAAAAATTAGAGGGAAAAAAATAGGCTACGAAAGTTGGCGCATTTTTTTAAATCAGGAATTTGCATGTGGATAAACATTTTCATAGAGATATTTGGAATAGTTTAAAATTTTTATTTAATTAAGTAGTACTTTTCTTTTCTACAGTGAAACAATATTTTTCATTTTCCCACATTTTTATTAACTCGCTTTCTTGTTTGTTTGTCCAGCACAAATCTTGCAATCAATTTTTAACTAACTTATCAACTAGCTAGACATTTGAAACTTTTGGAATAGCTCAGAACACGATGACAATGCATTCTTCTAATACTTTTATTCAAATAATAAATGTTTGAAAATTTCTTATAATTGCTCTCTTTATTACGCATTTGATTACTTTCTTTCAAGTTAATGGGATAATTCATCAAAAAAAAATTTAAAAAGTATTTATTAATATATAGACTTGCCAAGTTTATATGATTCAACAGAAACGTGGTATATAAAAAGTTATTTTTATTTTGTAATTATTTATTGATACTTTATATCTAATTTATGAGGTTCTTTTGTGTTCTCACCTTAATTGTAAATAGTCATAATTTTGATTTTATTTATTTATTTTTTTTTTTTTTTAATGGAACTGCTTTAGTATCAGACCCCTTTGGCAAAATTTGAAATCTGGCATCAAAGTAGCTTGGACATTTCTCATCAAGACCTTTAGTTATGCAATTGCGATAGCCATTTCCTTTCATCACAAAAATGGCCAAACATATTTAAAGTCATCAAAGGCTTCCCATATGAAAGCTGTACCTTTTGCATTTATTTATTTATAACATTTTCTATTAAAGACTTCGGGAAATGTTTCATGCATTTTTCTTTTCATTTTACACTTTCATTCAGTTCTTTCATTGATTTAACCTGGGCAATGTCAGGTAGACCTGCTAGTTTATTATAATCATTTTAATTACTCTTTTTAGGGTTGCTTCTAATTTAACTAAATGTTTTGAATATAAATTTGGTAGTTTATTGTAGAGGCTTTTAAATAAACCTACTGAATAACCAAATAGCAATCCTCAAACAGAAAAGTACTGAAAATGGTATATAGTGGACTAACGGTTTACATTTAGACACACACAAAAGAGAATTCCAATACATTGTAGTTTATGGACAGAATTTTTAAAAAGAGCATATATTAACATTTTTATACTGCAATGATGCACAAAAGCATATCTTCTACACAAAACACTATGAACATTATTTTTTTGTGTGCAGGTTCACACAAATAATTCAGATATACATTAAAAGCTATCAGTGGAAATGTTTGAAAGTGTGTTTTCAGTTGTATTAATGTTTTTTTTTTTTTTTTTTTTTTTTTTAATATACACAGTTTTAGTGCAACTGTATGGTGTTTATACTGCATATTGACAATGTACAGGACTACACTACTTAAAAGGAATTGAATGCAGGAATTAACTTTACACTTGATGTAATTAAAGAAATGCTTTTTAAATTATTTTATATACATCACTATAAAAGTTTACATTTTAGTCGTTTCAAGCACACACATTCGTTTTTAATTATTATTATTCTATATTCTAATAAAAACAAAACAGTAGCAGACAATTGTTACGTAGATGCCAAATCTATGCTAATCTCAAAATACTACAATAAAATCTAAATGCAAAATCTTTTCTATAAAATGTCACCGACCATATATATATAGATTCTTGTGCTCAGCAGATTTTACAATATTATATCTTTTATCGAAAATTAATAAATATGAATCTCTATGATTCTTCTTTAAAGAAAGCAAATAAAATGAACAAACCTTGGCTAACTCATTTTTCCATTCATCTTCAAGTTTGGCTCTTTGTTCAGGATCAGTGATACCTAATTCATGTATTCCACTATCTGGAGTAGCATCAAATGCTTTTTCCTCTGGAGCTTCAAAATAGTTGTCTATGAAATAGAACAAATTAAAATCAAATTAATAATAAAAACATTTAAATGAGTAGGTTTCATGCCAATATGTTTTGTAAATAACAAATCTATTTTGGTATTTACAAAATGTCTGTAAAAATATTCCTTTCAAAAATTGAAATAAATGTATTTAAAACAAGTTTCTAACTCTAACTTTTATTCTTAGTTTGGTGAACATTATTAATAAGTTCAAAAGTAAACTTCCAATTTTCCATTTTCAAGGTTCTGTTGCAGGGCTACTTTTGAGTATATTCATTATTCCTTTCACATTACACTTATGTTTAATTTTCCTTTTGTCCTATAAATGGCAGCCTCACCAGCAGAGAGGGGTTCTGCTTTCAAAGCTGAAAGTGCTGGGTTCGATTTTAGGTCCCACTCGTCAACCTAGCCATTTAGAGTTTTTCATGGTTTTCTCTGAAACTCTTATGAATATGGGCTAGGACCCTTCAGAAAGACTTTCAGGGAAACATCCCCCTCCCTTAAGCTCAGGTTCCAAGTGTAGATAACTGGCCTTAACATGAACACCAACACCTAATAAAGGGCGATATTTCTTCATTTTTATTTGAAACAATTGTTGTGGGTTTTTCAATTTATGGTGTTTGCTTTTTTTTTTTTTTTTTTTTTCATCTTTCAACAGCAATGTTTCTCTGCATTTTACTGCAAGCTATTAAACATCTTCCTGGCATAATTCCTGTGTTTAAATTAATTATTCACAGATTTTTTTCCTTCACAAAAAAAAGTTTCAATAAAACTGAAAACACATGGATAGTTTGTGTTTAGAATATCTGTTTGTGCTGTTTTATGCTGTACAATTACTGTGTGAAATAAGTTTGTTTACTATTATATATTCTGAACTATTAAGTCATAACCTAGGTGTGTCTTTTTGAACCACTAAAGTTTCACTCTGGCATGAATCCTACATATGAGTATATTATAAAAATGAAATACTTTTAAATTTATTTTATATATACATAGGGGAGCCTGGGGATGAATATGACATTTTTCATATTCTTATTAATAATGTTCACCATATGTAATTCAGAATTTTGTAACATTGCACATAAGCACACTTCAGTAATCAGTTACAAATAAACATACTAACTTTAATAAAAAGTTATCATTTTTAATTAATATTTTTTTTTTTTACATGCATGTGCATTGTCCCATTCATCCTCACATGTGGGATGAATGGGACATGACTGAAGTTAACAAAGTAAAGAAAACAAAATGGAAAGTAAATAAATTTTTTAAGTTAAATTGGTGATGTGATTTTATTACACACTATGGATTATGTTTATGTGATTTTATTACACACTATGGATTTACTGAAATTAACAAAAACTGATGTATTGACTCAAATTAACATCGAAAGGCAAAATTCCTTTGGTTCACACAGTTCCTAGTGCTCTAGGCTTTGGTAATTACTTCTAATAAGATTTAATCTAAAAATAAATAAATAAATGAGACACTAGAAAGATATAAATCTTTATAATAGAGTACAAATTAGCCAGATAAATTTTTGTTTCCGACTGATAGGGAAAAATTAGCGTTCATTCTGCATTACATTAATAATCACCAGGATTTATTTAATTAGCTTGATTGAAATTGTGATTTTAATCAAATTATTATTAGTTTATTTATTTATTATTGATATTATTGATTTAAATTGCATTGAATATTCTAACTTATAATTTTTTTAATCATAATTATTATAAATAAAAATCGGAACAATTAATTTCAATCTGTTTTTCTCTAAATCCATGCTATTTTTATAATTCCATGTTATAACTACTGAACTACAGGTTATAAAAATATTGAAAATCTATTTACGATTTGTTTTAATATAATTCTTGTGTACAATTTTAAATTAGCACATAGTGGGAAATGTCCCATTCATCCCCACCAACACATGATCATATAAAACAGGAAATATGTTTAATGAACAATTGTCAATGTTCTTCTTGAATATCATAAACACAGTAAAAGATTATGTCTTTTCATCATATAAGAGTTATACAGTGAAACTTGAATAATTCGAACTTGTTTAATTCGAAATTCTGGATAATTCGAATATTTTACTCGGTCCCTTGAATTTTGTATTAAAGTAATGTTAAAAAATTATGGATAATTCGAATTCTATTTTTGATAATTCGAATTTTTCATACGATTTACCTTTAAAATATTACAGCAAAATTTGTTCCCGATATTTTTCTCAGCTAAAGTGCATTTTTTTTTTTTTTTTTTTTTTTTAACTGTCTTTCAAAAGAAGGATAGGGAAATACAAGAGAAGCTCCTTCCTAGTGCATCAGAAGATATGGTCCATAAACATGAACTTCGAGTTTTTTTTTTTAATTGAAAGTCGTGTAATGTAGAAGGTTTTATTTTTGTATCAATTGATAGGTTGAAGTCATATGCTATGACACAAAGATATTACTCAAAGAAGCAATCAAAAATATCTGACTATTTTTTAAAAAGTGTTGAATAATTAAGCTCATAAAAAATATTAATTTAATTGGGGGAGGAGGGGATGTAGCAGTATTCTTCTATTCAGATATAAAACTTACGTATTAAATCTTTGATCGTAGAGTTTAAATTTTTTAATTTATCTCTTCTTTCTGACAAAACAGTATATGTAATTCGAATTTTTGGATATTTCGAATTTTTCTCTGGTCCCTTCAACTTCGAATTATCCAAGTTCTACTGTATTAACTTTAAGCAAATAGTTAATTTCTTAACTACTACCTAATTGAATCAGCAAAAGTTACTTTGGCAGCAGAAAAAGACACTTTTTTTTTCTGCCTTTCTATAGATAGTACAACTCTGAAACTACACTTGATGAATGACCTCAGTACTGCCATATATAAAAAAAATTGACAAGTTTCTGGTGCATGCAAAACATAAACATTTTGCTACTGTCCCATTCATCCTGCATCCCCACTCTCCCCTACATTGAAATTCTAACACATTATGACAGCTTCTTTGATATGAAAATGAACTAATCTAACTTCTGTGCAAGGTATAGGACTAAATTTCAGTGATAATAACGGTAGGGGCAATTAGTTATCATCTAGATAGTTAAATGAGTCGTTAATATGAAAGCTGCTGATTTAAACAATATTGATAAAGGTCAGATTGTCATAAGCATACAAGAGACAAGTGGTTGTGATAGAGATCTATGGTCACTGTGGTCTCTCATCTTTACCACTGATAAGCTACATGTGTTTATGACTTCTGTCTTTTGCAATAAATCTAAAATCTCCTCCTCCCCTCCCCCCCTCACACACACAAAAAATAATAATAAATAAAAATTAAATGTTCTACGCCTAAAATTGTACTACAGTGGTTTTAGAGCCTGCTAAATTTGATTATCTCAATGTCATTGAGTATATGTATGCTGCAACAGAGTGTCAGCATAGAACTCCCAACTTCCTCCTCATAATTTTGGTAAATTGTATGATCCGTGCATGCAAATTTGGTAAATTGTTCTTCTAACCACTTACCAATCACTTGTAGAGCCCATGCCAAAATATGTTGCAACAGTTTTGCATGCTAAATGTGGATGAACATGCTGTTAGGGGAGTAGGTATGCTTTGAATGGCCAGTGTGCTTGTGTATGCAAATATACCAGGTGATTCAAAATAAACGCTACAGTGATTATTTCTTAAACTATGAATCATAGAAACATACTTCCAATTACAAAATTTGTTCAAATCAAGAGTAACTTCAACTATGACATTTGATTTTAAAGGGGTTATATACTTATTCAGTTAAATTTAATTTTTATATGGTCGCTCCTTTCTTGTCAATTATGTTTAGAAAAATATTGCCCTTCATCTAAGAGGAAAAAATCCTACATTCATAAGTGAAATATTTATTGAGATAATGAATATTTTATTATCAAATTATAAAGGGATACAACTTCTAAGTGAGAATATTGTAATTTTATTTCAAATTATCTCATTTATCATTGCCATTATTTAATAGCTACTTTTGACTATTTTAAGACTTATTTTATCTAGTTTTTTTATTTTTTTTTTTTATTTTTTTTTTTTTTTATGCAGACTAGATAGTTTCTAATAAGTGTAACTCAACAGATTGAATGTTTTTTTTTTTTTTTTTTTTTTTTCCCACCTTATTTTAGTGAATAGATTTACGAAAGAACAATCAGTTACTATTCACTAATTTATTAAATTCTTAATAAAGACTGGTCTAGCAGAATATAAATTTATACAATCTTATTAAATAATTTCTGATTATGTTCTCAGAATAAATAGATATAAAAAACATTTGCAGATACATACAGTAGCAACTGGCTTTAATTTTTTCTCGTGCTCAAAAGATATATATGTAATTCTGTACTGTAATAACTACCAAATAACCGTCGAACCAAAGCATAAGATCGTATCAGCAACTTTTCTTTACAAACATATAAAACTTAATAAGAGACTACCGATTTTGATTAACGTTCCCTCAATTAATAAACTATTAAATAATTAAAATCGGCCTATACAAATCGCGCACAAAAGGTACGAAACTATTAGATAAAAAAAAATAATAATAATAATAAATAAATCCTTTATTAAAATATTTAATTGAAAAAATACCTTTATTCAGAACTTGCGAAATATACCCATATATGTTTCAATTTTAAGTAAACAGAAAAATATACACGATGTTTGCCCCCCCCCCCCCCAAAAAAAAAAAAAAAAAAAAAAAAAAACTTTTTCATATTAAATATTATTTTTCAGCACTTAAGGTGTTACGTAACTTGTGAATAGCCCAAAAAATATTCAACTTTTAAGATTTTCGCAATACAGCACCACATCAGCTTACATAAAGTTCCTAAATCCGTTAATTTCTTGCTTTTGAATGAATTTAATAGTTATTTTGAAGAAAGTGGATTTTTATTAAATTTTTATCATCTCACTGATGGTCCCCTACAGGAAAGAATTTTTCATCACAAAATGAACACCAACACTACAGATAAATAAATAAATAAAAAGTCATTTTTAAAATTAAATATCTTGGAAACCATTTCAATCAGAGATATGGATTTCTCTGTTTTTCTTTTAATTTACCTTCTTAGACGAAGTGCAATATTTTTCTATTCAAAAGTGATGGAAAAGCAAGGATTATATACAATTTAAATTTTGTGTTTTTGAATAAATATAGCCTCTTGTAGAAAAAATGCCATCCATAAAAACTACCCGATTATCAAAAAATTAAAAAGATTACGTATACAGATTAAGGGCAATTGTCTGAGCTAACGATCCTCCAGCCCATATTCACGTGCGTCTCGGAGAAAACCACGGAAAATTCCGAACAGCTGGGTCGATGAGCGCGACCTAGGATTGAACCGGGCAACAGCAGAGGGAAAAAAAAAAAAAAAAAAATCGATTAGGACCTCTGAGTAAAAGTTTGAAAGAATAAAATTCAACGCACAAGAGGAATAAATTAAAAAGCAGTCACTTTACTTAAAAATATGTTGCAACAAATTTAAACGGAAAAATAAAAATGCATTAAGGGTAAGGCACTAAAACATCATAAAAGTATCTAATAAATAATATTATTTTTCAGCTCTTAAGGTGTTACGTAACTTGTGAATAGCCCAAAAAATATTCAACTTTTAAGATTTTCGCAATACAGCACCACATCAGCTTACATAAAGTTCCTAAATCTGTTAATTTCTTGCTTTTGAATGAATTTAATAGTTATTTTGAAGAAGAAAGTGAATTTTTATTAAATTTTTATCATCTCACTGATGGTCCCCTACAGGAAAGAATTTTTCATCACAAAATGAACACCAACACTACAGATAAATAAATAAATAAAAAGTCATTTTTAAAATTAAATATCTTGGAAACCATTTCAATCAGAGATATGGATTTCTCTCTTTTTCTTTTAATTTACCTTCTTAGACGAAGTGCAATATTTTTCTATTCAAAAGTGATGGAAAAGCAAGGACTATATGTTGGTGAGAAATAAACTCAAAATGACATTCTTTCAATAATTACAAAAACTTTCATTTTCATATTATTCTAAAAACATTTCATTTGACTCTTTTATTTCTTCATGCATATATACATCTACATTGTGACGACGCTATGACGCATTTGTTTTTCTGATTGGCCGTCTGTGTTTCTATGTACATGTAATAATGTATTTTTCGTTTTTTTTTTCTTTTCTCCTTCTTCGATGTTCAGTTTTTCATAATAAAAGATGTGATTAAAAGGATAATACGTGGGTTCATTTTTATTCCCACAAAAAGAATGCAACATAAAATAATATATAATTTCCTAATACACAAACCAAGCTAAATGAGGCTGGTTTAATTAAATTGAAACATCATTATTTATATATTTGAAATTATCTTTTGAATAGCTTAGCAGAAAAGATGTTTATAAAAGAAAATAGAAATTGGTTCTTCTTTTCATACATGGAATAAATTCATCTGGTTCTGCAAGCCTCATAGGATACTCATATACAGGGTAAGTGCATTTTACTTACCATATAAATCTTGAATTTAAATATTTGACAAAAGTTTCTTCTGTGAATTCTAAAAGATTATGCTACTGACGCGCTAAATCGAAACTTTGAATTTATTCTTGACAGTTTTTTTTTCTTTGCATATTTGAAGAAACATTTGCTTCATTTAAAATAATATTATTTTGCTAATAATAATGATAAAAAAATGTAAGCGAAAATAAATAAATATGTTTTCTTTTTGTTTCTTGAAAACGAAAGTATAGAAATAAAAGAATGTTTAAAATAAACATATGAATGATTAAATATAAAATTGTAGTTATTATAAACTAGAAAGAAAACAAAATTGAAATATTAAAATGAGTATCCTCAAGGACACTATAATTGAAAAACTTAACGCACAAAATTATGATGTGTGGAAATTTAAATTAGAAATGTTTCTCCAAAAGGAAGATTTATATTCCGTGGTTCTTAACGATGCTCCGAATCCTATTACGGACACATGGAATAACAAAAATAGGAAAGCACGAGCCATTATAAACCTCTTAATAGAGGATAATCAAATAATCCACGTCAAAAATCTTGAGACCGCTAAAGAATGCTGGAACGCCTTAAAAGCTGTACATGAGCGTTCAACCCTCAGCAGTAAACTATTTTTGCTTAGAAAGCTTTACTCTACGAAATTAACTGAAGGTGGCGATATGATAGACCACTTAACTAACATCTATCAATTGCGAGATAAGTTAGTATCGCTCGGAGAAGAAATAAATGACAGGCACCTTTCAGCCCTAATGCTCTGTTCCTTACCTCCAAGTTATGATGTATTAATTACCGCTTTAGAATCGCGTGATGAAAAGGATCTTGTACCAGAGTTTATACGCTCGAAATTGATTGATGAATTTTCTAAAAGAAAAGAAAACAAATCTGAAAATAATTCAGTGTTAAAGGTTAAATTTAAACCGAAACCAGAAAATTCAAAGTTCTGCCGTTATTGTAAAAAAAAATCGCATACAATTGAAGAATGCTGGCATCTTAAAAATAAAAATAAAGAAAAGACTCTGAAACAAACAAAAGCCAGCAATGCCAGATCAACTTTCAAATCTGGTATGTACTCTCAAGACAGACATAACGCGGATAGGGCTCTTATTGCTGAGAGTGAAAATAAAAAACCTAACGATAAAATATTCACTCTATTTATCGGTGAGAAATCTAACAATTGGTATGTAGACTCAGGTTGTTCAACGCATGTATGCAATGATAGGAATAAATTTCATGAATTTAATCATAATAATTCACGCGTAACAATCGCGAATGGACAGGAGATAGAATCCCTGGGTCATGGGTCTGTGAAATTAAACACCATAAATTCCAATAACACACATAATACTATAATATTGAAAAATGTTTTATATGTACCAGAGATAGAGACAAACCTCATATCTGTAAAAGAAGCTACTGAAAATGGTTGTGTAGCAATATTTGAAAACAAATCATGCAAAATAATGCATGAAGGAGAAACATGCATTGAAGGTTACATTAACAACAATTTATACGAATGCAAAGTTAACTATGATACAACACACACTATAAACATGGTAAAAATATGTGAAAATACAAATTGCATTGATAAATGGCACATTAAATTAGGCCATAGAAACATTAGTCATATAAAACGATTGGTAAACAACAACATGGCAGTTGGGATAAAACTAGACAACTGCAAACATGATAATGCATGTGAAACTTGCATATTAACTAAATTAACGGACAATCCTTATCCCAAAAAGGCTCAGTTTAGGGCAACTAAAGCACTAGAGTTGGTACACACTGACTTGTGTGGACCAATGACAACCCCCACGGTCGGTGGAAAATACTATTTTTTAACCTTCATTGACGATTTTAGTAGATTTACAGTTATATACCTACTGAGAAAAAAGGATGAAGTTTTCACAAAATTGAGGGAATACATCGCGATGACATCAAATAAATTCGGACGAACTTTGCATGCAATCCGCTCCGACAACGGAGGAGAGTATACCGGGACAGAATTAAATGAATACTTAACAAAATTAGGTATAGACCACCAATTCACTGTTCCCTATTCAGCTTCTCAAAATGGAACTGCTGAACGCAAAAATCGTACCTTAGTTGAAATGGCACGTTGTTTATTAAAAGATGGCAATTTACCAAATTCTTTCTGGGGGGAGGCAATAAATACCGCAGTTTACTTGCAAAATAGACTCCCAACATCTTCGTGTGAATTGACACCTTATGAATTATGGACAGGTCGAAAACCTGACTTATCAATGTTAAAACCATTTGGTTGTCGTGCCTATGCATACGTACAAAAGGTACACAGAGGAAAATTAGATAATACGGCACAGGAAGGCATATTCGTAGGGTACGACAATAGAAGTAAAGGATATAGGATCTGTACAAATGGCAAAAACATAATTATTAGTCGAACCGTAAAATTCGTAGAAAATGAAAAACAAGCGATACTTAAATATGACACATCACAAAACAATGATGAGAAAAGTGATAATAAAAATCCATCACCAAATTTGCAAATAATAGACTCAGAGATAGATGAAACTAATGATAGTGTTGTGTCAGATAATTCTCAAAATACTCCACGTAGATCACAAAGATCTAATAAAGGGGTACCACCAGATAGATTCGCATTCACATTACACAATGAAAGAATAAGTGAACCAAAATGCTGGGATGATATAATAAGTATGGAAAACCCTGTAGAAAAGGAAAATTGGATCAATGCTACATTAGATGAAATAAATTCACTCAAGC
This sequence comes from Salticus scenicus, assembly GCA_963930645.1. NCBI lineage: Eukaryota > Metazoa > Arthropoda > Arachnida > Araneae > Salticidae > Salticus > Salticus scenicus. Next base: position 167,714,594 of record OZ005657.1, read on the forward strand.
AGAATGACACCTGGGATTTAGTTGAGGTTTCACCAGGGATGAAAATAGTAGGGTGCAAATGGGCATTCAAAGCAAAATATAACAGTCAGGGCCGTGTTGAAAAATACAAAGCTAGGCTGGTTGCGAAGGGCTTTTCACAAAAATATGGAATAGACTACGATGAGACTTTCGCCCCAGTGGCGTCTCACACAACTTTGAGAAGTTTTTTGGCAATGAGTCTTTATAAGAATTTAAGTCTTAGACATATTGATATCAAGACTGCATTTTTACACGGTAAATTGAGTGAAGATGTTTATATGCATCAGCCAGAAGGATACGTGGTATCCGGGGAAGAACATAAGGTGTGTAAATTAAAAAAGGCAATATACGGGCTAAAGCAGGCCGCGAGAGCATGGAATTTAAAATTGAATGAGTCATTACTTAACTTAGGCTTTATTCAAAGTCAATTCGACAAGTGTCTTTATAAACGTAAACAAAACGATGTAACTACTTATGTACTTGTGTATGTCGATGATTTGTTAATAGCGGGGAATGATCAACAAATAAATGAAATTGTAAACAAACTAAAACAAGAATACCCGTTAACAGACTTGGGAGAAGCAAAACAATATCTTGGGATAAATATTAATCGCCCTAATGAAAATACAATGACTCTTGATCAAACACACAAAATACAAGAACTTATAGTCAAATACGGTTTAGAAAATTCAAAACCTACAGACACTCCTATGGACACAGGTTACATAAAATTAAATGACGAGGAAAACCTTTTACCAGAAAATACACAATATAGACAGGCTGTAGGCGCATTGTTATATATTTCAACCGTGTCACGTCCGGATATTAGCGCCGCGGTAAATATTTTGAGTAGAAGAAATGAGCACCCAAGAGCAAAAGATTGGGAAGCGGTAAAAAGATTAATGAGATATTTAAAAAGTACAATTAATCTTAAATTGACATATAATAATATTGAAGAGCCTGTCTTGAGGGTATATGCAGATTCCGACTGGGCAAACGATCCCAGTGATCGTAAGTCTACAACAGGAAATTTGTTCTGCATAGGAGCAAATACTGTATACTGGACAAGCAAAAAACAAAAATCTGTATCAATGTCATCAGCGGAAGCGGAATATATTTCTGCAGCAAGTGCCGCGCAAGAAGTAAAATGGCTTATAAACCTTTTTGAAGAAATTGATATGCAACAAAATTGTCCTATTACACTCTATGAAGACAATCTTTCTTGCATCAAATTGGCCGAAAATGATAAATTTCGACAGAAAACTAAACACATCGAGTTAAGATACCATCTGATTCGAGACCTTGTTGAGCAGGGCACAATAAAGATTGAGTATGTAAGCACGGAAAATATGATCGCCGATGTGCTCACGAAGCCTCTGCCGAGACATTCTTTTCGAAAACTGCGAATTTCCTTGTTGAACTGTGATTAAATGTCATCGAGTTTACGCAGGGGTGTTGGTGAGAAATAAACTCAAAATGACATTCTTTCAATAATTACAAAAACTTTCATTTTCATATTATTCTAAAAACATTTCATTTGACTCTTTTATTTCTTCATGCATATATACATCTACATTGTGACGACGCTATGACGCATTTGTTTTTCTGATTGGCCGTCTGTGTTTCTATGTACATGTAATAATGTATTTTTCGTTTTTTTTTTCTTTTCTCCTTCTTCGATGTTCAGTTTTTCATAATAAAAGATGTGATTAAAAGGATAATACGTGGGTTCATTTTTATTCCCACAAAAAGAATGCAACATAAAATAATATATAATTTCCTAATACACAAACCAAGCTAAATGAGGCTGGTTTAATTAAATTGAAACATCATTATTTATATATTTGAAATTATCTTTTGAATAGCTTAGCAGAAAAGATGTTTATAAAAGAAAATAGAAATTGGTTCTTCTTTTCATACATGGAATAAATTCATCTGGTTCTGCAAGCCTCATAGGATACTCATATACAGGGTAAGTGCATTTTACTTACCATATAAATCTTGAATTTAAATATTTGACAAAAGTTTCTTCTGTGAATTCTAAAACTATATACAATTTAAATTTTGTGTTTTTGAATGAATATAGCCTCTTGTAGAAAAAATGCCATCCATAAAAACTACCCGATTATCAAAAAATTAAAAAGATTACGTATACAGATTAAGGACAATTGTCTGAGCTAACGATCCTCCAGCCCATATTCACGTGCGTCTCGGAGAAAACCACGGAAAATTCCGAACAGCTGGGTCGATGAGCGCGACCTAGGATTGAACCGGGCAACAGCAGAGAAAAAAAAAAAAAAAAAAATCGATTAGGACCTCTGAGTAAAAGTTTGAAAGAATAAAATTCAACGCACAAGAGGAATAAATTAAAAAGCAGTCACTTTACTTAAAAATATGTTGCAACAAATTTAAACGGAAAAATAAAAATGCATTAAGGCACTAAAACATCATAAAAGTATCTAATAAATAATATTATTTTTCAGCTCTTAAGGTGTTACGTAACTTGTGAATAGCCCAAAAAATATTCAACTTTTAAGATTTTCGCAATACAGCACCACATCAGCTTACATAAAGTTCCTAAATCTGTTAATTTCTTGCTTTTGAATGAATGTAATAGTTATTTTGAAGAAAGTGAATTTTTATTAAATTTTTATCATCTCACTGATGGTCCCCTACAGGAAAGAATTTTTCATCACAAAATGAACATCAACACTACAGATAAATAAATAAATAAAAAGTCATTTTTAAAATTAAATATCTTGGAAACCATTTCAATCAGAGATATGGATTTCTCTCTTTTTCTTTTAATTTACCTTCTTAGACGAAGTGCAATATTTTTCTATTCAAAAGTGATGGAAAAGCAAGGACTATATACAATTTAAATTTTGTGTTTTTGAATGAATATAGCCTCTTGTAGAAAAAATGCCATCCATAAAAACTACCCGATTATCAAAAAATTAAAAAGATTACGTATACAGATTAAGGACAATTGTCTGAGCTAACGATCCTCCAGCCCATATTCACGTGCGTCTCGGAGAAAACCACGGAAAATTCCGAACAGCTGGGTCGATGAGCGCGACCTAGGATTGAACCGGGCAACAGCAGAGAAAAAAAAAAAAAAAATCGATTAGGACCTCTGAGTAAAAGTTTGAAAGAATAAAATTCAACCCACAAGAGGAATAAATTAAAAAGCAGTCACTTTACTTAAAAATATGTTGCAACAAATTTAAACGGAAAAATAAAAATGCATTAAGGCACTAAAACATCATAAAAGTATCTAATAAATAAATTAAAAAAAAAAAAAAAAATCAGGTTTTTACGTGTGCATAGACCTGTAATTTTATCTAAAAGAAATAAACATTTACAAGTGATTGATTACCTGAACATCATATACATATACGCAAAGGCAGGGAAAAGTTTATTTTCTTAAGATAAATAAACCTACAAAGTAGTATCGTCAATAAAAAAAAAAAAAAAAAAAATATCATTTTAATAAAATTGACATCAAAGAAATTTTTTCAGGGTGGCTACAGAAATTCAGAAAAAATGTTCCCTGATTTCTGTTACCTATTGTATACATTCCCAGAGTCATACTCAAATACGGAGAAAAAAAATTCCCTGAGTTTCCCAGACAATTTTCAAGAAAATATTAGCGACATATTACAAGAAACACTCCTCTGGAGAGGAGAAAATACTTCTATTTCCATTGTATGATGTCATATTACTGCCGATCATGATAGAAATTCACATAGAAATCACTGCTCACATGTGTATTTTCACAATACTTAATCATTAGAATCTCGATATGAAGCTAAATAAGAAAAATATATTATGAAAGAAAGGAAATATTCGTTTCTCCAGGTTTTATAATCAGTTTTCCTTGAATTTTAATGACAATTTTTATTTTCCCCTGATTTTTTTATTTTATTTTTTTTTAACAAAATCCAAATTCCCTGAGTATTTCGTGATTTTATGTATATCCCCCTCTCGTGTAACATGCCTAAACCACTGCAGTTCAAGAAACTATACTGATGGGCAAAAATATCTCAATCTTTTTATTATTTTTTTTCCTTTGTTCGCTTACAAAAAAGGAAAATAAAATTCAAAATTCAAAATTTTGGAGAAATTAACAAAATTATAAAAATATGACTCATTTTAATTGCACAACGTATTAACATCTAAGACATAAAATTATTCCTTAAGTTCTTGTATTATTTTTATTTATTTATGATTATTATTATTATTATTATTTTTTTAATGTTAAATTGGCGAGATTCAACAATAAAGCAGACAGTCCGGTGCAATCATGTTTAAGATAACACCTGTTTGGCGTTTTTTCAGTCATGCTTGTTGGACAAAAATGAAACTTTCCATGATTTTGGGGTGTTCTTACAAAATTCCCTGATTTTTCCAGATTGATAAAGTACCCTGATTTTTCTATGATTTCCCTGATTGTCGCTACCCTGTTTTTAAATATCTACATTACATGTACAATGTAAATAAAAAAATTATACAATTGTTTTCAATAAAATGAGACTATTTTATTTTCGCCTCAATTACAAAACGATTCATTTTAACAAGATCACCATTCTGTAAATCATCTGATCACCACACATATAAATATATATGACTAACTTTGCTACTGCTGTTTTTTTTTTTTTTTTTTTTTTTTTTTCCCTTTCCCTTCAAACAAAAAATCAAAACAATGACATTGATTTGAAGTAAAAATTCCTTTGCTTTTTTCTTTCACACACGCATGCACGTACGATAAAAAATAATTATAAGTCGATTAAAATAATAAAATAATTACTAACAGACGCATTTGCTTTTAAAATATTTTGTTTTATGATTACTGTTACTATTATTGTTAAATAAAATACAGGAAAAGTATAATTTATATTTAAAAAAAAAAAAAAAAAAAAAATGAAGCAAAGCCCGAAATTGTAATTCAATTTATTTTTAATCACTGATTTATCTTTCAAATGACTACTTTCTGCAAACAATCTTTTCAAACAATTGCCTTTACAAATTCAACAGATGACTATCAAAAGCATATCTCCAAAAGGAAGAGACAGAAAAGTTTAGCTATTCTCCTGTTTCTTTAATATGTAGTCTTTCGACAAATAGCCTCAAACTGCATCAAGAATCCTATCATATAATTAAAAGAAAAATTAAAAAATATCTTCCTCTATTTTTATTTTTATTTAATTTATTCATTTATTTTGGTATAAATAGAAAATATTTCTATATGCAAATTTGCACAAGTGTACTTTTAGCATTAATGGCTATTTAACTTGCCACATAAATTTGCTTGTGGCATAAATTATTTTGCCACATAAATTGCAATTTTCTTATTCAAACTATTAATAATATATAAATAAAAAAATATCTGTAATGTATAAAAAATATTACATATTTTCGAATCAATATTGTAGCCACCAACTAAAAAAAGAATTACTAAAAAGCTAAGCTTGTGGAAATTAAATGTATGATTTAAAAAGCTAAGCTTATGCAATTTTAAATACACATTAGTCGTTACATTAATATTTTAGGAGAACAAAATAAAAAGTAATTTTCGGGAACTACGCACATATACAATATATTTTCTTTTATCATAGTAAGTTTTCCTGCGCAGTAAAAATAATTAAAAGCTTTTACATACGAAAAAGTGTAACTGTTGACAAATTTAATAAGCATCACATAACTGCCAACTTGAACGGTTTTTTAACACCACTATTTCTTTGTAAAAAAATAATTTAATCGCAGAAAACTGCTAAAAAATATATTAAAAATTTCCGGTAGGAAAAAAAAAACGTACAAGTTGGCAGCTATGGTATTTTCCATAATCACTTTCCCATTGACATATGGATCAAACAGTTGGCAATTTTAATGAATGTATTTCATACATCTGCGTATGTGTTTTTTTCTTATTAGCATATGGATAAAACAATTGCAATTTTAATAAGTATTATATATATATATATATAATCGTTGCAGCTTTCTCTGCTTTATGAAGTATGCGCCCCTTGAAAAGTATGCTTCTAATTTTAAGCATTTATATCCAATTGATTATGTGGTTTATTATCTTTTTTCTCTTTCACAAGTATAATGGTCCTTTTTTATTATCCTTCAGGTCGGCGTAAGTATTTTAAGTTAATATGGTAACTCATTGGTTCCTTATCTATATCGCAACTTTTTGTGTCATTCTTTCCTCTATGTTAAATTCAGTTCTATATTTTAGTGTGCTGTTATTGTTTTAGTTCTATTAATTGCTAAATTTTAAGATTAAATTTTATTACGTTATCTATTATTTATATATATATATATATGTGTGTGTGTGTGTGATATAAATCCTTTCCATCGACATATGGATCACACAGATTTATCTGATATTTTACGACATTATGTATTTTTTTATTGAGGAAAAGCAAAATAACATAGAACTTATGACGTAACATTCTCATTCTTTTCTGTAATACCAAAAATCAAATTTAATTGTTGAAAAACACTTTTTAAAACGAGCAGTAAAAACATTTTGGGTGTGAGAAACCTATGAGAATGACAATATGCATCAAAAGACTATGTCAAATCAATCACAATGTTAAAATCAAATGACAAGTAATTCTGCGAAAATTTTTCTTTTATTTCTCAATTAAAACTAATGTTACGTAATCAATAGTATCCATTTACTAAGGTCATTTAAAAAGAAAAATAATTTAAAACAAGGATAAAATTTTAATTCTGACATTTTGTTGCTGAGTTTAGTTAAAACGTATGGCGATGGTGAAGAAGAAGAGGAGGGGGTAGGGAGGAACTAAACCATATGTTCCATATGACAACATCTCAAATGCTTTTTATCCATCATTTAAGGTAACGATTATTATTTTACTATAGTATTTTTTTTATTTTATTTGAATAACTTTGTTTTTATTAAAGAATAATAACGAAAATCAAAGTTTTAAAACCACATTTTTTTATAGCTGCACTAAGATAAACAACTGTTTAATAATAATATAACAGCTGTTTGATAATAATAAGCAATACATTACAAATAAAAATTTAAAACTAAATAAAAAACATTTTCTTTTCTCTATGAATCACATAAATTACTGATTATGAAAATACATACTCATAATTAAAGTTATATACTACATAATGCATTTTTTTTTTCTGCACTGAAGGAAATCATTATATATATATATGCGCAAATATGCAAACAAATTGCACTTCAGTTAAGATAGATAAATATATTTAACTCATACATAAAAATGCACATAAACACCTACTTCATCTAAAAAGGCAAAATAAAAATAAACCACGAAAACGAGTCTTTTCCCCGTTATTTACATATAATATGAATCTTTGAAGATTCAACAACAGTGTATAATCCCACCATATGAGAAGTGCCACCCACCAGACTCAAATGCTGCAATATGAAGATAGTCCTGATAGCGCGGTGGGCACTCAAGAGATAAAGGCCTCCGAGCCGGAGTATCCTCTTCCTCCCGTTGCGACATGGTCACTGGGCCCTGATGTGGCTCGCCGGCCATCGATCTGCCGAGCCACTATACGTCACAGGTTAAATTCAATTTAAACAAACAATATTCACACACATTCAATAGAAAATAATATGCATCAAAAGGCGACCCCACGACAAACAATAGAGAGGATCAGGCGGAACGTTTTGACTGCGGAACGCTACTGTTAGTGAAAGGAATGAGGCGATCCGGGGGATGAATGAATGTCAGCGGAATGTGGGTATTTCAATCGATATTCGACTCAGCAAGTAACGGAGTCTCGGGCACCGAATCGGGAAAAACGCGCTACTACATACAGCAATTAAAAAAGAAAGCGATTTAATTCCATTTAAATAAGAGCACTCAAAAAGTCAATGTCACGTTAATATTATTATATTTTTTTCTCTGATCTTTGGACCTTTTTATTGCTTTTATATTTCGTTCCGAAGTACTTTTAATAAATGAAGCATTTACGTCGGCGCTACTCAGAATAATTAAATAGGGAAGAATATCGGGGGGAAAGTTGGGCAAGCAATTTAATAATTAAAAAATAACAGTTCTCCCATTACTTTGAAACTTTTTGAGTGCAAAAGAAAATAATTCAGAAAGTATTATTTATTTTGGTGAGTTAATGAAAGGCATAATAGCCAAACAAACACAGCGCCGTGTAAAATTAGGAAAAACATTAGAATTAGGAGTAAATGGGGCATGCGATGATGTTAAGAACGGGAATTCAATAATTTATTGTTTATTATTTATTTTACTAGATACGATATTTGCCTTCTAAAATAACAATAAATGTTGAGCAAATATGCTAATGATTTTCTTTATACATATAACGAAGCATTTTAAAAGTTTCAAAATAAAATTATTTCATTTATTAATGCAAAGACAAATAATAAATCCTAACCTTTCCTTTCACTTTCTTTTGCAGAGAAATCTGACCAGCATTTATTTTACCCTCAAAAAACGCTGTTCAAATTTACATAAAAATAATCAACCAACAAAAATGCATAGCAAATAGAGATGTTCAACAAGAACATTCTTGAAAACTAGAGTTTGTGATTTTATATGACTTTTGCCTCAGGAAAACATATGCTCGTATTAAACAGACAAAGCAAAAATTTCACGGATGATTCCTTCAATCCATTTTTCTTAGAGAGGGGAAAGAAAAAAAGTATTTTAAAGCTGTGAGTTAAAAGAAATGCAAGAATTTTGCTTTTTTTTATTAACACTTTTCAACAATGTTGAAAAGTGTTAATGACTTCGGTTTGTCTGTCCGCGCTCTAACTCCCGTAAATATATATGGAATTTCTTGAAACTAATATATGTTATTCAAGTTCACTATCGGATGTTCCCTACTGAAAATGGAGTGAATGACTCTACTGGTTTGTGTACAGGGTCACCCGAAAGTATTCCAAAGCATTCGTTCAACTAAGAGAGGTCTTTCTATAAAAAAAAATTTAATAACTTTACTTTGAACAAATCTTAATAAAATTGAAATATGTTATTCATATGCACAAAAGAATGCTTTCTATAGAATGTAGTATGATTACCATTAGATTTACATTGCCCCACAAAAATATTCAGTTACATTGAGGACTTTTATTGAAAAATTGCCTCAATTGCATTTTCGTTTACATTAAGCGATGTCACTTTTTCAACATTTTTTAAGTGTGAATATGATTTCAATTTGTGTATCTATCTGTCCGACTGTTCATCTGTCTATCTGTTGCACAGAGGCTTGTGTACAGGGACACCCGAAAGTATTCAAAAGCATTGTGTTCTATGAGAAGTATTTCTATAAACCATATTTTAATAAATTTTTAATACACAAATATTAATGAAATTGAAATATGTTATAGAAGTTCACTATGGAATGTTTCTCATATAAAATGGAGTACATACCACCACTGGTTTGTGTACAGGGACACTCGAAAGCATTGCATTCTATGAGAGGTATTTCTAAAAACCAAATTTTAATAACTTTACTTTAGACAAAGCTCAATGAAATTGAAATATGTTATTCATATGCACACAAGAGTGCTTTCTGTAGAATATATAGTACGATTAGCATTAGATTTACAGGGCCACACAAAAATATTCAGTTCATTAAGAGCTATTAATAAAAATTTGCTGGAATTGCACTTTCTTTTACATTAAACGTTTAACAGTTTCAAATAATTTTTAAATGTGAATATGATTTCAATTTGTGTATCTGTCTGTCCGATTGTCTATCTTTCTGTCTTTTTCCCGCCCCCAGCGTCCGTAAATAGTTTCAGAATTAAAAAAAAAACATACGTATTAATCAAGTTCACTATGGAATGTTCCCTATTTAAAATGACATCAATAGGTCCTGTACAACTAGTTTGTATACAGGGACAAAAAAAAAAAAAAAATAACTTTCTACTGTACAAATCATAACGAAATTGACATGTATTGTTAATATTCTAAAATAATGTTTAGTATAGAATATAATATGATTAACCTTCAGATTTACAGGGCTACACTAAAATATTCAGCTACATTAAGGGCTGCTCTTATAATCTAACGGTTGCATTTTCTTTTGCTTTAAGCCTCCTTAACACTTTCTAACAATGTCTATGAGTGATTTAAAATTAAATTAGTCTACGTGTATTCTTTTTCAGTCCTTCTGTCTGTCTGTTGTGTGATAACATAGGCAAAGAATATTGAAAGTTATACGATACAACAATTACGTACCGTTGGAAAGTGTTATAATCAATGCGTACTGCGTGGTTTTTCGTTTTTTTTTTTTTTTTTTTTTTTTTTTGCGGGGGGGGGGGGAGGTGTGAACAACAAAAAATAAGAATTTTATGATTAAACATTCTAAAATTCAAAACTACTTGAGATTTGTTTCGAAATAATTAAATATAATCTTTCGTCAGGTGGGGAAAGTGGAAAGAATCCCACAAAACTTGGGTTAATTTCTTCTAAAGCTTTTTTTTTTATGCTCTTCCCGAAATTAATACTTTTATTTCGTCAAATTACTTCTAACATTGTTTTTTTTTTCTTTTTCCTTTCGTTTTCTTTACTTATTTTACATACTTGCTCGTTTCCTTTATTCCGCTTCTTTATACTGTGAAAAACTTATGACTTTGTGAACAAATTTACATGAATTAAAGAGGCCCTGCTAGTCCGGTTAGTAGAGCATTCGAGCTTGCAAACGGAGGACAGCATGTTCGATACTCGAAACGGCCAAAGACCGTCGTGTACATTAATGGTGGCTGGTGCATGTAAATTACGTCGTGGCTACAATGTTCGCCAAGATCCATAAAGTTAATGCCTATGGGGTACCGAAGCGAGGATGCCTTCCTATCCGTGAAAAAATAAAATTCTGGTGGCATTGTCTCCGAAACACCCTTGATGTGAATACTAGACCGTTCACAATATCCCACTGCGTAGCTCCAGTACGACATAAAACCCACTCATTCCTGTACATGCATTAAGATATTATATATTATTTTAAAATATATAAATGGTTTTTAAATTTGAATGTACATTGCTGCTTAAACCTGCACTCGTGTCTACTCTTATTCGCCCGAAAAAAAAAAAAAAAAAAAAAAGTCATAATTATTTCGACCGGAAACATTTGTTGGGTGTTTTTTCTTTTTATAGTACTTATGAAAGATATAACGTTCTTATTCTTTAGCCTTTACCATTAATATTTCGGTGCCTTAAACTACTCTTTTTTTTTTTTTTTTTTTTACCCTCTTAGGGTAGAAACAAAAGGTTACATAAAACAAGGTAAGAAAAAAAAGAAAAAAAAAAAAGCCCCCAACATCCTAGGATGGTTAACAATGTTGCTGTCTTTAAAAAGTGTTATAGTCACGTGGACTAGATTTTGCGTTAACATGACATAAATTGAACAAGGGAAAACATAAAAGATCGGATACATAGTACAGTCACAGAAGGAAAAAAAAAATCTTAAGAGTTCACAATGACATATCGATTGCGTAAGAAATAAAATTTTCGGTAGACGCAGATTTTTCGCTTATGACCAGAAATAAATATGTTGGCAGTAAAATCACCATGGCACCTTAGTGTTTAGTGCCAAGCTTGAAATTATACATTCAATAGATCATGTATTCACGGATATGAAAACTTGACTTTTTCCTTTTCTTTTGGTCAGGCTCCAAGTACAAATTGGTTTATTTTTAATTCTTTGGTTCTTAAACGAATTAATATTTACCAATTCGCTACGTACGTAAAATGAAACCTTTTTACGACCGCATCTGCTTCACAAACTTCAATTATTTTACAATAACAAATAAATGAACAGAATAGTTTATCAATTCACTAAAATCGTTTTATGTAGGAGACAAACAACTACATCAAAATCTTAACTTATGAATAAGTAACAAAAATTGTGGTATAATCTTCCGATAATCTCACCGAGAAACAGGACTTGATTATCACATGGGCACTCGGAGAACTTGCCCTGGGCACAAAAAATTTAGGGGGCATAAAATTTTACACAATTTTTTTTTTTTTTTTTTTTTTTTAATTATTATAGTCTAGTATAAGCAGTATTCTTATTTTATTGAAATAAAATGCGTGCAATAAATTTGTTCATTGTCATGAGAAGCTAATTACACCTGCGTTGCAGAGCATGGATAATTAAGGTTATATGGCAGATGCGTACAAGACACTTCCGTACAAGTTGAAATTAGTGACACTTACGTACAAGTCCGAGTGTTTCAAACATTACAGATGTGTTTTCGAAAAATATAGTGGCACTTCCGTACAAAATTTGTCTCGCTGTATTTTTGGCTTGTAACACTAAGGGGTTGTATCCATATGATAAACTTAAAGAGAAATACTCATATATATATACGTGAATTTTCTCTGGAAATGACATACAATTATTTGTTCACTGAGTCAAGATCAATAATGGTCCTTTTAAATGCTATTAAGGTCTTTAAAAATATTTTTATTTCTTAAAAACTTATTTATTTTTTAACAAGTATGATTTTTTTTGTCAGAAAATTCAAAAAACAGTTTAAAAAAAAAAACAAATTACCAACAAAAGTAACTAGATAAAACGACCTCTCTTCTTTATTAATGAGATGGTGAGTCATACTGCAATTTCTGAAACTATTTGCCGTTCACCTATATGTCCCCCCCCCCCTCAAAAAAAAAAAAAGAAAAAAAGAAAGAAAAAGAAAAAAAAACGATAAAGAAAGAAGGTAGGTTGGGTTTAACGTCGCCCTAGTACTGCGCTATCGGTAACTGGCGACGGTCTAGAACGCACTCCCTAGGAATGGTCCGGAGACATACCATCACAATTTTGATCCCCCATGGAGGGGATGGCGATGTATCCCCCAACTTCGATGACCCCCAGAGGTATAATTTTGATGGGAACATGGAGGACATTGCGGTCACGATGGATTTTACAGAATGAAAAGAAAGAAGAAAGTCTTAATGTTTGTATTATATGGATACAACCCCTTAATGCAATAATCCTTAAATAAAGCGAAAGAAATGTTGTACGCAAGTGCCACTAGATTTTTTGAAAACACACCTGGACCTATTTAAACCACCTAGACATGTACGGAAGTGCCACTATTTTCAGCTCGTACGGAAGTGTCTTGTACGCATCTGTCACAACACCGATAATTAAAAACAGAAATAGCTTATAAAAATCATTTAATAAATAAAGTTATTTCATTTAAAGCAATAAATATATTTGATATTAAAAGAAAATTATTTTTATCCATCCTCTTTTTACTTTCCGAACACTATAGTGAGGAAAGTATTGTAATCATGTCAAAAATCCGAATTCGAGATTTTGATGTTTCTATACGTTTCGAGGTCCAACGAGTCCGTTTTCACTATTTTTACGATGATGTATGTATGTATGTATGTGTGTATGTATGTGTGTATGTATGTGTGTATGTCTGTGAGTGAACACGCTAGCGTCTAAACGCTTTGTTCGAATAAGCTGAAAATTGGTACGTATATTGTAAGTCACCATAGTACGAACCCTATAGATTTTGGTGAATGTAGCACTTATAGTTTTTTTACAGGGACACAAAGAAAAATTCTTTATCATTATGGCCAAGGGACCAAAATCTTAAAAGTGCGATAGCATCTAAACGCCTTATTCAATTAAGCAAAAACTTTATACACATATTATAGGTCACAGATACTCAATCTGTATAGATTTTGGAGAATCTAGCACTTATAGTTTTTTTACAGGGACACAAAGAAAAATTCTTTGCCAAATTTTTAAAAGTGTGATAGCGTCTAAACGCCTTATTAATCTCAGCAAAGAATTTGTACACATGTTATAGGTCACATTTGAACCAACTGTATAGATTTTGGTGAATCTAGCACTTACAGTTTTTTTACAGGGACACAAAGAAAAATTCTTTATCTTTATGGCCTATGAGACCAGCGATAGCACCTAAACGCCTTATTCAATTGAGCTGAAAATTTGTATGAATATTATAAATCACTGTTGCACTAACTATAAGCATTTTGGTGAATCTACACTGTAAAAAAAATCTGTGAGTTTTACAGAATATGTCTGTATTTGTTACAGAAGACAGCTGTTTTAAAGAAAAAACAGAATGTTCCTGTTTTTCATCCCTTTTTCTGTTTTTTTTTCTGTTTTTTTTCTGTTTTTTCCCCTTTTCTGTTTTTCAACACGCTCAAAAGAAATAATCTGTTATTTTTACAGAAAAAACTGTATTGTTTACAGAAAAAATCAGTATTAAAGAAAAAACAGTTTTTTTTTTTTTTTTTTTTTCTGTTTTGCGGGTGCAAAAATTTTTAACTGTAACCGTAGTATGGAGTTGTGGCGTCACAAGGGGGTGTGTCCACATAGTTAAAAGAAATCCGCCAGTTTTCTTTTGTTGTCAGTAAACCAGAAGTCACATTTTGTGTGTTCGGTTTATGTCAGAATAATACAGGCATACACACACACGTACAAACTTACATACATATATATATAGGGTGTTTGATATGCCTGGGTACACCAAAATTTCTTGAAAGGAAAGTAAATTCGCTGAACACATAGATTTCAAATGTTTCCTGGATTCAAATAGTCTGAGGTATCACAAATGGGCCTCCTGGTAACCTGAGGGCCCCACGTGACACTAACTCCATTTTTACTTTCTTCTATATGCAATAAAAGAAAGTACTGGATTCGTAAAAATTTTCGACTTCTGGTTTTCGACGGATTTAGAAGTTTTGAGAGGTCTAGAACACGGTTTGACCATTTGTAGAAAATATCTGTCTGCGTGTGTGTGACAAAAATTTTGTAGCAACTGTATCTCCGGAACTACTGCTTAGAATTACATATCAATTTACATGTAGATGCACCTTGACCTAAATTAGTGCATGCTATAGGTGGCGCTGCTATAACACAATTTCCGCTATATAAGGGCAGGCTATATCTCAGGTTCTATTGCGTATAATCTAACAAAACTTTATATGTAAGAAGACCATTATAAGGCATTATGCTAGTGCAATTTGTATGCTTACTGGCCAACAGGTGGCACTGCTATACATCAATATCTGTAATTTAAGGGAAGGCTATATCTCAAAACCTACTGCACAGAAATGCATATGATTTTATATGTAGATGCACCTTGACCTAAATTACTGCGTATCAATCTTTGGTGTCAATGCTCAACAGGTGGCGTTGCTGTACAGCGATTACCGCAATTTAAAGGGCAGGCTATATCTCAGGTTCTATTTCGTATAATCAAACAAAACTTTATATGTAAGAAGGCCATTATAAGACATTATGCTAGTGCAATTTGTATGCTTACTGTCCAACAGGTGGCGTTGCTATACAGCAATATCTGTAATTTAAGGGAAGGCTGTATCTCAGAATTTATTGTACAGAAATGCATATAATTTTATATGTAGATGCACCTTGACCTAAATTACTGCCTACCAATCTTTAGTGTCAACTGCTCAACAGGTGGCGCTGCTGTACAGCGATTTCCGCAATTTAAATTGAAGGCTATATCTCAGGTTCTGTTGCTTGCAATCAAACAAAACTTGATATGTAAGAAGGTCATTGTCATACCTTATACTGATTCAATTTGAATTCTTATTGGCCAACAGGTGGCACTGATATACAGCGATTTCCGCGATTTAAGGGAAGGTTGTAGCTAACAAGCTACGATACAGACAGAATTGCATACAAATTTACATGGAGATGCACATTGACCTAAATTAGTGCCTATAAACTTTTCGTGTCATCCAATCAACCGTTGGCGCTGATACACAGTGATTTCCGCAATTTAAGGGACGGCTATATCTCAGATTCTATTGCGTATCATCAAACAAAACTTAATATTCGAGAAGGCCATTACGAGACATTATGCTGATTCAATTTGAATGCTTATCGGCCAATGGATTGTGCTGCAATACTAAAAATTTCCTCGAAAACATGAAGGCTATATCTCAATTTCTATGGCATATAACAATACGAAACTTGATATATGAGATAACCGTTATAAAAATGCTTTTTTTATGATGTTATTTACAGACAGTAAAACTGTCTTTGTTTGGATATTTAGTACTAGTTTCCTCTAAGATAAAAATCATTTGCATTCATTATATTAGATAATATTAATAAATAATAGTTTTAATATATTATTTGCTCTTAGTGAATTTGTATAGAAAAATATAGAAGAAAGTCTTGTAGTGGCCACAACATACTAGTTTTTAAAAGGAAACCATATCTTTTTTTACAGAAACGTGTTGTCAAGCGCAAAAAAAACTGAAAAAAAATCTGCCCCCCCTTTTTTTTTAGGTTTTGTATAATCGTAATTTGAAATTGTATGTAATTTATTTAGCAAAAATGTATTTTAACATTAAAGAGTATTTCATAAGGTTTAATTTGATATGCAACATCATTATGTTGGGTAAAAATTTAAAAAAATTTGAACAAAGCGTTTTTTTAAAAAATTCAAAAATAAATATGTTTTTGGTTATACTAAAAGCTGTATAACCTGAAACTTTTAGAGTGGGATCTCTAAGGGATCAGAAGTTGTTACAAAAAACTTAAAGTTACTCTATATGTTAAATTGTATTATAATTACCATATAATATGCTTGCTTGATAAAAGACATTCTTTTTAAAGTTCATATTAATGACTAACAAAATAGTAAAAAAAAAAAAAAAAAAGTTTCCTTCATGAAAATTTCTAATAGCAACAAAAATTTGAATATTTAATTTCTTTTTTAAATGTGTGTGTCTCTGTATAATTCTATAAGTTTCAAATTTTTAAGATTAAAATCAGGAGTGATGGTTTTAAAACCTACGCAGTTTTTTAAAGATAGATTAAAAAATGTTTACAATATAAGGTTATAAATTTATATCAGAAACCATTCAGATAATAAATTACTACACTTGCAAATTAATGACAGCATGAGTCATAGTAACTAAATAATCAGTTCGTTCGCTAATTACAGATGTTTTGGCTCAAAAATTTATTTATGTTATTGCTAGCATGTGACCAATGACTCATCTGGAGAGCAACGTGTAATGGACCTTATGCACGTGACGTCACAAGCTAGAGCTGGCGATATTTTGAACCGGCGACGCCGATTCCACTACACTGTTGTTTTGTTTTCGTTGTTGGATTTAGCCTGTCATTAGTTTTTCATTTCTTATAATCTTTTGTTATTTTCTATTGTTCCGTTATATTATAATTTTGTTCTATTAGTTAGAAATCCACAGAATATGCCAAATTTTTGTGCAGCGTTCGGCTGTAACAGAGAGTTATTGTAGGATTTTGTTCCAACGGAATTTTCAAGGTTGTGAGTGTACCAAAAAGAATAATTCGACCAAGAACATCGTATGAATTTGGGTAAGTAGAATTGTTTTTTGTTTTTTTCTTTTTCTTTAAATCTGTATCATAAATTTAGAATTTTAAAACATACATTCCCAAGTTTTATTTAACAATACAAAAGTTACAAATTTTGATAAAAATGCAGCCATCGCTTATTATTTAAAATAGAAATGAGAAATTAAATTGCTAAAATCCTTAATGTTATGTCATTAAAAATAAGTCTTTAGGATCATTTGATAAGTTCCTTCGTTGCAGATAGCATTACATCCCAGTGTATTAAAATGCATAAATGTCAAAGAATATAGATATAGAGGTGATTAAATAGATTAAACATATATTTATATTTACTGCAGTTGCTAATTGAACATTTGGCTTTTGTTTTTAATCCGTGGTTTTATGATAAAACTAATTTTATTAGACAGCATTAAAAATAAAAATCTTCTTTTTTTTTTTTCATTTGTGATAATTTCTGGATTTTTGATGTCTTAGGTTTACTTACTTATTTAATTTTTTTCTCTCTCTCTCCTCCCTATACATGTATTACACAATATGTACACAATAATATTTTATTACTCCAATATCCAATACATCCTGAATAATCTACAAATCACTCAAAAGCTAAAAATACCTTATGTTTTAGTTGTACCATTAGTATCAATATTTTACTTGATTAAAGAAATTCTAGAATTATTTCTTAGTTCATGCATATCCCCCCCCCATTGTAATGTGATTAAATTGGTATTTGCTTTATTACAAATGCTTGTAATTAATTGTTTAGGTATAATAAATCTTAAATCCCCCCCCCCCCGGAACAAAAACAAGTGTAAAATGTGCTCTTAGTATGTATACTTAATTATGTGATTGTAGCATGCATATTTAATTTTACCAAAATTAACAAATTTCAAAACCCATGTACAATTTAAAACATATTTCAAACCAGCGGCTGCTCCTGACCGAAAACAGGTGAAGAGCTGAAAAATAACATTTAAATATTTTTAATGTATAATTTTTATCAAGCAAAATTTTAACTAGGAATACTTGTTTTATTTGAATGTAAAGTTATACTCTGTAAATAACTATGAATGCAGTATAAAATATTAGGTGAAGGGCCTCTTCACATTTTTATTCCACGAGCCGCTGCTGCTTCAAACCATTTTCAACTATACTGCCCTAGCAGGTTAATGGCATACAAAAACATGTGTTTTCGAGATATTTCAGGAAATATTTTGTAAATATCAATGAAATAATTTGATCCAAATGTTTATTATCAAAATATGGTATACAGTCAAACCTCGTTAACATGAATCTCAAGACGGATAAAAAATGTGTTCTTGTTATCAGTACTAGTTCATGCTATCACTAACTAATCTTCATTTTGATGGGGATTGTGAAAAAGTTCATGGTAAAGGTAATTCATGTTAACAAGGTTTGACTGTATTTGGATTGGAAATCACATGCTGTGAACCATTGATAATCCATAAACCTATAATCTGGCCTCTTCGCGGCGGCCCCAGTACAGGCTGTATATTATATTTTTGTGTTCGTGAGAGAAAATTTTTTAAAAATTGAAAACTGCAGTTTTTAATCCCACGTCAAAAACATATGACTTAATGTGAAGCAGATTTTTTTTTCTCCTAACGGTTTCCATACAATCTTCTACTGTTGCCACCTAAAATTCATACTTTAGTTAATTTTAAAAAATATAATTGTCCGATCGATAAGCTGTTTAATCCATCGGATTCACAAAAGTTTTCCCTTTCATTTGGTACCTTATTTGTAACGATACGACTGATATTTCTAATTTATTTTCCTCATTTTAAATAAATGTACGTTTTTTATTTTTATTTTTTTATTTTTTTATTATTATTATTATTCTGTCGAGAAAAAAAAAAAAAAAAAACTAGTTGGCATAGGTGAACTCTGCTCAGTTCCCCATCATATTTATGTTCTCAGAAATTTCTAGTGCGAGACATATTGTAATCATGTTAAAAGAAATGAATTTGACCAAAGCTTGATACAGCGACAGAATGAAATCCCCACCTAATAGGCTATCCACCGTTCACTTCGATATAATTATCTTATTCTAATCTATTAATTTATTTTATCAGGGTCAATTCCGTTGTTTAGTTTTCGTGCTACTATTTCCAATGCAATAATCCTCAAAATTCATATTTATATGAAAAATTTACAATTTCGCTATGTTGATAAAATCGTAAATTACGAATGATTTACGAAATTTTCCTATTAGAATATTTGTATTCAATCATGTTCAAACAAATATCATAAACGTAATTTTGAAGTTGTCTGATGTATTTAGGATCCTCAAAATGGAAGTTTGTGCTCAATTTTGCCTTATTCCGACATGTTAAGTAAATCGTAAATTCCAAATAACTTACGAATTTTTTAAATTGGAAAAATCATAGTCTATGATATTCATACCAGTATCCTAAATAATATTTCGAAAGTGGTTTGACATCTTTACGATGAAAATATCTCTCAAGATTGACGTTTATGTGAAATTTTGCTCTATTTTGCCATGTTAAGAAATTCGTAAATTTCCAATAACTTACGAAATCTTTATATTAGAAAATTCATAGTCATTAATATTCATGCCAGTGTCCTAAATAATATTTCAAAAATAGTCTGACATCTTTACGATGAAAATATCTCTCAAAATTGACGTTTATGTGAAATTTTGCCCTATACTGCCATGTTAAGAAATTCGTAAATTTCCAATAACTTGCGAAATTTTCAAAGTACCATATTTATAGTTACTGATGTTCATTCCGGCATCAAAACTGATATTTTAAAACTGGTCTGACATTTTTACAGTAAAAAGTTTCCATTTAATGCACGTTTAAGTGAATTTTTGTCCTATTCTCCCATGTTAAGAAATCGTAAATTTCTCATAACTTACGAAGATTTTAAATTCGAATGTTGCAAGTGAATAGGGTTCTTGCCAGTGTCGAAAGTAATATTTTAAAACTAATCTGACCTCTCTGCGACCATTTGTTCTTGAGATATCGTGTACACAGACTAAGAAACTAACGGACTAACACACTAACATGCTAACAGACACCCTACAGACAGACACCATAGAAATTTTGTCATTTTCGGATTCCTCACACCTGAAAACGTGTAGAAAAGTCAAAAAACCGAGGTCGAAAATTTTCACGATTACCTAAGTTCCCCATACCTATAGTATGATGGGGAACTAAAAAAGGAAACAATTAAATTATGTTGAGATTCACAAACATACCTTAGTGAATGACATTAAGTCCATAAGAATTTGGGGGGGGGGGGGGGAGTTAAGTCTATTTAGTTTTTACTTTTATTATGTAAGAAATTTTATTGTTTCTTACAACCCGACTTTAAATTCGTATAATTTTAATATTTTATTCTTATAATTTTAATATTTAATCCTTAAGACTTTGTGTAAAGATGAGTAAACCTAGCACATCAAAACATTTTTCTGTATATTGCTATAACCCATTCAAGAAAGCTGGCCATGATTATTATACGAAAATATGGGATTTGTAATAAGGAAAAATTTATATTATTAATATATGTTTTCATTTATAATAAATGAAAAGATTTTGAGACATAGTCCTAATTTGTATAAATATGACAAGATACTGGATGTTGTAAAGCTATATTAAAGATTCCAGTAATTTTAACTAAACAATGTATTTATGTGTACCTTTGTTTTTTATAATTTGTTATTATAATTTCTAATCATACTAAGAACTTACTCTAAAACATTCAAGCTATAATACTTACAGTACTAAAAAAAAAAAAAAAAAAATTAATAATCTAAAAAAAAATTGTGTCAAACAAATTTTTATTTTTATTAAGCATAATTACATTGAATATAAAATTTTTTCATGTTTAATTATGTATTAATAATGCACTGCTGTGTGTCTAAATTTTAACAAACAGGTATTTTATAAATTAAGCATATTACATGGTAATTATAATACAAATCACCATGTAGAGTAATTAAGTTTTTTGTCATAATTCCTGATCTCATTGAGGTCCCACTCTACATGTTTCAGATTATATAGCTTTTAGTATAACAAGAAACATGTTTTTAAGATTTTTTTTTATATAACACTATCTTTAAATTTTTTTAATTTCAATTTTTTTAAATTTTCATCCAACATAATGATGTTGCATATAAAATTAAACTTTGTGAAATACTGTTTAAAATGAGGGGTCATAAACTTCTCTATCCCTTATAGAACTTGAGAAATTTGAGATTGAAAACGCTTATACAAACTAAAAAATGCTGATTTTTTGAAATTTAAAAAATTTATTTAAAAAAAATCAAACAAACAAAAAAAAAAAAAAAAAAAACTAAAAATATATTCTTATTTATAGCATCAAGGAGAATGATTCCTGCGAGTTTCATAGAAATATGAAAGGGTCAGATTGAGTAAATGGTTGATTTAACATGGAATGACCCAGAAGTGTATGCATGTCTTTGCTCTGGTGCTTACACTATTGAACGCAGAGATGACCTTGGACCCTGTAGATGTGCACCTCATCGAAATTTTTTCGAATTTAAATTTTTTTTTTTTTTTTTTTTTTCCCATTTTAAATATTTGCTTCAATATTTCATTTTTCTGTAATTTCTTCTTTCGTTTCAATTGTCTGCGTATCTTAGCAGCAGCTATTACGCTATTTATTTTTCATTTATTTGAACGCAAAATCTTTTTTTTTTTTTTCTTTTCTTTTTTTAATTTATTGAAAATCAAATGATAATGCAACAGAGTAAAAAAAGTATTTTAAATTTAAAAACATATTTGTAACAGTTATGTTAATGAATAGTGTATAATTTTTATGGTATAACAACTTTTTTTTTTTTTTTTTTTTTTTTATTAATTCCTTTGAAAAGAAAATTTATTTTCTTTTATTTAATTTTTTTTAATTTATAAAAAATGATAGGCTATAGTAGAAAGGATTAAACTTATTAAAATTAAAGCTTAATTTTCTTTCTTTTCTTTTAAAAGAAAATCCTTTTTCTTTTATTTATTATATTGGCCGGAATGGTATGGTAATGAAATGTAAAAAGCGAGGGCTATAAAATACATTATTTAAAAACTAAAATATTTAATAGATACTGAGATATAGTCATCTCAGCAACTTAAATAATATAAGATCCACCTGTCATCGATAAATACACAGATTGAAGTGACGGAGAAAGACTTTTCTGTAAGCAGTGGGAACCAGGACCTAAAGCAATGCAAGCAGAAAAGCAGCTGCTGCAGACAGCGAGTACCCGAAGTGATGTTTAAAGCGATTTCTATATATATATATATATATATATATATTAGTTTTTATTTATAATGTGATGTTAAAAGTAAATACTGATCCAATTCTTATGAAAATTGATTTAGATATAGTGACCAGCGAAGCGGGTATAGCCTAGTAGATATTTTTTAGATTTCTCATTTGCAGATGAAGAGATACTCGAGTAAGTTCATTTTGATTTCATTTTTTGTAATATTTGGCATTTATAAATACTTTTAAGCCATTGATAAAAAATAAATTTTGCACATTGAATTCTATTGAAAATTGCTATTTTGTAAACGTAAGGCGAAAGTATTTTTGTACAAAGAGAATAAGAACACTTGCTGTTAGTTCACTTTTAAAAACTGCACATTTTTTCCTCACTCACGTAAAAAAAAAAAAAAAAAAGAAAAGAAAAACTATTTAGACAGTTGAAATTTAAAAATAAAGCATCCAGTTTTAACAGTTAGCAGAAAATTATCAAAAATGCAAAAGTTCAGTTTATAAATTTTTATCAGTTCATAATTATTTAAAAACCTTAAATTGTAGCCAGTGGATTACTGTTTATTAAGAGGAGTAGGGACTATGAAATTAATTATTTTTATTTCACATTCTGTTGCTTCAAAAAACAATTGTACTGTTATGAAATCTACCATTTTTGTGCATTTAATGGTTTTAAATGCTAAATGCTAAAAAGTTTTTTTTTTTTTTTTTTTTTTTTTTTAATTTAATTTTAACGCATGGATGTAAGAAAGTTTTAAATTTTAACTTTCTTTGCACTGTAATTTTATTTGTTACTAATTTATAAATGAGTGTTTATCATTATACAGAAAATCTTATCTTATCACTAAGCTCTTAAGTGGTAGTATCTGCAGTGCTCTGTTTTCTTTCCAGGTACCTACAGCTTGTTTGCTCACTACCTCGCTTGTAACACATTTTTTAATTTTTAAATTCCTGCCTGTCTCTTTTCCTATAATTTTACAGCTTCGGAAGAACGCACAATCGATTGCTTAATCCCCCCACCCCTTTCTTTAACATTTTTTATTTATTTATTTTTTGTAATCCTTAGCTATATGCTATATCTTAAAATTTATAAATTTTAAATTTCTCCCTTCCCTATCTAGCACACACTTTTAAGTTGTGAAATTAATAAAAATATGCACTTATCCAGTATCAGAAACAGTGCAGAAAAGCTATCAGCTTTGCAAATTAATTTAACATCTCAAGAAGAAATACTAAACTTGAAAATACTTACATATGATTTGCATTATGTCTCAAAATAAACATTCACAATTTATTTTCCTTGTATATTTTACAGATTTTATTAATTGCTAATAAATGGTTTTCATTTGATCATACTAATTCATTATTTATTAGGCAACCTGTCACTATCATTTGCATCTTCAGGAAATTTAAATTTTTCAAAGTAATTTTGTTAATACCATTTAAATTTTTGGTTTCATTCTTGTATCTAGTAGAGTTGCACTAAATATTTAGTTACTATTCGATATATTCAGCAAATGACGCTGAATATTCAGTTCCACCGTTTAGTGGAATTAAAATTAATTTAAAATACTAAAATTGTAACACATATATATATATAAAATTAAACAGCTGATTCGCCTTTTTTAATAATTCATTAATTGCTTTCTGAATAATATGTTTAAATTAGTAAAGTTATTTAAAGAACAATTTATGAAGTTATATTTAAAAAATATTTCTGTGTTCAGGGGTCAATCAAGGGGAAAATTGGGACCCTTTTGTTTTAAAAACTAAGCATCTGCCATTAAGGGGGAAAAACTTACAATTATTATTTTAGAATACCTGCTTGGGTTTGCATCGCAAATGATGTACAAGTTTTTGAGAATTGGTTCTAGATTATTAAGATTATAGAAACCATCATAAATATTTTATTTAATATTATCATTGCAAACTATTCATGAATGGAAAATGTTTTCATATTTAATATATATATATATATATATATATATATATTATTTGCTTTAGAAACCTTTTTATTAACTGAAAATACTTTTCATATGTATTTTATCATGAAAATACTTTTCATAGGATTTCTTGATATCCCCCTTTTTTTAAAACCCCTTTTTAGATTATGACCTATGACACTAATAAAGCAAAGAGATAGATTTCGAATATGACTCAGTTAGTTTAATATGTTTTAATAAATTAGTTTTAGTAATTTTATTATTTGTAAAAACCAATAACAATTCTACTCTTTTTTAATGCATATTAATTGGGATTTTTCTCTTATTTATGTTTTATTTATGAGGCCATATAAAAAAATAATAATGTATTCACTACAACAATGATAGCAATCAATTTTGCATAATAGTATACTGTGGTAAAAGAAAAATTTTTATTGATATTTTTAATAAGTTTTGTTCTAGGTTTTTTTCCCAGTAAAAACAATTGGTCTGTGCCTATTGAAGTTTTATAAGCACTTATCTACTTATTTATTTATATTATTATAAAAAATGTATATATACAGATAGCTGACAAAATAATATGAACACTTTTAGCTTGTTTACGTTTTGTCAAATATCTTGAAAAGTTTTTCAGAAACATCTTGAAACTTTGGTAGTATAAAGAACATGTTTATACCTCATATTTTTCAGTAAAAGTTGTGTCATGAAAAGGGAAAGGGGACCAGTAAGAAATTAAACAAAAATCAAAATGTTTTGAATCACCCTGTAAAAAACACTGTTTTAAATGTGTTTTGACTGTAGCATATGATCATGAGGACTTTTTCATTATCTGTATAAAATTGTAAGAGGCTACCATATATGTTCATGGAGATATAAGGGTGTCTTTAAAAAAATTGCAAAAACGATTTTTACTCTTTTAATTATAACACATAGACCCAGTGCAAAGCCATTTTCAGGAAATATGGTATACTACATTAGGCACAGCATACAGCAATCAGAATACAAAAAATTTTAAATATCTTATGAAATACAAGCACATTTACTAAATTTTTAACTATGCATGTGTGCAAGCTTTATAAAAATTTCATTCACATAATTTAACAGCCAAAGTAATTGAGCAACTTATATGAAAACCCCAAACAAATATCATGTAAATTCAAAACGTTAGGAGAGATAAATAAACAGAATTTAAGTTCTAAAAAAGAAAGATGTTAGGAGTTTTTATCAATATTTATTTACAATCATCGAAAACACTGTATTATTCGACCACATTTCATGAAACCATGGAAACATCTGCGCAAGTGCTAACTCAACGAGTCCAATGGTAAAATAGGGGTGACAGTCATCTGACTCAGAGAAAATGAGCAATAACAGAGCGCGGAATTACTGGATGTCTTCCAAATTTCAAACTGTCGGTCAAGCTGGCATCCCTCCAGCATTTTGGACGCGTCCTCACTGCTGGGTTTAGGGTATGTGGCTGCACTGTAATATCATTGAGCATTGATTGAATCAAAAGTGTGAGTAAAACCCCTTATAGATTAGCTTTCATTTTGAGAGAATTGAAATTCTATTCATTCTATTTCTTGTAATGTTTTGAATTTACATGATAATTGTTTGGTGTTTTCATATAAGTTGCTCAATACTTTTGGCTATTAAATTATGCAGAGGAAATTTTTATAAAGCTTGCACATGCTTAGTTAAAAATTATTTAGTAAAAGTGTTCATATTTCGTAAGATATTTAAAATTTTTTTATTCTGATTGCTGT
Organism: Salticus scenicus; assembly: GCA_963930645.1. Taxonomy (NCBI): domain Eukaryota; kingdom Metazoa; phylum Arthropoda; class Arachnida; order Araneae; family Salticidae; genus Salticus; species Salticus scenicus. The sequence continues at coordinate 167,740,968 of OZ005657.1, forward strand.
GTGCTGTGTCTAATGTAGTGTGCCATATTTCCTGAAAATGGGCTTGCACTGGGTCTAATACCTTACGTATTATAATTAAAAAAATGGAATTGCTTTTGCAGTTTATTTAAGAAACCGTTATATCTCCATGAATATATATGTGATAGCCTCATAAAATTTTATACCGATAAAGAGAAAAGTCCTTATGATCACATGCTACAGCCAAAACACATTTAAAGCATTACAGGGTAATCCAAAACATTTTGATTTTTGTTCAAATTTTTACTTGTCCCCTTTTCCTTTTCATGACACAACTTTTACTGGAAAAGGAAAATATAAGGTATAACATGTTCTTTACACTACCAAAGTTTCAAAATGATTCCTAACGAACTTTTTAAGGTATATGACAAAACATAAAAAAAAAAAGCGAAAGGATTCACATTACAGGGGTCTCTCTATAGGAAATCTGGGTCCAGATGTTAAAAGGAGGCTTGGCGCTGTATTATTAAAACCAATAAAAATTACAACATCAGAAATACCAAAGAAAAATATTTGGGAAGCAAACAGCTGTTTCGGTATCCTTTAGTATGCTGTCTTCAGTGCATAAAAAAATCCGAGAGAAGTGTTCATATATATAGAAAAGGAACCAAATTCTGCTCAACTAATAGAATTACATGGAAGGTGGGGGGAGTGGCCAATAGGAATTTTAGAAACACTAGTTGTGAAAACTGTAGAAAAATTAAGAAAATGTGGACCGAATGTAAAATGTCCAACAACCAGAAAAATAGAGTACAGCGAAATCATAATTAATAGGATTTTTAAAAATATAAAAAGCTTCAAAGAAATCAAGTTCATGAATCGATTTGTAGGTCTAATGCTAATCCATGATGATATGCCTTGCAAATATCATGAATGATAGCTGCAATTATCATGAATAATATTTGCTGGCCTAAATCCATTCATGAACTTGATTTCTTTGAAGCTTTTGAAATTTATAAAAAATCTTAAAAATCTCGTTAATTGTAATTTCACTGTACCCTATTTGTCTGATTGTTAAAAATTTTACATTTGGTTCATACTTTCTTAATTTTTCTACAGTTTTCACAACTAGTGTTACTGAAATTCCTATTGGCCACTCCCTCCCCCCCCCCCGGCCTTCCACATAACCACATACTATTGGTTGAGCAGAATTTGGTTCCTTTTCTATATATATGAGCACTTCTCTCGGATTTTTTTATGCACGTAAGACTGTATGCTAAAGGCTACTGAAACAGCTGTCTGCTTTCCAAATATTTTTCTTTGGCGTTTCTGACATTGTAGTTTTTACTGGTTTTTAAATCTGGGTCCGTTAAAGGACCCTTCATAAAATTTTATATCTTAAAAAAGGACCCTTCACAAAATTTTTTGTCCTGAAAAAGAACCCTTCACAAAGTTTTATGTCCTGAAAAAGGATCCTTCACAAAATTTTGCCTGTTAGAAATAGACCTTTGATAAATCTTTTTCATTTCAAAAACTAATCTTCCATAGAACGATCAGGCTGACTGAATAATTGGACGTGCTTTACTTAATTTCCCAGAGAAGCTAATATTCAATTTCTAATTCATAAACGGTTTCTGTGCATGTGTGTGAGTTTGCTCCTTATAAAAATGAACCATCATTGCCTAAAATGAAACATTGAAACCTTAATTATAATTTTATTTTGCAAAATTAATTTTTTCAATTTAACAAAAATACGACCCTAGATGAAAAGTTCAGAAGAACTTTATTTTCACACTGAATTTAAATTAACAAAATTATGTGTAGAATTTTTCACAATTTCACAAAAACAAGACCCTGTCTGAAAAGTCTGGACAGACCCCTGCATTATTTTCTCAGCTATCTTTCTACATATATATATATATATATATATATACATAAATATTATGTATTTGTAATTTTTTATTATATTGCTGATTATGTTATGTTTTTCTCACATAGAAAAATTCTGCACAGGAAAATAAAGCTTCATTTCATGGATGGATAAATAACGAAAAATTATCTGGTTATTCAAATCTTTGTTTTCTGCAATGATACATCGGTAAGAATTATATTTAATACACTATATGATTATACTGAAATAATTTTTTTAAGTGAAATGTCTCTGTAAATGAACCAATGAATTTTGTATATTTAATTTTTAATATTTGAAGAAATTTTTCAAGAATAGGCAAACCATGGCTAATTTATTATTATTATTTTAATCTCACTACACTGTTACAATTGAGATGGAAAATTCATTATCAATTTGCATAATTTCCATTTTTTATATTTAGAGTTTCAAGTACTTCTCTTCCTTTAATTAAATACTTCCATAATCATAGTGTACGAAATACTTTCTTGTTCTTGTTTCTTCTCATATTTATATTAAAAGAAAGAAATTGACTTTTGCTAGCACTTATTTACTAGCAATAAGAGGGAATTGATCTGAGAATCAATTGGATTAATAAATGATCTGCCAACCTATAAAATTATCCCACTTAAAGGAATATGGGAGTTGGGAATAAAGATTAAGAATTGCTATTTCTTTTCAACTTGAAAGAGAGAGAGAGAGAGAGAAAAAAATGGGATTTATTACCTTATAATTTTTGTGACTAATTTGTTAAATTGTAAAATTTTTGCCCAATCTTAGCTTGAATTAAAGATATTTTTCAACATATTGCTTTGTTTAGGTTTAGGACAACCTAAAAAATAAATTAGGTACTGAAAAGGCAAAAAATAAAGTGTATTATTTAAAAACTGAGCTAAATTATTGCTAAATTGCAATGCCTGTACTGAATGATATAATTATGTAAGTTGTATTAAAAGAAACAATTTTCTAATGAAGTGTTTCTTTTCCTCCAAATTTTCTATGATTTAAAATTCTATTTATTAAGCAATTTTACTCTTTTCTGTTTCTTTCTCACCTTTCTTTATTTAACTACATTAATAATTTAATTATATTAATGCTTTATGTACCATTTAACATTTTTCAAATTAAAATGAAAAATATAGATATATTTATATATATTAAAAGAAGTTGCTGCTGCTGGCGTGAAATTTTTTCTCTACGACTGCATCTCCTTGTGAATAAATGTGTCCTCGGCATCATGAGTGGCATAACTTTTCGCCAAATACTCCAAGAAAGACATGTCTCTTAATTAAAAATTGTCATCCTATTTAATGAAGTTATTAATTAAAAACTTCAGGCTGGTAAAGGTACTCTACTTGCCAACATGCAAATAGTTTCTACTAATTGTTCTTTCACTTTATGACATCATTTTCTACAGGAAAATTAAAATGCAATCAATGGTGCTTTAAAAAAAAAATAAATAAATAAATAAATGTCAACTAAACAAAAATTTAAAAATGAGGTTTCAAAATGCATTGGGAGAGGTCAAAACATGCCTCCATGCAAAGTTTTGTAGTTCTGCATATAGGCTTTATACAAAAGAGCACAATAAAACATGTTTCGTGAATTTGTGGGTGAATATATTTAATTGAAATAACATTTCACTTATAAATATAACTTCATTGGTATAAAATAACGTACCACTGGTTGTCACGAATAAGAATAAAACACTTAGAGAAAATGGCAAAATTCTGATTGTTTAGCTACTGTTCATGCATCATGAATTAAAGCTAAACCTGCAGAAAATGCATTTCTCCTTATAAAATAAAACTTTTTCTATAGGGTCATCCAGTAAAGAAGGAAAAACTTGAAAACAAATAAAAAAAAAAAAAAAAAATGTTCTAACCATTGTAATAAAAAATGTTCTTGTTTAGAAATTTTAAAATAGGAGGAGGGGAGAAATTTTCTCAAATCATACTTTAACCTACTACAGACTCTAAAGATGCCAATGATACAGATGCATATTACATTGCTCAAAACAATTAAACAGTATTGTAAGTCTTATATAAAATAATGGCGTATGTGAAAACTTTTTTTTTTTTTTTTGCGGAAAATGGTAGTAGAGTCACAAAGTGTATGTTGTTTTGATGATTGTGATGTCTTAACCTAGCCATTTAACAGATTTAAAAGCTCAAAAATATCCGTACAATGAAACCTACTAACATATGTAAAAACTACTAAATAAACCTTACTTAAGACCTCATCCTGAGATACTTTCAACGAGGGCCCCTAGTATTATCAAAGATGACCTTCTGTGTATTGCCATTGTTGCTGGCTTTAGCTGACTAATCCTCCAACAGGTGGTGTCAGATTTGGTCTGTCAGTTCGAAGCTCATTGCCATTCAATGGCTTCTTGAAAGAAGACATGCATCTGCTTCTCGTAATTAGCTATTTTCATTGTCTTTGCTGAGTTGAATACTGATCTTTTCTTTTTACGTAGTTTTTGCTAAGGCAGTAGTATTTTTGTTGAACTTAATGTTGGAAATATGTTCTTTTATGTGGTTTTTCTTTTTCTTTTTGTAACACCAATGCAACAGCCACTGTCAAAGTTGGGTCTAGAGAAAGGGATATTGTAAATTCTGGTGGTTTCAAAAAGATCGGTATTGGTCCTTATCAATACGGATGAGTTAATAAATATTGTGATTGGGTAATACTAACAGTTGATAAAACAATGATTAAACCCAACTGCAATATTTATCAACTAATCCGTAGTAATAAGAATCAAACCTATCCCCTTGAAACTGTCGGGATTTATAATATTCTTTTCTCTAGACCCAACTCTGACAGTGGCTTGTTACGGTAGTGACGAAAAAAGAAAAACTTCATAAAAGAACACAAAAATACTACTGCCTTAGCAAAAAACCTGCAAAAAGAAAACATCAGTATCCAATTCGATAAGACAACAGAAATTGCCGATTACGAGAACCTGGCATATGCTTTCTTTCGAGAAACCATTGAAATTTTGAGTAATTCTAAATCATGCAGTGGCAATGAGCCCCGTGCTGAAAAGACAAAATCCGGAACCCACCTATTGGAGGATCATCCAGCTGAAACAAACAACAAAGGCACAAGCTCACTTCGAATAAGGAATGCTACCACAGAAGGTCGCCTTTGAATGATAACTAAAGGCCCCCAGTGAAAATGATTCAGGAACAGGCCGTAAGTAAGGTTTATTTAGTAGTTTTTTTTTTAAACATTCAAAAGCTTTGAATATTACTGATGTACAAAATTAAAGCAGTAACCTGTTTTCTCATTTTCTTCTTTTTCATGTAATTTTTAAACAAATAAACACAGAAACATAAAATTTTGATAAAATGTTTGTTGTCATATTATTTATTAATTGTATTTCATATAACTTTAACGTAAGTGATAATGTATAAACTAACAATTAGTCAGTTTTTTAAAAGTAAACTTCGGATAAAAGAAAAATTTCAATAGTTTTAGAAAAGAAATCTTAATGAAAAATGGTGTTAAGGAGGCATTTCAGAAAGGTGAAAATACAAGTGCATGCATGTGTTAGTTTAAAACTGTACTTTTCTTCCTGTATTCATTTTTCTGTTTCTCCTTTTTTTCTTTCTTTTTTTTTTTTTGCATGTGAATAATTTAAAAAATATATATACTATATACATACAAACATGAAAATCGGATAAGATGTTCTTTATTAAATTATTCCTCGACATTATTATTATTCTGATGATTATCTTAATTTACAAATTACTAATTATACTTTTTCCGAAATTCCATTAAAAAAGTAAAATAAAAGTGAATACTGAAAAAAAAATCAGGATTTTGTTTTACATTTGGAGATGTGTGTGTCATCACGCATCTATAATTCATCCTTAGCACCATTTTTCATTAAGTTTTATTTTCTTATAATAGTTAAATTTACATTTTTTCCAAGCTTACTTTTGAGAAAAAATGAATAATTATAATTTTAATACTTATGCTAAGGTTGTATAAAATCCAATTAATGATATGATATAATGAACATGCCATCCAAATTTTATGTTCATATATTTATCATTTAAAAGTTATAAGTAAAAGAAGAAAACATGGAAAGCAGGTTGTTCCTATAATTTTGAAGATGAGTATAATTGCTGGTTGGTTAGAGTGAGAAGAGTCCAAACACAAACTGAAGTAGCTGAAGCCACTGGAGTTTCACAAAGTGTGATTTCCAGGATCTGGAACTGATTTTTGGAGACTGGAAATGGAGGTCGAAGACCAGGGCAAGGTCATAGACATGCAACAACGCCCATTAAAGATCGATATTTAAAGCTAACGGCACTTAAGCACCGAAATATGAATGCCAATCTTCTTCATCAACAACTTCTCTTGGCTACTGGAGCCACATTTTTGACCCAAATTGTCCAAAATCAGCCCCACAGTGTAGTAATAAGTTTTAGGATCTCATCCCTATATTGATGAACAGTAAGAACTCCATTTTGAATTATGTGGGGATCGGTGTGCCCATCATTGGAGATGCCAGCATAGACCATTACCCCACTGCTAAATCTGACACTTCCATGCACAAATGCAGGGTTGTTTCTAGTTCCTCATTCACTTCAGATGAAAATATGCCTATTATCATGATGAACAGCAAAATACAACTCATCAGAGAAAATAATGTTGCACCACTCATCTCTCTTCCACTTCAGAGACTCTGTTGCCCATTCTCTGTGGCAGACAGTGCCTTATTGTAAATGTAACAGTATTGGCAGGTGAGCATACAGACCTACAGTATGGAGCCAGTTTCGAACAGTTTGAGTTAAAACTGTGGTGCCAGTAGCTGAACGAAGGTGTTAATGAAGAGTGGCCTTCATATTTCAATGTCTTAGAGCCATTAGCATTGAATATCGATCTTCATTGGGCATTGTTGCACATCTACGACCTGCCCTTATCTTTGGCGTGCATTTTCAGTCTCCAGGTATCTGTTTTATATCTTGGAAATCATACTTTGTGAAACTCCAATGGTTTCAGCGACTGTAGTTTGTGTTTAGACCTTCCTCCCCCCCCCCCCCTACAACTGATCAACAATTCTTCAAGCTTTTGAATAGATTAAATGACTTTTTTGAGACAACACACTTTCTGAATATTGAACAATGTCAAACTAAAAATATGCATACTCCAAAGTTTGAAAATGAGAAAAATTTGCTATTTGCGACTCTTTTCTTCTATTTTCTGAAAAATGTTTTTTACACTACTTTTTTTTTTTTTTTTTTTTTTTTTTTTAATATAAGACTTACAATATTCTTTAATCCTTTGACTGCCTTTGAAAAGGGCAAAAATATGTTATTTTTGCTGCTTAGTTTCTTTAATGTATTAAAATACGCTAATTCAACTTTAGATTAAAAATATAACTGTGTACATCATAATATTCCTCATGACTATTATAAAAGGCTCTCAAACCTGAAAAACAAGCTAAAATTTCTTAAATATATAATTTTGAATTATGAGTGTATCTGGCAGAAAAGAACAACTCAATGACTGGGTATATCCGTTAGTGACAATCAGATGGTTAATTGTTTTGAGCAATATATTTTCCAACTCCAACTGATCATCAGAGGACTAAGAATGAGCTTTATTATATTGAAACATGTGCAACACACAAGCAGTATCTATGAGCTTTATTATATTAACACATGTGCAACACACAAGCAGTATCTATGTAAGGATTATATTTTAATCAAGGAGGGTGAACTGAAACTGATGATAACATGTACCTGCTGTTAAAACCTGTTAATTGGTATTTGTGTTTATTGTACATTTAAGATAGTATGTTATTTTGTTTGAGTGATGCAACTTGTTTTTGTTCATAGATTATTGTATTATGAAACATACACATATGTAACTAAATGTTATATTTCCCAATAGTTAATTGTTGATATTTTATATATTTATTAAAACTTAATTATGTTAAATTTCTTTTTGCTCATGTGCCTGCTCAAATGTTAAGAAAAATACACGGTGATTATAATTAAAGTGACCTTTTTAGTGACCTAAAATAAGAATTAAGGGCTTAAATTTTGAACATGAGGTAGCGCATTTCGTGCAATGTAGAAAAAAGTTTTTGCAAGTTGCATTTCAAAGCATTTTCAAAAGGCAGTAATTAATATCATAAAATAATTCTTTTAAGGAAGAAGAATATTAAATTTAAATGGAGAGTTGGGTATGCTGTGGGGAAGATAGCGGAAACTAATATTGCTACAAAAAATACTGTCTTTCTGGTATGGAGAAAGTAGCTCGTAAAGAAATAGGCAGGTTCTAGTCAATGTATGCACTTTATTTAGAAACAAAATATTAAAAATTGATTAAAACAAGGGAAAAATATTGCAAAACTGTTTTATATATATATATATATAAAGTTAAATATTTGTTATTTTAATAACGAAAAGTGACATACTTGAAATAATGTGGATATATCTTTTAGTTAGGGAACAACTGACTCTCATCATCACTTTGATGCTATTTCTCTGGTTTGGCAAATCTGCTTCTGCTGTTATTTTTGTTCAAGAACACAGCACCATATCATGTCCAAATTTTGGTTGGATTTGGTACAGTTAGTTACATTTGTTGGATAAAATTTTGACCATTTCTATAGTGATTGCATAAATATATTTCTTCTTAATTATCAAGGTTTTTAAGTGTTTTTAAATCAATAAAGATACAGTCTAAATGTTAGCTAACGAACAAAGATATGATTGTGTCGAACACAGCTAAAATTTAGATGTGTAGTGGTGCTGCCACGTTTATCTGAAAGTAACAGCAAAAGAGAAGTTGCTTACCAAATCAGAGGAAGATCATCATAGCAATGAAGAAGTTTGGGGCCCCAGTTGGAAGGTCTACACACACTACTTAAAGTATATAATTTTTATTTTTAAATTACTATCTATTTTGATAAAGTTAAGTTTTAACTAAGTTTTAAATGTGGCTAAAAGTTGATACCAAATTAGATTGCACCCAGTGTGTATCAAATTAGTCATGCTTTAAAGTATTTAAGACATAAAATCAGTGGCATATAGGGGCCGATGGGCTGCAGCCCCTTCCAAAATTTTGCAGAAAGTTTAAAAAAATAAAGATTAAGAATAATATGCATGAATTCTGTACATTGGGAAACATTATTAAACTTAACTCAGCCCTCCCCGAAATAAATCCTGAATATGCCCCTGTATGAAATAAATTAATTTTGAAAATAGGATTTTGGAATTAATCCTCGCTTTCCCAAGATCAAGGCATTACTGCAGAAAAATTGCTTTCAGATGCCGCTCGGCACGTTTGTCGAAAATCACCAGTGCGGCACTGCACTTTTTTGTATTGTTTTTTAGAAGTTGCAGCACTCCACTGATTATGTTTGCTATTTCTGACGAATTAGTGCACTTTTCGAATGAGGCGGGGTAAATTAAATTTCATCTTCAAAATGGGGTCAAAATCTTAGGAAAGCGAGGGTTAATAAATGTATACGATTATTTCCAATTTGCAATATTTATTTATTCATTTGCATAGAAAATATGTATATTTATTTGTTATCTATTTTATTCATTTATTTTACAGAAATGTTTTTTTTAACTTGCTAAAGTAAATATGTTTCTTTTTAGGTGTTTTCTTGGAATTAATCGGAGTCGAAGATCAAAATAAATTTGGAAGAAAAAAAGAATTTTTAATTTTTATATATTTTATTTATGTATTTTATACGAATAAATGTTTTAATTTCATTTGCCTACTCAGGGTCAATCTAGACAAGAATTAGTTTTTTTTTTTATACCTCTTCACGAAATTCCATATTATAAGGCCTCCTTTACAAAATTCATATCCATAAAATAGTCCTCTTCACAGTATTTATAAAATGTGTGTATATATATTTTTTCTTTTTCACAAAAAATAAATTAAAAAATCAGAAAAAGTTTGATTTTTCCCAAAAGTAGGCCCAAAAAATGAAAATCTAGATTGACCCCTGTTGTTTTATGCGTCTTCAAAATTTTGAATAGAGTAAAAAAATATATAGATTTTTCTTGCTGGAATATACAGGGTGGTTCAAAAAGTCCAAGTGGCATGTGTTGTGTCAGGTCATAAAAGTGGGGGGAAAAATAATGTCCATAATTAAATGACTCTATTTTAAAGTTGTCTACAGACAAAACAATGTTCAGAAAATTATAAAATTTTGTGTATATAGAATTGAGAAGATGGGAATTAATTTGAGCTAATAAAAAATATTTCGTCACCAGAGAGTTTTGTAATTAATTGAACATTTAATATACACTTCATATATTATTAGATATTTCAAATACCCAACTCACAAAGGCAAAATTCCCATATGATTAAGGCTGGGGTTTGGGAAGACCACAGATTATGAAAGCGATAATTGATGACACATGATTTTTCAGGTTGTCTTAATATCAAGAGTGAAACTTTTCAGGTGCATACCCTAAATTCAAGAATTTTGAAAATTTTTGGTCTCTGAATTTCATGATAAAATATTTTGTTTTTATGTAAATTTCTTGTTATAAATGCTTAATTTGCCGTAAATATCACTTATTATAGGTAGTCATTTGGTATATCATTACTGAGTCTTACATAATTTCATGCAAGTAATAGTTTTCAAAGTTATTGCATGTTGGGAAGTTTCACTCCTGTAATGTTTAGAGGAGCATCATCTTCCATAAAAAAAAAAAAAAAAAAAAATGTGCATAAGCACTGACATGATTGTAGATCCTGAAAATTTTTATTCTGTAACAGTGATGCATTATTATTATTGTGAATTTTATCAATTGAATTTTCTGCCTTATTTTCTTAAATTTATTCTTACATTTCAATCTTTTGCGTTTCCTGGCAGTAACCATTATACAATTTATTTTTTATTTAATTCCTTTTAAAGAAAAATATTTCTTTTTAAATTTTTTGTATTTATCAGAACAAATTCTTCAAAATAAAAAAATTCTGTATTGTTTATTATTAATAATGTTTCATTTGCTAAACGAAAAAAGATTTCTCTGTCTTCTGTTGAAATTATTTTTCCTATTGAAATAGCAATCAAAATGTGACTATATTTGAAAAAGGAGAAGAAAAAAAAAAAAATGTTAAATTTACAGAAAAAAGCTGTCAGCCAGGACGCCAGTAAAAAACTGTTTTCTTGATGGGATAAAACTTTTTTTAAGAACAGCCAAATTTTGTTATATAAACATAAGAATATCGTTATGTTAACAGAAGTACACTGTAATTTTAAAAGAAACAAAGTTTTTGTTCTGTAAAAAATTACAGATTTTTCTGTAAATTTCACAGAACAAAAATTTTTGTTCTGTAAAAGTTACGGATATTTCTGTAAATTTTACAGAGAAAAATTTTTTTGTTCCGTAAAAATTACAGATAATTCTGTAAATTTTACAGAGAAAAAAATTTTTGTTCTGTAAAAATTACAGGTATTTCTGTAAATTTTACAGAGAAAAAATTTTTTGTTCCGTAAAAGTTACAGATTTTTCTGTAAATTTTTACAGAACTCTCTTTAAAAATAACAGTGTTTTTCTGTTAAGAATAACGGTTTTCTTGTGTTAATTTGAAACATTTTTTCCCCGTAAAGAAAACGGAATATGATTGGCGTCCTGGGCTGACAATTTTTTTCTGTTTTTTTCATGAGTTTTTTTTTACAGTGTAGCATTTATAGATTTTTACAGGGACACAACGAAAAATTCTTTATCCTTATGATCTAAGGGCTCAAAGTTCAGTAGCGTTAAATAAAACCTCGTGTGATATATGGAGAAAAATACTCAAACACTCTGTTATGGTTTTCTCTTTTTTGTTTGTTTAGCAACACCTCTTTCTTTATTTTATCTACAAAACTGTTAGTTACTCAATGTTCGGAAAGTCGAGTGGAGTCACTCCAGATTTTTTTTTTATATGAATTAAAAAATATCTTACCATAATTATTATTCTAAAAGGCTCTTATGTTTGTGTATAATAAATATCTTTTTCAAAAATGAAAAATAATTTAATTTTTAAACAATTATTAATTTTTATGAATTTATATTTAAAAACCCATTTTCCAATAGAATGTTATAAATTTTAGATGAATATAATTAGTCTCTTTGCTCTTCATTATAAATTTCCATAAAGGGTGGGGGATGGAGGAAGGCACAAAATTTAGATTGTGCCCTGGGCACAAAAGTATCTTACTCGGGCTCTGCCAAGAAATAATTGAATTCTAATGTGAGAAACAATGGGGAAAGCGAGAGAGAAAGGGCAGTTAGAATTCGGCGATATACAAGCATAAACTGCATGAAATAAAACATTTATTATTATAAGAAAAATTATATGGATAAATTTTTCTCAACTAAACGTACGAAGATTTATTTTTAATAATATTAAAACTAAATTACTGCTAGACATAATTTTCTATAAAGAATTTTTCAGTTTAACCATTTTCTTGTGTGTCAGAGGGTACTGTTGTTATTACTGCTTACATATTCTCTCTCTCTTTATAAAAAAAAAAAAAAAAAAAAAAAGAAAAAGAAAAAGAGGAAAAAGGAAATATAATATCATGCTATTATTTACTTATATTTCCTCCAGCCCAATGTGAATATCAAATTATGAACACTCCCACAGTACATATTACAATAATAAATAATCGTACTATAATAAATCAATAAACTGTGAGAAACATAATGTTGTATTGTCTGCATTCAAGATGAAAAGATATTTCAAATACATTAAACACTTTGTTAAATTTAAATCATGCGTTTAATTAATGAAAAAAAAAAAGGTTATTTTAAACACTGCATTTTCTTGATATGCCTACATTCCCCCAAGTGGTGACATAAAGACAATTTTCTCATCGATGTCATTGAAAATCCCTCTCTAAAGAAATAAACACCAGTACGTACGTTATATATATAGCTTATTAATTATATATATATATATATATTCTTAACAATATATACCGTTTAATAACGCAAGCAAAGTCTCAGTAAAATGTACAGAAATACTGATGTTGGTGGTGTTCGGGTTAAGGCCAATTACATGCACCACGAACCTGGTCCTAAGGGGGGGGGATGCCCTCGGTGGAAGTCTTTTTAAGAGTTCCTAACCGGTATTTACGCGAGTACCGGAGAAAATCACAGAAAACTCCAAAAGGTTAGGTCGACGAGTGCGATCAGGGATCGAACCAGGAACTCTTCACTTGACAGCTTTGAGCGCAGAACCGCTCGACCACTAGTTGGGCAATATTAATGTTGAAAAATAAATAATAAAAACTTCAAAAGAGAAAAAGAGGAACTTAATGAAACAAATATTTTACGGATAATTAACGGCACATTTTGGAACTATTTTTTTTCTTTTGCCAAACAAAATTTCATTGCCTCACGATTGCTCTGATGGGTAGTTTTAAAATTATAACGTTTTGAAATCGTAACTTTAATTATATAATCACCCTGTACATGTGTTTAAATAATCGTGCGATCCTCGCAAAAAAGCATACAAATATTGCACATAGTATGTGAAATTGTTAAAATTATAAGTCATTTGTAGCATTTTATGATAAAGTAATCCAAAATATTTGTGTTTTCTTTAATTTGTAGTTGGTCCCCTAATTGCACTCATGACTAAATCAACAGTGGAAAATGCGAGTTTGTAAATGTTCTTTGCATGTCTAAAGTTCAAGATCCTTTAGTTTAGTATTTTTTTTTTTTTAGAAAATAGAAAAAATGTTAAAAAAAAAAATCCCTTATGTTTTGGCCAACCCTACGTATATACAAAAAAAAAGGGCCGCACTTGGATATTTTACATTTTTCTTTCTGCAATCGCCAATTTTATTGTTTTAAAAGTAAATTTTTCAAGAGGTTTATTTACGTTGTGTTCCACGTACAACTTAGGAAAGTGTTAAAAACAAGATGCAATTGTTCGGAAAATTGTGATTTTTAGAAAGTATTTCAAAAATTGCAAGAATAACACAATTAACGAAACATCTTCCTCTTTTTTTTGAGTGAGAGAGAGAGAGGAATCGTAATTTAGTTCATTCTATAAATCATAACTTTTTGAATTCACACGATATTGATTAGGGATTTTCACATAAGTAGCTCAATATTATTGACTATTATATTACATAAACTAGCAGGCGACGCCCGCTTCGCTGGTCCCTATTTTTAAATAAATCACTATAATTACTGAATTCTCAAAATTGCATTAATTTTTATCACGTGAAAAAAAAAAAAAAAAGAGAGAGAGAGAGAAACAAAATCTGATTAGGAAAAATATCGCACCGGGTTCTCACTGCCTTCGGAAAAAATTCCTAAAATGCTCTAACTCTTATTTCTATTATTTTCCCCCTTCGCCCCCCCCTCCCGTCTATCCTAATAATTTTACAAATTCGAAAATATCCGCAATCGATTTGTAAGTATCAAAAACCTCTATGCACCAGTTTTGAACGATCTATCTCTATTTTTATTTTACTTTTTGCCCCTCCACCCCCCCCCCTTCCCAATAATTTTAAAAATTCGAAAATATCCGCGATCGATTTGTAGGTATCCAAAACCTCTATGTACCAATTTTGAATGATCTAACTCTATTTTACTTTTTTTTTTTTTTTTTTTTTTTTTTTTTGCCCCTCCACCCCCCTTCCGGCCCTCCTAATAACTTTACACTTTCGAAATTATCCCCATTCGACTTGCAGGCCTTTAAAATCTATCTGTACCAATTTTGAACGGCCTAACTGTATTTCTATTTGTTTTTGCCCATAGCCTCCCCTTACCGTCCCACCCCCCTTCCCGCTCCTCCTAATAATTTTACAAATTCAAAAATATCCGCAACCGATTTGTAAGTATCGAAAACCTCAATGCACCAATTTTAAACGATCTAACTCTATTTTTATTTTTTTGCCCCCCCCCTATCCCCTCCCCTTTCTCGCCCCTCCTAATAACTTTACACTTTCGAAAATATCCCCATTCGACTTGCAGGCCTCTAAAATCTATCTGTACCAATTTTGAACGGCCTAACTGTATTTCTATTTGTTTTTGCCCATAGCCTCCCATACCGTCCCCCCCTTCCCGCCCCTCCTAATAATTTTACAAATTCAAAAATATCCGCAATCGATTTGTAAGTATCGAAAACCTCAATGTACCAATTTTGAGCGATCTAACTCTATTTTTATTTTTTTTGCCCCCCCCTCCCCTCCCCCTTTCTCATAACTTTACACTTTCGAAAATATCCCCATTCGACTTGCAGGCTATTAAAACCTATCTGTACCAATTTTGAAAGGCCTAACTGCATTTCTAATTATTTTTGCCCCATAGCCCCCCCCCCCCTTGCTGCCCCACCTGGGGGCTGAATTTTTAAAATTCCAGAAATTGGTTTTTAGATATTTGTATTAGCTATATTTTAGAGCAAAAATTTCACGTATATCTGTTTTTTTGTTTGAGATATATAGGATTATGCGAAATCACGTTTTACGCATGTGAAATCCCGTTTTGCCCCCCGCCCTCCTTGGCAGGGTTCATACTCAAATATGGGAAAAAAATTCCCTGAGTTTTCCCTGAGTTCCCAGACAAGTTTGAAGAAAATATTAGCGACATATTACAAGAAACGCTCTTCTAGACAGGACAAAATACAGCTACTTCCACTGTATGATGTCATATTACTGCTGATCATGAGAGAAATTCAGGTAGAAATCATTATTTACATGCGTATTTTCACAATACTTAATCATTTAAATTTTGATACGAAGCTAAACAAGAAAAACATAACTTGAGAGGAAAAAAACATTTGTTTTTCCAGGTTTTATAACTGCTTTTCCCTGATTTTTAATGAAAATTTTTATTTTCCCTGAGTTTTCCCTGACTTTTTGTAACAAATTCCAAATTCCCTGAGTATTCCCTGTTTTCCAGGTTTTCCCTGAGGAGTATGAACCCTGCTTGGGGACCGAATTTCGAAAATTCCAGAAATTGGTTTTTAGACATTTATATTAGCTATATTTTAAAGCAAAAATTCAACGGATATCTGTTTTTTTTTTTTTTTTTTTCTTTTTTGAGATATGAAGGATTTTTTGAATTCACGTTTTCCCCTCTCCACCTTGAGGGGGCGAATTTTGTAAAATCGCTTCTTAGTGGATGCCTACGTCATAGAAAGAACATTGTCACAAAATTTCATGCTTCTAGGTCCAGGGGTTTGGTCTGGGCGATGATAGATCACCCCCTCAGGAAGAACAATTATATATATATAGAGAGAGAGAGATGAAATTTCGTTAAATCTTGCGCATGCTTAGTTAAAAATTATCTAGTCAAAAAGCCCATATTTCGTTAAGACATTTAAATTTTTTGCATTCTGATTGCATCTAATGTAGTATGCCAAATTTCCTAAAAATAGCTTTTTACTGGGTCTACTACCTTACATGATAGAATTTACAAAGTGGTATTTTTTTATTTTTATTTTATTTTTACAATTTTTTAAAGAAGCTGTTATTAAAGAAACATAAAATTTATACAGATAATTAAAAGAATAATTATAATCACATGTTACAACCAAAACGCATATCAAGTATTACTTTTTACAGGGTGATTCAAAACATTTTGATTTTTGTTTAATTTTTTACTGGTCCCTTTTCCTCTTGAGGACAAAACGTTTGCTAAAATACATGAAGTATAACAAGTTGGCACTATGCATCAGTCTTCCCAAATGAAAAATAATATAGTAATCCTGTCACAAGATGAGAAAATATCCATAGATGTCAATTACTAATAATTTTAATTCAAATTCACAGAGAACTAATATCATCTAGAATTTTAATTAGAAAATCCAAATTATATAATCATTACCTGAGAAATCTTGCCTATTTGTAAAATACCACAGTTTTAATTAAGGTAGATATTTTTTTATTAACACAAAGCATCTCACAGCTTAACCCATTACCCGCTGGTGTTGTGTTCACGCAACACCAGAAATAATTGCGTTTAACAGTAAACTAAAAAAGATATTTTATATTAAGTATTGTTTTTAAATAAGGAAAGGATAGATGTTTATTTTATTACAAAAAAAAAAAAAAAATCTGAAAAATAATTTTATATTTAAAATAAATTTCCAACTTGAAGCACTAATCAATCCAAAACTTTTAAAAATCGTCATCTTTGAATAAGTTTACATAACTTGTAAAAAAAAAAATGTTTCACAATAAAATAATTACTTTTGAAGTCATCTGTAGTGTTTGTTGTTTTATACTCCCGCAAGGAAATTTCCGTAAACATTTATTTGTCTTCATTATATACTCTTATTCCACTGAAGTTGTATAAATACAACACCCTGTATTTAGTAAGATAAGACTAATTTTAATAATTTTATTTTAAATTATTGTTATATATGATCAAAAAAATGAGTATTACTATTTGTATTTAGAAAAAAATCTTTATTTCTAGTTTTGGCGGTTAATGGGTTAAGGGCCTGCTTCACTCACCGTCGCCTGAAGCCGAAGCTAATGTTATTCTATGGGAAATTTACTTATAACTCATTAACTTATACATATTTTTAAATTCTGTTTTCACATTCAGAAAATTCCCAACTGTTAAATTGACGGACCTTTTTTAAAAACGAATTTCTTAAATTTTTAATCTTTTATTTTAAAGCTGTAAAATACGAATTTTCAATATGAAATTTTTCATTTTGCAATTTCAAAATAAAATATTAAGAATTAAAAATATGCGTTTTTAAGAAAGGTCCGTCAATTTAATAGTTGGGAATTTTCTGAATGTGAAAACAGAATTTAAAAATATGTATTAATTAATTATAAGTAAAGAAAATTTCCCATAGAATAACATTGGCTCGGGCTTCCGGCGACGGTAAGTGAAGAGAGTTATTAAGCGAGTTTGACTTGATGATTGTAATGTGTATGCTTAAAGTATATATTATATATATAGGAGAAACTGGGGAGCCTGCCACGTTTTCAGAAAAACATTTTTATACATTTTATTTTAATATTAAAAAATTCATATGGTAGTATATACTAAATGAAATTTTATTGGCAATAAGGATATAATTGTGGTAATATAAATAATGCATTTTTTCTTCTCTAAATTTATAAATTTTTAAAAGATAGTCAAGTGGGCCAAGCCTCCCTTTATAAGGAAGACTTGGCCTATAGTATGAGAAGCTTGGTCTATCCAATAATGTATAATTTTCAGGTGCATAATAATAATCTTTTTTAGTAATTTTGAAAGCATTAAGTGTAAATTTTTTTAATATTATAATTGTACACTCTGAAATCATCTGAAAATTATGTATAAGAGTGAGTATTATATTTGAGTAATACATTTATAGTATTTTAGCTGTGATAAAAATTAGAAAATAAATTATTTAATTATGAAATTGTTCATAGAAATCAAATAAATAGGCCTTTTTATTAATGAAATTACATGTTTATTTGCATCACATCAAAAGAAGGTGACTTCATATTCATCATTTATAATTTCACAGGTCATCCAGCCAATAAAATAACGCAAATCTTTCTTTGTTGCAAATTTTACTACAAAGTCACCATTATAAATTTTTACTTTCACGTATATCTCTTTGAGAGATAACTCCTGATGTTTATACATAAGTGCACGTCGCCAATCATGAGAAGCTGTTATACCTCAAATCCATTTGCGTGGGATTTGTTTTTTGTTTGCAACTGCAAACAAATATATACAAACAAACTAGCATTTTTTGAAGATAATCCACAATGCAGTTTGGATCACATTATTTGATATTCAGTCAAAAGCTTTCTTCCTCATCAGTAAACAATTGCCTAGTTTTGTAATTAGGGTGCATATCTACGTCTTCTCTGTTTTTACTCAACTTGTGTTTTTTTTACATACTTCTCAAGAGTTATTTGTGCAATACCATAATCAACAGCTGTGCTATGAACGCTAAAACTTTCATCGGTAACTTTCTTTACTGCTGCCTTCATAACTTCTGTGGGATGTATAGATTTCTGTATAGATTTTCAAAATTATTTAACTAAGGGAACCTTGGTCCAATGGCCAATCCTCCCTTACAGAGAGTGGGCCACGCCTCCCCCAACAAGCCATTTTGTAAAGAATGGCACATGGTGATTTTAAGTCTACTTCATTGCACAAACCTTATAACTTAAATAAAACCTTAATATAACAGTATTTATAAAATCCCACTTACTTAAATTCAATTATTTTGTCTGAAAAAAAATCTTACAAATTATGTTTAAAAAGTTTACTTTTTGGATCTTCTCCACACTGATAAAAAGCAGCTCAATTAAATTATGATAGATGTCCAATGACAGCAATAGCTTTGACTACCATCCAGTGAGAAAATGCTAAAATATTTTTAAATACTAAAACTGAACGGTGAGCCAACGCCAAGCCTCCCCAGTTTCCCCCATATATATATATAAACACACACATATATCATTGGTACTTTGACAATGTTAAACTTCTAATTCAATTAAAGGCAGCTCTTGGAAATTATACTGCCTAACATGACTGTGCCATGTAAAAATCCAGATTGGGCATGCATTTTTTCCATTCACATACCTGGCCAGATAAGCAAATTTTAATCAAAAATACCTTTTAAAAATTAAAATGTGTTAATACAGTGTTTATTTATTTATTTATTTATTTTTTACGTCAACTGAAATGAAATAAACAATGTCAATATAGGTATAAGGTTATTACATTCTTTTTCAAGAAGTGATGGCATAGGGGTTAAGGTTAAGGCCAACTGTCTGTGTTAGGGAGCTAGGACTAGGTGGAATGCCCTCCATAGGAGGTTTCTCTAAGGGGTCACACCCCATATTCACAAGCGTTTCAAAGAAAACCACAGAAAATTCCAAACGGCTGGACTAACGAGTGCGACTTGAGATCAAACTCGGCACCTCTTGTCTACCAGCTCAGAGAACACAACCTCTCAGCCACAGTTAAGGCTCTTTTTCCAAGAGATCTGCACTAGATATGTCAATATTTTTTATTAATATGTATTTGGCCAGGTGAAAATTTAATTCCGTCATGTAACCTGCAGACTAACATGCCCGATAGGACGTGTAAAAATTGAGATTTTTACTAGGATATGTGTCCCTGCTGGAATTTTTCAGGGAGGTTGTCGTCCCCTCGAAAGTTCATTTTTTTTTTTTTTTACTTTATATAAATAAAACTTCACAGAAATTTTTTATGTTTATATACTTTTATAGTTTTTGAATGAAAGTTTTTTTTTTTCACTTCCCAACATAGTTAAAAAAAATGTTTGTCAGTTCAGATTACTTGACTGTCTTTACTCATGCTTCTATTTGCAAATATGCAGGGTTGCCACCACTCGTATTTTTTGGTGGTGTCGCACTTCCGACCGGGACAGATCCGACCGGGGTTAAAATCATTGCATTTCCGACCGTTTTAGTTTGAGGGTAGCACTTCCGACCGGTTCTATCCGAAAGCATGTGCAACACAAGAAGTATGTGTGTAAGGGAGGCACAAGCTTCACCAGGCATGAGAGTGCAGAAAATTAAAAAAAAGAGGAAACACGCGTGTTCATAAAATTAATTTTAAAAGAAAAATAACGCGCGCGCGGGGAAAACTATACAAAATATTTTAAAAGTGAGAATTAAACTAAAAGAATAATGCACATCAACACAATAAAACATGTGTTTAAAAAAAAAAAAAAAAAAGTTAGCTAGCAATCTACATTTAATCATTGGCTGGTGGTGGAAAATGGGAAAGAAGGGAGGGGGGGGGGGATAAAAAGTAGTTCATGAGAGAAATATTAAACTCAATTCTACTTCTTTACGGGTTCTAGAATATCATAAAGTAAGTTTAAAATTAATATTGTGGATGGATAAATATTCAAAAATAAAAGGCTTCTCGCAGAATGTTTGATCAGCAACGGTTAGAGATGAAAAGAGGGGGGGGGGGAGAGGCCAAAAAAAATTACATGAGTGAGAAAATATTGAATAATTCTGTTCTTTTATATGTTATACAATCTGATAAAGCATGTTTAAAATGAATATTGACATTTATTTTTGGATGGAAAAAGATTGAGAATCTAAAGTTTTTCGTGGAGCGTTTGAACACTGTTCGTTATTGGAGTTTGATTTTAACAAAATAAAAAAACCACAGAATTAACGAAAATCGCAAAAAAGCGGAAAATCGCGGATCCGCGGAAAATTCTCATGCCTGCATTCACTGATTAAATTCGTTAAAAAGACTTAACAAAATTGCATTTATTTACCAATTAGAAAACCCAAATGCATACAAAAGTTGATAAATTTGAATAGTAAAAGTTTTCTTTTTTTTTTTATATTTTTTTTAATAATTACAATATAGCTTTCCTTACAGTAAAACTTTTTTGTTTAGGGGGGGGGGGACGGAGTAAAATAAGACTATATTTAATTTTATTATCAGTAACAATTATCGTAGTGTAATTCAGGTGCGTAGCTTGAGGTGTGTGTGTGCGGATGGGCGGGGGGGGAGGATGCTAGTATGCGCTAGTATTTTAGGTCTTTTTCCCTACCTTAATAATCTGGTGTGGCACTCACACGGCTTTCTCTTAACTCGCATTTCAGTTTTATAAAGACAGACTACAAAACAAGGGGTGAGATAAGTATTAATTGTATATAAACCTACGTTAAAAAGAATTCAAACTAGATTGAGGAATAGTTTTATTTGTCAAATAATTCCTTGGTAGTGTGTGTGTGGGGAGGGGGGGGTTACCTACCTCTTAAGTCATGCTTGAATATTGCACCTACATTTATACAGAATTCAAAGCTGTTATTAAATTAAAAAGCTTATTCCAAATTATTCAGGTAACTTTCACTCTCACCACTCCTTGAAACGTGATTTTTTTCAAATAGCAACCTGATATAAATTTCGAAATACAATTGAATTGTCTGCAATTATTTACTGTTAAGTTACAATAATTAAGTTTGATTAATTCATTATCAAAGATAAAAATTATTATTTAGAAAAAAAATATATATTATTAATTTAAACTTATAAAATTTTATTTACTAGCAGGTTTTACCCACTTTGCTGAACCACTATATTTAAATTAATTAAAAAAGAAAGAAAAGGAAAACTAAATAGAAAATACATTGAAATTGTTCAAAATCTTGCTTCGTATCCCCGCTGCCTTTGGCAGCGTTTTTCTGACCCACAAAGTCCGAAGTCCGTGTCTCTATATTCGGTGACAACGATAAGCACCCGTGAACTTTGGTGGCTATTGAATGTTAGTTGTGAAATAGACAGTATAAAATAAAAATCTAAATGGCACTTTTTATATTTAAACCGCTATTACACGTGAAAAAACACATTGTATTTACTGTTAGGTTATTTCCTACATTTTATTGGATGTATACTCTCGATTATAAGATGACCGCAATTTCACGCTAAATATAGTATTACAATATGCTATGAACGCAATTTAAACCTCGTTTTAGATAATTAGCATTTTTATTGTTATATATATATTTCCCAATCTAATTTATTTATTTAAATCGTAATTTGTATTAAATATTTGTGGCCGCCGGCGAGCAAGTGCACGGATACCTCGCAGTTAGACAAAGCAACCTATTTATTTGTATGCTAAACTAGTTTAGTAGTTGGTATTTGGAAAAATAAATAAACAAGAACGAAAAACCAAGTGGTACGCATTGATTATTAACACTTTCCAACTGTACGTACTTGTTGTATAACTTTCAATATTCTTTGTTTATGTTATCACCCAATGGACAGGCACAAGGACTGAAAATCATACAAATAGACTAACTGTATTCATAATTACTCAATTTCACTTGCAGCCCTTAATGTATCTGAATAATTTTGTGTAGCCTTGTAAAACTGAAGGTTAACCATATCATATTCTATATATATATATATATATATATATATATATATATACATATATATATATACATAATCTGCATATTAACAATAAATCTCAATTTCTATATGATTTTTACAGTAGAAAGGTATTTAAATGGGATTTGTAAAAATGCCTGTCTAAAACGCAATACATTGGAATACAGACAAGTCATGTTCAGGGCATCCCAAAATGTGTAACTATATTGAAAACTGGAGTTTGAAAATTTTCATAAATCCAATACTTTCTCTATATACACACGTAGAAGAAAGTAATAAATAGTATAACAATCGTTGTTAAGATATGCAGACGAATAAAATGAAAGAGTAAATTTTAGAAAATGAAACAGTAAAGTCAATGGATAAAATCGAAAAAATATTAATTAAAAAATTTGAATCCGAAATTTGAAAAAAATCTCGATAAGGTGCATATCCGCAGCATACCAGGTACCCAATTTCCAAGTTTTCTAACTCTACGATCAGTAGTCTGAGCACCAAAGTGCAGACAGACACACGCATAGATACTTCTTTTTATTTATATTGAAGATTAATGAAATTTTTCATTAACTCAAAAATGTATACTTTTGTAAAACTTATACTTTTATGAATAAAAATATCTAATAAATGAATCTGAATATGCACTAAATTCGATTACTTTAATAGTTTATAATAATGGTTGTAAAAATCGTTATGCACCATCATTGATTTTACATAATTATTAATAGAATTTTGGTTATGTTATTATACTATAGCATATATTAAAGGATTTTTGCGTAGTAAAATATTTAATCTTTTTGGAGAGAAAAAATTCAACAACAAATATAGAGTTTTGAAATAATGTTCATTAAATTTAATGTGCATTGCTAAGGGCAAAAGAGTGATCTTTTGCCTCTCGTAAATATGATAGATCATTGACGCAGCAATTGTCATGCCTTTAGCTATAGCAGTCGGAAAAGCTACGTTGTGGTGAACAGGTGTGCATGGATTTAAGAATTCGGTCGGAGGTGCTACAATTTTAACCCAGGTTGGATCTGTCCTGGTCGGAAGTGCGACGTAATCATATTAATTTTTTTTCACTACTATTTTTGTGTAGAAATCTTTGCTTCTTTCAATCACACAAACATATTATGAACGATTGCTATTTATAAATAGTAGCAAAAAAAGTACGAGCATCAGCAATTTTGAGTATGTTTCAATTCTCATTAAGTGTTATAAAATCTGCTAAAAAGATTTACTACAAAACATTGTTGGTGATAAAGGAACATTTCTTAGTATTGCATCTTATAAATAAATAAAAAACATTAAACCAAAATAAATATTTCTCACTTACTCTACTAAATATGTTTATATATAGATGCGATTTTTCTTTTTTTTTTTTTTTCTTTTTTTTTTTTTTTTTAAGAAAACTTTTTAATTTTCATTACTTTTTAAGACAGCACATTTCTCCAGGTATACAATCTATGTTGACAAAGAGTCTACAATATAAGTTTTTGCTCTCATACGTGACCACTTATTTTGTGTGACGAAGGGTTGTGCTTAATTATTTTAACCCGAAACAGCAATTATGTGTCTATCAAGATCAGTTTTTACAGCATTTTATTGCATGCCGTTAAAATTCTGTCTGACATAATTTATATGTTTAAACTAATTTTTGAAATTAAAATTTTTCTCCGTTTACATGAATTATATTAATATAAAACAGAAAAAAGGAAAAAATGTGTTTATAGCTTAATATGAAAGTATTTGAGTTGTTTTTGCATAGAAAACCTAGATATATGCAGTTGCTATTATGTTTAAGGTCACTCTTGGCTGCACAAGGGTACTGAACCAGGAAGTGCTCTCTGTGGGGGGTCTTTTTAAGAGATCCAGGCTGCATTCAAGGTAAACCACAGAAAACTCCGAAAGGCTAGGCAGACAAGCACGAACCGGGGTCGAACCCGGCACGTCACGTCTATCAGCTTTGAAAGCAGAACATCTCAATCACTGGTGGGGCCTGATATATGCAGCAAAAAGTGTGCACTGTAGTAAATTTTTCTACTATTTTATATTTTTGGACCTCTAAATTTTCATAACTAGCATGAACCCTAATCATTACTATTTATGAATATTAATCATATATATATTTAATTTCAGATAATAGGAGAATGTGATTAATTAAAATCAATATTAAGTATTAGAGGTAGATAAAAATTGTGAGTTAGATACTTCAAATAGCTAGATGGTAGGACTGGGCTTTATATCGATGTAAAATAAAATATCGATTTAATGCTAATATCGTTTATCCGATTTAAAAATTTCATCTTCCGTAAAATATCGATGCAGAAACATCAAAGCACGGGAAAATCTGATTCAAGACTAAACCGATTCTATGCTGAAATAATGCCAGATAGCTAGTCATATTCATTCAACGGGATAACGATTTAGTCAAGCATGCGCACTCATAGACAATTAAATCATAAAAATCTTGACTGAATGAAACCACAAAAAATCAAGCAAATAATATTCATTCGAAATGCCGTTTCGATTTATTGTTACGCAGGCGCGCTGGGAAAAAGAGAATATCTGTTTAAAAGATGCATTCTTTCGACGAGCGATGATTGCGGTTTTAACAACGCATGTGCAGAAGCAAAATGAAAACCGATTCTGATACAAGCATAACGGTGAAGTTTGGGTGGTTGAAATGGGATTATTCATTCATATTCGTTTGATTACAAGAGATTTATTTTATCAATATTAGTATTTTCTTCTGCTATTTTTTGTTATATTTTTTGCCAGTTCCTATAATTTATAAATAAGAAATCCCAGTTTATGTCTATTAGATAAGTGAATTAACTATTCTTTATTAATATTTTATGTAATTAATAATATTTCTTCATTAAATTCATTAATATTAGTACAGAATACGACATTGTCATATTGTCAAAAATAAATTAATTCAAACAACGGCGTTATTTTAGATATTATTTTAATATCTAATTTTTATTTATTTGGAAGGTATACGTATTTAAAGGGTATGCGTACTCGAAGGTATTGGTATTTCGAACAGTATGAGTATTTAAAAATAATTTTAAATGCTGTGAAAATTGATTTTTTTTCCCCTCTTCAAATGCACCAAATTGTTCTTTCTATCAAATTTATTTCCCTATACTGAGTTAGCTATTTAAGTCTTCTTGTCTTTTGTAATATTTCATGTAATTTAATCTAAAATAAGTAAAAATTTTAAAATTAAAAAAAAAAAAAAAAAAAAAAAGTAAATCTCGTAAACTTTTTAAAAAGAATCATATTTTAGAAAATTTTAATTAAGAATTATATTTATTAGGCGATTCAAGGCACTAGAAATTTAATAACGTGTGTGAAGCGCTTCTCTTAATTAGCAATTTTCTGCTGATACTAGCAATTTTGCAATTTATTCGCATGTAAGTGGGGCATATAACTATTTTAGTGCATTACAAAGTAGTACGAAATAGTAAAATTCTGAATTTATCAATTAGTTAAAATAATAATAATAAATTGGGGTGTTTTAAATGTTCTGAATGTTACTCATGAAATGTCACGTCACGAGTCCATATAATATAATTTGTGATAAAACAAAACTGCGCTATATTAATTATACTGATGTATAAATTTTGAACTGTGGAAAATAATGAATAATTTTATAATAATTAGTATTAAAGCATTATATCTTTATCAGAAGGCTGTTTTTAGACGGACTAAGAACATGATTTGACAAGAATTTATTTTACAGAGCAATATTAAGTGTACATTTTTTATATAGAAAATATTGCTAGCGCTCGAATAATTTTATATCCGACTATATATGGAGTAATGTTATAAGCAATACCATTATATGGCTCAACCTCATTTTTAAGTTTTCTACTTCCTGCGATTGAATTTAAGTTGAACCAAAATTGGAGCTACCATACATCCACTCACAAGGGAAGTATAAATCAGTAAAATTCCTATTGAAACCAAACCAAGATTAAATTAAAAGAGAGGTCGAAAACATAGGCTAAATGGTAAATTTTGAGCAACAATTCACTTATAGGTTAAGATAAGACCCTAGAAAATTTAATCCCTTTTATGAAAATCAACGAAATACAATAAGTGGGCAAAAAAGCGTGGCACAGTGTCAGAGTGTTTGACTTGAGACAAAAAGATCTTCAGTTCAATCCCCGTCTCGGCAAATTTTGATTTTTTTTTTTTTTTTTTTTTTTTTTCATAATACTAATATTTGGTTTATCTAAAATTAACAAATGATGGTAAAAAGTTAAACCATGAGGTGGTTGCAGCTACTTCAGTACCAAGTTTTGGTTCAAACTAACACCAAACTTTTTATATTGTAAAGCTGTACTACTGAGACATTAAACCCAACAAACTAACTATAAACCGTCTCTACATTCTAAAGAAAACTGCTAAAAGTCCTTACGTGTTGGGATTATACCCTACAATTGGTAACGCTGCATTAAATCGATATATCCTTATATCGGTATTTTAGACGAACGATATATCGATTTAAGAAATGTCAACATCGCCCAGCACTACTAGATGGTTTGCCTTTAAAAACAACATTCAGAGACATAATTTAATCCCACGGAAAACTTGAATTAACTTTTGAAATGCTTTTTTATTTATTTATTTTTAAGGCCTAGCTTAAGCATGGCTGCAAATGTTATGATTTTTTTGGCTATTGATATTTTTTAATAGAAATGTTTACTTTATTTATTTTTTAAAAATTGCTTCAAAATCTTACAAAAAAAAAAAAAAAAAAAAAAAAAAAAAAATCTATAAAATATTGTTATTTAAAAATTGTAATGCTTGGCAGCTATCCTGTAATTATAATTTGAAAAGTTATTCCACCCTTGCTCAAAATTAAAATCAGAATTTGCAGAATATTAAAGTAAGTAAACACTAGTGCATTGCAGCTTTCATGCTGCACACACGTGCCTACATTTTATCACCTACAGAAGGGTCACTCTTAATTATCTCGAATACGAATCAAAAACAAATTGTTGCGTATTTTTAGATTTTTGCCTGATGACTTATAATATTAATGTCAGATTTTACACTTTGGGACACAAAATATATATATTATAAAATATTTGCAAATCAAACCACATTTTCTTAAGTGGTAACAGTCTTACACTTGATATAGGCATAAAGAACACGACACAGTGCCAGAGTAGAAATAGTGCCCCCTTTCCTGTGATATCAATTTTAATGAAAAAACAATAAATAGAATATAAAAAAACCGGACTGTAAAGCAAAAAGAGAGGGGGAGGAGAGGTGAGCAAAGGCATTGCCACTCAGTAGCAATGAAAATCAATTGCCCCCCCCCTTTCCCCTGAAATTTTAAAAAATCTGTTTATGCATGCATGTAGTACCTAGTGACACATTGTAACACATTAGTGTAATTTCTAGTATCTCAAAATGCCTGAAATTATGTACTACCTCAATTAATCATGCACATATGTACAGTCGGGGAAAAAAAAAAAAAAAAAAAAATCGCAGCACTCGCTGTAGTTTCATTATTAATTGACGCAGAAAAATTTAATAGACACCATTCAACAGGAAATTAAATGCACTTTTTGAAAATGCTGTCGAATTTTCAATTAGGGGTTATCTACGTATTGAAATGAATGCTAACTTTTTTTACTTCATATTCGAATTTCTGAGAGTCTGGCAGTACGGAAAAGTATACTGTTGGTATACTTTATCTTTAGTATTTATAGAGTTATATTCAAAAATGTGTTAGGGGGTTATCTGTAAATGTAGAAAAATAAAATTAAGATCCTATTAGAAACGGATAAAATTTTAAAGTTTTACACCGGAAATCTTTCAGGAAAAAAAGAATTATAAAAATTATTCTCTTTTCCCGTTTTTTAATTATCCTGAATTCAGTTTCTTAGATTTGTATATACTTCAGTACTTTTTAAAATAATTTTAGGTCTATTTAAATACATTACACTTGCGATTTGTCCAGACTGTACCCTTTGGAAAAAGTGAAATATTTTTCAAATAAAAGCGTCTATTATGGCTGTAGTGATCACCAATAAAGCTTGAATTTTCTTTCGTAGGTGTAACATAAAATTTGAAATGAAATAATAAATATATATATATATATATATATATATATATATACAACAACGCATAAACTAAATCTTTTTTGGATAAATTATTGAAAGGGTTTATGAAGTAAATATTAAATAATTTTAATCGCAATTACCAGTTTTGGGTCAGTTGAACTCTTTGAAACTGTACGATTCATTTTATAATTTCTATGAAAATTTAATTTCTTAATTAACCCTTTCGCGACTGCTGACGTAGATTCACGTCATTTGAAAATCTGTAACTCTCTTAGTGGGCGTTTCTTTCGTAATTTGTGTGTTACTTATTTCTTAAGTGTGTACCCAGTGTTCATATTTTTGCATTAAAATATACTATGGATAGAAATATATTGATTAGAAATAATAAAATTATAATGTATACCCATTTGTAATATAATTGTGAATACAGAAAATTTGTTCTGAAATATTTTATTTTGAGAGACTAACACCTTAGGAATGTTTTTGTTCAGAGAATAACACCGACATCTTACTGTCTAAAAGGCAAAATTCTGTGGTCACAAAAAGTGTTAAAATACATTTATAAAAGTTAAAGTATATTTTTAAAAATATATGAAGTTAAATTATATTAATAAAATTTTAAAGACTAAAGTATCCTTAAAATAATAATCCTCCCTCCTACAAAATAAATATATAAAAATAAAGCAATATATGAAGCAAAGGATTAAGCCTTTAATTTAAGAAATGATTTTACAAGTCTCTCTTGCATTCCAATTCCATTCCTTTTTTTTTTTTTTTTTTTATTGACAATTTTTACATTTACCAATTTTTGTATTTAAAACAGTAAACCCCGCCTATTTTGTTATTTTTTTTTCTTCTAGTGTTCATTTAAAAAATTCAAACTTTATCACCAGCAATCGATGAAGTAAATACCACTTGTGCATATTTTTGACAACATAAAATAAGGGGTTTAACACGAATACTCAATGACACATTTACTTTTCTTTTCTGTATTGTTTTGTTTTGAAGAACAATGAAGGCGGGGTTTGTCTTCTTTAGAAAACAGGAATTCTTGATCAGTAGCGGCTCATTAGATTCCTTTACAGGGGGGCTGCATAGCTGCATGTCTACGTAAGATTTGAGAAAAAAGCGAAAATGATTTTCTGAATAATCTGTTTTAATCGGGGTCTTCGGGTTTTATATGCGCAGACTGAGCAAGAAGCAGAGCAATACAGGATACAGCATAGATTTAAAATTTTATAATATTGGACATTCATTACAAAAAAAAAAAAAAAAAAAATCTGGAGATTTTATTTTGTTAACTTTATTTGTTAATGATAATCAATTTTCCCCAAACAAAATATTTTTCATCTGCATGCTATTATTTTCTCCAAGATGGTACGAAGTATACATACATGACTGTAAATCAAATTTTGCTCATTAAAAAGGTACACACAATGATTTATATAAAAATAATAATAAATAGTTTGATTACATACTTATGTAGATCTGTACAGTTCTTGCGATAATAACTGCAAATAATTCGAATCTATAGTCTATAATGATAAAGAATTTCTTTTTGTGTCTCTGTACAAAAATGTATAAGTCCTGTACTCATCAAAACTATACAAAGTGCGTGACGATTACCTATAACCTACCTACCAATTTTTATCTCAATTGGATAAAACATTTAGGCGCAATCACACTTCATAAATTTAAGTCCATTAATCAAAATAAGGAATTTTTCTTTGTGTCCTTGTAACAGAACTATAAGTCTCAGATCCATCAAATTCTATACAGCTCGTTTGATGGTGACCTTTCACATACCTACCAGCTTTCAATTCAATCGAACCAAGCATTTAGATGTTATGATATTCACTCACATACATACACTTACTCACACCATACATATAACACTGTAAAAATAGCAAAAATGAGCTCAGGAGACCTCAAAACATTATAGTAATGTAATGCTCGTATCTTAAAAGTGCAATTATAATGATGTGTTTCATTAATTTATTTAGAACATCCTTTAAAATATTAATTAAAAGAGTTAACATTGATGTAAAATCTTACACATCACATAGATTATGAAATGCTTGTCTAACATTACGAACATTTTATTGTTATTATTTTTTTTAATGCGAACTTTACACACATGTACAGTAAACTAAAATTTACACATGGTACAGTAAACTAAAATTTCATTTAAATATGAAACCTTAGTATAATTAAAAATGAATTTCCAAAATTTGCTGCACATCTTCTGTATTGCCGTGCATTTAAAAAAAAAATCTACAAATGTTAAAACACTATTTTCTTTAGATATATTTAAAAAGGCTTGAATAGTATGTATCAGTTTAATTTGGTTTGAAATATTATCCAAGCCATCAGTGCATTCTGGATGTTTTGTGTGTCCTCCTAAAAGTATATAGGAAAAATAGTGTGGTCAATCTAAAGAACGGATATTAAAATGCTTAAATTTCCGAGCATATTTCTGAAAGTTCTCACTCAAATAGAAAGAGAGATGAAACGAAGTTATAAATGCTTTCCAACTTCGTTGTATGAAAAAGTCAGAAATTAAAAATTTAGTAATCTCGTGTTTTTAAGAAAGGTTCGACTACTAATATTTCTCATCAAAATAGAAAAACATTAGTGACTAAAATACAAGTGAAAAAAAAAATAATAATTATAATTATAATAATAATAATAACCTTATCAACAAAGCGATTAAACACTTGATAAATTTTAAATATTATGTTTAAGGCAAAATTTATATAAAAATTGAGATTCTGTCTGTTCAACGATTCTGCCATTGGCAAACCAAGAAACCGAAAAACCGTGCGAAATTTCCATGCAATATAAAATAAAAATCTGTTTGAAAAATAAATAGAAATGACTTCCATTTTCTCATATAATCGTGAATAACCTTCATGCTAAATTTTTTTACCTCTGATACATTAATCATCAAACACAGCAATTACCTCATTAAAAACTGTAACGAAAAAACGTAGATTACAAAGGGAAATTGTTCTTTTCCAGCATTACCTAAATCCCTAATCAGATCGGTGCTACAGCGGATGCAGCTCCAACCAAATGGTCGAAACTGGTAGGGAAAGCGAGTAGGGGCAGTTGTAACTGTTCTTTCCCTAAAGAAATCCCTTTTTTCAGGAGCTGCATGAATGAGCAGTCCCTTTACGAATTTTCGAGGTGCTATTATGTTTAAAAATGGTTAACTTTTCTCAGCTTTTTAATAATTTCTCATGATAACGAAGTAATCTGCTTTTCTATATGCATAATACTATACAATATAATAATATTTATTTTCAAAATATTTTGAAAGTTGATAAAATAATTTTTTCGAATATTTCTGGGGGGGGAGGGGGGGGGCTGCAGCTCTGCAGCTCCTGCCACAAGCCGCCACTGTTCTTGATGCTAACACTAATGTCTAAAAATCATCATTTTTATTTTATTTCTTTGCGTTTGACGTTGTTGCTATATAATTTGACCCGTAAATAAAAGATAAACATATTTTGTTTAATTTTCTCTATTACTTTTTAAGATTTGATTCGTTATATCATGCAAAACTTTATAAGAGACGGCCCCCTAAACCACTCCAAAAGAAAGATTTATATATAACTCGAAAACTAATAACTGGAATGAGCTGCAAATTTGCACACCCATATTTTTCAGCATTAGGATTCATTTTATGTAAAAATTAATATAGGTCATAATTCATAATTTTTATGAATATGAATTTATTAATATTTTTCAAAATTAAAAATATTTTTTAAAATCAAAAGTAATGATGGATTGTGTTTGGGTTTCTTCACTGTATCTCGTAAAAAAAGAATTATATCGATCAAGTTATTTTTTGTGAAGATAAAATAAAAAAAAGTTTGAATATGAATTTAACATTAGCACCTTCAAACTTTCAATGCTTATAACTCTGTAAAAAAATAAGTGTAATATACAACCAATATACTTTTTCGTGTTGTCACAATCCCAGGAATTCAAATATAAAATAAAAATGGGTCATTACCATTGAAAAAATCAAAGTTGGTGAGCGTTTTAATATGTAGGCGACCCCCAATTCAAAATTTCAATTCATTTTCTGAAACTACTCACAATTCCCCGTCGAATGATACCTATTACATTTTTCTACATCTATTAGCAACGAAGTTACGTCAAGTGCTGCGTTTTTTTTTTTCCCCGACTGTACAATTTATGTACAAGAAAACAAAAGAAAAACATCACTGGGTACCTCACAATGCACAAAATTACATACCACAGCAATCATTATCACACATGTATTTAAATGCTTTACGCACATGAAAACAAAAGCACCAATTATAAACTTTTTAAAATCATTAAATACATGCTAAAGGAAGCAATTTAATACCACCAAATAACAATAAAGTTTAAAAGAAGATTTAAGTAAAACAACGAAGTTCGATGCATATTTTAAAAAATAATGTAAACCATACTTTCTTTACCTAAATATTCATCTGCCAGAGACACTTCTAAATCAGTTTTTAAATAAAAATAAAACAGCGCCCCAGTGGCAGAAACACCGCAACACGGCGACATAGTCACATACACAGAAAAACGGCTTGTGGACAGTTTTTGTCTGCACAGATAAAAAAATTTGTCTGCAAATTTTTGAATAACAATTCACTTAAAAAAAATTTCCGTATCGAAACTAATACTTTTATTATTTATAATTATTTATATTGTGCTGCGTCAAACATTGCTATAAATATTTAATTGAATGAGTTCAACTTATTTTATAATTGTTTATACAATATTGTTCAGTAGTAAAATTGTATTTGTGTATTGTTGCACAAGATCACCCCTGTTGTTCCCCTCTCCCTCAAGATTGCCACTATCAGCTTTCAGGCTTTTTGAGTGTAAGCCATTTTCACCCCTGATTACGCGCAAATTTTGCAGACAGATTATGAAATTTTGAAAGCCTGTTGCAGACAGCTATAAAACTTTCTGTCACTGGGAACAGCACAAATATCCAAATAATTTATTACGAAATCAGAAAATGTTCTTTAGTTTCAGATAAATAAGGTGACTACTTTCACTTTAAGCTGGTTCCTTAAAACCATTCAAAGCAATCAGTTTCACTCATACATTCTGTCAAAATAATATTTTTGTAACATTTAGGACATTCAACATAAATATATAAAGAGAATATGTCTGAGAATCTGATTTTCTAAAACTTATATACCAGACGCATTCATATACCACTTTTTGAATTTAAAATTACATGTCTTCATTCTCAGAACGTCACTCAAGCATACACTAAAAAACACTCCGTATTCAACTGTGCGTACTACAATGACACAAACAGAAGACAAAATGGAAAATCGCTACACTCACAGACAGATTCTCTAGCAAACTAGTGTGCTCACATAAGCATGCAGTATGCCAAAGGGAAGGAGGTAGTGACACTAGATTTCAGCGATGATTAAATTTACAGATACTTTGGGGTATTCAAAATGCAAAATTCTGTACACAGAACAGTTATTTAATGAACTGATTAAATTATATTGTTACGAAAACTAGTTGAATTTTTTGTGTGAAAAAGTAGTTTGTAAAGATTCTCGATTTGTTATAAAACTATCTTCTACAGAATAACATTTGAAATTTGAAAAGCCAAAAAAAAAATATATATGGGGGTGTGGTCGTTTATTAAGAATATATCTATGACTCAAGCATTTTTTCCTTTTAAAAAAATCTTATAAGTTTATTTATGTTTTTTATCGCTAAAAATTGCACAAATGTTAAGTAAACTTTTTAGAATGAAGGACTATTAGTTTCAATCTGGATAAATACGTCGTCGCCAGTTTTTGTAGATCAGTTCTGTGTAACACCAAAACAGGGAGAAATAAATTAGAAATATCAGTGCTATCATTACAAATACAGTACCAAATGAAAGGATAGATTTTTGAAAATCCAGGGGTGCAAACAGTTTTTCGACACGACAATTAGATTTTTAAAAATTAACTATAGTATGAAATATAGTATGAAATTTAGGTGGCAATATTTCATTTTAATTCATTTCAGTCATTTTTAAAACTACGTGGCCCAGTTTTGCGGTCAAAAAATGAGATAAAAAATAATTAAGAAATTAAAATTTTACAGATTGAAATTAATAGTCCTCTGTAATAAAGTAAATTCTGTCTGAAAGAATTTTTAATTTTTATATTTTTATTATTATTATTAGTATAAAAGTTACAAATGGGTTTGTGTTTCTACTTTCGTCTTTCATCTCATTACATTTACATGGTTATAGATCTATATTAATCATATACCTAATATTAAATTTATGTATAAAGAAAGATTTTTGACTTATTTATAGCTGTAAATAAAGCTCCATTTGCCTTCTTGCAATCTTTGTTCAGTTCGACCAATTTTTGTAAACTGCCTTTTATTCTAAAATGCCTTTTGCATGACCAAAAATTCTTTTAAGTTTTTATTTATAAAGTGAAAATTGTGATTCTTTTAAGTAAACTAATATGAAATTTTATTCATTTCTTTTTTTTAGATTAACGTCTTTTATATTGAGTTAAAAAAATAGATCAATAGTGTGAATTCCGCGCCACAAATTAAAAAAAAAATATTGTGCCTCAAAATTAGTGTCTTATTTTTACTGCACTCCTAGATCCTATTTATTTCATACTTTTAGAACAATTTTGCATTTTTCTTAAAGCCCCACCCATGTAGAATCGCAAAAACATATATTGCTTTTATTGAAAATTTCTAATGAAATTTCTTAAAACAGGGAATTAAGAAACTTCCAAAATCGTGTCAAATACAAGTTATAATAAAAACTTAGATCATAAATTATACAAAAATAGAATAAAAAAATTAAACCACATCAAAATTAGACAAAAACTTAAAATAAATTTTACCACAGTAGTTTCATTTAATAAAGACACCTCTAGCGTTGTGGGTTTTCCAAAAATTTTGAAACGGAAAAATTTTCCAAGTCTCTAAATTATAATGGTTTTTTAACCCTTTCGTGGGCCATTTATTTCTCTTTTGAATTTCTCCCAGATTTTTATATTTTATTAACAATTAAACAATAGCATTTAAGGAAATATATTTTATTTTGCCGAATTTGAATTATTGTTTATTCAGATATTATCATTTTTTAATTATTATTTATTTTTCAAATTAGATAGTTACTGGTACTAAAATGTGCAGAAACATACGAAATAAGAAAGTATTATTACAATAAAAACTGTGTTTTACTCATATTTGCAGTAGAGTCGTTGAGCAGTACAAATGTCATATCAAAACAGGTGCCATAGCAGAACAAATCTCACACAAGCCTTTCAAACTTTCAAAACAAATGTGCTAATTCTATTCAGTCGATTGAACAATAAATGGCAGCACAACACTGAAGCGGGGATTAGTGTTTCCATTGTTATAATAGCAAGGCCAATATATATTATAATGGGAACTACATTTCCCATAGATGTATTTTGTAAGATCATGTAGGTGGGAAGTAATCTTCCCACGGCCCACAAAAGGGTTAAAATAAAACTAATACATTAAAGACTATCAGTAAACAAGTAAAATTATATTTATACTACATTTTTATTTATACACCTATTTATACTACAAATAAACTCCTATT
This sequence comes from Salticus scenicus, assembly GCA_963930645.1. NCBI lineage: Eukaryota > Metazoa > Arthropoda > Arachnida > Araneae > Salticidae > Salticus > Salticus scenicus. The sequence continues at coordinate 167,777,412 of OZ005657.1, forward strand.
TATATACTTTGATAATGGGGCTTGGCAATAGTTCTATCCAGAAGGAATTTATGAATAAACAAACAAAATACACTGAAATTTTGGATGAAAAATTAAAATATAATACCAAAATAAATAGAACTAAATATCAATATATTAAACTATCCAACACAAAATTAACTACACATCAAGATGAATTATTAAAATACAGTCTAGAAGAACCTATTAACATAAAAGATAGCATAGCTAAAACATAGATAGCTTTAAATAATATTCCCAAAATATAAAGTATATAACATGTAGCATGGCTCAAGATAAAATAACCAAACATCTAAAAAATAACAAAACCAATATTGAAGATATTAAAGCCTTAAAATCATTAACACGTTAATCGCCATGTCAGTCATATGTGTCTGACGCATTTTTAACACGCATTTTTAACTAGGAAATAACCCAAAAAGGAATATGATATACGCTGAGTAATTATTAACACGCTAATCGCCATGTCAGTCATATGTGCCTGACGCATTTTTAACTAAATTGTTTAATAAAGTTACCATGGCCCATGAGAAAATTTTTCTGATATTATCGTGGCGATTAACGTGTTAAAAAACAATAATCAAATAACATGTGTACTCACAGATAAAACAGGGAAAATAGCTATTTTAAATAGAAATGATTATAACAATAAAACAGAATAAGCCATAGAAAATATAAGTATCAATGGAACGAAAATTGGCCTAAACAGAAATTTAACTGAAAATACTAATAAATGAAGAAACATCACCAAACGACAAACCATTAAAAATCACAAATCACACATCCAAAACCAATCAAATGTTCAGGAAATATAAAGATCATAGATTTTGTTTTTTTGGGGATATATTTTTGTTTCAGACAACGTACCTACAGAAGACAGCAGATTGCGGCAGAAAGTGCTAGTATATAGGTAACTTATAGAAGGTTTTAAATGCTTTTAATAAAACGAATTATGACTCATGCAACACGGAGCCAATAGAAATAGACGCCGAGTGGTGCGCTATGCTAGAAGAGAGGAGACAAGTAGCAAGACCACCGAGTGCAGTTCACTAGAGACAACATACCTAAAGAAGGCCGTGGATTGCGGCAGAAAGTGCTTGTATATTAGGTACCTTATAGAAGGTTTTTAATGTATTTTAGAGTTTTACCTTTTAATTAACTTTTAAGACATTCAAACAGCTAACAATAATTTAAACTTTAATCCTAAAGGAAAATTACTTTCATTTCAATAAAAAATATATATAAAGTACTGGTTTTGTTATGGCAACACCATTCTTGCCGTCATCGACAAAAATTTTTAAATTGAAATAACTAAAAAGGAATTAAATAAAACAATTCAAATTATACCATTTACTCACAAAATTGAAAATAACAAACTTTCTGGATATCACAGTAATAAGAAAGAAAAAAAAAAAAAATGAAACCACCGTATATCGAAAGCCTAACAACAGTGTAACAAAACAATTTTAAACATAACCCCCCCCCCCCCTCCCTTAGATACAAATTAAATGCTCTCCAATCATACATAAACCCCAGAATAACTATATATGCTTAAATGGAAATCTCTTAAAAGAGGAAATTAAAAAAACCTCCGAAGCCGTATCAAATGCAGGTTTTAATAAAAACTTAGCTCAAAAATTACACAAAAATAAAATTAAAAAAATTAAACCACATCAAAAATAGACAAACACCTAAAATAAATTTTACCACAGTAATTCCGTATAATAAAAGCACCTCTAGGGTTGTAAATTTACTGAAAAACTTTGAAACAGAAAAATTTCCCCAAGTCTTTAGACTATGAAGGTTTTATAAAAAAAAAAAAAAAAAAAAAAATCTGGAGTGACTCCACTCGACTTTCCGAACATTGAGTAACTAACAGTTTTGTAGATAAAATAAAGAAAGAGGAATTGCTAAACAAACAAAAGAGAGAAAACCATAATAGAGTGTTTTTTTCTCCATATATCACACGAGGTTTTATTTAACGCTACTGAACTTTGAGCCCTTAGATCATAATGATAAAGAATTTTTCGTTTTGTCCCTGTAAAAATCTATAGATGCTAGATTCACCAAAATGCTTATAGTTAATGCAACAGTGATTTATAATATTCATACAAATTTTCAGCTCAATTGAATAAGGCGTTTAGATGCTATCGCACTTTTAAAAATTTGGTCTCATAGGCCATAATGATAAAGAATTTTTCTTTGTGTCCCTGTAAAAAAACTGTAGTGCTAGATTCACCAAAATCTATACAGTTGGTGCAAATGCGACCTATAACATGTGTACAATTTTTTTGCTCAGATTAATAAGGCGTTTAGACGCTATCACACTTTTAAAAATTTGGCCCCATTGGCCTTAATGATAAAGAATTTTTCTTTGTGTCCCTGTAAAAAAACTATAAGTGCTAGATTCTCCAAAATCTATACAGATTGAGTATCTGTGACCTATAATATGGGTATAAAATTTTTGCTCAATTGAATAAGGCGTTTAGATGCTATCGCACTTTCAAGATTTTGGTCCCATAGGCCATAATGATAAAGAATTTTTCTTTGTGTCCCTGTAAAAAAACTATAAGTGCTAGATTCACCAAAATCTATAGGGTTCGTACTATGGTGACTTACAATATACGTACCAACTTTCAGGTTAATCGAACAAAGCCTTTAGACGCTAGCGTGTTCACACACATACACACATACATACACACACACATACATACATCATCGTAAAAATAGTGAAAACGGACTCAGGGGACCTCAAAACGTATAGAAACATCAAAATCTCGAATTCGGATTTTTGACATGATTACAATACTTTCCTCACTATAGTGTTCGGAAAGTAACTAGTGCATTCAAGACTACAAGTAAACAACACTATTCAAAGAAAAGCATATAATTAATTATTCAATTAAAAGAAAAAAAAATGATAAACAAAACATAGAAATTATGATTCAAAAGTATTAAACATATATAAAGCTAGAAAGCTAAAATAAATTTTAATGACTATTATGCATGTATAATGGTTTAGTAATCTATATAACTAAGATGTTTGTGTGCGTTTTGTAGCTCACGGAGAAGCTCAATTTTGAAGCTACAAAGTGAGGGGGGGGGATGAACAAAGTGCATTTTTGTATTTATAATTTCAAAATTAAACATTAAAAATTAAAAAGAAAAAAAAAGAAAAAAGAAAAGAAAATTGGTTTTTGAAAATTTAGAAAAGATTTAGTGGCTTGCAAGTTTTCTGAGTGTAAATATAGAATTAAAAAATAATTAGATAATGAGTAATTCTTATAACAAATTTCCACATAGAATCACATGAGATTTCATTGTCAGTGACAAAGAAATCGTATAAGGTAGGGTATGACTCAGAGCCTATAAGGATGCATTTCATTAAAATTCTTTCAATTTTTTAATTTTTATTTATTTATTTATTTTCTTCATTTATTATTATTTGCTCTATTTTCAGTCATAACGTGCAAGCACACAATCATATTTTTTAATAGTTAATATTACTGAATAATGGAAGTAAATCTCTATTCAAATTAATTAATTCAGAAGTTTAGAGAAGATTCTTTTCCTTTTTTTACTTTGGCATCCTCCATGAGATTTTTCAGGTATTAATCTATTTTAAACAAATTAAATTTATTTAGGCAATTAATTGTACTTCCAGTTGCTTGCATAAAAAGAACACACATATATGTATATATCATTCACTTTAGAAATTAGTTTTAAAAAATTATTTAAAAATTATCATGTTTTCAAATATTTCATGTATCAAATGTTTTCATATAAGGTTTTTCATTAAAAATTTCAATAATGCCAATTTTATGATTAAGGAAATTTTTTTTAAATATTTTGTTCATATTATAAAAAATCTATTTTAATTATTTATGCAAAGTTCTTATTTTATGAAAAAAATTATCTCTTTTGTTAAAAGTTAAATAAATAACTTATTCCAAGTTTCAAATATTTCATGTTTTCACATTTAAAATAACTTTCACGTAAGATAAGGTTACTAGCAGCAAGTAACCTTATCTTACGCGAAAGTTATTTTAAATTTAATAATGTTATATATAAGCAAAATATGGGAGTGCCAATGAGGTCCCCAATATCAGGAATAATAGCCGAGTTCAAATTAAGGATACTTGAGGATAATATTTTTGAAGTAATGAAAGATAAAATTATGTTTTGGGTCAGGTACGTGGACGATGTTTTTGCCGTTATTCAGGACGATCAAAATGTAAACGAAATACTCGATAAACTTAATCTGCTTGACGATAATATTAAATTTACTTACGAATCTGAACAAAACAACGAGATAAATTACTTGGATGTTAAAATTAAACGCGAAAATAATAAAATAAGAACTACTGTTTACAGGAAACCAATAGCCAGTAACGAAATCGTCGATATTCGAAGTAAAACCCCTTTTAGATATAAAATTAACACAATCCGCAGTTATGTTAATCGCGCTATACTTGTATGTAATAATAAAAATGATTTGAATAAAGAACTTAAGTTTATTAAAAATTTGGCCATTGAAGCCGGATATTCAAAATTTATTGTTGAAAAACTCTATAAAAAAAGAATAAAGCAGCTAAATCATATCCCAAACCAGCAAAAAAGACAACAAAAATATACTTACTCCATTCCATATAACCAGGGAACCTCTGATAAAATAAAAAATACTGCCCATAAATTCAATATAAATATCCCGATCAAGCCGAACCCTAACATTTTCCAGATCATTAGAAACGATAAAAATATTGTTCCCCCCCTTGAGACCGCCGGTGTTTATAAAATTCCCATCGAATATCCAGACAAAAGAAAAGGAAGCTATATAAGAGTTACCAAGAGAAAAATTAAGACCCGTCTTAAAGAGCACGAAAGTGATATAAAATTTGCCCGTTCCAATACCGCGCTAGCCAAAGCATTTTGTGAAAGTGAAATAAAAGTCGATTTTAATAGCGTTGAAAAAATAGCCAATTTTAATAATCCCACATATGCTTTTTTCCACAAAAGCGTTGAAATCGCTAATGACGACTGCGCCGTTAATGACCACGAGTCGGCAAGAATAGATCCGCAGTGGCGCTGCCTGCTACAAGAGAAACGATGCTATAAAAGAGCCGTGACAGAAGACACTACTGCAATTGAAAAAGGGGGAGGATCCTCCCCAGAAAAGCTTTTTGCTGAAAAATGAAGCTGAAGTAAGGTTGTTTATTTGTTTCTTATAATTATGTTTGTGCTTCGTCTTGAATATAAATTAAAGAAAGAATTAAATTTATTAAGCCTTTATCAAAATTTGACAGTTAAGTTCATGCATAAGAGCTGTCTGTGGTCCGATAAGCACCTACACTGAAGTGTTTGGTTAAAACGCAGCCACAAGCAGTGGGGTCCCGAATCTAACATAGTAGTGGAGATATAGCTGAAAGTAGCAGCGACCTGAAGACAAGTTTTGAGCAATTTCAATCGATTTTCCTTTCTTTTTAAGTTCTTGTTAACAAAAACAAAGTGATATAAAAAAAAATAAGGATTCAAGTTCTTTGAAAATTTACTTAAATATAGTGATCACCGAAGAAACAGCAACAAAAGCCTTCTTCAATAATTTAATATCATGAAAAACGGCAGTTTTTCTAGTGACGCAAGCGCAAAAACAAACGAACGCCACGACACTCAGCAGAAACGGAAAAACGAACGAAAACTGCGACACTTATATATACAGGAATTTTAAGATCAAAGTAACCGCTGAAAGCCGACACTTAATATCTCAGGAAATATGGGAGGTTATGTTCTGATATTTTCAAAATAGACTTTCACCTTCTGTCTGATCCTACCCTGAAATCCCTACATTTCTGCGTGCAATATATTTCGAGATATGAATTGGCTCATTTAAGTTGTAAATGGACGGCGTATGTAAGGAACAAATTTTTCTCGAATATGGCTCGAGCGAATTTAGTTTAATTGATATATGATATTAATCGCTTTTATCTGATGTGCCTGACATCTCCCTTTTCCCTAGGAAAACTCTTGTTTTTTTTATAACTCAGTTTAAAAATCGAACTATTTTTTACTCCGAAAATACCGTGATGCGGCAGTTTCGCGGACGAATTTCTTCTCTTCCATCTGAAATACTGAATATCAAATAATCGTTTTGGCTCCATCTATCGGGGAGCGTCAAAAATAAACACAAAAAATAAAATAAAAAATATTTTTCTTTTTTTAATATATATATTAAATGAGTTATTTATTTAGGTACTTGTATTTTATATGACATTTGTTTATCAAAAATATTCTTTGTATTTACATTGTTTTCATGCTGATATGTTGTTAACTTTCAAAATTGGTTCTATTTTAAAAGGTGATTGCAACAACAAAAAATTTTTCCTTTATTTTCATAAAAATGACAAATAATATGATAATCATATGCAAATATTTGTAATTTTTTCAAAATTAGGTGATAAATCACTTAAACTACGGATTGAAAAAATTCTTAAAACAGAATTTGAAAATAATTAATTTGCTCATTAAGTTTCTAGTATATATATAATATATAAATTACAAAATGTTAAGCTATAATAAAATTTTGAATAGATTAAGATTTTTTTTTAAATTAAATTCATAACAAACTATACTACTTAAATATTTACCAGTATAAAATTTTCACTTTTTAAAGATTTTTCTATTATTATTTATTTTTCTCTTTTAAATCAAATCTATACCTAAAACATTATAATAAGAAATAAATATAAATAAGAAATTTTTGTCATTTTTAAAATGTACTATATTATGCCTTTGTAATGTTGCATGGTCCATCTTTTTTATCACTTTTTATAAAATTTTGAAATTTTATTTAGTTTGTTATTTTGTTCGAGTGTGACCTATAAAACAACACTTTTAATACAGTGTTATTACCATGCTCCTTTAATTTTGCGTTTTGATCATTAACCCCTAAAAAGTAATGATATCAATACAAAAAACCCTTAACGGGTTAAAAGTTTGTGACGCAGCATTGTACTTTATGGCTATAAGAATTAGAAATACGGGTCTTAAAAATAATGATATCAAATTTTCAGTGACGCTTTGATATTAATTAAATTATACATAGATTTTCTTATTTGAATTTGCTTTTTCCTTTTATTTATATTTACAGTGTAAACGTTATTTTCAACATAAAATAATATATAGCATTTACTCATTGATACCTTTCCATTCACATCTCTTATACTATGAAAGCATGTGTTTTAAAAGAAATTATATGAAATTCCAGTAACGCAGTGGTGTTACATTAAGTGATTTGTTTTTAAATTTCTCTGCAATTATTTTGTTTTGCATATTAAAGTATATGTGCACATTGAAATATTGCTTTTAATTTTCAAATACGCTGTCAAATATATCACTTTCATTAAGCTTATATTATGTACTGAAATATATTTATTTCAATGAATTATTCTACCTTTTGCGTCACGCCATCCAAAACTGTAAGTAAAATATATGGAAATGTTTACTTTGTGTCATTTCATCCAAATAAATTGAAAATGCATGCAAATAGATATCGTGATGCAAAGAAAAAAACTGTGAAATTTTTTTCAGTTTTGGATGGCGTGACGCAAAAGGTAGAATAATTCATTGAAATAAATATATTTCAGTACATAATATAAGCTTAATGAAAGTGATATATTTGACAGCGTATTTGAAAATTAAAAGCAATATTTCAATGTGCACATATACTTTAATATGCAAAACAAAATAATTGCAGAGAAATTTAAAAACAAATCACTTAATGTAACACCACTGCGTTACTGGAATTTCATATAATTTCTTTTAAAACACATGCTTTCATAGTATAAGAGATGTGAATGGAAAGGTATCAATGAGTAAATGCTATATATTATTTTATGTTGAAAATAACGTTTACACTGTAAATATAAATAAAAGGAAAAAGCAAATTCAAATAAGAAAATCTATGTATAATTTAATTAATATCAAAGCGTCACTGAAAATTTGATATCATTATTTTTAAGACCCGTATTTCTAATTCTTATAGCCATAAAGTACAATGCTGCGTCACAAACTTTTAACCCGTTAAGGGTTTTTTGTATTGATAAATATCACTCAGATTTTTAGATATATGCTTTTAAGTTAAATGCAACAAAATTAGTATATAAAATTACATTTATGAGTTTGAGAAATGTATGCGCTTAAATCATAAAAAACAATATTGGCTTGAGGAGTACTGGTTTTTTCCTAGTTTTTTAACTAATAAAAATTTCACAAATACGTTTATTTTTTCATGTAGTATATCTTTTCAGTAATGCAGGCAGACAGTAACAGACGATTTTATGTTTTCCTGACTTTATTGATAAGCAGTTAAGTGTTTCATATTTTTATCATTCCTAACGTAAATAAGTTTTAAAAATTGATAGCCTTTTTTTTTTTTTTTTTTTTTAAGAATTTTTAAATACTATTACTATAAAAAAAAAGTACTTTTTAAGGACTTTACCGATTTTTTAAGGACTTTTTAAGCACCTGTACGCACCATGAATTAAATACCTAACTAAAAATAAATAAATACATAGTAAATGACAAAGCAAAAAATAATAAACCGAATCAAAGAATATGAAACAGATATCAAGTATGATAGAACCACAATAGCATTAACCAAAGACAACAAAGAAGAAGATATATAAAAAAAAAAAATTTCAAAAAAACTTGCCAATTATAAAAAATTACACTTATATACCAAAAATAGAGAAACGGTTGAAACTTTAATAAGTACAAAAATTTGAATAAACACTATAAAATGCTAAGTTTTGTACTTATTACTTTTATATGCCAGTTATGTGGTGCTTTTTATAGTTAAAGTTTTAGATAACAAATGTGAGATGGTGCTGCCTTCTCCATCCAAAGTCAACAACAGAGGAAGATACAATGTCCAAGCCAGAAGAAGATTATTAGAACATTGAGGATGGTCAGGCCCCCGATTAAAAAGCTTCCACAACTTCAAGTATGGCATTTATATATATATATATATATATATTTTTTTTTTCCCAATATAATTTAACTGAAGTTCTTATTTAATTTTTAAAGACAAATTTGATATTTTTGTTCCAAGTTATTTAAATTTAAAGTACTAATAAAAATAAATAAATTATAGAACATTACCAATAGAAGGGTAGATTTTTCCATCTGGAGAAGATGGCGAAACAGACATATTGAAGACTAAAATAGAAGAATAAATTATGAAACAAAATATTACAATAAATAAAAAAGCTACTAAATATAGCAGACAATCTTTATTAAAAACCCTTTGGTTTGATTTAACTATATAATTTTGTGTTCATACATATCACAAAACATATTATAAATATAGTTAAAGACCTCAAGAAAAATTTCATTAATATATTATGACAGTTTTTAATTAAAAAAAAAAATACAAAATCGGTAAATTATAGAAATAAAACCTGTCACTGGGTATATTAACACTAAAGTTAAATTTTTTCCAAGTTATTCATTCAACAAACATTTTTATTCTCATGTAATATTTAATAAGAAAACCTTGTACTATTTTCTATAAGTGAATTAAATAGAAAATAAAAATTAAACAAATATAGTCCATATATGTTTTTTAATAAATAATTAACATAAATATGCAATATAAATTTTGAAATATTCAGAGATTGATGTAGTTAAACATCAAGTCGTACATTTTAAATGAAAATAACTAAAACAAAGTAGATTAGGGTAAAAATGAAACAAAAAAAGCCCTAGGTCACTACTTACTTACAATTTTTAAAACACAGTGCCAGGAAGACATGTTCTATGTGTGTAACTCAACATGTGTACAAGTACAGTAGTTCTATGTGTATAGAGTGTATCAGTGGTGTAGGCAAGGATATTGATATGGGTCAGAACCCCTCCTCCCTTAATGTTTCATTGAAAATTTTTTTATTGTATCAAATATTAAAGCAAATGTTTTTATTTTTTCTATTTATTGAAACAGAAATATAGGAATGTACCTTTTTTTTTTTTTTTTTTTTTTCTTATTTAAAAACACTTTTCAACAATAAAGTTGAAAAGTGCTTATGACTTCAATTTGTTTATTTGTCATAATAATTTATATAAGTATGCTTAAAAAGCAAGCTACATAATTTATGTCTGTTATCGGTTTCACTACTGTATGTTATGAAAAAGTAGCATTAACAGTTCATTTCCAAAGGCACACAAAATGCTTCTTATATATTAAAATAATTTGGGAGAAATCAATTTTAATGATGACATCAGAGATATTCCTAGGAATGAAAAAAAATATTCCTTGATCTTTTTTGAAGGAGTGAATTTGGCATTGTTTTGAGTAAAAAAAAAAAAAAAGTGGAAGAGAAAAAAGTTGATCTTTCGTGAATTAATGCTAAATTTTACTTCTTTCTTAATAAAATAAGTTCAAAAATAAAATACACTCCTTCTCATAATTATAAGGACACCCGTTTTTCTATATTAACTAAACACTGAACACTATTATTTAAGCAAATATATTTTTAATTAATTTGAATTTCATTTATAGACTATATTTAAAAAGTTTTATCATTTTTCTATCTTAAAAAACTTTAAATGTAGTAAAAAGGTGATTTTTCAGGTGCTCACAATTATAAGGACAGCTCGAATTTTAGTAATTTTTTTCAGTTATTCTTTAAATTAATATTTTATGGGGTCTCTTTTTAGGGTTAAACAGTCAGACATCCTCTCTGGTATATATATATATACATTTTTTTTTTTTAATATTAAGTTTCAATACCATTTCATATAGCATATATGATATTCTTAATACATTTAAACTATTTCAAATTGATTTCCACTAGCATGCACTTTTCTAATATCAGTTTTTTCAACTTTTAGTCCATGGGAAATGCAATAATACAAAAGTTTCTTTCTTCAAACTATTTCCTATTGCGCTAAAAGTAGATTAAAAATGTAAGTCTTGTAGAAAAAAATATTATTAACCCCCAAAATCTAACAAAAATCTGATAATTTCACGTTTAAAATTTGCGGATATTCTCTTGATGTTCATAATAATAGAAAAAATTACTAAATTCAGTCTGCCTTCAGTAGAAGCAGCTCCCCAGAGCACCATAGATCCACCTTTAAAATGCCCGATTCATATCTGCCTTTAAAAAATCTGCTCTGTCTTTCACTATCTTCAGATCATGTCAGTAACTGTTAAAACTATTTGGTTAATAAAGAATAAAATGTTTTTCATCCCAAAATGCAACATTTTACCATTTAATATTGTCTTTATTCAACTTTAACACAGACGTTCTTTCCCTCATTAAATGCTGATTGATTATTACAGGTTTTTTATTCATTTTAACATATTATTAATTATTTTAAACATGCATAAATGTGGACCCTAACCTTTCTTTACAAATTACGAGCAAATTCAGAAGCAGTCATTATGAGTAGAACAGTAAGAGGAATTATGAGTCTTCGATCTCTGTAAAACAACTCTGATTTTGCATCAGATCTCTCTCCTATCGAATCAGCAGTTCAACGTTTGATCACATTTCCTTCAGCAATTCTAGATCTTTGAATTTCATTAGAAATTTGGCGGATTGAAATTATCCTTCCACTTAAAAAACACATTTATCATACTTCACTACTTGAACGTTCTTTTTTTTTCGAGGAATTATCAGTAATGTCCGTCCAAAAAAAATTGAAGGCTTATATATGAATTAATCTAGCCCAGTAGTTAACAAATTCGCATGTCAACTGTAATTTATCCACTAGTAAGTTAAATAAAACGAAAAAATCTGGATTGTCCCTATAATTTTGAACACCTAAAAACGTGGAGAAAAACACATTTTGCATTACTTTTTATTAATTTTGTTTCATATTAAAAAAATTATAGCAATTTTGGTTTTTAGAATACTAGGTATATTAAGTGCACTTAGTATAATCTTGTTCACAATTATTTTTACAATAGTTATTTCAAAATATAAAGTGTCCTTATAAATATGAGAAGGAGTGTATATGTATATGAACTCACGTTATAAGTTACTTAAATTATGAGTTCAAGTTATATTATATGGACTAGCCAATTGTAATAATATTCCTTTCAGCATAATTTGTACAATATAATATCAGAACTCAGAATATGAACATAATGTGACTCAGTTTATAAATTACAATGAACACTGAAAGATGATTAGGCCATATGTGAATCTGAGAAATTCTAGTATTGATGCAAATGTTTACTGTTTTGCTCAAAATAATTTTAATTATTGAAACTTTTTATCCATTGTAAGAGAAGATATTGATTTTTTTTTTTTTTTTTTTTAAGTATGCAGAGCATTGAATTGTAGAAAAGAATATAAACTTTTTCAGGTACATTTAACAAAATACACTAAATTTAACCTAAAAATACAAAACGTGAAAAATACTCGTTAAAATTTTAAGGAGTATTTTTAGATTTTAACCCTCGCTTTCCCAAGATGATGTCATTTTGACTCCATTTTGAGTTTGAAATTTAGCACATTCAAAAAATGTGCTAATTCGAAAGAGATAGCAAACGTAACCAGTGGAATGTGTCATGACGATTTGTTCTAAACGATAGACAAGGGCGCATTGCTGGTGATTTTCGCCAAATGTGCCAAACGGCACCTGAAAGCAATTTTTCTGCAGTAACGCCTTGATCTTGGGAAAGCAAGGGTTAAGTTAATGCATAAAATACGTTTGTAGAGGAGTTACAAATATCTCTGGATGACATACTGTTTCAAATTTTATAAAATAAGTTATAATACAGAAAAAATAATATTTATTGAAAAAATAATTTAAACTGTCAAGCAGTGATTTTTAAGTTAAAAAATTTAGTGTTTTATGTCCCCATAACGAAATATTTATAAAAACTGATCAAATTTTATAATTTAAACAAGAAATTTCAGCTAAATTAAATTGTTAACAGATAAAAATGTTACATAGAATTTTAGATTATGAATTGCTTAGCAAAGTAAACTTATCTTTCTAGAATATGTACATACAGCAGTGGCAGATTTAAGGGGGGGGCTAGGGGGCTGAAGCCCCTCCCCCCCCAAAACACTGACATTCACAATTGAGTATTGCAATTGTAAATTTTTTATTGATCTAGAATAACATTTTGAAAAGTCTTAGCCCCCCCCCCCCCCACAAAAGTTAAGTTCTGGATCCACCACTGACATACAGCAGTGATAAGTGAAATGAATTCAAACATGCTCTTTTCTCTGAACATAGGAATTGTTTTTTATTTTTCACTTGTAAGAAATAATCAAAAATCTTATTTAAAAAACAATTAAACATCATCATCACAATATGCACTTAATCTTAGTATTAACGAACATTCCCAGTTTGAATAATATGATTCTAATATACTTTATTAAGCAGAAACATGATATTTTTGTCTCTAGGTTAATCGATTATACTAAATCATTATTATAAGAAATACTGCAAGGTTAAAAATGGAATGAAATATTAGTTTATTATAAAATATTCATAGCCTTAAGGTTTACTCTTTTGCATCTTGGTTGCGTGAACACACTATATATACCATTACATATCTAGACAGGTATAAAAATAAATATATGCACTACATGTATGTAAATATTGACAGATAAATAAAGATAGGCTGCAATCCCTGTCTTAAAGATTTTACGTATCGCTATGCAAGTGTATTATTTTTTATTTACTTGTTGTTGTTATACTGAATGGCTTGTTAAAAAACAATTGTAAATTATTCAATGCACAAAATTATCTACATTTATGAATGTAATTAAAAGAAGTCTAAACATTATCAAATATACAAGAGTTTGAAGATGAAAATTTTCTAGAAGGGTTAATGAACAAAGATTAAACTGAATTCATATTCAACCAAATTCTACAGAAATTATTTATCTATTTTTATCTATTTATTATTTTTTTTCTCTCCTAAAAAAGTCAGAAAGAAGAAAAAAATATTTAACTTTCTGATGTGAACTTTATTAAAGAAACAATTTATTTTCAAAATTGGGTCTAAAATTCTAGATTCATCTAATATTTTTTTAATTAAAACATTTAAATTAATTTTCAAAATATATATTTACTACTCTAATAATTGCAGAAAAGAATGGTAACAAAAATTTCAGTGAATAAATACATATATATATACAAAACACTCTCTAAACAGAATAAATAAATAAAGGAAAACATAAATAAATAAAAAAAAATTAACTAATCATTTATGGGAAAGATATTTGGTCTTTCTTACCAGAAGAAGTAATTATTTATTTTTTCTTTTTTTTCGATTTTTACAAAATTATTCTTATATAACTATAATTCTTTTTCTTTTTTAATGATCAGCTGAAACTTTCAAGAACGCTACGCTGGAACTTTCAATATCACGAAAATATCAGCAGTAGTTTCTGAATCATAATAAATTCACAAAAAAACGTTCAAGTAATTCTTCCACGGTACATTTCGCCAGATAACATGCGCAAAAGCATTGGCGATGGCGCTTGGCGGCACAGAGCATCGAGCTTTAATTTAGGTAGAGAGAGAAATGGCAACCCCTTGTGTGGCCCACTGAGCTGAAGAACAACTGGAGGAAATGCTAGACCGGTTTTCGCGTGCCGTTTTTGGAAGATTCGTCTTTCTCCCATAGTTTTGTTTTCTGAGCGGTGCATGGCAAAAAGGATTTGATACCTTTATATTTCAATGTAAAATTGGGCAAAGGAATGTGTTCTTATCGGCTTTATATGAAATATAGTTATGAATTTTTTGGTGGAACATGAAAGACAAAGAAATAATTTATTGATTTCCAAAGCTACATTACTTTAAAAATCAATTTTATTACAAAAAATTATATCGTCTTCTGAGTAGTAAGCAGTCAGAATTCCATGTTGCTGATCCTTTTTTTTTCCCTTTCTATTTATCGTTATGATTATTATTATTTTTCTTTCTTTTTTCAACTTTTTTTTTACGACAAAACAGGTTTCATGAAACAGTTTAACAATTCGCAATTAGTGCCTGATTATAAATATTTTCACCGCTAATTAATTAAATATACAAAAATTTCTGTAATAAATTGATAGAATTAGCAGTCTATTAACTTCATCCTATATTCAATAAAAGAAAGTATTGGAAGCGTAAAAATTTTCGACTTTGGATTTTCGATAGATTTATACATTTTCTGATTTATTTAACCCTTTAAGTTAAGTGCCGCTATATGAATCCCACTGAAACTGAAAATATTTGAATTTTCGTATGTGTTGTGTTTCAATGTGCATTTCTAATTATATGTAGTTTAACTAATAAAAAAAGGTTTATTTTGTTAGAAAATATAATATGGTTCCAAAATAGGAGACGTGGCACCTAATGAGCGTAAAATAGATATTGATAAACTGAAAAACCCTTTTAAATTAGTTATATTGATCCCAGTTTGTTATAATAAAAAAAAAAAAAGGAACTGTTTTATTTTATATCCCCTGCACTCAAATGACTTATTTTCAGTTTTTTTTTTTCAGTTAAAACAGACATTTTGTTTGAATAATTAAAAAAAAAACAATAAAATTAGGCACTTCAGTATTCAATGTAAATATATATATATATATATATATTTATCTTAATTACAGTCGGTAACAAAAGTGTCCGAACACTAGCAAAAATTCCTATGTAAGAAAAATACACTTCATACGGTTTTGTTAAATAAATCCTTGTCGAATCATGTTCTTAGACTGACTACGAACAGGATTCGACAAGGATTTATTTAGCAAAACCGTATGAAGTGTACTTTTTTTACATAGGAATTTTTGCTAGTGTGTCGTTTGTTTCAACTGTACGTGTACTGTGTAGAGAAAAAAAAAATAATGAAATGTTCCCGCAGCACGAACTTTGGCGCCTAATGAGTCAACATATTAATCATTTTTAGAAAATGTCTGGATGTGTGTGACAAAAATTTTGTTGCAGCTCTCGATCAAGAATCAACGAACAATATTTCATAAAAAGTTATATTTAAATGCAACTTGAAATAAATTGATATCTCTGAGCTTTTTGTGCATATTGCTCAACAGATAATGCCGCTGTCTTTCAGTTTTTATAGTTATCTTTAGTGTGATAGTATGAACAAAGTTTAGTATGAATACACAAAATGAGGCAAATTAAAAAATATATATACTTATATATATAAATGAAAAAAAAAGTGTTTAGAATAGTAATAGCCTCACTCCTGCACCCCTTACCAATGACCGAGCAGTTCTACTCTCAAAGCTGGTAGACGGGAAGTGCCGGGGGTCGAGCCCAGATCACGTTCTAGACATATCTGTCCGAAGTTCGGTTTTGGAGTTTCGATGGTTTTCTTCAAAACACATGTACATGTGGGCAAAGATTCCTTAGAAACACCACTGCGGAGGGCATATCACTAGTAGTGGCATCAGAAATTCCCCGACGGGGGGACACCACCTCCCCGACAGAGGGGCACTATATAAAGAGAGTTTATTATATGAGGATTTATCAAAAACTGCTATACTATACTGTTAATAATATTACTGTTAATATTTGTACCATTCCATTTGTTAGTACTCCTCATGGTTTTCGAGATCATCGTGTAACAGAAACACAGACATTTTCTAAAAATATCATGGTCAAAACGTTTTCTAGATCTCTCAAAACGTGTATATTCATGGAAAACTGGAAGCTGAAAATTTTTATGAATCCAATACTTTCTTCTATTGAATATAGAATGGGAAAACTGGAATGTTCCATATTTGTAAAAGGAAAGAAAAATGCTGCTAAAAGTAGAAAAACTGAAAATGTTGTATTTGTTCCCCCGAGAGATTTTAGGAGTATGCCCCGATGGGGGTTACAGACTCCCCGACGGGGGGGCCTGTGCCCCCCCGGCCCCCTAGCTGGTGCCACCCCTGCATATCACCTAGGACTAGGACACTTGTGTAGACAAACGGCCTTAATTTACACCAATATCAGCCCCTCTCTTTTCTTCAAGGAGTAAATTTTTATTGTGAATATTTTTAAAAATAACTCGTGTATATATCTTTAAAAAAAAAAAAAAAAAAAAACTGGTTGAACCACGCATCAGTGTAGATTTAAAACTAAGTTATCTTTTATTTATTTTTTTAAAGCAAAAATTAAACGTATGATTTTTTCACCATTTTTTTCTTTCTTGTAAATGGGGACTGATGGGTTCGATCCTAGGTCGTATTCGTCAGTTTCGCTTTTTGGAGTTTTTCGTGGTTTTCTCGAACACTCTAATAAATACGGGATAGGAACACTTAAAAAGCCCCCGTGTAGGACACACCACCTATGCCTAGAACTCCTGTGTAGTCATTTGGTGCCCTCACATCAGCACCTTCAAATCTACCAGATTTGATTTAAGTTTAATATATTCAATATATCATTAATAATTATTATCATTATTATTACGATTACATAATTAAGTTTAATAAATTCAATATAAATTTAACATATTCAATATGAAATATATAATTTGATTAAGTTTAATATGTATTTATATATATATATATATATTGTATTTTTGTGGATTCATCTTATTCAGTGTTTCTTGGTTTCATCTATTCAATGTTTGAAAAGGTTTTCAATATATACATATGTCTTATTTTGTTTTTATATAGATTTATTTTTTTTTGTTATTTTTAGATAAATGAAAAAAAAAAAAAAAAAGAAAAACTGCATCATTTGTACTTTGGAGAACCTATCGCATAATTACAGATTAGATAAACAATGTAATAGTGACACATAGATACATTATATAGCAAGATTTGAGCATGTAGTTAAAATGCAAGTGTAATGTATTGAAATCTTTACAATGAATCTACTAATATAAAGTATTCACATGATAATCAAACAATTTGTATGCATTTACTATTTGAGCATATAATGGCCATACCCTCTGGAGAGGATCAAAATTGTGATTACATGTCTCCAGACCGTCCTTAGGAGTGTGTCCCAGACCGTCGCCAATTACCAATTACGCAGTACTGATGCAACGTTAAACCCAACCAACCAAACAAACTTAACTGCACTCGTGCTATTCTGTCCGATAGCATATTACAGTAGAATTTCGTACAATGCGCTCCCATAAAACGTGATTTCGTATAACGCAACGAAAAAACTGCGACTATTACTCATACAACGCGATAGTCTCGTATAGCGCGTAAAATAAGTTAAACATTTTCTCACATTGTAAAAAAGTCTGTAAATTTACTTGAATGATTATCCAGTCTTTGTTAATTAAAAATATTTCTCAGTGAAAAATATATAATAAAAAATGTCTATTTTTATTCTGTAAAAAAATAAATAAATAAATAAATAAAACAAAATAAATAAATAAAAATAAGTAAAATAAATAAATGTTTCTACTTCCAAAAATGTGTTACAAATCACTCAACAGAGAATTAAAGTAATATAAGCCATCAAATGTTTATATGTAATAGTTTTTTACATCTCTGTTTATTTTTCGTTGTAATATTATATACGATTTAAGATACATGACTTCCAGTAGTTTTTTTGTTGAAATTTATTACAATGCATAATTTCTGATTTTTTGCATAGAAAATCAAATGTATACACTAGCCTGTTGTTTATATGGGAAGAGTGAAGCTGACAGTTTTAAAAAATTAGCGGTTTATAAAAATAAAAAAATAAATAATAGGTCAAGAGGATGGGTAGTGGACCTTGTACCAGTAATGAACACTTTTAAATTTAAACTCTGAAAACAAGTTTTCTAATTCTTGTATAGGTTACAAGCAGCATTCAGAGTTGGTGTTTTTACTATTAATATCTCGGACTACAAATATTTTCAGTCATCAGTTTTAAATTACTATTAGATTAACTGAAAAAAAAAAAAAGAATTTTATGTAATTTTGCTTTTTATGTTTGTAATTTTCAGTTTCCGTACTTGTATTTCGATCGTCTCAACCTCTTTTTATCTTATTTTTTGAGAACAGAATTATGGCATTCAATGAAGTTTTCACTCAGCAATTACATATATGCGAATCATTTAAGTTGTAGCAGTGTAGATATTAAAGCTGATTTACAAGGGTCCTAGGCCTAGGTGAGTCGGTTTTAACACCGGGTGGGGGGTGGGGGGGTTCTTTCTAAGGACAACTAGTCCGTAGTTGCACAAGTTTCGGAGAAAACCATGAAAAACTCTGAACAGCTAGGCCGAAGTGCTCGACATGGGATCGATCCTGGCACTACCTGTTTACCAGCTTTGAAAGCAGAACCTCTCGGCCACTCAATTCCTTTATTATTTTGAAAAAATAACGTGCTTTAGAATAGTGAAAGTAAATTTCGATATACAGTCAAAATAAAAAATTCCGAAGTGTAATAAATTTCTTTTAGGCTTTATCAAGATAGATTTTATACGACGTAATAATGAAATTAATGAATCAGACGTCTGCATATATTATTTATTTTGTTTAATTAATTAATTAATTTTATTTCGAGAAAAATTTCTAAATATAGATGATCTTGATTTAAGATTTTGACTTTATTTTTAAGTTTGAATATTGAGATTGAGGTTATTATGTTTACTATCACACTGGAGTTATGCAATTTCCAATTGATGATGGTCATTAATACATCCCTAGGGGCAGTCCGGAAACAGGTTATCACACATTTGATCCTTTAGAAGAAGATGGCACCTCCACTTCTGCAACTATTTTTTACAGAATATGTACAGAATATATAATGCTTTGCAGCCCGACAGATTTTACACATACCAACCACCGTTAGTGTACATCTAGAGTATCGAACCCGCGATCCCCCAATTACATGCTCGACACTCAACAGACCAGGCCACGGAAGACCTACTTTTCTGAATTTTAGTGTAAAATGAAGACTGTAATTCAACCTAACGATCAAACAGCAATTACCGAAGAATTTCAAGGTACACCTGAACATGCTCTTGAAACCTTGACAAAGAAAATACTTTAGTATAAGTAGTACAAGAACTACCAAATAATAAACCGACAAAAAGTAGAAAGTATTGCTCTCATCTCAAAGATCAGACTTCAGTTGCCAAGTGCCAAGTTTTAATCACAATTCAGGCAGTGTGATTCGGAATGCAATTAAAGCCACAAGTTCTGGTCTAATGATCCTAAATGAGCAAAATACAATCGTAAAGAGATACCCCATTTCAAGCCCACATTGATCAGGCAGTTCAGTCCTATTATTTAAAAAAAAATTCTAAATCAACCGGCTATTCCTCAAAATTCAAGAAAAGAGAGCGTCAGTCATTATTATTCTAAGAGTCATCGATTCCTAAAATATCAAATTTATTATAATGTAAAAATTGAAATGAAAACTGCTATAAAAATATGAAAAAAGTACGATCAGGAATTAACAATAAAAAGAAGGGAAGGAACTAGAATAATTGTAGAGGAAAAAAGAAATAATAAGAAAAGGGAAATTATTAAGCAAGAAGTAAAAAAAGAAAAAGGCTTTAGAAAAGGGAAGAAATCAAAATGAAAGAAGGAAACATTTCGAAGAACATATGAATGTAGCAGAAGTACTTTCGTTTATTAAAAAAATATATTTTTTTTTTTCTGCAGAATCGTTTTATATTTTGCTTATATCTGCAAAAATTAAAAGGTATATTCCCCCCTTTTCCCAGATTTCAATCTATCCAAAACTTTTTATTTTGTCTTCTAGCGCTATATGTTTTTTCTCAACTCCTCAGATATTTTATTTATTTCAGTTCGCATGCCTAAAATATATTTTTTTCTAATGAAAATATCTTTTCATTTACTTATTTCCGTTGCAACTTTTATCATATCAATCTATCCTTTTCGAAAAATACTTTATAGTTTCTCCAACAACACTGTGAAGTTATCGCGTGACGATTTCTTTTCTACAATCAAGCTTTACTTTTTCACTGTAGATAAGGATTGCCCCGTTACTATGCCAACACCCAACGCTTTTGGTCTCATTACGGATTGAAATCGTCTGCTCAATGAATATCTCATATAACGTGATTTCCTATTATGCGGAACGCATTTCTAGCATTATACGAGAGTCTACTGTAGGTTTTTCTTTCTGGTCAGAAGAAATTTTGTATTTGTTATACTTGGAATCGGTCAATTCACTGTAATCAAGAAAAAACTCCTCCTGAAATGTATCCAGTGCATAAACCATCAGTTCATCACATTAAACCTTTTGGCTTGGTTGTATATGTTAGAATTCCCAATCAAAAACGTGATCATAAGTTAATGCGTAAAACGATAAAAGGTGTAACTGTGGGATATGCCTCTGAGAACAAAAGGACAGAGAGTTTGGACTGTGAGTGAAGATAGGGATGTTGAAAATACAGTGCCTAGAATATACGGTGTGGCAAACGCTTATGATCAAATGTTTAAAATACTGCTAAAAAAATTAAGCTTCTCAGATAGCATTGCGATCGAATTTTTTGCCCAAATCAAAGAGCTGATTGGCTTTTCCCAGTTTCATTTGCTTAATCACATGATCTAAGCACATAATTAACCAATAGGGAGTTTTTCAAGCAATAAACTCAATCGCACTGACCTCTGGTGAGAGGCTTAATTTTTAAGACACTGATTTGCTGGTCGCTTTCCACACAATGTGCTCTAAGCGCTGTAGTGAAACTGAATATTTAACTTTTTCCGACCAGATCTTTAAAAAGTATAGTGGAGCGGTGATGGGCCCTTCATTGGATGATTTCAGTCAACACACTTTTTTGATCGTATGGCTTCTAATCCTGTTGAACTTGTATTTGGAGGCAAATTTAATGATCCTGATGAGGAGTCCGTCACAAACGAATCTGATGCTTCTGACTCAACATCCAAAATTGTATGGAAGAGAAAAACAGTTTTTAGATACTTAGGCAATAGAACTGATATTTACTATTACCGAGGAAATAAATCTGCTAGATTGAGATGAGTTAACGAGGTAAAATATTGTTTGAAAAATACAGTGGGCGATCAAATTATTAGAAATTTTGTTTTTATTTTGAGATTTTTTCGATTTTCTAAAAAAATTACTAGACGAAATGGCTAGAACTTCAGACCTGCAAAACATTTAAAAACTCATATTTTCCTTTAGTCACATTGAAGTTAGGGGAACAATCACAAATTGAAGAAGTGTGAAAATACTTTGGATCAACCTGTATCATAAAAAGCAACAAACGACCTGTAACTTTAACGCATTGTTGCCCATACTTTGTACAATATTTATATGTTTTGTTGTAGGAATTGCGCAATTATTTAGGCAGATATATAAAAAAAATTTCAAAAATTATTAATTTTTTTTGTAAGTCTTTTGCTTATAACTAGAAAGGATTTTGATAAAATTTTACAAAACTTACAAAAAATTTCACAAAACATTATAGGAACATTATCATGAAACATAAATTTCACACATGTAGTATTTGCTGACATATGACCATTTATAGTTGTTATAAGTCATCTTATAAATATTTAATCATAGTTACAAACTTTATAAAGTGTAAAAAAAATAAATGCTGTAAAGTAATTAATTAAATTAAAACTAGTTTGATATGACTTACGATATATTTTAATAACTCTCGTGACCACATTTTTGTTTATCTTCATGTACAAGTTTATTCCACAGATTTAAATGACTCAGATTGTACATATGTGACTGAGTAACAGAGTGAATTACAGTTATTGCTTTCGTTATCATTCACTTACCACACGATGTCCTTACCAGTTGCCAAATAGCAACAGCAAGATGCAAATGAAGAAATATTTGTGTATAAAAAGTGTTTTTCAGCTATGGCTTGTGCCTTTTCTTTTTAACGTTGTTACATAATATGCAGCAAAGAGGTTAGGGGGTACATACAAATAAAACACTTCCAGTTGCAAAGCCGTTTGCAGTCGTTCCAAATGTATGACTGCAGTCGGCAGCAAAAGTATCCATGTACTAGCAAAAATTCCTATATGAAAAAAGCACACTTAACACTGTTTTGTTAAATAAATCCTTGTCGAATCGAGTTCTTAGACTAAGAACAGGATATGACAAGGATTTATTTAACAAATCTATATTAAGTGTACTTTTTTTACATAGGAATTTTCGCTAGTGCTCTGTTACTTTTGCTGCCGACTGTATTTGCAAAAAACTTGCAAAATTTAGGTCATCAAAATTCCAAGCGTTCCGTTTGTATGTAACCCTTAGAAGAATATAGAGATGTAATGAACGTCTTCCACGTGAAGCCTAGTGCAACCCTAAAAACCTGTTCAAATGTAGCCCAAACTTTTGCACGTGTAGTGTATGCAGTAAAGAATAGTCCAATCTTTCATACATAGTTAAATGTTTCTTTCCTGGAAAATCACTACGCTGTTCGACCACGCCCAAAAGTTTGGGCTACATTTGGGCATTTAATTCTGAGAGATAACCGGCTTCACAATGCATACCCGGTTTTAAGTTTGACACCATCTCTATATTCTTCTAACCTCTTTGATATGCAATGATTTTTTAGTTACCAGCAAATTGTGCTGGGTTAAGTTTTATTCTTTTTCTTATTTGTAAATATTCATGCCAAAATAAATGTTTATCAATGTTTAAAAGTTTCTTCATTTAGTCGTTGTAGCCATGTATTTAAATTTCCACTGAAGTTATTCTGCAAAGTTTAAGTTTATTAAAACTTTAATTCAACAAGGTTATGGGTCCAGTTAATGCCTCTCTAAACTTAAAGTATTCAGTCTGCAGAGTGCAGAAATTATGGCTTAATGATGTGGAAGTGAAGAGTATTGTTTACATCCGAACTTCAGTTTGTTAAGTTTAAATGAACTGTTCCAGCTGTAAGTAAATTTTATCAAATGATTAACTCATTGAAATGCTGAATATGCAAGACTGCTAAGTGTTTCTATTATCCATGGAAGAGTCTAGACAAACTTTTTTTTTTCTCTTTTCGCTAGTTAATATTAGTAAGTTGAAATGGAGGAAAAGGAACATAGGACTTTGCTGACGTCTACTAACTGGGATAGTTATAGTTGGAAAATGGAAGTTAAAGTAGCGTTGATGTATTATGGATACAGATGCAAGGCTTCCAAAACACCCAGTTTTTTTCCCTGGGAATTTAAGACAAAATTGGAAATTTTGAAAATTCCCCAAAACTGGGAATTTTGAAATTATGAATATTTTTATAATTTTTGTATTTGTTAAATATTTTTTGTGTATAAACAGCCTCCGATCCTTAAATTAATTTCAACTTTAACTTCTGCGTAGATTTCATTTCCCTTTTCCTTTCAAGCTAATTCTAGAATCTTCGATGTTCATGTTCATTCCGTAAACGAAGAAAATAATTAATTATAATTAGTTCGTCGCTAACACTAACGGTAAGTTTCTGTCACCATATTCATTAATATTAGCAGTTATACTAACTGAATCACAAGTGGAAGTCTATAATTTTATTTTTTTATAGAATACTTTATATTAATAACAATTATAATATTAAAATTTGTAGTGCTTAAAGGAAAAAAACAATTGTTTTTACTGAGCACAAAGTAGCTAATACATGTTATTATCTAGAATAATGTAGTGAAATTAATTGAGTTTTAGGCTTATGAAATAATCTTATCTTGTGGAATTAAAAACTATATGTAAGAAGTGTCTGTGGAGAAAAATGCTTATAAGAAAACAATCCTAAGTCTAATTTTTGCCAATCAACAAGCCTAAGAAAAGTAACATGTTATGATTCAAAGAATTATTTTTTCTTAATCATACCATTATCTTTTAAGCTTATATATTTTGTAATTATATCACCATATATCTAGTAAAAAAGGGTTTTATATTGGAATATCTTTTCAGATATATAAAGTATGACTTGTTTATATATGAAACGCTAATGATTTGGCTGCAGTTCTAATAAATTGAAAATTAAATGGTAAATTAAAAGAACGTTATAAGCTTATCAGTATATCAAAGTCTTTAAAATTGTTTTTTATATTAAGTAAACAACATATTCAGGGCATTTAGCACAACTCTTTCAAAAATTAAGGGACTTTAGGGACCAAAATTAAAAAAAAGGGACTTTAGGGACCTATTTATTTTATGTGTCCTGGAATATATATATATTGATTTTTTTCCCCCTATGATCCCCTACCA
Organism: Salticus scenicus; assembly: GCA_963930645.1. Classification (NCBI taxonomy): domain Eukaryota; kingdom Metazoa; phylum Arthropoda; class Arachnida; order Araneae; family Salticidae; genus Salticus; species Salticus scenicus. The sequence continues at coordinate 167,802,540 of OZ005657.1, forward strand.
AGCGTAATCCGAATAATACCTGAAATCAAATAATTTAAAAATATATACAGTCAGTGTCAAAATATAAAAATATATAGAGTCAGTGCTATACTTTCGGTTTTGCTGAATACCTTAAGATAAGATAAACAATAAGATGGGGCTTGGTCCCCTCCATCTCTAAAAAATTTAAAGATTTCACTGCTCTTTGTAATGCAAAATGAAAAAATTCCAGATTTTATGTTAAAATGAATATTTATCTGTCAATGAATTAATTGTCCTCAAAATTTGCCATTCTAAGTGTGTTGTGCATGAATGTGTTGCCCCCTCCCCTCTCCTCCATTGGGGATTTTCTTAAAGAATTGTTAGCCTATATTTATGAGAGTTTTTCAGAAAACCACACAAATAGCTAGGCCCACGGTGTGACCTGAGTATGAATACGGAATTTCTCCTTCCTCATCTTTGAGAAAAGAATCTTTCAATTCAACAACTGCTGTGGTTTGCTGCTTTAAAATTCATTTTTTTACAATTACAACACATGCATCAGCTTGTGTTTTGCATGGAAAGCAATAATTATGCTGCATGTAACTGTCATGAACTTTTGCAAATAATTAAAAAGTATATGTCTGCAAAAATTTGAATGACAAAATAAAACATGCTTTAATTAAATTATAAGCTTTATTTGAAGTTTTACACAGTTTTCTGGCAACTGCCCTCAATGCTTGTGTGATAGTCTACGAAATAAAAAGAAACTAACAGAACAAAAATAAAAAGTTAATAATTGAGGAAAAACAAATGAAGAACAAACCACCTAAAATTTAAAATCACGCATCCAATACTGCAAAAATGAATATGTTTAGCAAATTTAAAATCGTAAGAATTACCCTAAATTTTACTAAATAGTAAATAAAAGGGAAAGTCCAACTTTCCTTCAGAACATATATGAAAGACATTTACCGTGAAATCCTCCCCCTTCAAACAATAGCTTAAGTTCTACTGGCAACTTTATAAGAAAACTAAGAGAAATTAATGAAAATAACACTATTGTGAATTTTGATGGCATTAAATTGTTCCCATCAACAACATTAGCAAAATTATAAATGAAATAATGAAAAAAAGAAATATAGATAAAACTAAATCAGCACAACATTAGTAGCAGCAAACAACTTAATTCTCAATGAAAATTACTTTAGATTTAAAAGCAAATGTTACCAAAAAAAAAAAAAAAGAGAAGAAAAAAGGGGAGTGGGAGTCCCAATGGAATCCCACTATTCAGATTCATCACTGAATTAAAACTTAGGTTAACAGAAAAAATATTTTTTAAAATTTTAAAGATGAAATTAAATGTTGGTTTAAATATGCCAATGATGTTTTTGCTGCCAATGACAAAAACTGAAAAATTGAAAAACACTAGAAAAATTAAATAAAACAAACCCTAATATCTAAATAAAATATGAGAACTTATAAACTAAATAAAATATGAGAAAAGCTGATAAAAGAAAAACCTAGAGTATAAACTATAAACTATATAAAAATAGAATTAACTCATATTGAAAATGGACAGAAACCAAAAGAAAAATATACTACAGCAATTTCATTTAATAAAGGTGCACCCAATAAACCTAACAGATATTTTCCGGCGTATAATTAATGACAAAAACTCCATAAACCCCTTAGAAATTGCAGGCATTTATGAAATAAAATATCAAACAGAGGAAAATACAAACAGGTATTACATAGCTATGACTAAGAGAAAAATAGATAAAAGAACATGAAAATGACTTTAAGTATAATAGAGCTACTACAGCCCTAACCAAAAATAATACAGAACAAAATTTAAAAACACTTTAAAATAAAATGTAAAACAACTAGCAACTTTTAAAAATCTTACATGCACAAAAAAAATCATGAAACAAGAGATTTTAGCCAAAGTGCAGTTGCAATTGTGTGGAGGGCAGTAGGAGTATTAACCCTTTCCGGCGCAAGACAAGTTAGAAGATTTAAATTATACTGCCACCGGAATTCATGAACTAAATTAAACTAAAAGAAATTTTAAATTTTAGGGTTTAAAAAACTGGCCTTTTCTGATATGTTATAAACGTGAATTTTTGCTAAAAAATTTCCGGGATGAATTTTTGCAGCTGGATGTTAAATTTTGCGTCCTCGCAGCGAGGACACCACGCGTTAAAGGGTTAACCAGAGATGGCTACCTACTCGGATCGAGAAATCAAACAAGAGAAGAATCAGCCACTACAATACTTGACCATCACACAAACAGCTAAGATGGAGATGTGAATTGTTCATACATATAATAATTACCAAATGTAATCTAGGATTTATGAAAAAAGGGGTGATACAACAGAATACAGAATCACAGCACTGAGCTAGAAAAGTGTCATAATGAAGTCTCGATATCAAATAAAATTGCACCCCTTCTGACAACTCACAGTTGTCAGACCATGCAGCAGACGACAGTCAAACACAGCTGGTACATTTTTAACTTATACCATAACAATGTTAGTACTCACTTTTTTATTCATCTCCCCCCCCTCCCAACCCTACTCAATTTTTTTTTTTTTGAAAACTGATTTTCTTTTTATTTAATTGTAACTGCATACTGGAGAAAATTATTTTACAGAAAAGGTGATGTAAAAAATTGGCAGGTACTAATAATGTTACAGAATAAATTAAAATAGTGGCAATTCCGAGTAAAATGAATATCCAACTATTATCCTGGACGTCTAGAGATGTGTTTGGTGGTCATCAAGGTTGAACTTGTAATTGGACTCATAACTGAAAATAATTCATTTCCTGATCAAATGTATCCAGTACAACTGTAATGATTCTACTACTATGTAACAGTGAGGGACGATTAGCAAAACAGTCTTTTTAATTTTAGCCCCCAAGCCCATTCGCTGAGTTATCTATGAATAATAGTGTTCTTGTTACACATCAGATCATTGGCCGCCAAAAGGTAATCATTTTAATATCCTATTATAAGTTATGTACATACACAAATTTATCACATTCTAATAATTTTTTGGGCATAACTAAAACTCATGATTTTTAGTGGAGGGAGAAAAAAAAAGGGACTTAGGGACCATTTTGGCAAAAAAAGGAACTTTTAGGGACCTGAAAAGAGTTAAGGGACTTTTAGGGACTTTAGAGACCACACTAAATGCCCTGCATATTATTTGCTTTAGAGATTTCTAATTTGATTTTTCCCCACAAAATTCCCAAATTTTCCAGTTTTTTCCCCAAAACTCCTGGCTTTTCCCTCTTGGTTTTAAATTCCCGGGTTTTTTGCATCTCTAATTATGGAGCTTTGTGGTGAAGGAAAAGTACTCAGAATAGCAAGGTAGTGACAAGGAAGCCCTGACTTGTAAAGAAGGGAATAAGTCAAAGCTCTGAAAAGACAGAGCTTTTACTATAATCTATCAATCATTAAGTCCCGAATTCAAGCAATTAATCAGCAACCTTACTGATGGTTACAAGACCTGGAAGCTTCTGCATGAAAATTTTGAGAGGAAAACAAGAGGTCTCGTTGTACAGTTGATGGATGAGTTTTTGAAACCAAGTTTTTAAGTGGTGAACCTCTTCCTATGTCGAGTAAAGAAAGCTGCTGAAAGGTTAAAAGACATCAAACACCAGCTACAACTTTTGTATGTTAGATACCAGATGATCCACACTTTATCAGGGGAATGGACGACTAGAACGAGGCGGAGTTTCCCTTTGTTTGTGGACAAAAGCTGCGCTATGATTGGCTATAGTCCTCTATTCGTGGGCTAAATTAAGACTCCTATAGGTTACATTTCATCATGATGTTGAATGATGACAGAAAATCAAGTTGTCAATTTTAACCTACAGTTACAGCGTCTAGAATATACAGTGTGGCAAGCGCTTATGATTGAATGCTAAAAATACTGCTAAAAAAATTAAGCTTCCCAGATGGCGCTGCGACTGAATATTTTGCTCAATTCGAGAGCTGATTGGCTTTTCCCAGTTTCGTCTTCTCAAACACATGATCTAACCACATAAATAACCAATAGGGAATCCCAGATTTGATTTCGTGACAGTGAAATCTGGTGAATAGCTTTATTTTTTAGTACAATTTTATTTGCCGTTTTCCACACTGTTTATTCTAGTCGCTGTACTACAGTGCAAGCTATTTACAGATGAAGTGATGAAGACTTTGTGTTACATAAAATTAAAGTAGAACTGCACTTGAGGTAAACAGATTGAATTTTATTAAAAGCTATTTAATGAAGAGTTCTGGAGACATTGCATATTCAGCTTTTTGTAACAATTTTAAAACTAGTAATGTTAAAAATGCAAATTCTAAAATTAATGTTAAAGATAATATAGAAGTAAAAATTTGAATTCTAGTAAATTTAAGAAATTTAATTACTATCCTGCTAATGAAAATTTTAACAAAAGTAAAATTGGACCCCGTTTTAAATATAAACAATATGGTCATTTAAAATCTAAATGAGTTAATAGAAGTGCTCATTCCCAAAATTTTAATGAAACTAGAAATGTAGAAGTAAATGAAAATTTCAATTTTGCTTTTTCTGAATGTAGTTTATTAACCCTTTGCGGGCACACTGTCCTCTCTGCGAAAACGCAATTATTAAGTTCCAACTGCAAAAAACTCACCCCTGAAATTTTTTAGCAAAATTTTACTTTTATAAAATAGCAGCAGAATAGGTCAATTTCTTTTACTTTAATTTTGTTTGTGAATTCCAGTGGCAGTGTAGTTTAAATTATCCCATTTACTTTGCACAGCAAAGGGTTAACAGAAATTTTCCCTCAGTCTTTTGAAGCGAATTATCAGTTGTAAATTTTGATAAATTAAACTGGGTTTTTGATACTGCAGCGACTGTTCCTTTTTATATCAATATGGATTTATATTTATATTTTGAGCCCATGACTGATGTTCAAATGTCACTTGCTGTAGGTGAAAAAAAAAAGTAATGTTTTGGGAAAAGGTACTGTTCAGTTTAATGCTAAATGTAATAACACAAATATAATATAATAATATAATAACACATAATAATAATAATATAATAACACAATCAAATAACTTTGAAAAATGTTTTATACAACCCAAAATTAAGACAAAACTTAATATGAAGTTTAATATTAGAAGAATTAGGCTTAAATTTTTCTAGTAGTAATGGAAAAATTAGAGTTTTTGATAAAGATTGAAATGAGTTATTCTATGCATTGAGGAAAAATGATTTGTATTTATTTTTAAACCATCAAAATATGTAAGAAATGGTGGTGCAATTTCAGCTAGTCTTACTGTTCAGGAAAAATCTAAACCTATTGACTTGTGGCATAATAAATTTTGTCACAATAATGATGACTTTAATTAATACCAGTAAATACCAAGGTGTAAAAGGATAGCTTATTTTGAATAAGATGGCTGAAGATTACATACCATGTAAACTTGCTAAAAGAGTATCTTGGACCATTAACAGTTTTAACTCAGGGAGGAAATAGATATTTTTTAACAATAATTGATGATTATTTATGTAGAGTTGCAGTTTATCCTAACAGAAATAAATCTAATGTTTTTGAAACTTTTTTGAGATTTTCTAGAAGGGCAGACAGACTTTTAAAAAAGAAAATAATTGCTATTAGAACTGATGGGGGTCTAGAATTTTGTAATAAAGATTTTGAAATTATTTTTAGAAAAGTAGTGCATTAAACACGAAAAAATAACTGTTTATTCTCCAAAAATGAACACTGTAGCCAAAAGGTTCAATCTAACTGCTTTAGATGGTGTTAAGACTTTACTTGAATCTAGTGGTTTATCTCAAAAGTTTTCAGGCGAGGCTTTAATGTGTTTTACTTATGTTTGTAATAGAGCCTGCCACAAAAAAAATAAAACTCTTTTTGACTTATTTACTGGCAGAAAGCCTCTGTTTCTCATCTAAAACCATTTGGTTGCCTGGCTTTTGTAGGTGTACCTAAAAAACTCAGAAAAAAGCTCGATATGAGCAGGGCTGGCGCCAGGGGTGAGGCAACTGAGGCCTCAGGGCACACACAGAAGGGAAGCATTTGGCTCTTGTACTTTGACATTAGAATCTAGTATGTGTGTCAAAGCCTTTTCTTTTTAAGTATCTTTTTATCTATGTATTGTCCTTTGTGACTGACTCCTTCATCATCGCCCAGCTCAATCCCTGTACCTAGAAGCATAAGATTGGGGCAAAATACACTTACCGTGATGTAGACATCCAATATGCAAATTTACAAAATTCGCCCCCGAAGGAGGAGGGTGGGGGAGTAGATTGTGATTTCAGAAAAAACATTATATCTCAAAATAATAATAATAAAGTAAACAAAATATTTGTAAGATTTCTGCATTAAGATACAATAAACACAAATATCTAAAAACCAATATTAGAAATTCAGCCATCAAGGGGAGGAAGTGGGATGCAAAACGTGATTTCCCATAACCCTTCATATCACCAAATAGTAATAATAAAGATATCCATAATTTTTTTTTCATGAAATTTAACAAACACCAGTACTTAAAAAACTATTTCAGGAATTTTCGGAATTCGTCCTCAAGGAGGGGCAGTGGGCAAAACATAATTTTATATAAACCTTCGTTTATAATATATCCTCTACTCACTGACTAAACACAGCCGTGAAAATTCTATGGAAGATTTGAACACGAATTTATGTGCAAAGGTTCGTCTTGGGACCCTGAACCTGAAACCAACTAAGCTTGGATTTTGTGACCCCCCCCCCCTCCCTGAATGGCAGATTTCAAAAACAAGTTTGCGAGTATATCTCAGCTCCAAATTACTTCAATAAATGGTAAAGAAGACATCATGCAGGGACCAGACTCCAGTTCAAAAGAATTAATTTTAGCGATTTTTGATTTTAAATTGGTAGAAAAATAGATTTTGTTTGTGTGGGAAGTGGGAGTAATTAGCAAAATCGAAATTTTCGAGTGGAACTCTACCAAAAATGGCTGTGCATTTTTTGGAGAATACTTCCAAGAGACCATTTTGAGATTTTTCGATTTTTAAGGAATTATGAGGGAGAAAATTCAATAGCCTCCCTTTTTAATTAAGTTTGACCTATGGAATCTAGTAGCTATAATCATGAATTTTGATGTGTGGGCTGGTTATATGCTATCAAAACCCACTGTGTTGGGATTTTACAAAATCTTCCCTCTCTCACTTTGGCAGTGGGGAGGTGAAGCAAAAAATGTTTCCAAGTGTAACTCTGGTCTCTTTCACCCCAGGAAGGTGATTGTGATTGTGTGGCTTGGTTATGTGTACGCAGCACATACTGTAAAATGATTTTGCAAAATTAATCTCTATACCTTCTTTGTTGGAAAGGGAAAACAAAAACCATGTTTTTAAGATAACTCTGCTCCAAATTACCTCAGGTTGACAAATGCATCTTACTTCATTGATGATGTACTCATGCTAAATATTTTTACCTTAGGAGCTGTGTTGTTATATAGACTTGAAACAAATGTTGAGGATTTTTGAATTTTATAGAGTTTACTTATATAAATTAATACTTAAATTGAATCAGGTTAACATATAGATGTTTCAAACCAAGAATTTCTCAAAAATTGAAAATGCTAAGTTTTTTCTTTTTACATAATTAAAAACAGCTATGTGTCTATCATCGATTTTTGAAATGAATTTAGCAATTTTTAAAATAAGTTATGAAGTGAACATTAAAGGGTTAAATTGCTTTACGTGTTTTGGCTTAAGAGGACTCTCTCTATCATCCCCGGAAAGCAAAGTCAGTGTTATTTTATGGAGAATTTTGCCCCATTATAACTCTTTAAACCTTTGCCGCTCAGTGTTCCACTACATGGAACACCTAACTTTGCTAGCTTCTCTAACCATTAAATTCAATTTCAAATGCATAAAAATAGGTTTATTTTTACTTTGAACTTTCCTTTTCACCCATAGATGACACCACTATACAAGGCAATCCATGATATTTAACTGAGACGCATTATTTTAAATCCTCGTATTTACAAGAAATTTTGTATATATTTTTTTTGCGATACAAAAAGAGATTGCTTGAAAAAAAAATTCTATGTAATATCGTTAGCTGTACTCTAAATTATTTATTCTATATTATTTTTAAACTTTTTAAGTAAAAATAAAATCAGTGATTCAGAACTGAAAACGATCGCAAATAAAATGAGAATGATTTCAAAATCAATTTCATTTAAATAATGTGAATATTGATTTTTCTGTAATTATGATGATGATATTACTTAAGTACCGGTACTTCACATCATGTTATTAAAATATTTGGAAAATAATCAATAAATTTGAGATTAATTCAATTTCCATGTGTTATTATTGTGTTTTACTTATTCATCATTTATGAAGGTAAGCTGTTATTTATATTTAACTACCCACTATACGCCCACTTTCACGCACCATATTTCTTCCATCCATAATAATTAAATATATATATTTTTTTAATAGTTTTTACACCCTGTATAAAGTGTACATAAGAATTAAAGTTAATTTGTTAAAGTATTTTTTTAAATATTGTAAAGTAATTAAATTAAATCTAGTTTGATATTTCTTATTGTATTTTTTAATAACTCTCGTGACTGCATTTTTGTTTATCTTCATGTTCAAGTTTATTCCACAGCTTTGAATGACTCAAATAGTAAATATGTGATTGAGTAATAGGGTGAATTACAATTATTGCTTTCATTACCATTCACTTACCAAAAGATGTCATGGTTCTAATGTAACACAGTCAACCAATAGTATTTGAAGAAGCTAGTTTACCAGTTGCCAAATAGCCACAAATGAAGAATGTTTGTGCATAAAAAATGTTTTTCAGCTGTGGCTGATGCCTTTTCAACATTGTTATATAGTATGCAGTGACCTTTTAGTTACCAACAAAATGTGGTGGGTTAAGTTTGTTTTATTCTTTTTCACATTTGTAAATTTTCCTATCAAAATAAATGTTTGTCAATGTTTAAAAGTTTATTCCTTTAGTCTTCCACATCATCATAGTAGCCACGTATTTAAATTTCCACTGAAGTTTTTCTGCTAAGTTTATTAGAACTTTAATCCAAAAACAGTTTTTACTGTGCAGTGTGCACGCACAAGATAGAGAAATTTTTATTGTATAAGTTGAAAGCTAGATTTATTGGGCAACTTTTGTCACTTTGAATAGAGTAAAAATTAAGCAAATTGTTGGCAAAAGAATGAGCTAGATTATAAGTATTTTTTGGAGTTGAAATTTCATAAGGGGTTTTTCACATGTTGCATATTTAATTTGAAGATCCAATTATTTTAACAATTTTGCAAAAATTATTTTTTGTGAAAAATCCCTTATCAACTTACAAATCTTAGTTAATAAATGAAAATATGTTAAAGTTGGTCTATAAGGGTTTTTTCACAAAAAAACTTTTGCGAGAGTAGTTTTTTTTTTTAAATCCTCTGTTCATCTTGTTTAATCTTCCTGCAAAACTCTGTGCTATTCTCGCAATTAGATCACACTACTGTACACTGTGAGCATTGTCAGTTTAATTATAGTCATCTTGTATATTAAATAATTTATAACAAAATAAACAAGTTAGTTATACCCTTTCTACTATAATGTTCAATTCTGTAGTGTATTTTAAAACAATTATGCAGACAATTTGTGATAAAATTAATGGTTCTTGTAAGATTCATTACTTAATGATTAAAGTTAGGAACACATGCTACAGTTTCTATTGCTACATAAACTTACTAAAAATACCTGTCTGAAAAAACATTAAAAAATTTTCAAGCTTAAAGCCATGTTCATCAATCATCTATTAATATGTGTAAATCAATCACCAATTTTTCTTTGCTCCAATATTTAATATCTGCTTCTGAGCAAAGAAAGTATTTATTTGTTTATTATTTTTAATTTTGAACAATTTAAGAAGGTCTTGCCCCATCAACATAAAGGCTGGTCATAAAATCTTCCTTATTCCAAAATACGTTAAAAAAAAAAAAAACTTAATTTAGCACATGGTGCTTTTATTTAATAATTTTATAAAGACAGTTTTTAATAAAACATTTTATTTAAGTAAATATCAATGTGGTTCAAGTTGAGTGGGTTCTGCATTGCCTTAGTGCTACACTACGGGCAATTGTCAATGGTCTGAGACTCACCCTTAAGGATTGTCTGGAGACATGCCATCACAATTCTGATCCTCCATGGAGGAGATGGCTCCTGCCACTTTTGACTACCCCAGTGGTATAATTTGGGTAAGAACACAGAGGATACTGAAGTCGTGATCTCCTGCACAAAACTTAAATGTGGTATCTCAAAAAATATCAAGGCAGTATTTAAATTATCGTATTTATACACTCGAAGTTAGAATCATAAATACTATGTCTAGTGTGACAATTGAAATGTTGCTGCGACATTCTTCTAGCTACCAAGGGTGCTCACACTGAAATTGGTGATGTATTAAAAACTTTGTAAATGTTCGTACAGTACACCAGTGGTGGATCCAGAACTTTGTTTTTTGAGGGGGGGGGCGCTAAGATTTTCAAGATGTTATTCCAGATCAATGAACAGTTTACAATTGTAATGTTCAATTGTGAATGTCAGTACTTTTTTTTTTTTTTTTTTTTTTTTTTGGGGGGGGGGGGGGGGGTTAATATACTGCCACTGCAGTATACCAAAACAACCATATGCCGAATTATAATTTTTTTTAGAATAAATTTTTGTAAGAAGGGAAAGACTTTATGAACACCCTGTATAGTGTATTAAACAATTTTAGTGAAGGCAAAGATTTACAAATATTTACACAACATTGAAAGTACCAATGTAAAAATATTAAACGCAAGCTGCAGTTTTGGTAGCGTAAAGCATATTGTCATCAATGCAGAATGACAAGATGGATTACTGTCCTTTTATATAGATAGGGAAACCAATTCTGGAGTCTGAATAGCAGCCACTAAGAATTTGGAATGTAGAAAGCTATGTAAAAATCAAAAATATGTGGATTTTAAGTAATATTTCCAACAATCCGAGGAAGAGGGTGGGGGGCAGCAAAATTGGAATTCATGATACACTACTGAAACTGCATTTAATAGTTTTATATTGTGTAAATATTTGTATTTCTGTTCAATATCAAGCCTGGTTATTTAAAACAAATATTTATTACAAATGTTTGAATAGCAAATTATTAGAAAACAAGAAGAAATTCTGCCAGGTTTTAATTCAAAACAAATGCTCAAATCATAAAACTATAACCAAAGCTCAATGTAAAAATTTAAGAAATTACTATTTAAAAAAAAAAAAAAAAAAAAAAAATCTGTTTCAGAATTTAATAGTTTAGAACAGTCTCAAATATACAACACTGAAAAGTTGCTGCATTTGAAAGCTATTCATTTCATTTAATTATTCCATTATAATTATAGCAAAAGGGTGAGTGATTTAAAGGCAAGTTACTCTACTTAAAAAAAATCAAAAGCAGCAGCTAAATATGCATAAGATGTTATGACTTTCAATAATAAACTTGAAAACAATAAAAACAAAGTTTTATTTTAATATAATGGAATCATGATCAGTGAAAAAAAGTTTACAACATCACATTATAAACAGCGTGTACCAAAACTGTTGTAAATACTGATATTTAAACATGGTTTTCGCCTTCTTCTTGGCAGCTCATCAGAAGAGTAATATTTTCTCCTTTGAGAAGAATGCGACCTAAAATATAACCACATTGAAAAGTATAAGAATACATCCTTTAAAAAAAATAAATAATAATAATATTAAATGATGTAAAGGGCGCTATTGATATCAGAAGAGTTTAATATGTATAACTTTTACTTAATTAAGTGAAATTTGCCCTAATTAAGCACTAAAGCATATGGGCCCTTCTCTCTTAAATGAGGATTGTTTTTAAAAATAACACACAAACTTGTTTGAAAATTAAACAAATGCAAGAAGTTTTCACACATCCCACACTTTCACACACACACTTTCTCCTCATTTTCACACTTTGTCTATAACTTTTTTTTTTTTTTGCAAATAATGAATATTGAGAATTTGCTTTTAGTCTAAGTAAAGAAATGACTTTCTTCTATGTATTAATTCTACCTTACCACAAATATAGCTTCCAAAAGCAAAGTATTAACATGTTTGGGATATATGTGGTTTAATTAAACTATTATATAAACCACAAAATTTAACAATTTATGAATTACTGTGATTTAACTTTTCATAAGAAATTATATTTATGGCTTTGTCACCATTCTCTTGTTAAAGAAAAAATAATTTATTAGAAAGGCAGACAGATCTATCAGCAGGAGAAAAAAAAAAAAAAAAAAACTTTTTTTTAAAGGAACAAGCATGGATCTGCAAAGATTTGCAATTCCCTGTTATACCTTTGTCAATATTTTTATTTACTATCATTAGTTAGTTTATATACTCCCTTGTTGTTTTTGGCTTTAATATTGCAACAAAGTCACAAGCTAATGATTAAATCTTTTTAAAACTAAGTTTCAAAAACTAACTTAAAAAACATATATATGTTTGTGATTATTATTATGGTAGGTAAATAAGCTAATATTTAATATCTTCTGTTGTTATTGCATTCTTTCATGTATGCTCGTTTTTAGATTAAAACCATGTTTTCAGGGCCCACAGTAACCATTTTCCCCCACACGAAATGCAAATAAATTTAAAAATTAGTGACAAAAATCCAATTTTTACAAAATTATTCTCAAACAATTATTTTTGTCCTGATCACCTAATCAAGACAAAAGAATTACTACATTACTGCAATAAAAAGACAGCTACAGTGGGTGTTCAAATTATCAGAATTATTTTTTTTTTTTGACATTTTATCAATTATCTAAAATAGCACTAAAGACTAAAGGCCTGAAACTCCATACATGTAAAGAACATTTAGAAATTCATATTTTTCGCTATTGATTTAGTCAAGAGTGCAATTAGGGGACCAACCAAAAACTAAAGAAGAGCAAAAATACTTTGGATCACCCTGTATCAGAAAAAGCTACAAATAACTTGTAACTTTAATACATTGTTGCACATACTTCATACAATATTTGTATGTTTTGGTGCAGGAATTATGTAATTATTTAGGCAATATAATTGTTTTTTCAAAAATTATTAAATTTTGACAAGTTTTTTTGCTTATAACTAGAACGAATTTCCATAAAATTTTATAAAACTTGCTGAAAAACTAACAAAACACCAGCGAAACATTAGTCTGAAACATAAAATTCACATGTGTAATATTTGCTGAGATATGAGTATTTTTAGTAAATATAATTTTACTGCGCAAGCGCGAAAAATGGAAAAAATGTTATTGTAGAGGTTGAAAGCTAAATATATTGAGCAACTTTTATCAAAAGTTCATTTGAATAGAGTAAAAATTAAGCAAATTGTCAGCAAAAGAACGACCTAGATTTTAGGCAGGTATTTTCCAGAGTTGAAATTTCATAAGGGGTTTTACACATGCCAAGTATTTAATTTTAAGATCAAATTATTTCAAACACATTGTAAAAGTTCTTTTTTGTAAAAAATCCCTTATGAACTCACAAATCTTAGTAAATAATAAAAATATGTTAAAGTTACAAAGACTATAAGAGGTTTTTCACAAAAAAGTACTTTTGGAGCATGATTGAAACAATTGGATCTTCAAATTAAGTACACGGTATGTGTAAAACCTCTTATGAAATTTCAACTATGGAAAATACTTAAAATTCCGCACTTTTTTTGCCAACAATTTCCTTAATTTTTATTCTATTAAAATGAACTTTTGACAAAAGTTACCCAACAAATATAGCTTTCAAATTAAGCAATAAAAATTTTTCTATCTTTCGCACATGCACAGTAAAATATTTACTAAAAATGATCATATCAACAAATATTACATGTGTGAATTTTATGTTTTAGAATAATGTTTCTCTGATGTTTTGTCAATTTTTCAGCATGTTTTGTAAAATTTTATGGAAATCAGTTCTAGTTATAAGCAAAAAAATTGACAAAATACTAAAAACTTTTGAATAAAAATTGGAAAATATATATATATATATATTTGCCTTATATTTTACTTATATCCTGTATTTATAAGTGGAAAAATAAGTACATGCGCTTCGGCAGAAGGATGTATTCAAATCTTTTTGTGTGATCCTGCAAACAAAACAATGAAGCAAATCCAAACATTTTCTGAGGAGAAATATTTTTGTGCATCTGAAAAATGATGCTAATTCCATTACAATTAGCGCCTTGGTAAGTTGTGGAAAAGTGCTTAAAAAATAGTACCCTTCATAGTCTCTAGATTCTAGAAACTATAAGATATAAAGACTCATAGATAGTAACATGTATCTAATTTCTTTTGTTTGTACTAGTGCTCAAATTAGTACCGACATGCATGATACTTTGAATAGGAAATCTGCTATTGGGACCTTGAATAATATATCAATTTCTAAACATGCTAAGGATATTTGAGAAAATCATAGTGCGAATAGACATAGTCAGACAATCAAGTTGAAGTTACAAACACTTTCTAACAAAAAAATTTTTCCGGTGACATACTAGCCGATAAAATCATGCAAAATAAATAACTAAAGAAAGGTTTCTATCATTTACCTTCTTTGCTTTCTGGACCCCACTTCCTATTCTAAATAGGGCTGTTTTGGTCCTTTTTATCTGCAGCTAAGTTCGTGCCAGATATATTTGGGACATCTCGTATAATTTTATATAAATCGACAAATAACATTGAACCTATACAAACAAACCTTTAAAACAAAAATAAATAGGCAGGGGTTGATCCAGGTTTTAATTATGGGGGCCCATTTTTGTGAAAAAAAGAATTGTTGCTAGAAACTTTTCATTTTAGCAGTTACTCAATCTTATGTTAAATATCAAGTTAATAGCATCTTATTAAACAAGTATAGACACTCATTAAAAATAATACTGTAAACATGGAACAATTTTACAAAGTATTATTTTTATAAAATAAAATTTTGTGAAAGGGCTGTTTTTATAAATCTGAATTTTGTGAAGGGACCCATTTTAAGGATTTGAATTTTGTGAAGGGGCCCATTTTAGAGATTTGAATTTTGTGAAGGGGTAGCAAAAGGGTTCCAATTTTTGCCTGGATTGACCCCTGATAGGGTAAATGCACCAGAAGCGGACCAGTAGTGGATACTTTTACATTTAAACCCTGAAAACTCTTTTTATTCTTCAATGGCATGAGCAATTCTCATTAATGTCTTGAACTACAAATATTTTCAGATATCAATTTTAGAATAATGTTAGTTTAACTGAAAAAAATTGTGCTTCCTCTCATTTTGTCAATTTTTCTTGAATTTTCGAATAGGGAAATGAAGTTTTGTTTGCTTTGTCTCTGATTATATTTAACTGATTTTATGTATTCTTTTCTTTCATGTGACTAAAATAAGAATTTTATTTCTTGTTCCTTTTTTTTTTTTTTTCTATTAACATTGAATAATTTTATGGGTGCAATGCTGTGATTCAAACATTGCTATTAGACGTATACATGGCCAGTCATAAAAATGCCAAAAAAAAAAAAAAAAAAAAAAGTACATAAGTTATTAGTCATCATAGCATGAACCCTACTAATTTTGGTGAATCCAACATTTATAGTGTTTTTTTTTTACAGGGACAAAAAGAAAATATTTTTATCATTATGGCCTAAGAACCCAAATTATTTAAAGTGCTATAGCGTCTAAATGATTTATCCAATTCAGCTAAAAATTTATGCACATGTTATAGGTCACCGTCACACTAACTGTATAGATTTTGGCGAATCTAGCACTTGTAGTTTTGTTACTGGGACACAAAGAGAAATTCTTTATCATTATGCTATATGAGCTCAAATTATTTGAAGTACAATAGCGTTAATTAAAGAACACACTATATGGAGAAAAATACTCAACACACTTTTATAATTTTGTCATTTGTTTATTTAACAAGTTCTCTTGCTTAATTTATTTGTACAACTATTAATTACCTAATGTTTGGAGAGTCAAGTGGAGTAACACCAGATTTTATTTTTACAATCAAACTAGGTTGTTTTTTTATATTGTTTCAGTGGTTTTTTACTAGTAGAAGTTTGAAAATAATGGTTTCTTAAGTTAGGAAAGTTAGTTGCGGTTGTGTGGCTTAAGGCCGGTTGAATTCACTAGGGTTCTTGGCAATAGAAGGAATACCCTCTGTGAAAGGGGTCTTTCTAAGGGGTCCTAGCCCATACTTAAGCGAGTTTAGCAGAAAACCATGGAAAACTCTGAATGGCTAGATCGATAAGCGTGATCTGCAATGAAACATAAGCCGTAACTTAGGAAGGACAGAAAAAAAATTGCTGAGGGTGGGTGCATTTTTACTAAATTTTGCCTCTTTTAAAAAACCTGTTAGCAATATACCCTCTACCTAAAAAAAAAAAAAAAAAAAATAATAAATAAATTATGTGTGAAATGCAAGTTTTCCCAGGACTTTTTTCTTGGTGCCTTATGTGGCTACATGGCTTCAGACTGGTATTTTTAGATTCACTTTCATAAAGCAATATATGTATATTTTAAATAATGGCTGGTGCCTGTGTGTGCCGCACACATTGCACACTGGGTCAGCACGCCCCTGTGTATCTGCCTAGAAGTAGCCATTGACAGATACTTTCAACACTTTTCACGGAAAAAATGAAGGGTATGCGACGATTCCTGATGTATGTTTAACTTGCCACTGTTGTTCCAATTCTTGATGTAGGCTTAACTTGCCTTGCCCCAGCCACTTCGATTCTTGCAAAGAAAGAAACATTGCTGATTTACTGCTGGATATGTTGAACCACAGTGCCACCAACAAAATAACTTGATTAGCTCTAGTTATTTATTATATATACTAGTTATTGCATTCCAGTATTCTGGATTTATTAAATACAATACAAAATCTTACTATATGGTTTCTAATATGTGACTGCTCACAAATTAAGCAAGCCACTATGATAGACATCCTTCTGAATGGTAATGCTATCTGTTTATCAATTTGTGCAATAAAGTTAAAACAAATAGCAAACATGGAAACATGTTTAAAACAAAAATTTCTCATTAAAAGATTTTTGGTGTTTACAATATAAGAAGTATAGAACTGTGGAGCATACAAAAATACTTTGCTATTAGCAATTATAGCTTTAACTTATCCAGTGACAAGCTGAAAGAGGGTTCAGCAAACAAAATAAAATTAAGACCACTAAGAAACAATTTAAAAGTAAACACTCTTTAGTGACTTAATAACATGTGAAAGACTAGATATGAAAAATTTTGATCTGATATTTGGATGTTAGAATACTGGTAAAAACAGACGTTTCTTCTGAACATTTATCTGTATTTAATAATATTTTATATTTAACAATGAATAATTAATATCATCTGTTAAACTGGTATATTATGCTGCACTGTAAGCAGTCTATTTTAAATGATTCTTATGCATTAGTTATAAAATAATTTGTGAAAACAAATCGTGAAAATTAATGATACTTCAGAACAATTAACCAAAATATGCAAAGCAGTTTTTTAATTTAAAAATACATTTAAAAAATAAAATGAAACAGTTATAAATATATATATGGTCAAGTTAAGTTGTTTCTTGTATGTAAGATAAGGTGTTTACTTTGATATTTATCACTGTTTCCAGTAAATATCCAAATTGAGGATATTTTTAAGTGTTCAATGCAGTGAAGCTTATAAATTTTTTTAGTGTGCAGTTATATTGCTGAGAATTGACTTTGTGAAGGTGCCTCTTTGCTGAAAGTTGAATTTGTGAAGGTACCTCATTTCTAAAAATTGACTTTGTAAAAGTGCCTCAATGTGGCACTAAATATGTTCTGGATTAACCTCTGACAGTTTAAATATGATTCATAAATTTGCATGGGTAAATTTGGCTAATACTTTTGAAAATAGGCTAATGATTTTCTAATTTCGCTAATTTATTTTTTTTGAACTGTTCAGTTTTAAAAAAAATGGCCCATATATAGTTATCAATGTTAACTATGAAACCTAGCAATTCTGATTAATTGATATTGAACAAGGCTAGAAACAATTACTACTCTTAAAATAGCAGGAATTTAAAAGATTAATGAAAATACACAGAATAATTAAAAATTAATTCTTTATACAATTTTATCATTTCTTGATTCATTTGTTTAAAATGTTAGTTTTTTTTTAACATACCTTTAATTTTAACTCTTAACAAAGAATGTTTTATGTACTACAGTAAAACTTCCCGTGAGCAACCACCCTTCGTTCCACAAAAATTTGGTCCTAAAGAGAGGTGGTCGCTCAAAGAAGTGTCAACATTGGACATTAAGTAGATAGGGTAACAAATTGGTGGCTTTAAAATCGGCCGTTGGAGGAGGGGGCCGCTTAACAGGGATGGTCTTCCATAGAAGTTTCACTGTATTAAATTTTATTTTGACAAAAATAATCTGAAAAATAAATTTTTTAAATATTTAATTGAATGTTATAATATTTTTTATAGTTTTCTATCAAAAGTTATACTTTAATTTGTGATTACAATTTAATGATAAAAAGTTCACACATACTTTAACTTGTAAATACAATACAAAGGAATTTTCACAAATGTATTAGTTAATATTTAATTCAAACTTACCCAGAGGCTTTCTGGTTTTTGTTTTCATGCATATCTCCTCAGAATCATCCAGGACCAGGTTCATGTACTCATCAAAGCCCTGTTAAAAAAATTTAATAATTAAGATTACACACACAAAGAAATAGTATTTTCTATAAAGAAGATGTATCATCTAACTTTATATAAAGAATTACTAGATAAAACAAGAAACATGAATCAAGGGCATCCAGCAGCTCCTTAATTGAATGGCACTTTTATAACACAAAAACTCAGTAGTTATTCGCAATTTTTTTTTTTTTTTTTTTTTTTTTTTTTGGGGGGGGGGGGGGGTTCATTTAATTAAGGGACCACTGAATGTCCTGTGAATCTGATTTGTGAATAATAATTCATATTCTATACTTGCACGTTGAAACTAATCATTTTAGTTATCTTGTAATGGACATCATAGTGACAAAATGAGCCTGCTTTTTAGAAATAAGCTGCAAAAATGTGACATATTTTGGAAATTAGACAGATAGGACTTGTGATAAAATATAATACTGTATATCTGGAATCAACTTTTATTTAATTTTTTTAATTAGCAGCAAAATAATTCACTGACAGTTGGTCATAAAAATATTACATTTTTTTTAACCAATAGGTCAGAAAGAAGCAAATATGCAGATTTCATTAGTTGATTACGGAAAAATAAAATTTTATAGGATGAATAAAGAAAATTGGAGTTTGAAGACATACCTGTCATGAAAATCGAAAATCTTGAAACAAGCAGACCCTTCACAAAAAACTTAAAAAGATATTTAAAACAAGTCAAACAGGAGAATTATCTATTTTGGTAACCAGTTAAAAAGTTAGAGAAAATTGGTGAGCAAGCATAACCACTTCCCCGGCCACTGTAGTGCATGGAAGGCTATGTTTCTTTCGAGTTATCTCGGGACAGCCGGTGAAGTGATTAAAGGATCTATTTGCCACCAGTGAGTATTTAAAATTTAAAGTCTACCTTTAACCATTTCAATAAACATTATATAATTTTTACAGCTACTTTTAATCTATTTAGCTGCCAATTTCACAACTTTAAGAGGATTTCTACCCTGAAATAAATAGCAGGTTCCCATGATGAAACTGATGCAAAATAAGTGACCATTTGAAACACCCCCTACCCCCACCCTTTAGAAATAAATAAAAAAAATGTCCTACCAAAAGTGATAGTGTAAATGTATTTTTTAGGAAGACATAATGAAAGATTAAGATGGTAATTTCCATTTTTCTCTAGTTCTGGTGTAACAAATATCTTATATTAGGGAGACCAGAAAGTAATATATATATATATATATATAAACATTTATAAAACTGAAAAGTTTTTAGTTTTATAATGTTTGGAATATTTGCGTATTTTTTATTGGGTTGGAATATTTTAGGGCAAAATTTCCATAAAAAAAAAGGGGGAACAAATAAAGGGAAAATCAGAACACTTTGCAGCTATGTAAAAGTGCTTAAAAATTTTCCTGCTACGTTTGTAAAATAAGATGAACAAAAGCCAGCCTTTTTTTTTTTTTGTGTGTGTGTGTGAATACTTAATGCATGAATATATTTTTACCAGTTTAATTGAATTTAGTGACACAGTATTTTCAATAAGACAGAGGGGGGGGGGGAGAAAGTTTTAGAAATCAATATTGTACATTTCCTACATTTTCAGCTACTCATCTGACATTTCCTCACCTTACCTAACATAACTTTCGTTTGGTATTTTAAGATTCAACAAGTTCAGAATTAAAGTCTAAAAATAATTACATAAGTGAGAAATATTGAGCACTTAAAATTTTTTCCAGTTTTAAAATGCTATAAAACAAGTTTATCACCAATACTGATCCTTCTGTTGTAGATTGAGAAAGCTTAAGCGCCAGAGGATATTTGACCGTTCATTGATAGATGGAGATAAGGGGGGAGTATTAAAAAATAATTACATGAATGAAATATAATCTAATAAAATAAGTTTAAAATTAATATTGACATTTACGTTGAGGATGGAGAAAGATTGCTTAGCTTTTGATTGCCACTCACTTAAGTTGGAGATAAGAAAGGGGAAACGGGGGGGGGGGGAGTAAAAATTAATTAAATGAAAGAGAAATATTGGACAATTCTATTTCTTTATTGTTCTAAAATATCATAAAGCAAGTTTAAAAAGAATATTGACATTTTTATGTTGTGGGTAAAGAAAGATTAGAAAGCTTCAGTGAAGCATATGGTCATGGGGTTTCATTTATTTTGATATATATTTTTTCTTTTTTATGTACCTGCCAACACTGAAAGATCAAAATAAGGGAGATTCTATAAGCGGCATTTTTGGGCCAGACAACATCAACAGGTTTTGACATATGACAGTATTTAATATTTTAATTCATGGCATAAATTGTCAAAAACCTGTATGTGTAAGTTAAATTTTATTATTAAATAAAAATCTAGTAATTATTAATTAAAAATAATGATATCTCTTGAGCAAGAGATTTTTTTTTTTTTTTTCCAGCAAAGGCACAAATCCTGCTTAAAAACTGAAATTTTTGATAAATTATATGTTGGTTTAAATGGGACTACAGAGTAAGCAGAGTTCTTTTAAACATTCACAATAACATTTAATAAAAAGAAAAAAAGAATTACATATTGCCGGCATTTCTCGCCGCATGCTTAGAACAGCTTTCTCGTACAGATACACACTCTCTGAGAAGCAATGAGCTCTCTCTCTCTTCTGTTGATTACGTAATACAGATACGTCAAGTCTGATGTCATGATGAGCAGGTGTGCTAGTTAGGAAAGATAGATATGAAGAAACATGCATTGAAATCCTATATTTCCCCCTTTTTTAACAAATGTTTTGAAAATAAAAATATATTTATACATCATAACTGCATATTAGAAATTACAAAAAATTATTTTTATGTAAAAATCACTTAAAATGAGAGAAGTGTTAGTAAAGAAATAAAATTATAAACAAATAATTATGGTTAATATAATAAAATAAAATATGTAAAATATAGGTAAATAATGGTTAACTACTACTATTAACTTCTTAATGAGCAAATTGTTTAAATATTCATTGAGTTCATCAGTCCGGAGTATTAAGTCCTATCATATCGCAACATTTTTCATGTTTATATGAATTTAAAGATTTTGTTAAAATGTCTGCAGCTTGTTCATCTGATGTAATATATTTAATGTCTATTAGTGTATTATAGTAAACTTCTCAAACAAAATTATGTCGAATGTCTATATGCTTGGTGCGATTATGATGAACAGGGTTTTTTTTTTACTAATTTTTGTGCAGACTGATTATCACACATGATTGCAGTCAGACTTGATACAATTTCAAGATCTAGTTCCTTCAGGAAATTTGAGATGAACTGTCTCCTTTGCGTCTTCGGACAGAGCCACAGATTCTGATTCTCTAGTGGAAAGAGCAACCGTTTGCTGCTTTCTCGATTCTCAAGAAATAGGACCACCGGCATATTTGAATACGTATCCAGTATAAGATTTCCTAACATTTATATCCGATGTCCAATCGGCATCAACAAATACTGTTAATGGTTTATCATCTTTATAATAAACAATCCCTAAATTTCTAGTTCCATTAAGATACTTTAGTATTCTTTTAGCAGCTATCCATTGGGGTTTTCCTGGATTGTTATTAAACTGACTCAAGTAATTTACAGCATGGGTAATATCAGGCCTGGTAGCAACCGACAGATACATGAGTGAACTGATTAATTGCCTATATGGAATTTTTGACATATATGATTTTTCTTCTTCTGTATTTGGAGACATTTGATTCATTAATTTTACACTATTATCTAAAGGTGTATTCACTGTTCTAGAATCTTGCATATTAAATTTATTTAATAAATTTTCAATACATTTCTTTTGTGTTATGGTGATACTGTCCCTATCTTGATTGAATTCAATGCCTAAGCAATAATGCAAAAGGCCCATATCTTTCATTTTGAAAAATTCTGCTAATTGATCTCTAATATGGAAACAGGACTCTTCACTTTTAGTACGACAAATTAAATCATCAACATAGATGATTATGGTGGCATCAAAAGGATATTTTGAGTAATAAACACATTTATCGGAATTCAAAGGGTTAAATTTCATTTTTCTTAATTTCTCATCCAATTTCTTAAACCACTCTTACTGACTGTTTTAATCCATATAAAGATTTTTTTAATAAACAAACTATTTTCGTGCATGACATTTTCAAAGAATTCAGGAAGCTCCATAAAAATTTATTCATTTAAATCACCATTAACATATGCCATAATAAAATCTAATTGGTATAATGTGAAACCATTTTGGATAGCATATGCGATTGTAGTTCTAACAGAACTTAATTTGGCTACTGGTGAAAAATTTTCCTCAAAATCAATACCTTGTTTCTGTGAAACCTTTGGCAATTAATCTGGCCTTAAATTTGTCAATTTGACCAACTGGTTTGACTTTTTTTTTTTTTTTTTTTAAACCCATTTACACCCAATTATCTTTTTATTTTTTGGTCTATCTACTATTTCCCAAGCATTTTGCTTAACTAATGAATCATATTCTAATTCCATCACGTTCTCCCAATTTTTAGCATACGATCCGCTTAGTGCATTCGTTACATCTGGATTAATTTCAGTAAATGAGTTATCAGTTAATTGAGAAGTTTCATCTTTACATTTTGTACCTATAATAAATTCCTTGCGCGGTCTCTGCCAAGGTGTCTAGATTTAATTTTTCTTTGTCTACCCTGAGCTTGTTCAATAGAAAGATTGTTTTGGTCAATCACTTCCTCTTGTTTACCTTTACCGTTTGTGTTCTCCCCCTCTTCTTGCATATCTTCTTTCCCTTTTTCCAAAAAAGAGAAACCCTCTCCTTCCAAGTACGAGGGTTTGGAAATCGAACTGTTGCTTTCCCAACCCTTTGATCGATATGAATGTCTGCGGTTTCAATTTCAGAAGGAAAAGAATTTTCGCTTTTAACATTACAGGAATTGGGTTTATTCTCAGACGAGAAAATTAATTCTAATTGATCGTCAGGGGCTAAATCTTTTGTTTCAAACTCATCTATAAATCGAACATTACGACTTATGACTATTTTTCTGGTCTCTTTATTCCATAATCTATAAGCTCACGATTCATTTGAATAGCCTATGAATATATGTTCATGCAATCTAGGATCGAATTTCCCTTTTGATTTTTTATTTAGAACAAAACATTTCTGTCCGAAAATGTTAAAATAATTTACGGCTGGCTTATAACCGAAGAATAATTTAAAGGGAGTTTTATTTTCTCTCATAATGTACGATTTTGTCTTTCAATTCTAGAATTTGGGGCGTCATAGGGGATGAATACGCTTGTTTAATGCCGCATTCTTCAAGATATTTATTGAATTCATCGTCATAATATTCCAAACCGTAGTCAGTGTGCAGTATTTTGATTTTTTTTCCCCTAATCGATTTTCGACTGTCACTTTGTATTTCTGGAACGCATATTTAGCCTTATCTTTTGTTTTTAAAAATTTACTTCAATGTAATGAGATTTATCATCTAAAAAGGTAATATAGTAACATGATCTGCCATAGGATTTAACATTTATAGGGCCACATAGATCCGAATAAACTACTTCTAATAATTCTTTACTATGAAATTTGTTTTCTTTACAAAATGGTTTCACAGTTTGTTTAGATTGGATGCATATTTTACAATTTTTTAAAGAATCTTTTTCATTTAAATGTCCTAATTTTAAATGCCACTTTTGAAAGTTGCTTACCTGAGTTGTTGCAGCTATATCCATCTGTGGCTGAAAAAAATAATAAAGATCACCTTTTCTCGTGGCACTTATAAATGGAGAGCCGTCCGGCTCAATGATTTTTGCTTCTATTTCTGTGAATATAACACATTTGTTTCTGGTAGCCTTCGATGTTGATAATAAACTACACTTTAATTTTGGAACACACAAGACATTTTTCAATTTTAGATTGGTTATTGCATGTCAGCTGGGAACTTTTAATTTGAAAGTTACAACACCTGTGATTTCTGCCATTTCATCTACACACTGCCAGTAGCAAGGATCAAGAAAAATATAGGACACAAGTTCCAAAAATATAGGACAAATTTTAAAGGTTTGTAACAAATACAGCCTGATCAGTGAGGGAAGGGGGAGGGGTAAACAAATAACTGCTATATTACATACAAAGCTTTAAATAAACACCATAAAATGCAATAAACCACAACAATTGTTTTGGGTCGAAAGAGCAACCCTTTGTCAGGCAAAAAAGTAATTACAAGTGCAGCAGTCAAAGCATTTTACGGTGTTTATTCAAAGTTTTCTACATAATACTTTACAACGCCAGTTCTGTGGTACTTTTCTAAAATAAAATTATAACCACTACAGAAATTAGCAGTGATTGCAAAATTATTCCTTAAAGTCAAGTCAAAAGGGTAGTTTTTTTTTTTTTTTTTAATCAGATCCTGATAACCAAATACCACAAAGGGTAAAACTATTTAACATGCCAAAATCCTGAAAACTGTTGCTAGCATGCATATTAATGACATATCATATATGGTTATTATTAAAAGCATTTATTTAAATCTATATTAAATGATATTTTGAGAGTTTTCAATACATTATAAGGCAAATTAAACATTTAAAATGAGAATTTTCTAGAGAAACAAAATAATGCAACATGAAATTCAAAGACATTATAATATTTAAAAATACTTAATTCAGGCATAGGTCTCTGAAAACATTCACTCCAGCAATAAATTAAATATGGGATATATCTCACTTTTTCAATGCCTCAAAATAGAACATTTTACTTATTTCAAGTTTATTTTTAGATTTTTGGACCTCATGGGAAATTGATATGTTCCACTTTAAATCTTTGTTTAGAAACTTTTTAATTAGACAGTACTAATATTTAAAAATAAATAAACACTGAAAAGAAGAAAAAGTACCAATTAAAATTATAAATTAGTTTTGTAATTAATTAGATAAAAGCACATATAATGCATTACACAAAAGTGCAAACTTACTTGTTTTAATTCTGCAAGCATGCAGGGCATTCTGAATTCAATAATACAAAAAAGTAAATAAATGAAATAAGTTACTTTGAAGTAGTTATAGTTCTCTTCTATTTTTCTTTATTTGTTGATGCAAGATTTAATTGATTTGATATTGACACACTGTGCTTTAATTTTTACTGATAATATTTTAAAACATATATGAATTGAGATGGAGGTTTAAAAAAGTTTTTCCTTAAAAATTGTTTAATAAGGATTCCTGATATTAAAAATAATAAAATACATATTTTTTTAATTTGCATACCAATTACAGAGATGAGAATAGGAAATAGATAAAAAGTCTGACAATAAGCATCAAAACTAAAGATAATTTGATTTTTCAAATATTTTCAATGACTTCTATTAAAAAAATAAAAGAGAAATGAAGCATATACAAAATGCCAATCTATTAATGTAATGTATTCTATTAATAAATGTAGAAAATACATGAAAATAGATTGTTCAAGTGCATGAAAAACAAAACAGAAATAAGAATATATAGCTTTTTTTTTTGGAACGCATATTTTTCACACAGTTTACACAAATGTTAAAATTATATATAAAAATAAGAAAAATAAACAATTTGAAAATACTCATCTCTGAATAAAATATGTGTATTTATTGTGATGCTTTTAATTTTTTGGTTCCTGCAGCAACATCTTCAAAAGATTTTCTCTTTAAAGCAATTTTGAGTCGTTTATTGCCTTCATTTATAAGTTTTTCTTTTGGGTTTACTTTAGAAGATTCTCCAGTAATGCTTTTCACTCTTTTTTTTTTTTTTTTTTTTTTTTTGTCAACTGTTTTGTTTAATTTTAATTCTGCCTTATACTTTGAATGAGCTTCCCTGTAATAACATATCATTTCTTTAGTAATTAAAGTTTTGTCAACTTTGCTAGGAACATTGTCTTTAATCAACCTTAAACCAACAATAGTTGATTTGTTCATACTACTTCTTCTGTCACTCATCATTCTTTTATTTATGGAAAAGCCTCTCAACAGGAGCTTGGCCATGCGAAAGACAGAGTGCTACTTTTATAAGACGTGTTAAATATGGATATTTAACAGATTCAGTATTTTTATTGACCAAGGTCACTACTTTGTGCCAACAGAAATCTATATTTTTCCACTTCAATAAAATTTCACCATTTTCATCCTGTTCATGACACCAATCATCAAATTTCTTCATCCGCAGTGTATAACCTCCAATCATTAATTACTTTATCATATTCTGAAGGATTAAAACAGCATGGTAGCATCTTAACTAAGCGCTTTATAACTGGAGTTGTAGCACTAATTGGTTCTTTACAAACTAAAGGGTGAAAAACTTGTAAACTTTGAAGCAATCTGTTTTTTAATGGTAATTTTTGTAGAAGGTAATTAGTTGTTTTCAAATAAAAATTTTGTGTATCCATTTTGAAACATCTCTTTATAGCAGGCTCTACACTAGCTAACACTACACTTGCTTCACAGCCAACATCTAGATGCTTCATATTTTCTTTCTCTACAATTTGTTTCAACGGAATTGATAGGAAATCTTCTACTTCAATATTTCGATACTCATCCATATTTATAAAGCGAAAAAGTAGCTTTTGGATTAGATTGCTCATTTCATCATATAATACATGTACTAAAGTTTTATTATTTTGCAAAAAAAGTAAAAATTGTTCAAAAGTGGAGCCAACACTGACTAGAAAATGGAGATATGCAAGACTTAAGTCTGAAATTAGAACATGTCTTATTCTTTTGTAACAATCATTTTTAATAAGTGGGCTTTTATTAGTTATAAGATCAGTCAGAAAATGTTGCTTCAAAGCAGGATATAACTGCAAAATTCTTTTGCAAGCTGGAACAATTGTTAAGCAACGATTATTTATGTGGCGTAATGTGTGATTAATAGATTCTTCTGCATTAACATTAGAAATCAAAATCAATAAGTCTTCCTGCCGTGAAGGATACTTTCTATGTCATGTTATTACTATTAATTAAAACCACATTATAGATGAAATATATTTATTTCATAAATCATAAATTAAAATAAGCAGTTCAAAATTATAACATCACAGTTCATATCGTACAGGCAAGCCAGCAGACAGGCAAAAACAAACTATATATAATGGCTGCCAAGTAGAGTTGAGTTGTATAAATCAAGTTAGAGTTGAGCTGTTTAAATCACATGACATCCCCCTTTGAGATGTAAAACTTTTACACATTTTACAAAATCACATAGAATATGATAACATTCAAAAAGGTACACAGCCAATTACAAATATACAAAATTACTATTCAATCAAATACAAATTTATAAAGTTACCACACATCTTAAAAATTCACATCATATTTACACAAGAAACTTTACACAAACAGTCACTGAAGTTATACATACAAGTTTATACATAATCACTTAAATATTTCGGTCTTCGAGAAATTCTCCCACTTCTAGTCACAATTACATCTGAATTACCTACAGTAGTACATTTACCTTGATCTAATATATTATTGCTAACTGAACTATCAGACAAAGAATTTTCATTATAATCAAATTTTTCGTTAAATCTACCATGTGTCTTAATTAGGTATTTTCTATTTCTTTTAAATATTTTGCCAGATTCACTTTTAACAGTGTATGATCTCAAATTTGGATCAACAGATATTATCTGAGCAGATTCCCAAGTTTTATTTTTCATGTTCTGCATACGCACATTATCTCCCGGGCTCAATTTACTCAAAGATTTGGCTGTACGATCATGAAACCGTTTTTGAATTTGTTGACGTTTAGTCAACAGGCCTTTAACATTATGAAATAATTCGGAGTTAAGCAATTTATTTGTAATAGGCAATTTTGTTCGCAGTCTTCGATTAAACATTAACTGAGCGGGAGAGAGACCCAATCCCGAAATGGGTGTGTTTCTATATTCCATTAGACCAACAAAATAATCCACATTATCTGCTTTTGCCTTTTTCATTATCATTTTTACTATACCCACCCCCCTTTCAGCCTGGCCATTACTTTCATGATGATGTGGGCTAGAAAAATTATATTCAAAGTCCCAAGCTTTAGCAAAATCTATGTACAAATGGCTATTGAATGGTACATTATCAGAAACAACAAGGTTTGGAACCCCATATCTTGAAAAAGTCTCTTTAAGAACTCTAATGACTTCAGTAGCAGTTTTATTAACTAGCTCTGAAACTTCAATCCATTTAGAGTAATAGTCCATAATTACCAAATAATTTAAATTTCCACATTCCATAATATCCACTCCTAACTTTTCAAATGGTCTATCAGGAATTAAGTGAGGTTGCAAAGGCTCTTTAGTGTTAGAACGCCTAAACTTTTCACATATCTCACACTGTGCGACTATTGTTTCAATGTCTCTGTTTATACCTGGCCAATACATAAGTTCCCTAGCTCGTTGTTTGCATTTTTCCATACCAAAGTGACCCTCATGAATTAATGTTAACATTTGATTTCTTAATTTGCAAGGGACAACAATCTTATCATTCAGAAACAACAATCCTTCATTTGTATGCAGGTCACTCCGCAACTTCAAATATTGTTTTAATTCCTGTGACATATTTTTAATTGTTTTCGGCCAACCCTCCTTAACAAATTTAATTACAGTTTTTAATTCATTGTCCTGATCTGTTTCATATTTAAATTGGTTCAATCTACTTTTACTCATTGGCAAATACTTGGTTATACTATGCACAATATTACTCATTTCAGGGTCATCTTTAATCTGGGTATCAATCTTAAATGCTCGTGACAGTGTATCTGCTAAATACATTTTGTTTCCAGGTGTATACTTAATTTCATAATCATACTTTAAAAGTTTCAATAACATTCGTTGTAACCTAGATGATATTTTAGACATGGGTTTATTGACAATCGATGTAAGAGGTTTATGATCACTTTCTATAATTACATGTCGACCATACACAAGATTATGATACTTTTCAAATGAGAAAACTATTGCCAAAAGTTCCTTCTCTATCTGAGCATAATTTTTTTCACATTCTGTCAAACTCCTAGACAGAAAAGAAACTGGCTGCCCATTTTGTATCAGGCAGGTACCCAAACCATCTTTTGAGCTGTCACACTGTATAATGATTTTTTCAGACCCATTAAATACCTTTAATACTGGGGCACAACTAAGTAGATTCTTAATCAGATTAAATGACACAGTATGTTCATTTTTCCATCTAAACTCGACATTTTGTTTTATCAACTCCCTTAATGATGCTGTGATTTGAGATAAATTTGGTATAAACTTAGATAAAAAGTTCACCATGCCTAGTAATCGTCTCACCTCACTTTTTGAATTGGGGGTAGGCATATCTATTATACCTTTAATGTGTTCTGGATCAGCTTTTACTCCTTTATCTGAAATTATCTGACCCATATATTTTACCTCTGACATTCTAAACTGCAACTTATCAGCATTAAATTTAATGTTAAGAGCTTCAGCTCTTTTAAGAACCTCAATTAAAGCTGCATCATGTGAGACTATCATTTCCTGTTACAATTATATCATAAAAGTATATTTCCACCCCATTTATGTCCCCAAACAATTTTTCATTTCTCTTTTGAAACACTTCTGGAGCTGAAGCAATCCCAAAAGGCATAACATTGAATTTATAACGCCCGTATGGTGTGTTAAAAGTACACAAATATGAGCTTTCATTATCCAAAGGAACCTGCCAAAATCCATCTTTAAGATCCAAAACAGTGAATAATTTTTTTCCCTCAAGTCTACTAATTATGTCCTCTGCCGATGGTATCAGATGGTGTTCCCTTTTAATAACCTTATTCAGGTCCCTGGGATCTAAACATAAACGCAAAAGACCATTTGGTTTCTCTACAATTACCAAACTCTGGACCCAGTCTGTCGGTTTGTTTACTTTTGATATGATTCCACTAGCCTCTAACCTACTCAATGTTTCTTTTAAACGATTTTGCAACGCTTGTGGGACTCTCCTAGGTGGGTGTATTACTGGTTTTGCATTAGGTTTTAATTCTATATGATATTCCTCCCCTGGAAATCTACCAAGGCCTACAAAAACAGTTTCATAAAACTTCAAAATATCTAATTTACTTTCAATGCATATATTATCTACTCTTTGTATTAAATTTAATTTCATGCAAGCATTTAGTCCTAATATTGGTGTTGAATACTTTTCAATAACAAAAAATTCAATAGGAATAGCATTATTAGAATTTACATAACATTCAAATATTAATTTACCCATAGGCTTAATCTTAAAATTACCATATGCAATTAACACAGTTTCAGTATTAATTAAATCAACATTAAAACATTCTATCATATTATAAGGAATAACATTAGCCTCTGCTCCTGTATCAAGTTTAAATTCAATTTCAGCTGATTTATTACCAATTTTTAATTGTATTATTTTATACCAAGTCAAGTCTACATTATTATGAATATTTGTACTTACTTGTCCCACCGAAAGGGATTCAACATACAATTCATCATCACATCTAGATTCAAGTTCATGAATACCCCTCTTATACAGTTTACTATGATTTCTAGATTCAAGTTCATGAACATTTTTTCTTTTACACCCAACAGCGAAGTGATTTTTCATTTTACATTTCGAACATGTTTTACCATATGCAGGACAGTTAGCTTTTTTATGATTACGTCCACACTTTTTGCAGTCATAAGTTAATTCACTGAAATTGTTCTTTTTATAAGTCATTTTAGATTTAGAAGTTTTAACTGCGTTTATACCACTACTGCTGGCCCTCATTGACTGGAACTGTTCTCTGCTTGTTTCCGCTGCTCGCACGAATTCCGCTGCTTTCTGTAACGTCAAAGATGGCTCCCGGAGCATTCTTTCCTGCAGACTAGAATCATGGATACCTAATACAATTCTATCACGGATTAGACTTTCTTCCTGAACGCCGAATTCACACGTAGTTGCCAGTGTTTTCAGTTCCGTTAGGTAATTGTCAAATGATTGACCTTCACGCTGTTTACATGAAAAGAATTTGTATCTTTCAAATACAACGTTTTGATGGGGATTACAATGTTCTTCAAAACTTGCTAGCACATCGTCAAGTTTTTCTCTTTCAGTCTTTTTAAAGGTGTTATAAATAGCAACACCTTCGTCTCCTAAGAGATTAAGTAATATTGCAATCTTGACATTTTCGGATTTCGTATTTTTCTCAGATGCTAGCATAAAATTATGAAACTTCTGGACCCATCTTTTCCAATTTTCTGCCACATTTCCTACGGTAAACCGCATTTCACCTGGAGGCTTGAAAGTATCCATGTTGCACAAGCGACAGCAGTACAGCACGTGGTCATCCCTACATTCACTTAATACGTGAATTATTATTTCGAACTTTCATTAATTTACAGTCCTGACACCATGTCATGTTATTACTATTAATTAAAACCACATTATAGATGAAATATATTTATTTCATAAATCATAAATTAAAATAAGCAGTTCAAAATTATAACATCACAGTTCATATCGTACAGGCAAGCCAGCAGACAGGCAAAAACAAACTATATATAATGGCTGCCAAGTAGAGTTGAGTTGTATAAATCAAGTTAGAGTTGAGCTGTTTAAATCACATGACAGCTGTTTAAATCACCATACATCAATGTCTTCTAGAAAATCAATTGTTGTTTGAAATGCTTTAATTTTCAAACCATCGCCAAAAGCATTATGCACAACATGCAAATTTCCTATATTTACAAGTCCTTCACCTACCATGTCGTGCAGGCGTTTATCCATTATTTTGAAAACAGATTTGTTTACCGTATATTTCTGAATATAAGCCGATCCGTATATAAGCCGAGAGTACATTTTCCCCTGCAGAAATTTGCCCAAAATTGCAAACCTGTGTATAAGCCGAATTGAAAAAATACTCTTTTTAAAGTTCGAGTATATCGCCAAAATGGAGAAAATATTGCCAATCTATACAACCTTCAGGATAATCTGTCAAATGAAATTGCGCGAAATGCGTGCTTATCCAACAGAATTCCTTACCTTGCTTAGCTACGACGTAAAACGTTGACAGTGTGTTTGGCAACAGCAATAGTTTTAACTCTGGCAACCCTATCAGAAGGGACCAAACACAGACGCGAACGCAAGTCCCGGCAGCTGAAAATGGTTGCCGTAATACCGGGCCGGCGCCGGAGACCTAACCCTAATGTGGATGATGCAATGCCACCGCTGGATGTTTACATAAATAAGCCGTTTAAAGACCGATTGCATCGATTTTTTTTTTAATGACGTATCTAAATTATTTTGTATATTTCTACTTTTCAGTATTTTTATCAGTGCTTCAAGGCAATCTTCAAAAAAAAAAAAAAAAAAAAAACTTCTATAAAAAAAGCGAAGCTTTGCCGCTTTTGCTAGTGTAAGCCTAGAAACGTTTTAAACAGAGATGATTTAAATTTAATTGTATAAATTAAAAATATGATCAAGAGTCCTGTTTTTTAAAGTTTCTCTTATACTATTTCTGAATCAGGCAGAGAATTTACTCTGTTCGTGCACTCTGCCGATTACTTCAGTTACCGGAGGTCAAAAAGGAATGTAAACACACGTGACTACATCGAGCGTTTTGTAAAATAAATTTAAAATTGCTAATTTAAGAGTTTTATATGTGATAATTATTTAAAAATAAGGTTTAATATCACTATTTTACTTTATATATACTTTTTAAGCTTAAAATATATGTATTCAATCATTGTTTCTAAAGTACGTTTTTTGCTAGAAATGTAGATCCGTATATAAGCCGACCAATATAATTCAGCTTCCGAAAAATTTCCAAAAATTCTCGGCTTATACACGGAAATATACAGTATGTTTGGCCCATCAGAACCCAGCATAATCAATCCTTTTAATGGCAGATTAGTAGAATTTATACATTTCATGATCGCTGAGTCAATATCTACAGCTGTTGCATGATAAAGCATTTCACTAGAAACATAACTTTGCTGAATCATATTAGTTTGGCTATTCCAAAATCTGACATGGATGTCAAGCTGCTTTTTATTAGCTTCATTTAATGTTTCATCATACATTAATGTGTAAAATGAACAATTACTTACAGCCTGTGAAAGTTTCTTCAAAAAATATGGTCCTAATCCATGAGAAATTTCATAACTCCCTTTGCTTCAATACTTGCCAGAAACATAACTGAAAATAAATCACCAATTCCTTCACAAGATGAGAATGTGTAATTATTTACTGCAAGATGCAGTATCCAGAAAATTTCAGCACAGATAACTTTTTTATTAAAATTCCATGTTGCAGTTTTAGATTGTGTAACAGCTTCATTTCTTCAATCCAAGCATAAACCGCGATCGCCGCTAGCAGTCAATAATGATTTTAGTTTTGCTTGAGAAGAATCACAAATATCTTTTACACTTTTTTTTTTTGTGTTTTTCAGTTTTAGCATGCTGTAATAACTATGCCTTTCCACCATTATCTGTAGCAATCTCTTTGTTACAATATCGGCAAAAAGCATGAAAATCGTCTTTTCCTTTAATGTACCAGAAGCTTAATGTATTTCCATTTATGTCTGTTAAACTTAACCAATTATTCTGAAATTTCGTTTGCATGCCCATTTTTTTTTTTAATTTAATTAAATAAATCATAGCTTAAAAAATTAATTTACACTCTCAAAGCAGCACACAGAACTTACAAATCTAAAAAAGCATGGCATCAAATGTGTTCAACGTTCCACTCAAATATTTCCATTGCAATCAGAGAACAAAAGCCGGCGCCGGGCATTTGCTCTTGATGATAGTCTGAGGTCTGACTCATCTCTCTGTACGGTAAAGTCCATGCTTTCCACCCTTCAACAATG
This sequence comes from Salticus scenicus, assembly GCA_963930645.1. Classification (NCBI taxonomy): domain Eukaryota; kingdom Metazoa; phylum Arthropoda; class Arachnida; order Araneae; family Salticidae; genus Salticus; species Salticus scenicus. The sequence continues at coordinate 167,837,096 of OZ005657.1, forward strand.
TTTGCTCTCTGCTCTTGCTGACTAACTTCTGGCCTGGCCGGCCACTCCCTGCAATCTGTCTACCCCATTCCTTCCTAAGAGAGAAATGTTGGGAGGGAAGAAAAATTCGCCATTTGTGAAAGGAAGGAAGGAGAAGTTAGAGAACATTTAAGCCAGCTGTTTTTTTCTCTCTCCTTTTTCTTTCTTTCTTCTAGCCATCGGTGCTGATAATGACATACTCCATTTAAATCAATGCAGAGCTAAAATATAAATATTTGTATCATAATTGTCAGAAAAAAATAGGACAAATTATCCTTTTTCTAAATATGGGACAATTTTGAAGGTTTATCTAAAAATATAGGAAATGTAGAACAGCTGCAGGCACTGTCTACAGCTAATTTAATGTATGAACCACTTCTGGGTTCGAACTCTGTACATAATTTCTTGTTATGAGCCATATGCGAAGTTGAGCCACTGTCGAAACACCATTTAGAATATTCTTGAAAAGAATTACTTGCCGCCATCGTAAATTCCGTACTGTCTTCAACCATAAAAGATTTTTCTTTGTATTTATTCAATGAAATGAATTTTCTATCTGACATCTTCTTTCGGCATTCTGAGGCTTTATGCCTGACTTTTGAACAATAATTATATTTAATTTTAAACATTGTATAATTTCTCTCCCCATACATATTCTTGTTCTGCACAGCCTTTAAATTTTCTTTTTTGTTCTTTTCGGAAAAAATTTTCTTGTTAATGGTAAAATATGCATTTGAAGATTCTTGATGTTTTTTATTTTTAGAGCTTCAGGCTTCGGCAATTCATCTCTTGCTTCGATGGCACATCTAAAATTTTCAAAGCTGTCAGGGATGCTGTATAAGAGCAAAATCGATAACAAGTCTTCTGCTACATCTATATCCATTTCCTTTAGCTTGTCTATGATATCAAAGAAAGCATTAAGGTGATCCGACATATTTTCACTGTCAGTCATTTTCTTAATAGTGGCTGCTTCAACAGGGTAGCCTTCTTTGTCGGTCCTTTCGATTTGTAAACATCTTTTAACTTATTCTATATTTCATTTCAAGTGATACATTGTTTTATGTGACATAGTTCACTTGGACTAATTGCGAGGATAATATCAGCTCTGGCTTTACAATTACCGTATATTTCCGTGTATAAGCCGAGAATTTTTGGAAACTTTTCGGAAGCTAAATTACGTGGGTCAGCTTATACACGGATCCACATTTCTAGCAAAAAACGTACATAAGAAACAATGATTGAATACATATATTTTAAGTTTTAAAACTATATATAAAGTAAAATAGTGATATTAAACCTTATTTTTAAATAGTTACCACGTATATAAAACTCTTAAATTAGCAATTTTAAATTTATTTTACGAAACGCTTGATGTAGTCACGTGTGTTTACATTTCTTTTTGACCTGCCCGTAACTTAAGTCATCGGCAGATTGCACGAACGGAGTAAATTCTATGTCTGATTCAGAAATAGTATAAGAGAAACTTGAAAAAACAGGACTCCCGATCATATTTTTAATTTATACAATTAAATTTAAATCATCTCTGTTTAAAATGTTTCTAGGCTTACACTAGTAAAAGTGGCAAATCTTTCTTCGTTTTTTCAAAAAAATTTTTTTTTTTTTTTTTGGTTGTTGTTGAAGATTGCCTTGAAGCACTGATAAAAATACTCAAAAGTAGAAATACACAAAATAATTTAGATACGTCATTAAAAGGTCTTTAAACGGCTTATCCAGCAGTTTGCATCGCATCATCGACGGACGTTAGGGTTAGGCCTCCCCTCCCAGTATTACGGTAAGCATCGTTTTCAGCTGCTGGGACTTCCGTGCGCGATGCGAGCGTGTCTGTGTTTGCCTCCCGTCTGATAGGGTTGCCAGAGTTAAAACTATCGCCGTTGGCGAACACACTGCGATCGTTTTACATTATAGCTAAGCAAGGTAAGGAATTCTATTGGATAAGCACGCATTTCGTGCAATTTCATTGGACAGATTATCCTGAAAGTTGTATAGATTGGCAATATTTTCACCGTTTTGGCGATATACTCGAACTTTAAAAGAGTATTTTTTTCAATTCGGCTTATACACCGGTTTGCAATTTTGGGCAAATTTCTGCAGGGAAAAACGTACTCTCGGCTTATATACGGATCGGCTTATATTCGGAAATATACGGTATTTTTAAGCCATTTTTCTTCATTTTCAGCACTTTCATTGGGCTTAATTTTGGTTCCGTTAGCATAAGTCTAGTGATCATTCTTGATCAGAACAGCTTAAATCTGAATCTTCTACGTATCGAAATTACCTTTTGACAACTTTTCAATACTTAGTATTTGTGACGTATTTAATCAGCTATAATAGCTTTGTTATGAAAATAGAATCAAAAGACAATTCACTGTTACATTCTATAAAATTTTAATTAGAATAACAAAACATTTGATAATGAACAGAGAAATATGCTTATTAACGAAAAGTGCATAAGTAACTGGCACATACATATTGAATACAAACACAAAAAGAATTAAGTGAAATTCTATAGGGAAAAAATTTGCTGTTTCAGAAAATAATAAACTTAAAAATGTAGAAAATAATGAGCAGCACTCACTTTGAATAATAAGGCTACAAATATTAGCTTATTGTAAGTAACAGATTTTGCATAATACTGACACTGGCGCCCTGTTTACCTCTTTTGTCTGTTGGCAATTTAAAATTGGTAAATGGGTACTATTTCCCAAAGCAAAAAAACTTACCCATTATTTGTTTAGAAAAATGACAGGGGAAAAAAAAAAAAAAAAAAAAAAAAAAAAAAAAAAAACATGAACAAAGTTGTGAATTTTTTTAAAAAATAGTTATCTATATGTTACTATCACAGAATCTTACTCTTTAAACAAAGCAAAAATTTTCTTCAAGAAATACTGGTGTGAAAAAAATCAGAAGAATCGGCAGCTGTGACTGAATGATTGAGGGACACACTTGTGAATGTCAAGGGATTACTATAAAAATAAAATTCACAAAAAAAGAAACTTATTTATTATGGCCAGTACATATTCAGATTTTTTTTTTTTTTTCCTTTGCTATGTAATCTTTAACATTTACAGTAAAATACCAATTAAGGGTGCCCCTTTGCATCTTTTAGCGACTTGTTCATGCAACAGATAGCACCGACAATTAGCAGAACTTACCTGTAAGGATGGTGGCCATGTTTATGTTAATAATTTGAACTCTTGAGAAAGAAAACTTATTAAATGAAGAATTAATTGCTTTAATCATATTACACATACACACACACAAATTTTAAATTATAGATATATTTGAATATTGTTGCACATTATTTTTATTAATAAATATAACTTTTTAATGTAAACACACATGCTAGGAAATTTCAGAGAAAACAGGAAAATATCGCCATTTTAATAACTCTGATATACACTGAAAAGCCAAAAAAACCTGGTATATATGCAAATAACAGAAGTATAGAATCAACCAGAGAACTATTGCTAGAAGGTTGAAAAGTCAGAAAGAAAAGTATCTAAAGGCCTCTGAATATTTAAAATGTTAAAAAAGACTACTTGGTACCAAAATGTTTTTAAAAGGGCAGCAGGGAGCTAAAATGAGTTGAAAAAGGGCAGCAGGATGCTAAAATGTGTTTAAAAGGGCAGCAGGGTGGAGCACCTGCCAAATTAGCCTAGAATCAGCACTATATTATATATAATAATGTCAAGTAAGAAAAATATAAGTAAAAAAATAATAAATTATTTTTTAAAAGTGAAAAATTTCATTAGATAAAAAAAAAAAAAAAAAAAACTCCCTTTTTTTGGAGGGGGGGGGGGGGGGGGGGGTTGTGGGCAGGTCCAAAACCCTGGCTTGGTCCCACCAACATTGCTGTTGATGACTCTTCAATATATATCTGAAAATAATTAAAATCATTTAAATCGGTAGCTATCATATTACACTAAACTATTAATATGGAATTCTGTTGAAATCCGTTTTCTTATATATTACCATTATAATATTGTAAAAAGGAAACATTGACATCTAATTTTACAGCTCACTGATATAATTTGAGTTTAATCCCATTTAATTGCATAAATATGTCGATTTTTTTTTTTTTTTTTACTGCCAATCACTGAAATATGCAGCTATTGCACTGCAAATTGATGAAACGCTTTTTTTAAAATACCTTCAATAAAAGATTATTTACATAATTCTAGTTTTTTTTGGTGTTTCAATGTAGAAATAATAATGCAGTTTTGAAGCTGATCACCAAAATTTTCTTATTAAAGTTTTATGAAAACTTTAAAATTATTCAACTTTTGTGAAGGGTCTGTTTAAATTTACTGACTTTTACGAAAGGTAAAAGACTTTTCATTATAAGATAATTGATCTTTATGAATAACTAGTTTTTGGACCAAAAATTTTAATAAATTGGCCCTAGAAGAGTACGTGAATTTTTCTCAATGTTAAAAAAAAAAATTATGTGAGGAAATAAAAAAAAAAAAAACAGGGTTGGGTTTTTGCCAGGACAGCAGCAAAAAGTGGAAAAAACCAGGCAAAAAGCGGCAAAAATTAGGAAAAGTGGAAAAATAAAATTAGAACAACACAATCCCTTTCAATTTTCACCCTTTACACTTTGGCACTTCAATGAAAAAAATGTTTGAGGATTTTTTAATTTAAAAAGTAATTATAATTAATTAATATAATATATAACCAGTGTCCGACAAATTCCGAATGCCAGGGTGACTATAAATATCCATTGGTGACCAGTTACGGCAGTCAAAAAAAAAAAAAAAAAAAAAAAAAAAAATGTCATGCATTTACAATATTTTTTATGTATATTTTTGTTTTTCCTCCCACCTTCTTGTCTTGGTATAAAAGATGACATTGCTGATGTATTGAATGAATAGTATGAGTTTAATGTTTTCTGAAAAATTTAACAAATATTTCTGTTTTTGAAAGATGTTTTTCCATGAAAGAAAAATTCCCATATTTGATAAATCTTCTTACTACTATAATGGTACTTTCCATGTCAACATCTTTGTGTTAAACAAGATTCAAGCATCATAAACACTATCTAAAGCAAACTATGTTCGAATTTACAATGAGAAAGTTTAAATAGTATGATATTTATCAAATGGATTCTCTTTAAAGCCAAAACTTAAACACTCTCAATATATTTGATGATTATATTAAAGGTAAAAATAATATTTATTTCTGTGATTTTTTTTTCCCCAATAGGTTTTTATCTTTATAAATAAAAAATAGTTATTTTCTTAAAAATTTTCTTAGTTCACATTTTTAACTGAATAGTTCATTTATTCAATGTAAAATAATATGTGAATGACCAGCATTAATTATACAATTATGAAATATTATTAAGTAAATATTTTTAAAAATGAAAAAAAATATGTTAATTGTTGATGTTAAAAATTTCATTTTAAAGAAGTTTTAGAATGCATTATTTTAATGATTTACATAAGAATCAGTTGATCAAGAGTGTAATTAAATCTCTGGTTTTAATTTGTTAAAATTATGATTTAAATATTAAAATCGTGTAATTAAAATCCTGTTTGAAATACTGGTAATTTTTGCCACTCGCAAAAATTGTGGCAAAAACTATTTTTGCCGGGGCGGTGTTTTCCGCGGTTTTTACCATGGTTTTTCCCACTTCGGCAAAAATTGGCCAAAAAAAAACATGCGAGATTCTCGCAATCTTGCATTTTAGTGGGAACCCTGTATACATACAAACAATTTTATCAATTAACACATAATTCTTATTAAAACTAAAATATAAATTCTCATTCAATTATCTATAAACACACACACATTCCTATTTAAAAACAATTAATTCATCATATATACAAACAATGATCATTTTCTTACACAAAAGTTCAAAAATATTAAAATAACCAATATTTGTAACATCATAATCTAACAGCACTATCAACGAATGAGGCCGCAAAATTTATTTTACTTTACTTTAATAACACATGCTCAAGAAGTAAAGGCTTTTCAAATCAGAGCAGAAACATCCGCTAAACACTATTCATTGCCAGTTTGACGGGGCACCCTATATTAGGATGAAACCAACATTTACTAATTCATAGCTCAACGATATAAACATATAAAAATTACCAATTATTTTTTAAACTATACCAATATAAAAATACTTACAATAATCTGGCCTTCAATTCGTGAATTGACACATTCATACAGCCAAACTTGAATACGGGATTTCTAGAGAGAAAAAAAAATGTGGAAATATTTCATAACGCTTATAACATGCACATCTGAAGTTGCAAATTAAGTATTACATTTAAACTATATTCTTCATATTTAAACATCTACATGTACACTACACCAAGAAAATATTAACAATCTGATAGTAGAAAATTATATGTTTTTTCAATTTTTATTGGATAAAGGATTAAACTGATATTTTACTGAAACAAAAACTAAGAAAAACATAAAACAAAGTTCTAAGAATTTTAAAGTCAGTAGTGTGAAACAATTTCATTCACAAGGATAGTAATTTTAATTTGTTTATTGCTACCATACAATTAAAAATACAAAAACTTGTTATAAGTATAAATAAGAGGTTTTAAACTGTGCAGACTTGTCAAATTTCCAAAATGAAAGAGCCTGAGACATTTTGCAGGCTACTTTATCGACATACCGGCATTTTTATCTTCATATTCATGACTTAAGCATTAAAAATTGTGTTCTGCTAAAAGTTTAAGCCAAGCCATGTTTAGCAATTTGAGGCTGAAAGATTGTCAGAATACTACAACAAAATGGATTAGTTAAAAATATGGCATATTACACTTCAATTCTAGCAAACTGAAATTTTTATTTCAATAATTTCTTAGGCATTTAAAAAATTTAATTACACAATACTTTGCAAATGATTGTTGAAACATGAGATCTTTTTTGCCTCTAGCAAAATTTCAGTTTATGTTATTATTTTAAGCTGAATCCCTAAATATGTAATTATTAATTACATACACAAAGAAAAAATATTTTTTGTACGTCATTGCCAAAAAGAACAAAAAAAAAATTTTTTTTTTTTTTTTTTTTTTTTTTTTAATTGATAAATTATCTACGTGCAAACTCTTTATCAAATTGCTAATTTTTTTTTTTTTTTTTTTTTTAAGAGATCAATAGAAAAAAACACAAGCTGTAATTTTGATTGCAACTAGTTAGCAATTATTTCATTGCCTATCTTCAAATTTCATGTTTTTATTAATTTTCTCCCAAAACTGGTTTTCGATACATGTGATCACTTCACTACAAATCCTCAAAATTTCTTTGTGTGTGCCTAACTGATTGAATGTGCCATATTCTGGCAGCTGATTGCTGAAATGTGGAATCATTATGCCAATGATAAACTAAAGCAAGGTTTCAATTGCGAAAATTCTTGGAGCAATTTTGGTGTAAGAAAAAAAAAAAAAAAAAACCTCATTTTGGAGCATCAAATTGCTGTTTAAGAGCAGATTTCTTAGTTTGGAACAGCAAAACTATATTTTGCGATGAAAAATATCCTGTTTTTTAATAACATACTTTTGCTTACTTCTAACAAAAATGAATGTCTCCATGGATATGTGTTTGCTCATATACACATCATCATCAAATCTAATAGAAAATTTTCTTATCACATGCTCACAGCACATGATTCTTCAAAGTTTTATATGATGTTGAATAACACACTAGATACAGAGTCCAGCCTTTTTTTTTTTTTTTTTTTAATGTATTATCTCATAAGGAAAAATGTATATATAGAATGAAACTGTTTAATTACTTAAGGGTATGATCTTAAATACGCTAGAATGCTATTTTTTCAACAGTTGTTCACTGTTAACAATTTATACTGTTTTATCTTATCAGCTGATGATTATTTTAGAAGCTATTTGAAAAATTATAATAAGAGAAATAGTGACATTTTTGCAACTGATTGCCTAAATAAGTGACTATTTCGCTACTAACTGGCAAAATTTGTATTTAATTGCAACTAGTTGCTGAAAATAGGCGATTATTTCGCCCCTAATGCTTAAAATTTGCGTGTGTTTTTTTGTTGTTTTTTTTAAAGCTAATTCTCAAAATACGCGATATTTCACGATTGATCAACGAAATACACGATCATTTCTGCACTAACTTATAAAAATCACTCTATTTTTCAATTTCCCAGAATAGCATATAATTTTATAACTATCGTCGAAATAAGTGATAATTTCAGAGCTAACTGAAAAAAATTGTGCTTTTTTTCAAAGCAGATTCCCAAAATATGTGATAGTATTGCGACTGATTGCCGAAATATGCAGTTATTTTTTAATGCTATTTTTTGTGCTTCACCCCCCCCCCCCTTTTTTTTTTTTATAAATTGGCTCTTAATAAAAAAAATAAAATTTTTTAAAAAGCAGTTTCCCTAAATCAGCAATTTCACGATCGATTAACGAAATATGCGATCATCTGACCATTAATGGATAAAATTTGACTTTTTCAATGCAGATTCCTAAAATCTATTATGTTTGCTACTAACTGTCGAAATATGCAAATTATTTTACGTCAATCAACAAAACACTGAGTCATTTTACCACTGATTAATAAAATTCACCCTTTAATCAAAGCAGATTCTCAAAATACACTGTATTTTTGCGACTGATCGCTGTAATGCACGATCATTGAAAAGTGACTTAAAAATCAATGCTATTTTTCAAAGCAAATTCCCATACTATGTAATTTTGCGACCTACTGTTGAATATGTGATTATTTGGCTGCTAACTGATAAAATTAGCATATTTTTTCAAAGTAGATTCCTGAAATATGCGATAATTTTGCAACTGATCACCGAAATAAACGATTCACCAAGAACTGATAAAATAGGCATTTTTTTTTTTCAAAGCAGACTCCCGAAATAAGCGATAATTGTGCAGCCGACACTGCTAAAATACACGATCATTTTACAATTGATAAAATTCACGCTTCTTGCAAAGCAGATCCCCGAAATATACAAAAAATATGCGAACGACTCTATACACAATCATTTCACCGTTTACCGATAAAATCTACGCTTTTTATTTATATTTAAGCAAATTTCCGCAATAAAGGACCATTTCATTGCTAATTGTGAAATTTTGTGTTTTTCTAGGTCTATTGCTGAAATAAGCAATTATTTCACTGTTTCTTTCTTTCTTTTTTTTGTTTTATCCCCAGACTTATTTTTTCCCTTTAAATTATATTCCAAAAATAAACAACTAATTAGCCACTAACAATGAAATTACAATCTCTTTTTTTTTTTTTTTTTCCCCACAGCTAATATTATTTAATTTTCTTATACATGAATTTTTTAAATAAACAATTTTAAAATGTATATTTTTATAAGAAATTTATTTTAATTTCGCCGATTTTTGTGAAAGCTCATTTTAAGATCGTCGATCATAGCTAAACGTACGTTTCCAAAACTAATTTTTCCTAATTTGATCCTTGCAATTATTTCATTTGTTCCATTAGTGTAAACTTCTACCAAATTTGAAAAAAAAAAAAAAGAATAAATATATATATATATATATATATAAACCTTTAAGTGCAAAACAGTTTTGTACTGCTTATTATAATTTGTCCTTTTTTTGAGGGAGGGGGGGCACAGGCTTACACTTGCTCAATTTTTGTTGACGGATATTTTTAATTTGGATGCAAATCTCGCCATCTTGCGAGAACGAGCTTGTGAATTTCGGCTTGAAGCAAATTCGATGACTATTCAAAGAATTTCGCTTTGCAGAGAGACAAAAAAATATATATAATGTAATTAGAACAAGAAATAATTTTAAATGTGCGCGCAATAGAAATTATTGAAAGAAAGGAAGGGGCAAGAGTAAAATCAGCAGATTTAGAGAAAACTTTTGAAAAGACTGGCAGAATGTTCGAACCTCTGCATAGTATAAGATATTAGTACATTGTCTTAAATCTATTTAAATTTTGTTTCTATATAAAATGATCAGCTTAAAAAAGTTGGCTCTCGCTTGGGGGGGGAGGCAGGCAAAAAATAACATGAGCAAGAAATATTTAACAATTTTATTTCTTTATAGGTTCTAGGATCTCATAAAGCAAGTTTGAAATTAATATTGACATTTATGTTGTGCATGGAGAAAGATTGGGAATCGGGAGCTTTCGCAGAACATTTGAAAATTAGGCGGTGTGTGATGAAAATTTTGAAAAACTCGGGAGATATTAATGTTTTTCGGGAGTTCGGGAGATTGCCTCAAAATTCGGGAGTCTCCCGAATATTTCGGGACAGTTGGCAGCTATGTAATATTAAAAGACAATCGAAAATTGTCTGATATGAATACAGAAATCTATTTTAAAGCAATATTCCCCTGAAACATTTTGATAACAAGTATTGTAAAAAGCAAAAGAAAAACATTTCTGTGAGTTAATTAAAACAGTCAAAATTGTTAAAACTATTAGAAGGAATAACTAAGTATCAGCATTTAGAATTTAAAATAGTTGAATTTCATGTATTATAATTTCTTCAATTGTGACTATGAATTATTTTTAACAATGCTTTACATGCTTTTAGGGAAGAAAAAATAATGAAGTTCTTTACACTTTCTAACCAATATATATATATACAGTCCTTCAAGAAAGTTTCCAAACAAAATGACCTCTAAACTTTTTTTTTTTTTTTTTTTTTTTAAGATTCTTAGACATATTATGAATTTCTTTTCTTTTTTTTTTTTTTTTTAATAGGTACCTATCTTTTGAAATAATACTGAAAATATGTAAAAATTTTACAAAGAATCATTTTTTGTGGAAGGGCAGTTTTCATGAATTTGAATTTTGTAAAGGGCAGCAAAAGGGCTGCATTTTTTTGCATGCATCAGACCTCTGTGAACTCCAGAGAATTGGAGGGGGTGTGACAAAATTCAGTTTGCCAATTTAGCTTTCAATTAAAAAGGCAGGGGTGAGTCATGTGTTTATTGGTAGAAAGGTACAAATAAAAATAAGAATAGTTTAAATTTTGAATTAGCTTTTATAATTTAAATAAACAATTTTAACTAAATATTTATCAATAATTATTAGGCATGCACAAATGTTTTATCAAAAGAGACAAATTATACTTACATTTTGCAAGAATCGAAAAATCAGGTTCTGAACATACGTTAAGGATATATCTCTAAAAACATTATATAATAAAATAGAAAAACATGCCCTTGCCTTAAAAGCAGGTTTTATTAATTAAACTAGGTTAAGTAAGTGCATTTAGTTTATATTTACAAAAAGATAGGTCATTAGCAGAAACAGTGCAGCATGGTAGTGAACACTGCCCACTGCAGTTTAACACTCTGCAGATAAATTTAATAATTTAAAAAAGAAATGCTAAGTTTAAAAATACTTAAATATAATTTGCATTATATTTCTAGATTACTGTACTTGTTGCATATTCTTAATTTTATTTCTTTTTGAAATATAAATTTTACATAATTTATTAACCCTTATACCGGAACATCGGTCTCTGAGACCGCTAAAGGTTAGGCTTAGTGTAGGGACTTGCGGATGCATATTCCTAGAATAGAGTACCGGCACGTTTGGCGATAAATGTTGAAGACGCCAAGTCTATCTAACTGCAACACTAGTGCGACATAAAATACACTCAACCTGTAGAGGATGGCATATCTCAGAACAACATTAGGGATGAGTCCCGGATCGTTGCCAATTGTTCACAGCGTGGCACTAGTACAACGTAAAATCTGTTCAAACAAGGAAGCTACCCTTTGGGGTTGGAAAAGTGAGCAGGGCCCGGAACTGCTTGTCAGACTCGCTTAGTGTTGACAGTTGTTTGGATGGATTTTACATCGCACTAGTGCTGCACAATGGGCAATCCCCTTAATGTTGAAAAAAAAACATGTAAAATGTTATGAGAATATTAGGAATCTCAATATTTGAGCGCTAACAGACACATTACGTAGAAATGTCAATAATTGCAAATTCTTTCTAAAAGTTTTGTTTTTTTAAGTTTGATTGCTTTTCTTAGTACAGTCGGTAACAAAAGTCTCCGAACACTAGCAAAAATTCCTATGTAAAAAAAGTACACTTAATACAGTTTTGTTAAATAAATCCTGTTTCGAGACTGACTAAGAACATGAGTCGATAAGGATTTATTTAACAAAACTGTATTAAGTGTACATGTTTTACATAGGAATTTTTGCTAGTGTTCGGAGACTTTTGTTACCGACTGTAACTCAATAGTCGAAACAGGGTGACAAAATTTCTTCGAATCCGAGCGCAGACTCATTTCCTGCAGTTCGAAAAATAATAAGAAATTGTTTATTTATAACTTCATATTAGTGTGGTTATTTAGAATTCAAAAATTAACGCCTTAATTACATTCTTTTAATAATTTTAATGCTTCATATTTATAAAATTACTCTAAACTTGTCACTATAATCATATTAAAAAAGAATAATTTCAGAAACCAGATGATTCAATCATATAATATACCAAATTATAGCTCTGGGGGTCACCTAAGAGGGGGAGGATCAAAATTATGATGGCATGTCTCCGGACCAGCCTTAGGGGTGTGTCCCAGATCGTCGCCAATTACCCATTGCGCAGTACTAATGCGGCATTAAATCCAATCAACCATATGATACCCTGTCATCCCTATAATACGTCATGATTGAGAAAGTAAAGTTACGGCTGCAAGAATTCACAATTTATCGCCATGAAATTTCGCTAAATACATTCAGTACCTTTTTCTAAAAATAGCGGTCTGTGAGACCGATGTTCCCGATAAGCATGATGAAAACATGTTCCGGGCAAAGGGTTAATTGCTATTTTTTTTTCTGATATCTGACTTCATAAGGAATTTCTGGATTGCAGATAAATTTTGTTTTGCTGCAGATAGATACTGAAATTTCTGCTACTGGGAAGATAGGTACTGATTAAATTGTTTAAAACAAATAAACTTATAAGTGGTGGCTCCTCCACAGGCATATATGAGCACAATAACCCTCCAAAGACAAAGTAGGACTGGATGTAGGACATGGCCACCCGCATATCAAGTCCCTTTTTAAAAGTTCTAACTCATTGAATAGGAATTCTATATTATGATTTATCAGATATAGGATTAGAAGTAGGGTATCAGATATAGGATTAGAAGTAGGACAGAATGTAGGACCTGGCCACCCGCATATAAAGTCACTTTTTAAAAGTTCTAACTCACTGAATAGGAATTCTATATTATGATTTATCAGATATATGATCATGTCATGAATACAGCAACTGCTCATAAAATCACTTTTGCAGCTTTTCTGTGAATCATTTCTGGGTCACGCTGGATCATTTCCGGGATTTATCCGAAATTTGAATGTGAAACTAGCTTAATCAATAACTAACAATAGATTTTTTGTATCAAATATTTCATCTGATAGTTAAATGGTTACTGTTTGGCTTACATTAGTCAAGTGCATGGTTTAAATCCCAGTTTAGGAGCATTTGTAGTTTTTTAGATTTAACTTTAATCTATAGGTCTTGGTCTAACTAGCCTTAATGTATGAAAATATGATCATAGACCCTGTAACAGAAATTATGCTTTCTGAAACAAGCTTTGTTCGTGCAAACCTTTTTTGCAAGACAACCCAGCTAAAAAAATCTTCAGAAAAACTTTAAAAAAGGAAAAAAAAATGCACAAAACTGCAGATAATCTGAAGGTATTTGGAACAATAAAAAGTTAAGGGGGGAAAAAATTACTTGCTTCAAAACTGCAAATTTTTTGCTTTTAAACTACAGTTATTCTACAGATTTAATCATATTTTTTCTTCAAAATATCAACAACAAAGAAAATTTGGATAATATAAAATCCTACAAGTCTTCTCTTTACTAGTGCTCAGAGCTTGCGTAAGCCAGTTTTTACTTTCTTCTATACTCAATACACAAGAAAGTATTGGATTCATAAAAATTTTTTACTTACGGTTTTCGATGGATTTAATGTTTTGAGAGGTCCAGAACACAATTTGACCATTTTTAGAAAATGGGTGTGACAAAAATTTTGTGGTGAATATATCTGCGGAACTACTGCACAGAATTGAATATAAATTTATGATGTAAATGCACCTTAACATAAATTAGTGTTTATCCCACTTTTGGTGCTGATTGGTCAACAGGTGGCTATACAGCGATTTCTGCAGTTTCAGGAATTACAGCATGGAATTGCATATACATTTATACGTAGATGCGCCTTGACATATGTTAGTGCCTATCAACTTTTGATGTCTACCGCCCAACAGGTGGTGCTGCTATACAGCGGTTTCCGTAATTTCAGGGGAGGCTATATCTCAGTAATTACTACACAGAATTGCATATAAATTTATATGCAGATGCACCTTAACATTTATTAGTTTCTGTCCGCTTTTAATGCCAATCGCTCTAAAGATGGCACTGATACACAACGATTTCCACAATATAAGTGACGACTGTATCTCAGACTCTACTGTGTATAATCAAACTTGATATATGAAAAGGCCATTATGATGATACAATTTGGGTGCATATCTGCCGATAGGTGGCGCTGCTGTACAGCAATATTCTATGAAAACAGGAAGGTTGTCATTCTAATAGCCACAACATAGTAGGTTTTTTTTTTTTTTTTTTTTTAATCTGGTTTTTAAAAAAGTCCCTTAGAATTTAATAGTTAGAATTTAATTTTTTTCCATTTTAGCATTCTATAAACTGAAAATGTGGAACATAAATTAATAAGTTAATTCAACTTTTTTAGACCATTAGTAATTTTCTGTCATTTTTAATTTTTTTCCATAAAACATCCAAATTTACAAAAATTGGATAAAAACAATAACAACCCCCCTCCCCTCCCCTTGGGAAAAAAAAAAAAAAAAAAACTGCTCCTCTTCCCATAAAATCTATGTATATAAAACTTCTTTTCATCTTTCATGCATACAATTCCTATTTTTATTCATCCCTATTGTTTGGTAAAAGATAATAAGAAATTATATATTGTCTATAGCCGATATATCGTGACATGCGGTTGATCAATATCGATTATCATGATTCATGCGCGTAGCCAGGGGGGGTGCCCTGGGTGCCCGGGCACCCTCCCGCTCACGCACATACATTCAGTATATTTAACAAAAACATATTGAAAACTGAAAGAAAAAAGATTTGAAGGTTAAAAGAAAAATTGTTATTCCTAATACCAATGATTCTATGCAATATAAAGACACTTTCTTAAACATGGTGGTAAAATATAGTTAAAAGAATAATCTAAATTGTTCATAAATCCAAATTTACTTGCACATTTCTGACAAAAATTTGCAAAGTAACTTTTCTTAAACAAAAAAATAAAAGGAAATTAGTAGTTTGTTTTTCCTTCAAAGAAAAGCAGGAAAAGAGGCGATAAAATGATTTAGTTTATTTAAACTCGTGGCCTTAACAGAAAGTCAAGTTTTTTTTTGTCATTTCTTTTTAACAAACATTTTTTTAAACTTTCTCTTACCCATACATGTTGGAGAATGTAATGATTTGCGATCTAGTTTTTGAATATGAAATAGTTTTTACAATTGTACGTCTTGAGGTCTGCTCATTTGTATAACCAGGTTCTTGTGGTTAGTCTGCATGGGCATAACTCAAAAGCAGGTATTGGCAGGAAGTCTAAAATCGTATTCAATTTATATCATAATGATCGTATACTATGACATGCAAAAATTTCAAATGCATTATTGTTTAAGTACAAAATTTCAATTGTACATATCAACAACATTTTTAAAGTGAACTAAACATAATGAAACTAACATATTCTATTGATACAAAATAATTTTCGTATAAAAGATTGTAAAAAAATTTAGGTTCGATTAAAAGCATTCATACCAAATTACACTGTGTCCAGTAAAAACGTTTAAAAATGATAATTACTTTTCCTTACCATGAATTACAGAAAGTATTATTTACAGGGTCGAATTTTCGAAACTAAATATTTGCAATAATTTCAGGTTTTTAAGTTCTTTGAATGCAAAAATATTTTTTTTAGTAATTGTTGATTTGAATGCATGTCTAGTATCATAATAACTTAGCGGGTAATTTTTTTCCGATTACACTGGTCTGCGAAAACGTACTTTTCAAATTTTTTATGTACTGTGTTGGGTGTCTCTACTGTGTTTTGATAATCTGAATTCAGAAATGATTATTTTTTTTTTCGTATCACGTAAGAAATTTTCACAAAGTAATGATGAAAATTGGAAGAATTCGTCTAGAAGTTGTAACAAATTCTAAACAATTTATATAAAAAATGCATTGAAATAGGCTTTTATTTCCACATTATCTTTTAAATGTATTTCTTCACATCGAATCTCTCTTTAAAGCATTTTACCTTGTGCAAGGCTTGAGGGTCTTGTGTGTGTGCGTGTGGGGAATTCTCTATACAACATGCAAAAATATTCTGCTAACATGTTGAAAATGTATCGTCTCTGATACCTGCTTTCCATTTCTTTGATGTCTTGATGAAACAGCTCTCCTTGTTCTTCACTCACATCACCCAAATTTTCAGGGAAATAATTTAGATGGGAGTCGAAAAAAACAGAGCTTTAAGCTCAAACAATTCTTTTTTTTTTTTTTTTTTTTTTTATGAGGGAAATTTTATAGGTTTTCCTTAAACAGCATCCAAAAGTATATCAGAAAACATATCAACCTGAAGAAAAAATTTCTTTGTCGGCCTGTCTTATTTGCTATTTTTTTTTTTTAAGACAACACTGGAAAGTTCAAATTAGTATTGTTAATCATATCATAAGCAGACTTTTCTTAAAAAATTTTCTATGGGTGAAAGTTCTTTAAATCATTTAAAAAATATTTTTAATTTAAGCCTGAAGTAAATGTTTTAAGAATGCAGGAATTGTAATCAGAGGGTTTTGAAGGATGCAATAGACATGCTTCTCCTTCACAAAAATACATGCCAAACAAAATTGTTTCTAAAACAATTTTCAACTTTTTTAAAGCACCTCAGAAATGGTCGGTCAAGTATACAATATCTTATTTTTGTGACTAAATGCCACATTTTATTTATTTAATTTTTTTACCTTATTTAAAAGCTGTCACTCAAACTTAATAATAATAAAACATTTTATAATCGTTTGCATTACTTTTGAACTTTGACAAACGATTTGTAGCTGAAAATAAATTATGTATTTATGTACAGACGATTTTGTATTTGTAATTAATAAAGAAAGAAAATTATTAAAAATTAGGCTACAGTGTAAATATTTATTCGGATTCCTTCTTCTTGTGCAATTTTATAAAACAATTTCCTCTTTCCTGAAAATCCTGGATCTGGAGAAGGCGGTGTATAATTCTATTAAAGCTGTATTGAATGACAAAAGAAACGAAAAACTGTTCTGGAATCATGTGCAAAAATGTGAAGGACTTGATAATTATTCCAACCAAAGAAAAAGAGAGAGTTTGAAGAGGAATCTCAAGACAACACAAAAAATACAAACATCAAAGAAATGTATGCGTAAAATATGCTCCATTATGTAGTCTTTTAATTTTTTAAATAGCAAAGTCGTTTATTTGTGTGGGTAGAAAATTTCCAACATTATGGGTTACATACAAACGGAACGCTTGCAATTTCGATGTCGTAAATTTTGCAAGTTTTTTGCAAATACAGTCGACAGCAAAAGTGTTCGAGCACTAGCAAAAATTCCTATCTAAAAAAAATTCACTTAATGCAGTTTTGTTAGTTAAATCCTTGTCGAATCCTGTTCTTAGTCAGTCTAAGAACATGATTCGACAAGGATTTATTTAACAAAACAGTGTTAAGTGTGCTTTTTCCATATAGGAATTTTTGCTAGTGCTCGGATTCTTTTGCTGCCGACTGCAGTCATGCATTTGGAACGGCTTTGCAACTGAAAGTGTTTCATTTGTATGTACCCCTAAGTCATGATGATTTTTTGTGCTATTTTATTAATGAATGTTTCTGGATTCGATTATGTATGCAATTTTGAATTGTGGTGGTTGCTAGACAATATTTTCGGCTGATGGCCAGTGCACGGTCGGATAGTGAGACACCACATTAGCTTTTTATCTGTCCTCCATTTTGATACATTTACTTTGCAGAGATTTTCAGTGCAATTTTATTGGTATGTGTCCCTTTTCATGTTTTCATTTTACTTTGTGCAATTTTTCATGGAATTTATTTGGCTAATGGTCAGCTCTTGGTCCGGTGTGTGGCGTGTTTCTACACTTTCCACAATTCGATACATTTATTTTTGTGACTTTTACACACATCACATTTTTATATTATGGTACACACAACAGTTTATTACAACCTTATTAATAACTATCACTTTAATTTTACAGTGATCACAATACACGTTTGTACTATTCTGTTTGAAACTAACATCACAACTACAACAATACAACAATGTTTTAAAATATAGAAAATAAATGCCATTCATGAATTTGGGAACGAATAAAATAATAATTTTTAAAAAGTATCTACAAGATTGTATTAATTTAATATATATATAAATATATTTAATTAATATATATAGGTTCATAATTTGAAGCTGGTAAAATAAAAGAAATGAAATGAGGTTATAAATAAACATATCATTATAATTCTTCTTTATCACTTTGTGTGTGCAATTTAAGTTATATAGTACAAGTTTTTCCGTAGTTTAGTTTTTAGGTTTTCGTTTATAACTTAAGGCTTAAGATTTTTAATTAACCTTTTAACGTTCATTGGTTTCGTACTGAAACCAAATATTGGACACCATTCAATATTTTTTATGCAACATTCTTTCCTTGTTTTAATCAATTTTTAAACGTCTGTTCCTTTTCTGACAGACGGATAGCGGCACTTCTCTGAAAGTCCAAACTTTATCAAATGATAATTCAAAGGAAGCCAAATGCACCGATTTACGCTACCAAAACTGCAGTTCTGCATTTAAAATTTTTTTACATTGGCATTTTTAACGTTGTGTAAATATTGATATTTCTGTTCTGCGTCAAGTCTAGTTATTTATTCTAAGAGAAAGTTACTTAATTTATATGTTAAAACGTACATGTGTTAAATTGTGTAACTTTTATACATGTGTTAAAACGCACACATGCATACATACGCGCACTATGTTCATATTGTATTCATATTGTAACTTTTAGTTTAAAATTTGGGCACCCTCCCGCTCGGAAAGCTGGCTACGCCTATGTGATTTGTAGCAGATATCGATATTTGACGATATATCATCCAGCTCTACTGTCTGGAAGAAAACTTGGGTCCATTATAGTACCCTTCACAAAATTTCCCCCCTTAAAAAAATAGACCTTTTGATAAATCTGTTTCATTTCGAAAACTAATCTTCCATAGGAAATCACATCTTATGTAGAGATATTTAATAAACACATGTATCATTGTAAAAACATTGTAACATGTTTATCACTGTAAAAACGAATAAATTTTACAGTTTAGATGTTATTTTACTTTTACCTGATATTTCTTTAGATACTGTTTTATCCATTATTTTTAAAAAATGCAACAATATCCCCACTCTTGCCCTTTTTCTGAAGTTTATTTCCAAAGCGTTACATCTCCTCAACAACAATAATTATTTTCTTTTTGAGTGAGTTATATATAAACAAACGTTTGGAGCCCTGATTGGTTTCCCCCATAGCCCTATTCTTGCTGATATTTTACTTATTGAACTTAAAGAATGCTCTTTTTCTACTTCAGTACTTAAACCAACAGTTTATTTATGTTATGTAGATGGTATATTTATTGCCTGGCCATATTAAAAACAACTCCCTCTAACTTTATTAATATCTTTAATAAACAATTCCCTTCCATAAAATTTACTTACGAATGTGAAATAAATCAAACCTTACCTTTTTTTTTAGACATTTCTATACATTGTAATAAAAATAATTCGGTTATTTGGTTTGATGTCTACTATAAAAAATCTTTTGTCCCCATCCCTATCCCTGCTTCATCTGCACATCCAACTGCTATTAAAAATTCATTTTTCAACTCCTACATATATTCAGCCCTTAAGTACACTTCTTTCCAATTTAGTGAAAACAAACAACTATAAACAAAATTCTGCAAATTGGCTATAAAAAAACTACTATAATTAAAATTATCAACAAAATTAAAAATAACCATGATTCTTTCTCCAATAAATAGTACTTCATTAACCCCTAAAATTAAATTTACTAACAGCCTTCCTTTCTGTAATGAATTTAATGATTTTAAACATTATATTTCTCATAAATTCAATATTCCCTTTCAGCTCTCCCTTAATTATTAAACATTTAAGTTTAAACGATCGCAATCCAACTAAACCCACTGGGGGAGTTTATAAAATTACAATATAACTGAATGATATTTTTTTTCTGTATTGGTCAAACTAAAAGAACCTTAAGCAAAAGAATTCAAGAGGATAGCCACAATGTCAAGGAAGAAAAAAGTTCAGCTTTACTCAACTTTATTTACAATAACTCTGCTACACCTCTTTGGGATCAAACAGCAATTATCTCATCTCCACCAATTACAGAGGTGCCAAGTTTCAATGAGAGCTATCAGTAATCAGAGTTATAAACGTGGAGACGTGAACTGCATCATGGAAAAAGTTTATGCACAAGCCCACATATAATAATGAATTGCACAGTTTTTGTAAACAAATATATAATACATTAATTAAAAAATTAGAAACATTTCTAAAACAAAAGTAAATAAATATGTATTTCTTTACCTTCTTACAAAATGGGGGGGGAGGGGCGCAAAATTTTATTTATTATTATTTTTCAGTTTTTCATAGACAACAGTTTTTATGGCATTAAATACTAAACCATTGTTTTTTTTCTTAATAAAACATTTTTATTACTTTTTTTTTTATGCATCTTCCATAAAACCTAACATATCCTTTGTTTGATGGTATAGTATGTATTCTAAATTTATTAGGAAAAACAAACAGATTCATCAAGTTCAGTAATAAAGCCTAAAAATAATTACATATGTGAGAAATATTGAGCACTTCTATCATGTTTATGGTTCTAGAAGTAATCCTTGATCACTAGTTGGGAAGTGGGAGGGGCAGTCAAAATATAAATAATTAGATAAATGAGAAATGAAACAATTATACTTCTTTATAGGATCTAGAATCTAATAAAGCAAGTTTAAATAAAATATTGGCATTTACGTTGCTGATGGAGAAAGATTGGGAAATTAAAGACTTCTGTAGAGCTTTTAATCGACGATGGCTAGTTGGAGATAAGAAAAGAAGGGGGGGGAGGCCAAAATGTAATTGGATCAGCAAGAAATATTGTATAATTCTATTTCTTTATGGTTTCTAGAATCTTATAAAGCAAATTTAAAATGAATATTGACATTTATGTTGCGGAGGGAGAAAAATTAAGAATTGGAATGCTTCCGTTGTGTGTTTGATCGTTGATCGTTAGTGGGATTTCTTTCTTTTTTTTTTTTAACGAACGATATCGGCACCTTTTTTAAAAGCTCATAATCCATAATTTTTATATGTTGTCAGTAATGCCGTAAATCTGTAATAATTATGGGCAAATCATATACCTGGCACCTCTGCAATTACTATATCAGAATTAATAATTTCAGAAGCAATCAATATAATAAAATACAGTCGAACCTTGTTAACGTGAATCTTAAGGGAAATAAAAAAAAATTGTTCATGTTATCAGTAGTTCATGCTATCAGTAACTAATCTTCAATTGACGGGGGTTGTGGAAACAGTTCATGTTGAAAGTAATTCACGTTAACCCTTTAACGTTCATTGGTTTCCCCCAGAAACCAAACATAGCAATTTTTCAGTATTTTTACTAAGTGTTAATAGAATATTAAACTATTATTCATTCTCTTTGCACTACAGCAAAATCCAAAAAATGCTATTTCAGATGAAGCCAGATATAGAAGTCCAGGGGTAACGCCAGCTAGGGGGTCGGGCCCGTCGGAGAATTTCTGGTGCCACTACTGTAGTAGTACTTTAATTGGTGCCACTTTAATTTTCTAAAATTGTATCAATTTTAAAAATAAAGAAAAAATATTTTAAATAATAGCACATGAACTTACTATAATCCTTTTCAATCATTGCAACTTTCAATTTTTTACATAAATAAACAGAACTGTCCAAAAAGTTATGTAAAGCGTTTTCCAGTAAAGGTCGAATTTTGCAAGACATAAAATAAGAGTATAAAATGAAGATTTCCTAGATTTTCTGCAATTTCTTAAAATATCACTTTCTAGAATTATATGAATATATATATATATATATATATATATATAGCAAACAATTGACAGGAAAATTTATAATTATATAAGTTTTTACAGAATAGAAAAACCAATAGGAGAATTACAAACCAATGCGAAAGTTTTTTGGGGTATAATTTCATTCATTTGTTTATATATTTCTACATTTAATTTCATTCATTCGTTTATATATTTCTGCATTTATATATATATATATATATGTATAAGGATGTATGTGGGTATGTATCGTTATATTATTTTTTTTCTTTTTCAATAATTTATATGTACTAAACATTTTGTAATTATTGATATAAAGTTTTTTTTTTTTTTTTTTTTCTGGTAAAACAATTAGTAAGTACAGTTAATTTTATGTATAAATTTGTAAATAAAGTAAAAAATAATAAAGCCAGAGCTGTAGCAACAATGTTTGGCTAGGCACCTGGGGCTGTGACAGTGCTTACACCACATTTGCTTCTTTTCTGAATAAATCATTATTTGAATTTCTTAATAAGTCAGTCAAAATATAAATATTTTAGATTTATAAAGTATCTGATTTATTCTCTGCAACTTCTATATTAGTTTGTTTAAGGAGAAAAATAGCCTGTTACCTAGACCCAGAGAATATAGACGAACGTGTGAATGCCATTCACAGACAATTTTCGAAGTTTGCAGACAGTTTTGACTTTTTTTTTTTTTATTTTATTATTATTATTAAAGAAATTTGTAAAAAAAAAAAAAAAAAAAAAAAAAAAAAAGTTATCTAGCAAAATCTCAATTTTGGAATATTATTACATGATATTTAAGTTTTAACAGATTTAAAACTTAGCCACAAAAATAAAATTAATAGGAACTCCATTTACAGTTTCATCAGTAACAGATAAATTTGTGATCTCTGCTCAAAAATTAGTATATGAGTATGATGTGTCAAAAACTGAATTAAAATTTCAGTATAGAAGATTTCTGGAGAGAATTGAAGAACTAATAAAACATATGCTTTCCAAAGACTTTACAAGATTTAAAAAGTTCCTACATAATTAAAGAAATTCTCTCCAGTAAAGTTCTCTCCTTTTCAAAGACATCAAAATAGTTTTACATGCTGTAACTGTAGCTGCAACTCTTATCTCTGTGGAATCTGTGTGTGAGTCATTAACATCAAAATATGAGTATCAGAGTAATAACAGGTGACCTATTAGTGAAGAAACAGCCCACCATGAAATGAATATTTCTGTGAATGGACCTTTACCCACAAAGTGTGATGCTGTAGTAAATGCTGCTTTGAATCAATTATTTATCAAGCAGAGTGAGTGGTATTTTTTAAGAAACAGACACAATATTAAGGAATGGCTTATTTAAAAAAAAGTAGACAAAATGATGAGTAAAAGTTCATCCCTTCCATTTATGGACTAACTTTTTTTTTTCTTCATTATATATTTAACAGATGTCGAAATGCAGTACTTTTTCTTCCACTCCACTCGCATATAACTTTACATTTTTGCTGTTGGCAGTGATATAAAATTCAGAAAGCGCACAGTATTTTTTTTTTTCAGAAAATTTTTATGAAATTTTTTGAGTTCGCAGACAGTTTTACATTTTATCTCAGTCTGCTGTTACCGTTCATTGGTTTCACTGTGAAACCATAAATTTCTGGAAAATAAAAAATGCTTTTTTTTTTTTTTTTTTCCCATTTGCATATTTATGATCAGTGATGCATCTAAAAGTCATTTTTTAAAATTAATTTCACAACTTTCAAAAGGAAATATGTAGTGAACTTTAAAGGGTTAACAACAGTGTTCACGTTAACGAGGTTCAACTGTATCATAATTCAATTAATTCTAAAGATTCTGCTTTCCTACCAAAAATTTGGCATTTCCTTATACAACCACATTTAATTTGAATTTAGCTTTTCAGTGGATTGTATGATTTCAATAGGTTCAAACAGCAAATTTTTTTTACTACTCCCTGTAAGCCTTTGACTAATCTCAACTTCCTGTCGATGTTACTGCCAGTCCAAGCCTCTCCAGTTTCTACTTAAACTTTTCTAAGAAAGTTCTTCAATTGTTCAAGCTTTCAAGATGACTCCAGGTTACCTTAAAAAAGCACCAACTCCAGAATTGTAGCTTAAGACTGACTTCTTGTTTTTTCCGTCATATGTCCTGTTACTGCCAGTATGTCTCTTTCGTTCCTACTCACAGAAGTTTTCATGCAAGTTCCTTAACACTTCCAGTTTTCAAGTTGCTCCATGTTACCCCAGTAAAACTCCAACTAAATCTCTACAATTTTTTATTTCAGACTGACTTATCAAGCTTAACCGTAACTGTCTGGTGTTTTTTCTTGTAATATATAATGAACGTGTTGCTGCACTTGTTGTGAAACTATGTCCTATTGAATTTTTTCTGATGATGCCCTGACAAGCAGAGCAAAAACCTTTATTTATTTATTTATTTTTAAACGGTATCTGTAATTTTAAATGATTTTAATTAAATGTCTTCCTTTTTTTTTTCCAAAAAAAAAAAAAAAAAAAAAAAAAAAAAAAATATGTTTTAAAGTGTTATTTTCCGACAAATAAGTTGTTAATCTTCCATAGAACGAATAGGCCACCTGAATAATCGGACGTGCTTTACTGTATTTCCCTGAAAAGCTGATAGCATACTTACCAACCAATTTTAATAAAAAAAGGGAAGATTTTTTTTTTCTCTTTCATGTAATAAACAATACAGTTTTACAATCTTAATATTTAGAAGCAATCAATAAAAACGTTTTTCTATAGATTGATTATACTAAATATATAAAAGTTTTAAATGAAGTTATTCCTCTTCAACATATAAATATCTACAAAACAGAATCTGTAAGAAATTTATTTAACAATAGACAAAAAACTTAGTTAAGTTAACGTATATATAATTTTTTAAATAAATAGAATATGATTTTTGTGTATGTAGGGGAAGAGGGGGGACATTGGGACACTTTTTATAAGAGCATATTATTTCACAATTTATAAAAGTTTTAATGCTTTTGTGCATTTTTATTTAAATATTTGTGTTATTGGTCACCTTTTAAATGTGTAATGAGCATTGTTTAATGTGTTTTACAAACAGAAATAATTAAAACATAACTTATGCAAAAGTGTCCCAATGTTCCCCGTGCAGGGGCAGATTGGGACAACACTGATTTAATGATGGGGCACTTTGGGGCAACCATCTTTTTATTTATCTAATTACAATATTGCAAAATATTTTGCTAAAGTAAATGAAAGGCTTTCAAAACAATGAATTTGATACAATAACAAATAATAATAAAGTACAGGTAATTATGAAAAAATGAAATTGTTATGAAGCATTACTCCATACTCGTATTTTAACGCACATCAAAACCCTGCAAGTCTACACAAAACTTTAATGTTATGTAGGATCATGTTGATGGCATAGTTAAGTTGAGAACATGATATTAAATAATCTTTCAACAAGAGTTCTTGTTCAGCTGTGAATATTTGTTGAGATGTATATTTGGATTGAAACTTATAATTTGTATTTGTAGTACACACTCAATCTTATTTTCTCTCATTTTTTTCAATCTATTAAATAGTGTAGATTTTGGTATATAATATTTAATTGCAACTTCCCTCACAGAAAGTTTATCTTTGATTATTTCATTTATTGCCTTTTCTATAATTTTCTTCTGAAATTTTAGTTATTTTAGTTTTTGGCTTATAATTTCTAACCATTTTCTATTTTATTTAAAGAATACCTAGAAAAAAAATTAATACAATTAGCTTATATGTACAAAAAATAAGTAAATAAATAAAAGTATATTGGTGTTAGAAATGAATGGGGCCACTGGAGCAGTCCCAATGTGCCCCATGCATTGGTGTCCCAATGTACCCCATCATGTCATTTTCAAAACAAATGTTTAGGCCTAATTTTCTAGAGCACATGGACTAATGATCTATAGTGGAAATGAAAGCTTAATGTTAATAAAAACACATAGTACTTTTAAAAATTAAAATATTTATTTCCTATTACCTAAAAAATCAACATTAATTTACTTGAAAAAAATTACTTTTTGTATGATAAAACAAACTAACCTTGTTCATAGGCAGCAGACTTGAATGAATGAGTTGATATCACAAATATGAAGAGGTACTACTAGTACCATCTAGTGTGATTTTTTACAAATTTTATTTTGCAATAATAAAGGGATAAAAGCCTTTGTCCCAATGTGCCCCGTGTCCCAATGTACCCCCTTCTCCCCTACATTAATCATACATATAAAAAAAGTAGCAGTAGCTAATTATCAGTTTCAAACGTGCATAAAACTAACTGAGTATTAATTTTATTAAATTGATTTGGAAAAAATTTTCCTACCTGAAAAAATTATTCTTCATTTTTCCCCATGTTTACACATATTTGGTATAAATATGACATACAAATATTTAATTTAATTGAGGAAAAATAAATAGATTCATTAAATTCAGCAATAAAGATCCAAAAATAATTACATATGTGAGAAATATTGAGCACTTCCATTGCTTTATTCTTTCTAGAACTGATCATTGATCACAATCTGGGGAAGGGGGGGGGGGGGGGGGGGAGAATACAAAAATAATTACAGAGTAAGAAATATTAAACTCTTTCAACTCTACTTCTAGAATCTAATGAAAGAAGTTTAAAATTAATATTATCATTTATGTTGCAGATGGATAAAGATTAGAAAACAAAAGACTTCTGCAGAACATTTGATTGCTGATCACTAGTTGGAGATAAATGAAAGGGGGGGGGGCAAAAAATAATTACATCAGCAAGAAATATTTAACAATTTTATCTCTTTACATGTTCTAGAATCTCATAAAGCAAGTTTGAAATGAATATTGACATTTATGTTATGGATGGAGAAAGATTAGGAATCAGGTGTTTTCGTAGAACATTTGGGTTTTCTTTTTAAAACGAACGATATCCGCGACTTTTTTAAAAACTGAAGATTTCATCATCTGTACGGAAGACACGTTAAAAAACCGGAAGTCTTCCGGGAAAACCGGAAAAGTTGGCAAGTATGTGATAGTCAATTTTTAATATATAAAAAGCTTTCTATGCATATGTGTGGGTTTAGCTCTATAAAAGGAAACCATCATTGTCTAAAATGAAACCTTAATTATAATTTTAGTTTGCAAAATTATAATTTTCACTATTTAAAAGAGGACCCTAGCCGAAAAGTTTGAAAGAACTTTATTTTTACACTAAATTTAAATTCATAAAATTATGTGTAGATTTTTCACAATTTCATAAAAACAGAACTCTGTCTGAAAATTCAGGACAGACCCCTGTTTTAACATTTGTTTATATTATATTTAGCTTCAAATGTTTAATTTGCTGTAGTTGAATAACATGTATCTGCAATACATTACTTTTATATGTGTATGTCAAAATATCAAGTATAGTAGCTACAGCATTTAAAATTTTATTTTTTACTAAATAACTATTTTCTAACTTCTATATTAATATAATAAAGAACAAAATTAAATAGTGGAAATTTTTTTCCACTATGTGTGTTTTCCTGAAATAAATGCTACAGTTAGTTAAAGGATTAAGCAAGATAAATTGTGTGTCAGTTGGTTGCTTCAGCATATTTGTATATAATTATGTACTGAGCAGGGTTTGAAATTTAGCAGTCGTCAGGCACATTTTGCACCTAGAAATTTAAGTTTGGCGACCAGGAAATCACACTCAGGCATCATTTTTGGTGGCTAACTTTTGACGAGATTTTAAAAAATCAATTTTGCCATAATAATTTTTTTCTTCATGATTGATAAAATGCTCGTTTTTTTTTTTTTTATCATATTAAAAAAATTCTTATATTGTCAGTTTTAACACATATAAATAAGCTAAAAAAAAGAAAAAAACAGCAAGTACAAAAAATATATAAATGCTGTTTGCAGAAAATTTTTCCAGAATCATAAAAAATTTCAAATATTACTTTAAAAACCTTCTTATTAATTGCTATCAATTAGTTTGCATACAATCAGAAATTTGCCATCACGATAATTTCTGAAATACTGAATTAATTTAAACCAAATTTTTGCAAATGAAACCTGAAAGGATAAATAATTTTAAAATAGTTTAAATAGATATTTTCTGGTAGTTCTTATTTTGCTTGAAGATGTAATACATGGTATTTAACTTATTTTAAAAATCAGTTGACCAGCAGATAATTAAAAATTTTTCTTTTACTTTTTTGTTGGCTAAATTCACCATTCTCTCGTTTTTCCCGTCAGCGTTACAAACACTTATTTTTTTTACCTCCGGAGGTTTTAAGTAACTTTATTTCTAGCAAACTGTATTCAAGTGCTGAATCAATTTACTTCCTTTTTATGTAAAATAACTATAATAGGTAAAAATGCCGCTTTGTTTACAGTCTACCAGTTAACTCAAACACTAACCGCTACCAGCAAGCAAGCGGCGCTGCTTTCACAGTATTTTTAATTCAACTCAGTTTCTTGCGATCGCAATTATCTAATTTAGTTTCTATTCAAAAAAATTTAACTATTAATCAATTAAATAGAACTTGAGTACAAATATAAAATCATTCACCTATTTTTCCTATTTTTTTTTTTTTTAAATTGCATAAATTTGCATATGAAATTAAAGGCAGTAAAGCTAACTGTTTCTTTAACTGCCAGTGAATCTTCTAGACAGCATTGCGGTTCATTTAAAAAGGGGTGTGTACTGCACATCAGCTGGCTTTGCTTTTCGTTGATGTTTTGGATGCTGCCGGTTCCGTAATGCACGATTCATTTCTGGAAATTTCTTTTTCGGCTTACAGTCGTAATAGGTGAATGACTCTAATTAAACAAATATCAATTGTTTTCTAAGTTTGTTATTTTTGAAAGTTATGTTTAAAGTTAAGAAAAATTTATCAGTTAAAATGCATGATTCAAGTTGAATCTTAATAAAAATAGTAGTTTTTTTTCAAGACTGTTTTTTTCATTATAAAATTTTACACCAGTACAAGAGCATCACCTACTGACTGCTGGCACGTGAGTACATACTTTTCAATCTAATTCATTTATTTGTAAGTCTATATTTTCAACCAAAAAGTCATTTTTAATGAGATATATGAATTTTCTTGTACTCACGTGCCCAGTGTCAGAAAATTTCCTACATGGGAAGGAGCTTATTGCTGCTACTCTGCATTTGGGTTTTTTTTTTTTTTTTTAATTAACAAACAGAAAATAAACCCACAAGAGGGTTATGGGCCCAGAGCCCTTCCCGATTTTTCACCAAATGTGGCGCGTTTTTGTTTGTGGCAACCCCTGTGTTTCTGCCAATAGGGTTACCGTTCCGTTAGCGTCGATTCATTCCCTGCTACGATTTTGTGCATGTAGCACGTTGTATAATTCTTTTTTATTTTGTATGTTTTCTTTTTGATGTTATTGTTTATTATTTTTGGTTTGATTATTATTATTATGGCTTTATCCAAATTCCAAATGTATTGAGAATTTTCAAGATAAGTTTATTTCTTTGCCTGGATTCAAATTTTCATCTAATAGGCCTACATATGGGAAAAAAGGGGTTGGAAATAGGTTTTTTTTTTTTTTTTAAGCTAGTGGAAAATCATGATTTCTTTTTGGAATTTCTGAAAGAGAGTAAGATATTAAAAGTACCTGTTTGCGATAAATGCAAGAATTCTATGAAACTCTCAGTTAAATCTTCTTTGTCCGATGGTTATATTTATTCGTGCCGTAGAGGCGAAAGTAAATGTAATTATCAAAAGTCTTTTCGTTTTGAATCGTGGTTTTCCACTAGTAAGTTAAATTTGGGGGAAATTTTTTTGCTGACGTATGAAATTTGTTTGGGAACTAGGAGTACAGATATTATTGATCAATTTTCTTTTTCTAGTCATACGGTTTGTAATTGGCGGCAGTTTGTACATGAAACCATTCTCGAATTTGTTGAATCTAAATCTGAAAAAATTGGGGAGGTTGGTAAAACTGTAGAAATTGACGAATCGAAATTTGGCAAACGTAAATATAATAGGGGGCATCGTGTTGAGGGACAGTGGGTTTTTGGCGGGGTTGAGAGGGATTCTGAAAGGGTTTTTTTGGTAACGGTGCATGATAGAACGGCGAAAACTTTGGTTAGTGTTTTGAAGCAGTGGGTTTATGACAGAACGACTATTTACTCTGATTGTTGGAAAGCTTATGATAGATTAGGGGAGGAGGGTTTTAATCACTTAAAAGTAAATCATTCATTAAATTTTGTGGATCCTGAAATAGGATGCCACACGAACCAAATTGAAAGCACGTGGCGGCATGTGAAAGCTTCCTTGCCGAGTTACGATCGGCAAGCAGACTTTCAATTTTATTTGGCAGTTTATATGTTTCAACAGATTTGCCATTTTCAGGGAGAAAGTTATTGTAATAAATTTTTAGAAATTATGAGGGAAATTAATTGGGATCAGTTTAAAATCACAGTGAAAGATAAAGAGTGATTTTCGTTTTTATTTTTAGGTCGCCATTTGCTTTCAATTCTGTTTTTTAAGGGAAAAAAAAAAAAAAAAAAAATGTAAAAAAAAAAAAAAAAAAAATTATAAAAATGTAAAAAAAAGTTTAAAATGAAAAATGTATAAAAAAATTTAAAATGTAAAAAAAAAAAAAAAAAAAAAAAAAAAATTTAAATGAAAAATGTATAAAAAACTTTTGGATATGATGTACCTTCTATTTGTACGAATGTATAAAATTTTATTTGCATTAATTTTGCATTATGTGATTAATTTATAAACTTCGGCTATAGTCTCATACAAGTAAAATGGACAAACATTTTGCATTGAAAGTAGATGTTATGAGTTGTCTCTTTATTAAATTTGGTGGCAATCTACTCGCCTATTTTAGCGGTAGAAGGCTGTTTATATCAAAAGTTGGTGCATTTTTTAGTTTAAAATGAAAAATGTATAAAAAACTTTTAGATATGATGTACCTTTTATTTGTACGAATGTATAAAATTTCATTTGCATTAATTTTGCATTATGTGATTAATAAACTTATAGGGCAAATAGGTTAAAAAATATAGAAAATGGCGAAAAAACATGAGATAAATCTCATGAAACCAGATGCACAAATAAAAAATGGTTTAAAAAATTTTGGATAAGATGATAAAGTTATATGCATATATTGATTCATAAAGTGCATGTAACAAGCTATCCGATCCTTAATTTAAAAAAAATATTTTTTTTTTTTCCTTTTATTTAAAAATTTTGGGTTTAAGGGTGTTTTCTAAGATCCTCGAGTTTAATTATTTATTTGTTTAAGTGAATGGGGAGGGGGGGAGGACGTTGAGAAGGGAAAAACTGAAATTTTTTGTTTTTTGCTAAATGTTGATTTTTTTTTTTTTTTTTTTTGGTTAAATTTAAAATAAAATTTGATTGATACACGATATTTTTTTTCATTATTATATAAATTATATTTTTAAGTTTTAGACAAGGGGGGGGTTCAGGGGGGGTCACCCCCCTGAAAAAATGAAATAATTTGCATTATTTTTTATGTTTTTGATTGAAAATTTTGCTTAAAATTCATATAAATTTTCATAGATGCGATAATTTTTATTTAATATTCCTTTCTTTACTATATTTTAATGCTTACAACTGACATGTTAAGATATTATTAAATTTTAATGTTTACAACAAGGGGGGGGGGGGTTCAGGGGGTCTCCCCCCTGAAAAACTAAAATAATTTGCATAATTATTATTAAGTAAATTTTAATGTTTAAAACAAGGGGGGGGGGGGGGTCTCCCCTCTGAAAAACTAAAATAATTTGCATAATTTTGTTATGTGTTTGATTGTAAATTTTTGATTAAATTCTTATTAAATCTTTATTATATTGTGTAAAGATATTTTTTAAAATTCAAATTTCTTTTTTATTATTATTATTATTAATAGCGTTTTTCAAAATCGATGTAGTTTTTTTATCATCCGTGATTTCCGGAGTTTTTTTTTTAAACCACTTCATAAATTTGAAGAAAAAATAAGGGTTAAAACATGCAACTGTAATACAAAATATGCGATTTAACCCTTTTTTTTTTTAAGAAATTCATGATATCTATGCAAATATTAGTTTTAAATTTATATATTTCATGGGAAAAAAAAAAAAAAAAACCTCTAAGTTCGCGTATTTTGTATTACAATTGCATTTTTAAACCATTATTTTTTTGGTTGAAATGTATGTTGTGGTTAAAAAAAATACTTCGGTAATCACAAAAAATGGCGTTGATTTCGGAAAACAGCATTTTAGCGCGATTCTGGTGCCATTTTGAAAAAAATCGCCAACCGATGATTTATACAGCATCCCAGCCAAAACATAAATTTTGGAAAATGATCCAAAAACCACATTCTTTCAAAAAATCAAAAGATTTCTCTGTAATATGATAAGCAGCTAGTGTCTCTTGGCGGTTGTTGACATCAATAATCGTTTTCACATACAAATTAAAGTGAAAAATTCAATCGTTACTGGAATTTTAAACAACAACAAAAAAAAAAATCAACAAACGTCCTTTTTAAATGTAATTCACATCAACGAACTAATGTGGATTGCACCAACAAAAGTCGCATTCAATATAATAAAAACAGTATAAAAATATGTATGAGTAATTGTTTTTACACGTGTATATATTAAATTGATAATATATAAAACACAGTATTTCACACGGTAAAATCTAAGTCAAAAGACTTAGTTTAAAAGTTTACAATTTAAAAGATAAAAAGAAGAACATCACGACGTTTCATCCTAGCATTGTTGCTTGTGGACATCTTCAGGTTTAGTTCTCTTATTGTTAGCGTCTTGATCCTTTAATATATGTAGATGTAGAATGAGTTGCCATACTTTCGCCAATTCTCTAGAATGTGTATAATTGATGGCACGTTTATCGTATTTTATTATCTGTATTTTTTCCTGTATAAGTTTAATCTGACTGGAGGGGGTTGCCATTATTTCAGCTTGATTCCATAAAGGTTTTATTTTCTAATATGTAATCCTTTAAGGTGTTACTGTACGGGGATCGTAAAGAATATTGGTGTTTGGAAATGCGTTTTTTTTTTTAAACTTCTTTTTGTTTTCCATACGTAATAGACAGTGTTATTCTCAATTTCAATAGGTTGGTTGGAGGATTATGGCCGATTGACTCCTTACGTGTCCCAGGCCTATAGGGGGAATGCCCTCCGTGGGGGTCCTTCTAAGGGGTCCCAGCCCGTATCCACGCGAGTTTCGGAGGAAACCACGGAAAACTCCGAACGGCTAGGTCGATGAGCGCGACCTGGGATCGAACCCGGCACCTCCCATCTACCAGCTTTGAGCGCAGAACCGCTCGGCCGCTGGTGGGCCAATTTCAATAGGTATTTTATAGATGCCTTTTTGGGGAGGGTTAATGTTTAATTTTTAATAAACTTTGCAATTTTTGTGTTTTAAATGCTAAATTATAATTGTAGTATAATTGTAACATAATCACTTCATGAGGATTAAAATAAATGAAAAGGAATACATCTAAATTGCAGTGCATGAATCAGAAAATCCTACATAAAATATTAAGATGCAGAAAATGCAGGAAAAATTATATACTGCAGTAATGACTATCATGCACTTTGTTTTTCAAAATACATTAATTAAAAAATATACAAGATACACTGAAAAAATTAAGTTTTAAACCTGAAAAAAAACACTAAGATCTAGAATTAATCTTACTTACAGATTCCATCACGGCTTTAGAAAAAAAAAAAAAAAAAAAACATAAGTGAACATAAAAGCCATTAAAAACAATCATCCACAGGCAAATGGCAGATTTAAAATTAATTTAAAATCGCCTCTGTTACAAATCTAAACCAATCAGCTAATCCTAACACTCCCGCTAAGCCAATGAGACAAAAGTGGCAATGGGTTATGGAAAGAGAGCAAATTCACTCGACCGGTTGATGGGTTTACCAGGCTAGAGTGTAACCTAAATTCCCTTGTATGAACTGTATACAAAATACTTGGTTATACAGGCCTTCGAAAACATTATATCTCTTTTGATTAAATTATAGGGATGTGTCAAATAAGAAAAAAAAGTCACCATTGCATACCTCTTGATGTACCCCCCCCCCTTACAGTACATGATGATGATGCAAAGCACATGGAAGATGGAAAAATAATGTATTGTTTAAAGATTAACCCGTTAGTAGTCGCTATAGACAGCGCCACCTATTACAGATTACGCACTTTTTATTTAACTGCCACCAATATTTTTAAGAAGTGATGTGATCAACGTTTCTTCAATTTTATTCGCGTTTTATGTATATCAAATGCCACTTCTAAAAATTTTTGGTGGCTTTTGAATAAAAAAATTTGGCAACACCGAAGGATGGGCGGCAGATCGACCAACTAGCGACTACTAACGGGTTAATTTTATGAATTTTTTAAACAGCCACTACTTTGAAAAATGCGTTTTCGCTTTGTATTTGGCGATAATCTTCGAAAATGGCTTTTTGAAGTGGTCCCCCCAAAAATGAGTATGGACCGATGCGAAAGTTGTTCTTAATAATCGAAGTGGCTAATCGGACCGTTTGTGCGATTAGTGTACAGGCTATTCGGACCATCTTTTCCAAGGAGAATAAGTTAGCACTGATAAAAGAGTAAAATTTATAAATAACATAATGTGTCTCGTCATCGTGCATGAAAAACTTTCTTTTTTACTTTTTTTTTAGTGTAGGACTGTAGGAGTGGGGTAGAGATTAATTATTTTCACAAAAATTTTAGTACTCTAAAAGATGCTAAAATTCTTCATAAAAGGGCAATAAATCAAAATAATTTTTATAAAGCAAAAATGAAAATAATAAAGATTTCGAAAAATGAATAAGAAAAATAAAAAATGCAACACAAAAACATCTTAGTAAATGAGTGTTTTCAATATTTTAAAAAATCTCCACAATATGCTTGTTTATGAATGTGTATAAATGAATCTGCATATACAACTACATAGATGTTGTTTGTTTTTTTATTTCTTTTCCTTCTTTCAAAAAATTAAACTGTTCCAATATAATTCGATGCAAACCAAACCCAATTTTCTATACAAATATATGTATGATTTTTCTGTAAAAGACTTTTGTACGTATTTTGTAATGTTTTCTAACAGCAATGTTGAAATAAACATGGATTTTAGATCAATCACATTATACTCTTTCAAAATGTTAAAAGTTTGAATTTGCAGTTGAAACAAGCAAAATAATTAGTACTATATTACAGAGAAAATTCAAGTTCAAACAAGCAAAATCATTATTATGACCAGTGCAACAAGGAAGGAAGCGGTCCGAATAGCTTCCACACTAATCGCACCGATGGTCCGAATAGCAACGGCCCTTAATAATACCTTAATAAATATGAAAAAAGATAATTATTATAAACTAATAATCTAAAGAGTAAGATGTCTGGATTTTTAGGCTTTAACTAGTGCACTGCATCGAAACATATAAATATAATTAATGACAATAAGAAAATCTAAAATAAAAATTTTTGCTTTTTAGTATCTCATTAAAATCGCACTTAAAACACCAAAACAATAACAAACAATAACTACAGCTAAATAACTTAAAAGACTTGCATCATTAATAAATGAAATAATCAACAGTGATTTTTGCTATGAAAGGATACAATGGGCTGAACCATAACTTTTTGAACTTTTGCTCCTGCTTTATAATTCGCCATTTTAATCAGTTATAATCAAGTTAGCCAAGTAATAATACTGAAAAACTAATTATTTAATTAAAACTATGTTAGTAAGAACAAAGCCGGCGACAATGACGCTAAAACCACTCGGAGACGAGAACAAAGCATAAGCAATTTGTAATTACTGTTGCTAGTGTTGCCAGATGTTCGAAGTTCGAAAGTTCTTAAGTAGTTCCGAATTCAGGTGTTCCCTTATAAGGATCCTTAACCGATGCATTCTCGCTTTGATTCTAATATAATAGTTGAGGGCCGCGGTAGCCCAGTCGGTAGAGCACCGGCCTCGTAATTTGAAGATTGCGGCTTCGATACTCGAGCCGGCCAAAGACCGTCGTGTACATTAATGGTGGCTGGTGCACGTAAAATCTGTCGTGGCCGCAATGTCCTCCATGTTCCCATCAAAAATTATACCTCTGGGGGTCACCGAAGCGGGAGAGCCATCCCTTCCGTGAAGGATCAAAATTGTGATGGCATGTCTCCGGACCACCTCTAGGGGTGTGTCCCAGACCGTCGCCAATTGCCCATCTGCGCAGCATTAGTGCGACGTAAAACCCAATCATCCATCCATCTAAAACAGTTGATTCTAATACAGTGCCTAGGGGAGAAGCGTTAAAAATTGCTACAATTATCCAATTACGGATGTATTTTTTCATTCTTAATAAAGAGAGGCATACTGTTGTATCAATCGCAGCTATCGTAAATCCCAAGTCGGATCGTACACTCGGCCGCAAAAGTATCCGAGCACTAGTAATAATCCCTGTCTAAAAAAAAGTACAATTAATACTGTTTTGTTAAATAAATCCTTGTCGAGTCATGTTTTTAGTCAGTCTAAGAACATGATTCGACAAGGATTTATTTAATAAAAGAATATTAAGTGTACTTATTTTAGACAGTGATTATTGTTAGTGCTCGGATACTTTTGCTGTCGAGTGTACGATCCGACTTGTGATCTACGATAGCTGCGATTGTTACAATAGTATGTCTGTCTAAACGCAAAATCTCAAAGATAAAAAATTTACTTTCTGAAATATCTTTAAAATTTGGAAAAATGCATTCAAAGCTGTGATTACCGTGCTTCGCTTAAGACTGTCGTAAGCGTAAATTCTGTCCATTCTGTCTTAAAGCCCTGGGTACCTAATCTCCGATCCAAGTGCCATACCGACCGTCCTTAAATTAAATAACGACAGTCGTCAAATCAAAAGTCGGAATGTGTCGTCACGTGATCAAAATAAAGACTGCCACAGTCGGAATTGAGGCATAGTCTGGTCGGAGAATAGATGCCCTGCTTTTTAACACGTTCACGCCGGCGCATTCTTCTCAAAAGTATCTGAGCACTAGCCAATAATTCCGATATCAAAAAAGTATACTTAAAACTCTTTTGTTCAATAAATCCTTGTAGAGTCATGTTCTTAGACTGACTAAGATCATGATTCGACAAGGATTTATTTAACAAAGCAGTATTAAGTGTACTTTTTTTGGGACAAGGATTATTGCTAGTGTTCGGATACTTTTGCTGCGAGCCACCGGTGTACCACGCCGGCGTGAACGTGTTAAGAACACAAAACGCAAACGTCAACGTATTCGGTGTCAAGATTTTCAATTTGCGCATGCGTCACGACGCTCTGTTCTGCAGTTTCAACGCCAGCGCTGATATCAAGAAGACTCTGATTGGAGCGCAGTGGCGGATCCAGAACTTGACTTTTGGAGGGGGGCTAAGATTTTTCAAAGTGTTATTCTAGACCAATAAAGAATTTACAATTGCAATATTCAATTGTGAATGTCAGTGTTTTGTGGGGGACTTCAGCCCCCTAGCCCCCCCCCCCTTAAATCCGCCACTGTTGGAGCGTCGAAGACGTTGACGTTTGCTTCCGAGTTCTTAAAAACCAGGGCTTTAGATGCAAACAAAGCACGAATCGAATTGCATTTTCTCATTATCTTACTTATGACCATTTCAGAGACACTTTACAACGAATCGTAACTGGATGCGCGCGCAGTTACAAAGTACAATCGGCAGCAGTGGCGGATTTAAGGGGGGCTAGGGGGCTGAAGCCCCCCCTCAAAAAAGCACTAACATTCCCAACTGGATGTTCCAATTGTAAATTTTTCATTGATCTGGAATAACGTCTTGAAAACTCTTACTCCCCCCCCCCCCAAAAAAAAAAAAAAAAAAGGTAAGTTCTGGATCAGCCACTGGTCGGCAGCAAAAGTATCCAAGCACTAGCCAATAATTCCGATGTAAAAAAAAAAAAAAAAAAAAAAAAACACTTAAAACTGTTTTATTAAATAAATCATTGTCGAATCATGCTCTTAGGCTGTTATTCACCAATAACTTCAACTCCCGGTTGAACACGAAAATCTAGAAAGCGTATAAAGGCTGGGTTAAAATTTTCAGCAAATTTTGATGAGTTATTTCTGCCATCTAGCGGTATAGTTATTTTAAGATTTTTCAGATGAAAATAACCAATAAGAGATTACATGAAATCCTCGACGCTAGATGGCAGAAACAGCGTGAAAATTTTTTCTGGAAAGCTGCACACTGCCTTTAGACGCTTTTTAAGTTTTTACATTAAACCGGGAGTTAGAGTTAATGGTGAATACGGCAATTAGGCTGTTATTCACCAATAACTTCAACTCCCGGTTGAACATGAAAAATTGAAAACCGTATAAAGGCGGGGTGCAAATATTCAGCAAATTTTGCCGTGTTGTTTCTGCCATCTAGCGGTATAGTTATTTTCAGATTTTTTAGGTGATAATA
This sequence comes from Salticus scenicus, assembly GCA_963930645.1. Taxonomy (NCBI): domain Eukaryota; kingdom Metazoa; phylum Arthropoda; class Arachnida; order Araneae; family Salticidae; genus Salticus; species Salticus scenicus. The sequence continues at coordinate 167,875,860 of OZ005657.1, forward strand.
ACCAATCAAAGATTATGTTAAATCCTCGACGCTAGATGGCAGAAACAGCGTGCCAAATTTTGCTGGAAAGCTGTGCCCTGCCTTTAGACGATTTTCAAGTTTTTGCGTTGAACCTGAAGTTGAAGTTAATGGTGAATACGGCCATTAGACTGTCTAATGGCCGTATTCACCATTAACTTCAACTCCCGGTTCAACGCAAAAACTTGAAAAGCGTCTAAAGGCAGGGTACAGCATTCCAGCAAAATTTGACAATCCGTTTCTGCCATCTAGCGTCGAGAATTTCATATAACCTTTGATTGGTTATTTTCACCTAAAAAATCTTAAAATAACTGTGCCGCTAGATGGCAGAAACAACACGGCAAAATTTGCTGAAAATTTGCACCTGCCTTTACATAGGCGTAGCCAGCTTTCCGAGCGGGAGGGTGCCCAAATTTTAAACTGAAAGTTACAATTACATTATGAACATAGTGGGCATATGTATGCATGTGTGCGTCTTAACACATGTATAAAAGTTACACATGATAACGCATGTATATTTTAACATATAAATAAAGTAACTTTCCCTTAGAATAAATAACTAGATTTGACACAGAACCGAAATATCAGTATTTACACAACGTTAAAAACGCCATTGTAAAGAAAAAAAAAAAAAAAATGCAGACTGCAGTTTTGGTAGCGTAAATCGGTGCATTCGGCTTCCTTTGACACATCATTTGATAAAGTTCGGACTTTCAGAGTAGTGCCGCTATCTGCCTAACAGAAAAGTAACAGAAGTTTGAAAATTGATTAAAATAAGGAAAGAGTTATGAAAAAATGTTAAATTGTGTCGAATATTTGGTTTCAGTTCGAAACAAATGGACGTTAAAAGATTAAATAAAAATCTTAAACTTTAAGTTATAAACGAAAACCTAAAAACTAAACTACGGAACTTAATTTGCGCACACAAAGTGATAAAATAGAATTCTGATGATATGTTTACTTTATTTATAATTTCATTTCTTTTCTTTTTATTTTACCAGTTTCAAATTATAAACCTATATATATATATATATATATTAATACAATCTTAGCTACTTTTTTTAAATTATTATTTTGTTCGTTCCCATATTCATGAATAACACTTATTTTCTATATTTGAAAACATTGTCGTATTGTTGTAGTTGTGATGTTAGTTTCAAACAGAATATTGCAAACGGGTACTGCGATCGCTATAAAATTAAAGCTATACTTTTTAATAAGGTTGTAATAAACTGTTATGCGTACCATAATATAAAAATGTGATGTGTGTAAAAGTCGCAAAAAATAAAATCAGCATTAAATAAATGTATCGAATGGGGGAAAGTGTAGAAACACGCCACAGACCGGACCAAGTGCTGACCATTAGCCAAATAAATTTACGAATGATCATTGTACATAAGAATTCCATGAAAAATCGCATAAAGTAAAATGAAAACTTCAAAAGGGACACATACCAATAAAATTGCACTGAAAATTCCCACAAATTAAATGTATCAAAATGGAGGATAGATGAAAAGCTAGTGGGGTGTCGCATTATCAGACTGTGCATTGGACATCAGCCGAAATATTAATAATAGCGAACACCACATTTCAATATTGCATACATAGTCCAGAAATATTCACTAATAAAATATTACAAAAAATTATCATAATGTCAGAAATTTTCTACCCACACAAATTTAATAAACGCGTTTTCTATTTAAAAAATTAAAAGACTAAATAATGGAGCATATTTTGCGTGTACCTTTCTTTGATGTTTGTATTTTCTGTATTGTCTTGAGCTTCCTCTTCAAACTCCCTCTTTTTTCTTCGTTGAAATAATCACCAAATCCTTCACATCTTTGCAGATAATTACACAAGTTTTTCTTTTCTTTAGTCATTCAATACAGCTTTAATAGAATTATACACCACCTTCTCCAGATCCAGGTTTTTCAAGTAAGAGGAAATTGTTTTATAAAATCGCATGAGAAGAAGGTGATCCGAATAAATATTTACACTGTAGCCTAATTTTTAATAATTTTCTTTCTTTATTATTATTTACAAATACAAAATCGTCTGTTCATAGATAAATAATTTATTTTCAGTAATAAATCGCCTGTCAAAGGTCAAAAGTAATACAAACGATTATAAAATGCTTTATTATTATTAAATTTGAGTGATAGCTTTTAAATAAAGTAAAAAAAATTAAATAAATAAATAAAATGTGGCAGTTTAGTTACAAAAATATGGTATTATATACTTGACCGGCCATTTCTGAGGTGCTTTAAAAAAGTTGAAAATTGTTTAAGAAACAAATTTTTTTGCATGTATTTTTGTGGGGGGGGGGGGGACGCGTGTCTATTGCACCTTTCAAAACTTTTTGTTTGATTACTCTACCTGCATTCTTAAAACACAAGTCTACTTATGATATGCAATTACAATATTGAATTTGAACTTTCCGGTGTTGTCTTTCTTAAAAATAGCAAATAAGACAGGTCAACGAAGAAGTTTTTTCTTCAGGTTGATATGTTTTTCTGAGATATTTTTGGATGCTGTTTAAGGAAAACCTATTTAAAAATTTCCCTCACGTATAGTTTTGAAAAAAAAAAAAAAAAGGAATTGTTCGCTTTTAAAGTTAAATTATTTTCGACTCCCATCTAAATTATTTCTCTGAAAAGTTTGGCGATGTGAGTGAAGAACAAGGAGAGTTGTTTCATCAAGACATCAAAGAAATTGAAAGCAGGTATCAGTCACGATACATTGTTAACATGTTATCAGAATATTGTTGCATGTTGCATAGAGAATCCCCCTCCCCCCTCACACACACACACAAAACCATTAAGCCTTGCACAAGGTAAAATGCTCTAAAGGGAGATTCGATGTAAAGAAATAAATTTAAAAGATAAAGTGTAAATAATAGCCCTATATCAATATATTTTATTGCCGAAACGTCAGTGGAGGCCCTCTGTTGAGACTCAAAACGGTTTTGGGCTGTATCTGTTTGTCTGTCTGTCTGTCGCGCGATAGCGGCCGCAAAAATAGCGCTATTGACTTGAAATTTGGTACACATGTTTATGAACCGCACGAAATCAGCTGTATAGTTTTTGGTATGTATTCCGTTCGTAGTTCGTATACAGGGAGATGCCAAAGTTTTTTTTACCATTACGGCCTATAGGAGAAATTTTTATGTATCGCGATAGCGGCCGCAAAAATAGCGCTATTGACTTGAAATTTGGTACACATGTTCATGAGCCCCACGAAATTAGCTGTATAGTTTTGGGTGTGCATTCCATTTGTAGTTCGTGTACAGGGACACGCCAAAGTTTTTTTTTTTTATCATTACGGCCTATGGGAAGAATTTGTATGTACCACGATAGCAGCCCCAAAAATAACGCTATTGACTTGCAATTTTGTACACATAATTCATGAGCCCAACGGAATTAGCTGTATAGTGTTAGGTGTGTATTCCATTTGTTGTTCGTGTACAGGGACACGCCAAAATTTTTCTTATCCTTACGGCCTATGGGAAGAATTTGTATGTACCGCAATAGCGGCCGCAAAAATCCTTCGATTGACTAGCAAATTAGCGCACACGTTCCAGCTTTGCATATAAGTATCTGTATAATTTTTATTGCTATATTTTTTATAAACTGTGTACGCAAAACACGCCAAAATTCTTAACATTACGGCGTATGGGGTGGGGTGAATTTAGTTTAAACGCATTTTAATATCATTACTTTGCAATGAAGAAAAGGAAACTAGAGTACGTGAGTAAGATGTTTAAACTTATGTTGTTTGAAGAAAATATGTGCTCTTAAGCTTTCTAATTAATGTACAGGACCTTACAAAAGTGTTCTGACAATGTCACTTACTCATCCAAACGATGTTAAATTTGGAACAATTATTAATATTAAACGGAAAATAAGCTGAATAGTTTTTACTGGTGTATGCAATGTTTATGGTTCGTTTACAAAGACACACGGAAGAATTTCGTAACATTAGAGCCTATGGACAAATTTTTAATTTAAGCGCGCACTTTAATGCGTTTATACTGAATTGAACTTAATAAAGTTAACATACATTATAAAGATGCTTAAAATCATGTTTTCTCTTAAAAAAGGTTATGTATAGACTAAGTAATTTATGGGACCACACAAAATATTTCCGAGTATGTACCGTAATCATCCAGATGATGTCAAATGAGTTTGAAAAATTAATGAGTTATAATTAATTTGGTTTATTCTTAATATTGGCGTTTATAATGACTGTGGCTACTTTTCCGGGATACATAAAGGAATTTCGTACTATTACGGTCTATAGTCGATATTTCTTGAAAGTGTATTTTAACATGGTTACACCCCATCAAATATAATGAAATTTTATTAGAATTTTAAAAGCATGTTTTCCTGTTGAAAATTGTAGGCATGGAATTGATAATTAGTTTAAAGGTTACGCAAAATATTTCCGATATGCTATGTAATATTTTTGGTATGAAATTTGGCATTTATGAATTTCAGGGAAATAATACAAGAGCGTCGTTTATTAAGAATACATATTGTTGCGTACTTGAGGGTTCGTAAGTTGTCCGAGAATGAAAGGCGAAACTTTCAAAAATTCAGTGATTTATTCACAGAAAGTTCCAGAAAAATACAGGTCTATAAACCAGCTTCAATTCAACCAGTAAACATAGCTTAAACAACAGCCGTTAACAGCAAAACAACATTACAAACTGTTTAGCAGTAACACATAATGCAAGTCTCATTCAAAGAGGCTCAAAGCAAAGCAAGCATTTAACGAAACTGACACAGATCTGAGATTGGCCGCCTTGGCTAAAAAAAGGCTCCTTTTATACTATTCTATCGTACACAGACTGTTCTGGAAAATTATCGTATCTCATCAGCCAATGAGATTAGAGCTTCCATATTTGGTATATCCCTAATAAGTATTTTCTCGCCAAGTTCGCCAAAAAATCGCCAATTAGGGAAACAGTCGCCAAATGTGGCGCCAAATCCATTTCTTCCCTTATATGGTGCTTTTTAATGCGTTTTTAAAGGAAAATTAGGCTATTTTAACGCTAAAACGACTAGAAATGCACAAAATTAGCATTTTAACGACTTACTAAGCCTCTCTGAAAAAATTTATACAAAAATAAATGTAATTATTTACAATTCCGTAACACTTTGTATGATATACAAATATGTATACAAAGAGAGATGCAGCGGGGGGAATATATCTGATTATGTTAATAAGTCGATCGAATCAATATATACTATTATATAATAAGGAATAAATAAAAATGACCTATTGAAAAATTTCTGATGCAAATAGGACGTTGAGGCTCCTGATCTGCAGATCCACTAGTATATAAATTGTTTTGAATTTGTTATAGCTTCTAGACGAATTCTTTTGATTTTCATTCTTACTTTGTGAAAAATTCTTACTTGATAGGAAAAAAATATAATCATTTCTGAATTCAGAGTATCAAAACACACCAGAGACACCCAACGCAGCATAAAAAATTTGAAAATTACAATTTCGCAGACTAATGTAATCAGAAAAAAATTCACCTGCTAAATTATGATACCAGAAACGCAATCTGATCAACAACTACTAAAAAAAATATTTTTGTATTCAAAGAACTTCAAAAACCTGAAATTATTGCAAAGATTTAGGTTCGAAAATTCGACCTCGTAAATAATACTGTCTGTAACTCATGGTAAGGGAAAGTAATTATATTTTTTAAGCGTTTTACTGGACGCAATGTAATTTGGTATGAATGCTTTTAATTGAACCTAACTTTTCTTACAATCTTTTATACCAAATTTATTTTGTGTCTATAAAATTATATGTTAGTTTCGTTATGTTTAGTTCACTTTAAAAATGCTGTTAATATGTACCAACTAGAAAATTTGTACTTAAACAATAATGTATTTGAACTCTCTGCATGTCATAGTATACGGATCATTATGATGTAGATTGAATACGATTTATAGACTTCCTTCCAATACCTGCTTTTGAGTTATGCCCATGCAGGCTAAGCACAAGAACCTGGTTATGCGATTGAGTGGACCTCAAATCATACTATTATAGTAAAAACTATTTCATATTCAAAAATTGGACCGCAAAACATTACATTCTCCAACATGTAAGGGTAAGAGAAAATTGAAAAAAAAAAAAAAATGTTCATTAAAAAGAAATGACAAAATAAATAAACTAATAGGGGTACATACAAATGAAACACTTCCGTTTGCAAAGCCGTCTTCAGCCGTTTGCAAGCGTTCCAAATGTATGACTACAGTCGGCAGCAAAAGTATCCGAGCACTAGCAAAAATTTCTGTGTAAAAAAAGGAACACTTAACACTGTTTTGTTAAATAAATCCTTGTCGAATCGTGTTCTTAGACTGACTAAGAACAGGATTCGACAAGGACTTATTTAACAAAACTGCATTCAGTGTACTTTTTTTATATAGGAATTTTTGCTAGTGCTCAGATACTTTTGCTGCCGACTGTATTTGCAAAAAACTTGCAGAATTTACGTCATCGAAGTTGCAAGCGTTCCGTTTGTATGTAACCCTAAATCATTTTATCGCCTCTTTTTCTGGGTGCCCTTGAAGAAAAAACAAACTACTTTTCTTTGCTTTCTTAATTCAATAGAAGAAAGTATTGGATTCGTAAAAATTTTCGACCTCGGGTTTTTGATGGATTTACACGTTTTGAGAGCTGTAGAACACGATTTGACTATTTTTAGAAAATGTCTGTCTGTCTGTGTGTGTGGCAAAATTTTGTGGCAACTGTAGCTTAGGAACTACTGCACAGAATTTCATACAAATTGGTATGTAGTTGCACCTTGACATAAATTAGTGCCTATCAACTTTTGGTAAAAATTGTCTTAAAGGTTGCGTTGCCATCCCGCTTTTTCTAAATTTTTAACATGATGATACAGGACAAAATTTTGTATAAATGTGCATAAAGAGAATTATTTTTTAGTAATCATTATGAAATTTACAAGAATTATTTATAATAGAGATAGTCAACTGGTAAAATTTGTTTGTATGTGTAGGAGCCTCGTCACCCCCCTGGGGGGGAAGTCCCCCTCGAGAGGAGTGAATTTTCATGATGGGCATCTTTCAAAAGAGCTCGCCAATACCTTTAAAACGAATGGTTGAACCATCGATCTGCGATAATTTAAAATAAAGTTATCAATTTTTTTTTTTTTTCATTTTTAACAAAAAAAGAAAAAAAAAATAATGTAATATTGACAATAAAATTGACTTTTTTTTTATATTTAGTGTTATACTACTTCTGTAATATGGAAATCATCTGCATTATCATGGAAGATAATTTTTTTAAATAATAATTTTAACAAATTATTTTTACTGAGAGAATTTGTATAGGAAAATATAGAAGAAAGTCATGTGGTGGCCACAACATACTAGTTTTTTTTTTTTTTTTTTTTTTTTTTAAATCAAGAAAAATTACTTTGCAAATTTTTGTAAGAAATGTGCAAGTAAATTTGGATTTATGAACAATTTAGAATATTCATTTAAATATATTTTACCACCATGTTTAAGAAAGTGTCTATTTATTGCATAAAATCATTGATATTAGTAATAACAATTTTTTTTATTCTTCAAATCTTTTTTTTTTTTTTTTTTCTGTTTTCAATATGTTTTTGTTAAATATACTGACTGTGTGTGCGTAAGCGGGAGGGTGCCCGGGCACCCAGGGCACCCCCCCTGGCTACGCGCATGCTTTATACACTTTTCAAATTTTCATCTTCAACCGGGAGTTGAGGTTATTGGTGAATAACAGCCTAAGAGTATGACTCGAGAAGGATTTATTATTTAACAAAGTAGTATTAAATGTACTTTTTTTAGACAGTGATTATTGGTTATTGCTAGTGCTGAGATAAAATTTTGAATTTTTTTTAATTACAGTCGGCTGCAAAATTATTCGAGCACTAGCAATAATCCCTGTGTAAAAAAAGTACACTTAAAACTGCTTTGTTAAATAAATCCTTATCGAGTCATGTTCTTAGACAGTCTAAGAACATGATTCGACAAGGATTTATTTAACAAAACAGTCTTAAGTGCACTTTTTTAATATAGGAATTATTGGCTAGTGCTCGAAAAATTATGCTGCCGACTGTATCCTCAAAGTCTGTATTAAGGTTCTTTTTGATGAGCAAATGAAATTATTTTCGAAAAAAAAATCACAATAAGTAGAGTCGGTAACAAAAGTGTCCGAACACTAGCAAAAGTTCCTATGTAAAAAAAGTACACTCTTCATACGCTTTTGTTAAATAAATCTTTGTTGAAACCTGTTCTTAGTCAGTATAACAACATGATTCGATAAGGATTTATTTAACAAAACCGTATGAAGTGTACTTTTTTTACATAGGAATTTTTGCTAGTGTTCGGACATTTTTGTTACCGACTGTATAGATTAATCACTGCGGAGAAAAAAATGATTCCTTTTCACTTGAGAAAAGACGACGATTTTACTAAAATATGGCCGTCTTTCCCCGAGTAAATACACACGAAAATTTTAGAAAATAAAATTTATGAATAATTTATCTACTAAAGGTGAATGAAAAACTCAAGATACAGTTTGAAATTCATTTTTCTTTTTCTTCGTTTTTTCAGTACCACTTAATGGCTGATTTCAAAGCTTTTTTTTTTTTTTTTCGGCATCAAAAATCTTTGCACGATAACATGGGGATGATAGATCTATATATATTACTATATCTATGGTTATTTTGGCACCAGTTATGGCTAAGACTACTATATAACAGGCTGAATCATTCGCCGCCATTTGTCCGTCATGTCATCGCTAAACCTAAGACTACTATATAATAATCTTATATAGTCTCATATAATAATCTTATATAGTTGTCCGTCATTGCTAAACCTAAGACTACTATATAATAGTCTTATATAGTCTCACAGGGCCCGCTTTACTATTAGGCGAACCTAAGCGGTCGCCTAGGGCCGCCAAAAAATTGAAACACCGCCCAAAATTTAAGGGAAAAAAAATCGGTGAAAGAAAAGCGAAAATCATAAATCATTTTTTCATTTTTTTTCCTTTTAAGGAATATGCGTATATTCAATTGTAAATTAAAAGTAACCAAGGATTTTAACTTTGTATAAAAACACCTTAACCCTTTCAGGTTCAAGGAAATTTCGCACATTTAAAATAAACTACCACCGAAATTGGCGAACAAGTTTAAAATGGAAGAAATAAATGAAGAATTTTCTTTACGTTATTAAAGTAAAACTTTGTAAAAATTTCTAAGATGAATTTTTGCAGTTGGGAATAAAAATTAGATGCTCTGGTTAAGGTACTAAAATGTTGATTTTTAATAAATATATTCTTTGATTTGTATTGTGATAATGAATGAAAGCTAGATCTTTTCAAATTAGATAGAAAAAATGATGATGAGGGGCTGAATGGTTTGCAATTTCAACCCGAACAATTTGGTTTTAGACCTAAACATTCCACCACACATCAGAATAACAGAATTTATTCACGATAGTTTTATTAAATCTCGAAAATTCGAAGCCCTTTTACTTGACATCACTAACGTGTTTGACAACATTCGCATGGCGGCCTCATTTTTTAGCTCATTCAGCTGAAAATTCCAACTCCTTCTATCAAATTCATCCATAATCAACTAAATAATAGAACTAAGAATAATGAAACAGAAATAAACACTATTAAATTTATAAGTATCTAAATAAAAAATTCATGAAAATTTTATACATTTGCGAAGAAATAACTTCGTAAACAAGTCAGAAAACAGTTCAGATTTCAGAAAGATCTGAAGAATAGATTTAAAATACGTAAAATATATAAATTAAGATTAAAAAATAAATAAGAGTAAATTTAAATTACATAAGGGCGACCTTTTCTCGTCTATTGTGTAGAAAACAGTGTTGCCAGATCTGGCGGATATTTTATTCAATAGTCACCAATAATTGTTCATTTGTAATGTTTACCTAATCGCTTTGAAGATTGATAGTCTATTATGTATATCAAATATTACTTCTCAAACTTATTGTGATTATTGAATAAAAAATCTGCCAGGTCTGGCAACACTGCTAGAAAATCTGTTTCATGCGTTGACTTTAGATAGTCTTTTCTGCAAAAGGCTTTACCTTCATACAGAAAAATTAAACGCTACTTTGATTCGCATCACAGGCCCGCCAGTGGTCGAGCGGTTCTGTGCTCAAAGCTGGTAAATGGGAAGTGCTCGGTTCGATCCCAGGTCGCTTTCATCAACCTAACCGTTCCGAATTTTCCGTGTTTTTCTCCGAAACTCGTGTAAATACGGGCTAAGACTCCTTAGAAACCCTCCCCCCTCGGAGGGCATTCTACCTATAGGCCTCGGACCCTAGCGTAGTCAATCGGTTTAAACCCTAGCAATTGATTCGTATCGCCATATCTAATATTATGTCGCGCGTTTATGAATGAAAATGTTCGTAATTGTGCTTGAAAGTGATTAGTTTGCAATTACTTCTTTTATGTTTTAGGAAATAGATGAATTTGTAAAATAGTACTTTAGTATAAAATCTATTTATTATTCCACAATCATGTTTAGGTGGAATTCCACCTAACATGAAATCAGTTTGGAAGAAAATCATTTAAACAAATATCCATAAGTGTTATCGTATATCATTGGAAAGCTTGTAGTCTCTAGAATTAATTAGAATCTATTATTGCTTTTCTCTTATACTAAGTTTATTTTGTGAGAAAAGTGACGAGAAAATGTACATTGTAATTTTTTTTTATGTATATCTTTAAATTATATTTGTGCTAAAAATTGAATTTTTTTAATATTTATAATGCTAGGTTTATCAATTATTGCATGAATTGATTGAACTTAAAATGATTTTAATATAACTTTTGTAATTCTATTATTGTTTATAAGAAGTTACGTTATTACATTTCAACTATTAATTTATCATTCAGCGTATGTATAAACATGTCTGTCATACAATGTAACATCTGTTACATCCAGTAACGTCTGTTACAAAACTTTTAACTTTTTCATCACAGCAAAAAATGACTGAATTCTTATAGCTTATAAATCACATGCATGGCTTGTGATGTTATTTAATTTTTTTTTAAACAAATTTTTAGAACAGATTCACAGATTTTATTTTATTTTATGACTCTATAGTACAAATGACGTTCCATTTTATGTAAAATCCGTTACAGTTAAAAATTGTTATTATTATTATTATTATTATTATTAACAGCTTTAATATGCTAGATTTTTTTTTTTTTTTTTTTTTTTTTAAGCCTGTTAAGTTTATATTTAATATTGATTTAATCAGAAAAAAAAAAAAAAACCTCATATCTATTCTGAAGCGTTAGTGTGCATCTTTAATCTTTTTTAGCATGTATTTTGTGTGTGTATGTAACGTCCGTTACTTTGGAATTCACCTTTAAAGATTTTTTTTTTTTATTCCAAATATAATAAATTATTAATAAATAAATAAATAAATAAAAAAAAACAGTTTAATGCAGCACAAATGTGTTACAAATGTGTAAATATGAATTAGTACACATAATTCACGCAACAGTAAACAATTTTGCCTCCTGTTTAATAGCATTTAAAATTAGGTTAAATTTAAATAGATTAAGAATATTTAAAAAAATAGTTTCTTATTCAATAAAACTAGGATATTATATTGTTATAATTTTTATTATCAGTGTTATTCTTTATCTAGCATATTAATAAAACACAAAAATGGGGTTTATTTTTTTAATTACTAAGATAGGTCGCCCAAACAATCTCTAATGAACATTAACAATAAATAATTAACACATATTTACAAAAGAAAGTTATTTCAGCCATTTGAATAACGCAGATACTATTTATTTATTTAATATTCTAATATAAATTGTTTGCGTAAACAATAATATATCGCTTCAAAGTACTCTTTAACCCTCGCTTTCCCAAGATCAAGACGTTACTGCAGAAAAATTGCTTTTAGGTGCCGCTTGGCACGTTTGGCGAAAATCACCAGAACCGCGCCTCTATGAATCGTTTAGAAGTTGCAACATTCCACTGGTTACGTTTGCTATCTCTGGCGAATTAGCGCACTTTTTGAATGACGCGGGCTTAACTAAATTTCAACTACAAAATGGGGTCAAAATGACCCCAGCTTGGAAAAGCGAGGGTTAAACTATAACTTATGACAAAGTATTTAAGTATATGCATTGCATTTCTTTAAAACTGTTTAAATACAGTATTATTTATTTCACTAACCGCGATAAGATAAAGGTAAGAGCAGAATAATTAAAAAAAATTAAGTAAAACAATATTTTTTAACATTAGAAGCTTTTTATTGTGAAGCCTTAAAAAGCATAAAATAAAAATTTATTGCGGCAAAGACATGCTATAAAAAAAATAAAAGTTTCAACACTAAGAAAATGTTAGAGAAAAATAAAGATATTTCACTTTTGCAAGAAATGAAAATTTTTAAATATTCAAAATATTTTAAAAAGCATTCGAAACCAATATTTTTAGTTATTAGTTTTTTGTATAATTATTCGTAAAGCCATAAATATCTAGGGTCTCGAAAGCTTTTTAAAATATTTTGAATATTTAAAAATTTTCATTTCTTGCAAAAGTGAAATAGCTATATTTTTCTCTAAAATTTTCTTAGTGTTGAAACTTTCATTTTTTTATAGCATGTCTTTGCCACAATAAATTTTTATTTTATGCTTTTTAGGGCTTCAAAATAAAAAGCTTCTAACGTTAAAAATCGTTGTTTTACTTAAATTTTTATTTTGTGCTTTTTAGTTATAAAAAAGGCTTCTTAAAGATATTTTCAAAATTTCTTAGGATACTGTATAGACAACCAAAGATTTTCTTTTATCAATTGACACTTTTCTTTTTAATTATCTGCAAAAAATAGCACGCCAGCCTTCGAGAATCGAACTCCAAAATCAAAGAACAGTAAAGAAAAGTCATAGAACGTGCCGGAGAAATATATATATTGTTCTTGAATGCTTTTTAAAAGTTTTTTAAACTTTAAACATTTTCATCGCTTGCAAAGTGAAATATCTACATTTTTCTTTAAAATTTTCTTATACTTTTTTTTATAGCATGTCTCTATGAGAAAAAAATTTTATTTTATGCTCCACAATAAAAAGCTTCCAGATTTTTTTTTTTTTTTAACTTAAATTTTTATTTTGGGCTTTTTAGTTACTAAAAAAAAGCTTCTTAAAAAGCTAGTGAAAATTTCTTAGGATACAGTGTAGACCACGAAAGGCTTTATTTAAAAAAAAAATTATTATCTGCAAAAAGGTAACACGGGCCTTCGAGGACCAAACCCACCAACATTGCGTTACTAACATGACGCTGTAACCAACTGAGCCAACGAGCGACGCAAAAATCCACTTACATTTACTTTAAACTGAAGGCGGCTTGTTTTGTAGTGTGACATGAAGGCGCGATGATAAAATCCAATTTCAATAAAAACCTTCTAAAAAAATCAATTGTATACAGTATCTGAAGCATATAAAATATATTATCCAAATATACATTGCTAGCATACCGACTGAACATACAACGAATGAATAAGAAAAACTTTATCAAAAAAAAAAAAAAAAAAAAAAAAAAAAAAAATCAGTTAAAATGGGTGAAAATATCGTACCTGGAAAAATGGAGATTTAAAACTTTCAGGTCTAAACTATTTCAACCGCATATCTCCTTCTGAACTGAGGGTTTATGGTATTTTTTTTTTCAATACTTTCTTTTACTAATTAACACATATTCTATTAAATATCTTTAAAAATTACCATATCAGCCTTTCGAGGATCGAACTCATATCCAACCGTTATCAACATGATGCTCTAACCAACTGAGAAAACGAGGAATGCAATGCATTGCGTATATTTACTTTGAAGGGGAGGTAGTACCTTGTTTTTTAGCGTGTCACGAAGACACGATGAGAAATTCCAGTTTCAATAAAAAGCTTCTAAAAAATATACTTATATTTACTTAAATTTTTATTTTGTGCTTTTTAGTAACTAGATAAAAAGCTGTTTAAAAAACTCTCCGGCGAGGATCGAACACACGACTCTCGCGTTATCAACATTACGCTCTAACCAACTGAGCCAATAGGAGATACAATGAACTGCTCACATTTTTTTTTTTAAGTAGAAGCGTCTTGTTTTTTAATGTGACAGAAAACGCGATGACCAATCCAAATTTCATATAATTTATATGATATACAGTCGGTAACAAAAGTGTACGAACACTAGCAAAAATTCTTATGTAAATAAAGTACACTTTTTACGGTTTTGTTAAATAAATCCTTATCGAATCATGTTCTTACACTGACTAAGAACAGGATTCGACACGGATTTATTTAACAAAACCGTATGAAGTGTACTTTTTTTACATAAGAATTTTTGCTAGTGTTCGGACGCTTTTATTACCGACTGTATATATATATATATATGTAATGTATTAATTACTGGATAAGAGAGAAATGACAGGCGTAGCACACAATGATGACTAGGCTCTCTTTCAGGAAACATCTTTATTGCTTCAGTATTTCTAAGTCGAGACAGGGTAAGGCGAATGGAGCTTAATCCGACACTCTGTCGATCCACGGGCGGCTCAAGCGGCGCCCCGGGCCGCAGAATCTGTTAGGAAGGCCTGTAGCGCCTACGTAATTTCGAAGGAAGACTGCAGCGTGGAATTGTTTAACAAGTCAAAATCGTGGCAAGAGACTCCGTTTGTTTGATGTTTGGGCTTTTATACCTAATTTTCTGAGCTGCTGATTGGTTCTTTAGATCGTCTGGGCTCTTAAAAGGAATTTCTGGGATTAATTAATATGCAGCTCAATGCAGCGACAGTTGCAAATTGCATTAACGTCAGCGAATTTCGACTTATAATTTCGTTCCTTTTCTGATTTCTGAGTTATAAAGTCTTCTGCTGGAAAACAAACTTTACAGGGGCAATTACGAATTATTTGCGATTATAATTTCGACTAGCGATTTTTACACTTTCAATTTGGGTTTTTTTTTACTAATTTAAAACTATTTATTTTTATTCCATTCATATATACATATATATATAAAGCTTCTAAAAATATTTATGTATTTTTCACTTAAAACTTTTTATTTTGTGCTTTTTTAATATCTAAAATATTTTGTGTTTTCTAATATCTAAAAGAAAATGAAAAAAATTCTTCTTAAAAAAGCTCTTCAAAAATTCTTAGGATAATGTGTGCAACGAAAAATTTTCTTTTATCAATTGACACCTTTTCTACTAATTATCTGGAAAAATTAACACACCGGGCCTTCGAACGCTCAACCACCGCGTTATTAACGTGACACTCTAACCAACTCCCAAGCGAGATCCCCCGGGTTTGCCTGCAAAGCTGTGGGAGCTCACCTTGAGGTAGGCGATGTTCCAGGTGATACGGACCTAATAATTTTGATTTACTCTATTTTATTTTATTTTATTTGCTTATTTATTTTCTATTTCTTGATTTATTTACTTAGGATTGCTTTTAGTTTAATTATTTTTCACGAATTTTACTCCTACGATAACTCCACTACCTTGAAAATATACAGAGGGGTTACAAGATTGACAATAAGTTTGCTGATGAGTAAACATATTATACACATTTTAACTTTCTAGATTAATTGTTGATTAAACATTATACTATTCATTATATTTAGTAAACACACATTGATAGTTCATATTAAAAATTACTAGGGAAATAAAACAAATGTATGATACTATAAAAATTCAATAAAGTAACATATAGAAGAAAGTAGATATTTAAAAAAATTTTGGCCAAATGTCTCTAAAATATAAGAAAATGGGAAACGTTTCCTTTTAAACGTTGTATAAAACAACAACAACAGTTTGTTTTTCTTTGCTTTATCACTGTCCACAACTATTCTTCGTATGCAACGTAGTCCTTTGAGGACCTCATACATATGGGAAGTCTCTGATTTATGCAGAGTCTTAAAACTAAATGTTCAGTCTTTAATGAAGTACAGTAACCGCCGCTTAATGAAATCACTGGTTAATAAAATCAGCCGCTTAATCTGATCAAATCGCCAGGACCGGAATCAAATCAATGCAAACTACGTAATCAATACAGACTAATAAAATCAGCATCACAGGTTAATAAACTCAAAAATATCTTTTCGGCAGCCAAAAAATATCATTTTTGCACACTAAAAATTTTTTTATTTACATTGTGATTTTTTTATTTTAATTAATTAATTATTATTTTTTAAATAGAAAAAGAAATTAAAGCACAACAAACCCTCCGTTACCGCTCATTGTTCAAGATTTTATACTTGCAGCACAGTTACAAATTAAACACGCCACGCAACTTATCTCCGCAACAATTTAAAGGAACGTATTTTTCAAAGCGCAGTAATAAAATACAAATCTGATTTTTTTTGTCTAATTATTAGAAGGCAATTTCTAGTTCTTATTTTGAAATTACTATAATTCATGAGGTTTAAACGGAAATATTTTTAATTTATAAGAACAGCGTGAACTTTTGGTAAATTAATGATGATTATCCTCTAACGAAAGTCCACGGGAACTTACAATGCGTTTAATTTACTTATATCGAAGAAACAATTATTTAATTATCTACCAAAAATTAATGAATATTGTTTACTAATTATATTATTCGTTACCTTTTGAAGTTTCTTTCGAAATTCAGGGACGTAATACCTTTTCCTTAACGGCAGGAACGTTCGCCGGATATAAAAATCAGCCGCTTAATAAAATCACTTTGGTTCAGAACGAATGTGATTTTAATAAGCGGCGGGAACTGTATATAGTTTTATAATCACCATAGTCTTTAAACAAAGTTTTCACTATACACACATTTTTTTTTCAACTTTTTTAATATAACAATTATAAATATAGAACACAAAGATGTGATAATTTATGCAAATAATACGTATTTAAAGCATAAACAATGTTATAATATACTATACTCAATTCTGAAAAAATAATAATATGGATATTAGAAATAATACTGACACTTAAAATTATATACTAGTACTTGAAAATAGCATTACTTAAAAAGAAAAAAAAAAATTACTTGACACGATAGCTTCTTTAAACTACTTGTGATAATCACTTCCTTCAAATTACCATAATGATACAACTAGTAATTACATATTATTCAAACAAGCAAAGGCAAATGCACGGAAAATACGCAGAAAAGCTCAAAAAGATTCATGGATGAATTATGTCTCCAGCATTACAGCAAATACAAGCAGCAAAGAACTCTGGCATCGTGTCAAAAGAGCTATGGGTATTTATACTAATCACAATATCGCTTTCCTAAACGACAATGGCCAAACTATTACTTCCACTAAAAACATTGCTAATACCATAGGTAAAACACTGTCTTATATTTCAAGTTCTAACTCCTACGACGAACCTTTTTTGTCCTATAAACATAGGTGTGAACGCTCAAAGATCAATTTTAGTTCCCGCTCTTCTCAAGATTACAATAGTCCTTTTACGTTAAACGAATTAAAAAATAGTTTAAAGCAGTGTCAAAACTCTTCTCCTGGACCTGATGGTATTACTTACCTTATGATTAAACACTTATCAAAACACTCTCTTAATAACCTGCTTCAACTTTACAATAGAATCTGGACTGAACATAATTTACCTATTACTTGGCACGATGCTATTGTTATTCCTTTTCCAAAACCTGGTAAAGATACTAGTAACCCAAAAAATTACAGGCCTATTGCTCTCACAAGTTGCCTTTGTAAACTACTCGAAAAAATGGTCAACTCACATAGGCGTAGCCAGCTTTCCGAGCGGGAGGGTGCCCAAATTTTAAACTGAAAGTTACAATTACATTATGAACATAGTGGGCATATGTATGCATGTGTGCGTCTTAACACATGTATAAAAGTTACACATGATAACGCATGTATATTTTAATATATAAATAAAGTAACTTTCCCTTAGAATAAATAACTAGATTTGACACAGAACCGAAATATCAGTATTTACACAACGTTAAAAACGCCATTGTAAAGAAAAAAAAAAAAAAAATGCAGACTGCAGTTTTGGTAGCGTAAATCGGTGCATTCGGCTTCCTTTGACACATCATTTGATAAAGTTCGGACTTTCAGAGTAGTGCCGCTATCTGCCTAACAGAAAAGTAACAGAAGTTTGAAAATTGATTAAAATAAGGAAAGAGTTATGAAAAAATGTTAAATTGTGTCGAATATTTGGTTTCAGTTCGAAACAAATGGACGTTAAAAGATTAAATAAAAATCTTAAACTTTAAGTTATAAACGAAAACCTAAAAACTAAACTACGGAACTTAATTTGCGCACACAAAGTGATAAAATAGAATTCTGATGATATGTTTACTTTATTTATAATTTCATTTCTTTTCTTTTTATTTTACCAGTTTCAAATTATAAACCTATATATATATATATATATATTAATACAATCTTAGCTACTTTTTTTAAATTATTATTTTGTTCGTTCCCATATTCATGAATAACACTTATTTTCTATATTTGAAAACATTGTCGTATTGTTGTAGTTGTGATGTTAGTTTCAAACAGAATATTGCAAACGGGTACTGCGATCGCTATAAAATTAAAGCTATACTTTTTAATAAGGTTGTAATAAACTGTTATGCGTACCATAATATAAAAATGTGATGTGTGTAAAAGTCGCAAAAAATAAAATCAGCATTAAATAAATGTATCGAATGGGGGAAAGTGTAGAAACACGCCACAGACCGGACCAAGTGCTGACCATTAGCCAAATAAATTTACGAATGATCATTGTACATAAGAATTCCATGAAAAATCGCATAAAGTAAAATGAAAACTTCAAAAGGGACACATACCAATAAAATTGCACTGAAAATTCCCACAAATTAAATGTATCAAAATGGAGGATAGATGAAAAGCTAGTGGGGTGTCGCATTATCAGACTGTGCATTGGACATCAGCCGAAATATTAATAATAGCGAACACCACATTTCAATATTGCATACATAGTCCAGAAATATTCACTAATAAAATATTACAAAAAATTATCATAATGTCAGAAATTTTCTACCCACACAAATTTAATAAACGCGTTTTCTATTTAAAAAATTAAAAGACTAAATAATGGAGCATATTTTGCGTGTACCTTTCTTTGATGTTTGTATTTTCTGTATTGTCTTGAGCTTCCTCTTCAAACTCCCTCTTTTTTCTTCGTTGAAATAATCACCAAATCCTTCACATCTTTGCAGATAATTACACAAGTTTTTCTTTTCTTTAGTCATTCAATACAGCTTTAATAGAATTATACACCACCTTCTCCAGATCCAGGTTTTTCAAGTAAGAGGAAATTGTTTTATAAAATCGCATGAGAAGAAGGTGATCCGAATAAATATTTACACTGTAGCCTAATTTTTAATAATTTTCTTTCTTTATTATTATTTACAAATACAAAATCGTCTGTTCATAGATAAATAATTTATTTTCAGTAATAAATCGCCTGTCAAAGGTCAAAAGTAATACAAACGATTATAAAATGCTTTATTATTATTAAATTTGAGTGATAGCTTTTAAATAAAGTAAAAAAAATTAAATAAATAAATAAAATGTGGCAGTTTAGTTACAAAAATATGGTATTATATACTTGACCGGCCATTTCTGAGGTGCTTTAAAAAAGTTGAAAATTGTTTAAGAAACAAATTTTTTTGCATGTATTTTTGTGGGGGGGGGGGGGGGGGGGACGCGTGTCTATTGCACCTTTCAAAACTTTTTGTTTGATTACTCTACCTGCATTCTTAAAACACAAGTCTACTTATGATATGCAATTACAATATTGAATTTGAACTTTCCGGTGTTGTCTTTCTTAAAAATAGCAAATAAGACAGGTCAACGAAGAAGTTTTTTCTTCAGGTTGATATGTTTTTCTGAGATATTTTTGGATGCTGTTTAAGGAAAACCTATTTAAAAATTTCCCTCACGTATAGTTTTGAAAAAAAAAAAAAAAAGGAATTGTTCGCTTTTAAAGTTAAATTATTTTCGACTCCCATCTAAATTATTTCTCTGAAAAGTTTGGCGATGTGAGTGAAGAACAAGGAGAGTTGTTTCATCAAGACATCAAAGAAATTGAAAGCAGGTATCAGTCACGATACATTGTTAACATGTTATCAGAATATTGTTGCATGTTGCATAGAGAATCCCCCTCCCCCCTCACACACACACACAAAACCATTAAGCCTTGCACAAGGTAAAATGCTCTAAAGGGAGATTCGATGTAAAGAAATAAATTTAAAAGATAAAGTGTAAATAATAGCCCTATATCAATATATTTTATTGCCGAAACGTCAGTGGAGGCCCTCTGTTGAGACTCAAAACGGTTTTGGGCTGTATCTGTTTGTCTGTCTGTCTGTCGCGCGATAGCGGCCGCAAAAATAGCGCTATTGACTTGAAATTTGGTACACATGTTTATGAACCGCACGAAATCAGCTGTATAGTTTTTGGTATGTATTCCGTTCGTAGTTCGTATACAGGGAGACGCCAAAGTTTTTTTTACCATTACGGCCTATAGGAGAAATTTTTATGTATCGCGATAGCGGCCGCAAAAATAGCGCTATTGACTTGAAATTTGGTACACATGTTCATGAGCCCCACGAAATTAGCTGTATAGTTTTGGGTGTGCATTCCATTTGTAGTTCGTGTACAGGGACACGCCAAAGTTTTTTTTTTTTATCATTACGGCCTATGGGAAGAATTTGTATGTACCACGATAGCAGCCCCAAAAATAACGCTATTGACTTGCAATTTTGTACACATAATTCATGAGCCCAACGGAATTAGCTGTATAGTGTTAGGTGTGTATTCCATTTGTTGTTCGTGTACAGGGACACGCCAAAATTTTTCTTATCCTTACGGCCTATGGGAAGAATTTGTATGTACCGCAATAGCGGCCGCAAAAATCCTTCGATTGACTAGCAAATTAGCGCACACGTTCCAGCTTTGCATATAAGTATCTGTATAATTTTTATTGCTATATTTTTTATAAACTGTGTACGCAAAACACGCCAAAATTCTTAACATTACGGCGTATGGGGTGGGGTGAATTTAGTTTAAACGCATTTTAATATCATTACTTTGCAATGAAGAAAAGGAAACTAGAGTACGTGAGTAAGATGTTTAAACTTATGTTGTTTGAAGAAAATATGTGCTCTTAAGCTTTCTAATTAATGTACAGGACCTTACAAAAGTGTTCTGACAATGTCACTTACTCATCCAAACGATGTTAAATTTGGAACAATTATTAATATTAAACGGAAAATAAGCTGAATAGTTTTTACTGGTGTATGCAATGTTTATGGTTCGTTTACAAAGACACACGGAAGAATTTCGTAACATTAGAGCCTATGGACAAATTTTTAATTTAAGCGCGCACTTTAATGCGTTTATACTGAATTGAACTTAATAAAGTTAACATACATTATAAAGATGCTTAAAATCATGTTTTCTCTTAAAAAAGGTTATGTATAGACTAAGTAATTTATGGGACCACACAAAATATTTCCGAGTATGTACCGTAATCATCCAGATGATGTCAAATGAGTTTGAAAAATTAATGAGTTATAATTAATTTGGTTTATTCTTAATATTGGCGTTTATAATGACTGTGGCTACTTTTCCGGGATACATAAAGGAATTTCGTACTATTACGGTCTATAGTCGATATTTCTTGAAAGTGTATTTTAACATGGTTACACCCCATCAAATATAATGAAATTTTATTAGAATTTTAAAAGCATGTTTTCCTGTTGAAAATTGTAGGCATGGAATTGATAATTAGTTTAAAGGTTACGCAAAATATTTCCGATATGCTATGTAATATTTTTGGTATGAAATTTGGCATTTATGAATTTCAGGGAAATAATACAAGAGCGTCGTTTATTAAGAATACATATTGTTGCGTACTTGAGGGTTCGTAAGTTGTCCGAGAATGAAAGGCGAAACTTTCAAAAATTCAGTGATTTATTCACAGAAAGTTCCAGAAAAATACAGGTCTATAAACCAGCTTCAATTCAACCAGTAAACATAGCTTAAACAACAGCCGTTAACAGCAAAACAACATTACAAACTGTTTAGCAGTAACACATAATGCAAGTCTCATTCAAAGAGGCTCAAAGCAAAGCAAGCATTTAACGAAACTGACACAGATCTGAGATTGGCCGCCTTGGCTAAAAAAAGGCTCCTTTTATACTATTCTATCGTACACAGACTGTTCTGGAAAATTATCGTATCTCATCAGCCAATGAGATTAGAGCTTCCATATTTGGTATATCCCTAATAAGTATTTTCTCGCCAAGTTCGCCAAAAAATCGCCAATTAGGGAAACAGTCGCCAAATGTGGCGCCAAATCCATTTCTTCCCTTATATGGTGCTTTTTAATGCGTTTTTAAAGGAAAATTAGGCTATTTTAACGCTAAAACGACTAGAAATGCACAAAATTAGCATTTTAACGACTTACTAAGCCTCTCTGAAAAAATTTATACAAAAATAAATGTAATTATTTACAATTCCGTAACACTTTGTATGATATACAAATATGTATACAAAGAGAGATGCAGCGGGGGGAATATATCTGATTATGTTAATAAGTCGATCGAATCAATATATACTATTATATAATAAGGAATAAATAAAAATGACCTATTGAAAAATTTCTGATGCAAATAGGACGTTGAGGCTCCTGATCTGCAGATCCACTAGTATATAAATTGTTTTGAATTTGTTATAGCTTCTAGACGAATTCTTTTGATTTTCATTCTTACTTTGTGAAAAATTCTTACTTGATAGGAAAAAAATATAATCATTTCTGAATTCAGAGTATCAAAACACACCAGAGACACCCAACGCAGCATAAAAAATTTGAAAATTACAATTTCGCAGACTAATGTAATCAGAAAAAAATTCACCTGCTAAATTATGATACCAGAAACGCAATCTGATCAACAACTACTAAAAAAAATATTTTTGTATTCAAAGAACTTCAAAAACCTGAAATTATTGCAAAGATTTAGGTTCGAAAATTCGACCTCGTAAATAATACTGTCTGTAACTCATGGTAAGGGAAAGTAATTATATTTTTTAAGCGTTTTACTGGACGCAATGTAATTTGGTATGAATGCTTTTAATTGAACCTAACTTTTCTTACAATCTTTTATACCAAATTTATTTTGTGTCTATAAAATTATATGTTAGTTTCGTTATGTTTAGTTCACTTTAAAAATGCTGTTAATATGTACCAACTAGAAAATTTGTACTTAAACAATAATGTATTTGAACTCTCTGCATGTCATAGTATACGGATCATTATGATGTAGATTGAATACGATTTATAGACTTCCTTCCAATACCTGCTTTTGAGTTATGCCCATGCAGGCTAAGCACAAGAACCTGGTTATGCGATTGAGTGGACCTCAAATCATACTATTATAGTAAAAACTATTTCATATTCAAAAATTGGACCGCAAAACATTACATTCTCCAACATGTAAGGGTAAGAGAAAATTGAAAAAAAAAAAAAAATGTTCATTAAAAAGAAATGACAAAATAAATAAACTAATAGGGGTACATACAAATGAAACACTTCCGTTTGCAAAGCCGTCTTCAGCCGTTTGCAAGCGTTCCAAATGTATGACTACAGTCGGCAGCAAAAGTATCCGAGCACTAGCAAAAATTTCTGTGTAAAAAAAGGAACACTTAACACTGTTTTGTTAAATAAATCCTTGTCGAATCGTGTTCTTAGACTGACTAAGAACAGGATTCGACAAGGACTTATTTAACAAAACTGCATTCAGTGTACTTTTTTTATATAGGAATTTTTGCTAGTGCTCAGATACTTTTGCTGCCGACTGTATTTGCAAAAAACTTGCAGAATTTACGTCATCGAAGTTGCAAGCGTTCCGTTTGTATGTAACCCTAAATCATTTTATCGCCTCTTTTTCTGGGTGCCCTTGAAGAAAAAACAAACTACTTTTCTTTGCTTTCTTAATTCAATAGAAGAAAGTATTGGATTCGTAAAAATTTTCGACCTCGGGTTTTTGATGGATTTACACGTTTTGAGAGCTGTAGAACACGATTTGACTATTTTTAGAAAATGTCTGTCTGTCTGTGTGTGTGGCAAAATTTTGTGGCAACTGTAGCTTAGGAACTACTGCACAGAATTTCATACAAATTGGTATGTAGTTGCACCTTGACATAAATTAGTGCCTATCAACTTTTGGTAAAAATTGTCTTAAAGGTTGCGTTGCCATCCCGCTTTTTCTAAATTTTTAACATGATGATACAGGACAAAATTTTGTATAAATGTGCATAAAGAGAATTATTTTTTAGTAATCATTATGAAATTTACAAGAATTATTTATAATAGAGATAGTCAACTGGTAAAATTTGTTTGTATGTGTAGGAGCCTCGTCACCCCCCTGGGGGGGAAGTCCCCCTCGAGAGGAGTGAATTTTCATGATGGGCATCTTTCAAAAGAGCTCGCCAATACCTTTAAAACGAATGGTTGAACCATCGATCTGCGATAATTTAAAATAAAGTTATCAATTTTTTTTTTTTTTCATTTTTAACAAAAAAAGAAAAAAAAAATAATGTAATATTGACAATAAAATTGACTTTTTTTTTATATTTAGTGTTATACTACTTCTGTAATATGGAAATCATCTGCATTATCATGGAAGATAATTTTTTTAAATAATAATTTTAACAAATTATTTTTACTGAGAGAATTTGTATAGGAAAATATAGAAGAAAGTCATGTGGTGGCCACAACATACTAGTTTTTTTTTTTTTTTTTTTTTTTAAATCAAGAAAAATTACTTTGCAAATTTTTGTAAGAAATGTGCAAGTAAATTTGGATTTATGAACAATTTAGAATATTCATTTAAATATATTTTACCACCATGTTTAAGAAAGTGTCTATTTATTGCATAAAATCATTGATATTAGTAATAACAATTTTTTTTATTCTTCAAATCTTTTTTTTTTTTTTTTTTCTGTTTTCAATATGTTTTTGTTAAATATACTGACTGTGTGTGCGTAAGCGGGAGGGTGCCCGGGCACCCAGGGCACCCCCCCTGGCTACGCGCATGAACTCCCGGCTGGTTTTCATTCTAGAAAAAAATAGTTTAATATCTTCCTGGCAAAGTGGTTTTCGGCGTGGTCGTTCTACAATTGACAATATTCTTATGTTGGAGACTAATATACGAAAAGCTTTTATTAGACGAAACCACTTGGTATCAATATTCTTCGACATTGAAAAAGCTTATGATAAGACATGGCGGTATGGCATTCTTAGAGACCTTTTTAATTTGGACTTGCGTGGTAACCTTCCCATTTTTATTAAGAATTTCTTAAGTATTAGACGCTTTCAAGTACGCATTGGAACAGTTTACTCAGATTTTTATTTTCAAGAGGAAGGTGTTCCTCAGGGTAGTGTTCTGAGTGTCACGCTTTTCTCTATTAAAATCAATGGTATACTGGGACAACTGCCACCTAATGTTCATGGCAGTCTTTATGTTGACGACCTGCATATATCTTGCCAAGGGAACGACATGCGTTTTATTGAACGTCAGTTACAACTTGCCATCAAGAATATTACTAAATGGACTAATGAAAATGGTTTTAACTTTTCTGCTGATAAGACCCAATGTGTGCACTTTTGTCGTAAACATGGGCTTCATCCTGATCCCGATATTTTAATTAATAACAGACCAATTTCAGTTGTAGACACTGCCCGTTTCTTGGGTGTTATTTTTGACAAGAAACTTACATTAATTCCACATATTCTTAGTTTAAAGACAAACTGTTTTAAAAAATTAAATATTTTCAAAGTTCTTTCAAATACTTCTTGGGGTGCTGATCGCATTTCTCTCCTTAAAATCTATCGTGCAGTTATCCGTTCTAAAATGGACTATGCTTGTCAGATCTATGGCTCAACCTGTATTTCTTACCTCAAAAAGCTAGACACAGTGCACCACTCTGCCCTCAGAATTTGCTCTGGAGCCTTTCGCACTTCACCCGTTTTAAGTTTATATGCTGACTGTGTAGAACCCTCTCTCACTGTAATTAGACAACAACTACCATTAGAGTTGTATTTCAGCATTCTCTCTCATCCACATCATCCACTTCATCCTCATTTTGACAATAAGGATCTTAATTTATTTCAGAATCGTCCCAGGTCCATTCCACACTTTAGCTTGAGAATAAAAAATATACTTGCTGACATGCCTAATCTCGACATTCAAGTTCGTCCTCGGACACTTTTATATATGACCCCTTGGAACTACAAGGTTATTTCATGTCTTCATCCCTTTATTGGTTTTGACAAATCCAATACAGATGCTTCTGTTTTTAGGACCCTCTTTGCTTCTCATTATTGTGCTTATAAGGACTACATTAAAATTTTTACAGATGGTTCCAAATGTAGTGATAAAGTTGGCTGCGGGGTTATTACTGATAACACCACCCTTAGCTATAGTCTCCCAGGTTCTTTTTCCATCTTCTCTGCTGAGTTTTTAGCCATTGAGCTTGCTCTTAATTTAATTTCTTCACTTCCTAACCGAAAATTTATCATCTATACAGACTCCAAAAGTGTTCTTGATTCACTCTCATCCAGTTCTTGTACAACCTCTTTCATTGCAGTGTTAAAAACCTATAACGACCTTTTAAAAAAGGGATTTTATATTAAATTTTGTTGGGTTCCAGGGCATGTAGGCATCAAGGGCAATGAGGCTGCTGATAGAGCAGCCAAGGAAGCTTTAAATCCTCTTAATTGTTCTGTTCCATATGAAGATCTTAAACATTCACTAAAATATTATCTAAGAGGCAATTGGCAGAGAGAGTGGGATTTCCAAACTAGTAATAAATTATGGGAAATTAAACCATATATTTCACTTTGGCCAACACTTGCTCCACGCAAACTCGATGTTATACTTACTAGACTTAGAATTGGGCACTCTAGGATTACACACAAGCATCTTCTCCTTGGGGAACAGGAACCATTATGTACAAAATGTCATTTCAGCACACTTACCATTCGCCATATTTTGACTGACTGTCCCTGCTTACGTCATTTATATAGATTTTATTTCAATTCATCTTCACCAAATCTAACGAACCTTTTGGGCGAAAATCCTCATTCTAGACTCATTAGTTTTTTAATTGAAGCAGGTTTTTACCATGAAATTTGATTACGTTTTCTGATTTTATTTTTTTACACTGTTCATCTTTTTTTACGTGTGTTTTTATTTTATATACTCTGTTAATCATTTTTTACTTCTGGTTTTCTTGTATACACTGCTCATTACTTTTACATCATTTCATCTTATACACTGTTTTCTTTTCTTGTTTTAACTTTACGTTTGTTTTTTAGTGACCATCTGGATGGGTAAAACCCATCCAGAAGCTACACTTTAATTGTACACATTTGTTTGGCGCAGTATGTCCCATTCTGGACCTTGCGCCAGTAAAAGGCTACAAACCAACCAAACCAACCGATACAAACACTAAAAATGTTTACTCAAAAAATTATATTTATGGGCGCAGAGACCCGTGAAACTCTGTGAGAGCTTGTCAACCAAAAAGGAATATCTGTAAAAAGTAAAAAGTTATTCTTTGACAAGTCTCATCAGAGGAGGGACCACACTTGTTGCCTCATGCTCCTCGGGGGTCTCCACTCAGATGAAGTCCAGAAGATTGATCTAACTCAAGTTGAGAAAATAATAGAAATGAGTTAATATTAATTTAATCAGTATTAATTTTTTTTAGAGGGATTTTATTTGTTTAGACAAGAAGGATATCTACAAAATATATATGAATTTATTGGTGTATTTTTTAAAGACTTTTTTCAGCTTACTTTTTTTAACACGCTTTTATTAGCTTCACCTGTATGTATGTTTGTAACCGCTTTGGGAGCAAACAAAAAATTTATATTGTAAAAAAATACTTTCCTTACGTGAACGACGTGGCGTTCAGGTACAGCCCCGCGCTACGAACCTAAAGGCCCAGCGTTCGATCCCAGTAGGGGGAATTTTTAAAAAATGGTTTTTGTTTAATTCTAAGTTATTTTAATTAAAGATTTAAATGTATGTAAATATTATGGTGTGTCACTCACACGATTTTCTCTTACCCTGCATTTTAATACTAAGATAGATATTTTGTGCTTTTTAGTTCACATTTCTATAAAAGCGTGTTCTTTAATTTTTTAAAACTATAATATTATTTAAAATAAAGTTATAATTTTTTTTTTCATTTTTAAGAACAAAACGAAAAAAAAAAAAAAAAGTAATATTGAGAATAAAATTGACTTTTTTTTTTGGATATTTAAGGTAAAGACACCAGTGCTCGTCTCCCCTAAAATCTGCACCAGTAGTCGTCACCCTCTTAAAAGAAGTGTTAAAATAATAGTTTTATAACCTGTATGAATTTGAATCTACCCGCATAAGATTCTCCAAAGCCTTCTGCTTCTTATGACATAAAAAGTTCGATTTCAACTATTGGGGAAGAGTAGGGAGAAACAAAATAAGGGAAGTATACGTTAAATTACAAATGAATTGAGTCAACGTAAAGCAAATGATTAAGGAAATAGATATGCATTTCTTGATATATTTTGTTGTTCGCTGCATTTGACATTGCTCATAAAGCATTGTATGTAATGCTTATGAAATGCAGAATACGATTTATGTGCAACTTTTTAAAATTTGACATAATATAAAGGTTTTTAAGGTATGACGACTACTGGTGCATATTTTGCACGTTTTACCAGTGCTCGTCACCCCTGACGAACACTGGTGTTTTAACATTTTTAATAACTGGGTAACATTTTTGATGAAAAATACTATATTTTCGTTTAGAATTATGATGGTATAATTTTTACTTTAATTTGACTATCGGCACCAGTAGTCGTCAGGGGTATTCGTAAATGTAAACAAATGTATTTTAACCTCAAGAACGTGAACTTTATTGCACTTGTAACTTTTCTATAGCTTGTTTAAATAAAG
This sequence comes from Salticus scenicus, assembly GCA_963930645.1. Lineage (NCBI taxonomy): Eukaryota > Metazoa > Arthropoda > Arachnida > Araneae > Salticidae > Salticus > Salticus scenicus. The sequence goes on from OZ005657.1 coordinate 167,904,947, forward strand.
TCAGCCATGGTACCTTTAATTCACTATGACTGACTTTAAACCACCTAAAATTTTCCATATTATTTTGCTGGAAAAATTAAACAATGACACATAAACATATTTAGTTATAAAGCGCTTTTTCTAGTTTTCTGTTATATATTTTAGAAAAACAGACATGATTACTCCATACATCTGTCTAATGTATTTTAATTTTTTATGATGTCATGGTTTTGCGAAGATGTATTTAAGTGATGTTTAAGTTTTTTATTGACCGTGATAATTTAATTTTAATTCATATATATTTCGAAAATGATAAAATACAAAGGCTTAATTTCATAGTTAACATGACTGTGAGTCGGTTCAAATTTATGTTAAGGCTTTTTTGTTATGTTAGATGCAGGTGAATAAAAACTTATATAGAAAATATTAAACATTAAAAACATTTTTTAAGCAAGTTTTCTGTTTATACATTATATTAATTATGTAAGATAAACAAATAGTTAAAATGTTGATAAAAATTACCCTGTTGACTGTTGTTCTTAAATAATTAAAATTGTAAGATAATATTTGATAACATTAATTAACATTAACATTTGATAACATTAATATCCATAATATTTGATAACATTAGCTTGATGTGTAGAATAATACTAGCAAGCTTTGCCACCTTCGCTGGTCCCTATATTTAAATAAAATAGGAAAAATCCCTATCATTATCAAAAAAAAAAAAAAAAAAAAAAAAACTTTGAAATCAGTCGAAACCGCAGTTAATGCTCCCGCTGGCTTCTGTAATAGCTTTCCGTCCCGCAATATGAAGATTGGCTTCTACTGCCTTCGGCATAGAGTTAACCGCTTTTTATCCCCCCCCCCTCTCCCACGGGTAAATTTAAAATTTTAACGAAGTATTATCAAATTACATATTCCGTACTTTTAACCAATACCCATACATCAAAACTCGCCTTTCTGAGTTAATTTGGAGTAGAGCTAAGGTTAAAAACGAGTTTTTTGTCCGCCCGGCTGAGGGAAGAGGGGAAGGGTAATTTTGCAAAATCGCCTTATAATGCGTCTAAGGTACACACACACAACCAACCAACGCATAAAAAAAATCCTCTCCCGAAAATAATTTGCAGCAGAGTTGAGCTTGAAAACATATATATATATATATATATTTGCCACCCTCACATAGACGAAAGATCTTCGCAAAATCTCTTTATACTAGGTGTTGGATGCATATGACCAACTCACACATCAGAAATCGCCTTTGTAAGATTATTTAGAGCAGAGTTATGCGTAGAAATACGTTTTTGCTACCCTTTCTCGAAATTTGGTCTGAAAGAATTACGCAAAATACCTTTACAGTATTTTTGGGTACGCATAACCAATCAACGCATCAAAAAATTGCTTTTCTGATATAATTTGGAGAATAATTACTCTTGAAAACGTGTTTTTGCATCCACCCCACACTTAATGAGGAAGAAGAGGCGAAGGATTTCTCAAAATTCCTTTACAGTATGTGTTAGGTACGCATAATCACCCCATACGTTTAAAAAAAATAATTGCAATACAAAAAGAATTTTTATATACCGTGTTTTAAATTTTTCTGCTGAATCATATAAATGCTATTGAAGGCAGCGAGAACCCGAAGCAATTGGCTAAAAGTAATTTAAAAATGCATCGTCACTGTGTACTGAGCTATTCTGAAAATTTCAAAAGTCTAGGTAGTCGGGAAGATTGATGATCGGGACGAGTACATGATTGAGGAATCATATAAACGCTACTGAAGGCAGCGAGGACCCGAAACAATTGGCTAAAAGTATTAAAAAATGCATTGTTATCGTATCGTGTTTTGAGCTATTCTAAAAGTTTCAAATGTCTAGCTAGTCGAGAAGTTAGTTAAATAAATTTTCTGTTCAATCATGTGAACGCTATCGAAGGCAGCGGGGACCCGAAACAGTTTGCTAAAAATATTTAAAAAATCCATTGTCACCGTGTTTTGAGCTATTCTGAAAGTTTCAAATGTCTAGCTAGTCGGGAAAAAAGTTAAATAAATTTTCTGTTGAACCATATAAACGCTGCCGAAGGCAGCAGTGACTCGAAACAATTGGCTAAAAATATTTTAAAAATCCATTGTTACCGTCTTCTGAGTTTTTCTGAAAGTTTCAAATGTCAAGCTAGTCGAGAAATCAGTTAAAAATCGATTGCAAGATTTGTACTGATAACGCTGCCGAAGGCTTCAGGGACCCGGAGCAGTTGGCTAAAAGTATTTAAAAAATGCATTTTCATCGTGTTCTGAACTATTCTGAAAGTTTCAAATGTCTAGGTAGTCGGTAAGTTAGTTAAAAATCAATTGTAAGATTTGTGCTGGACAAACAAACAAGAATACGCGTTAATAAAAAGCATGGTAAAATCAATCTTACTGCGATAATTTGGAACAAAGTCACTCTTAAAAACGAGATTATTACCCCCTCCCCTGCTACTTACCCTCTGCTTTAAGTAAAGATATTTTTGAGAACGAATAAAATTTTGAAAACATTTCTTAAAAGCGAAGAATTTTCAAATTATTTCACATATGAATTTGTTTTATTCGCAATATTTTGAATTTTACCATTTAATGTTTTCTGTTTTAAACCCTAAGAATGGATTTGGGTTCTAAATATGTTCCAATGATATTCTGTTTCAATAATATTCTGTTAATTTTGCAAAAACGCAATTAAAACCAAACTATTGAGCAAATTGTTGCGTTTTATTTACATGACGACCACTGGGGCAATCACCTGACGACTACTGGTGAAACGCAGTTTTCAAGTGGCGAGCACTAGTGCATTTTTATAGGTTTAATTTTTATTTTATTTTATTTTATTATTTTTTTTTATTATTGGCTTAACGTATTGAAAAAATGAAAGTGTCTAACAACAACTAGAAGAATCAGTGTATAAAATAGACCAAAGTATAATATTGATACATAAATTCCACACGAATGCCACGCGAAAAAAGCAAACATTTTAAAAATAAGGCCTTAAGAGTGATGAGCACTGGTGTCGTTACCTTATTGTTATACTACTTCTCTAATATGAAAATCGTCTGCATTATCATGGAAGATAATTATTAACACGCTTTTATTAGCTTCACCTGTATGTATGTTTGTAACCGCTCTGGGAGCAAACAAAATATCTATACTGTAAAAAAAGACTTTCTCTACGGGAACGCCGTGGCTGTGAGATAAAGCTCCGGGCTACGAACCTAAAGGTCTAACGTTCGAACCCAGTCAGGGGAGATTTTTTTAAAAATGGTTTTTGCTTAATTCTAAATTATTTTATTAAAAATTTAAAAGTATGTAAATATTGTGGTGTGTCACTCACACGATTTTCTCTTACACTTCATTTTAATACTATAAAGATAGATATTTTGTACTTTTTAGTTCACATTTCAATAAAAGCGTGTTCTTTAATTTTTTAAAAGTACAATTTTATTTATTTTAAATAATAATTTTAATAAACTATTTTTGCTGAGTGAATTTGTATAGGAAAATATAGAAGAAAGTCATGTGGTGGCCACAATATACTAGTTTCAGCTTACTTTCGGCGACATAAACCTTCTGCCGAATCTGTGTTAAAAACAGAAAAAGGGGAAAATAAATTAGAAATGTCAGTCCTATCGTTACAAATTCGGTACGAAATGAAAGGGGCGATTTTTCTGAATCCAGGGGTGCAAACAGTTTTTCGACACGACCATTAGATTTTAAAAATTAACTAAAGTATGGAATTTAGATGGAAACACTTCATTTTATTTCATTTCAGTTATTTTAAAGAGTACGGGGCTCGTTACAAATTCAGTACCAAATGAACGGGGCGATTTTTCTGAATGCAGAGGTGCAAATAGTTTTTTGACCGTAGATATAGTAATTTATATAGATCTATCATCCCATTGTTATCATGCAAAATTTTTGATGCCAAAAAAATTTTTTGGCATCAGCCATATAGTGGTATTGAAACCATTGAAACTCGGCAATTGTAATAGAATAGAATAGAATAGAATGTTCATGAATTTTCAAAATGTCGAAATATTGCGTCTTTTAATTCTTCTGATAAATTTCTGAAAAGAAATGGATGAGTTATCATAAAAGTAAATTATATTTGACTAAATTCTGAAAAAGAATTACAAGATAAAAAGAACTTTTTACATACCATGTTTTTAAATTTTCTGTTGAATCGTATAAACGCTACCGAAGGCAGCGGGAACCCGGAACAATTGGCTAAAAGTGTAAAAAAAATTCATTGTCATCGTGTTTTGAGCTATTATAAAAGTTTCAAACGGCTAGCTAGTCGGGAAGTTAGTTAAAAATCGATTGCAATCTTTGTACTGGTAACGCTGCCGAAGGCAGCAGGGTCCCGAAGCAGTTGGTTAAAAATATTTTTAAAATGCATTTTCACCGTGTTCTGAACTATTCTGAAAGTTTCAAATGTCTAGCTAGTCGGGAAGTTAGTTAAATAAATTTGCAGTTGAATCATATAAACGCTGCCGAAGGCAGTACGGACCTGAAACAGTTGACTAAAAGTATTAAAAAAATGTATTGTCACCGTGTCCTGAGCTATCTTGAAAGTTTCAAATGTCTAGCTAGTCGGGAAGTTAGTGAAAATTCAATTGCAAGCTTTGTATTGCTAACTCTGCCGAAGGCAGCAGGAACCCGAAACAGTTGGCTAAAAGTATAATAAAAAATACATTTTCACCGTGTTCTGAACTATTCTGAAAATTTCAAATGTCTAGCTAGCCAAGAAGTTAGTTAAATAAATTTTCTGTCGTATCATATAAACGCTGCCGAAGGCAGTAGAGACCTGAAACAGTTGACTAAAAGTATTTAAAAAGTGTATTGTCACCGTGTTCTGAGCTGTCCTGAAAGTTTCAAATGTCTAGTTAGTCGGGAAGTTAGATAAAAATCGATTGCAAGATTTGTACTGGACAAACAAACAAACATACATACATACAAACAAGAATCGAAGTTAATAAAGCATGGTAATATAATTTTTATAATCAGTTGCTTTATTATTATTATGAAATAAAAACTGGTTCGATTTTTAATGGAATAAGATTTTAAAGTTTGATATTTTTTAAGATTTTATATTAGTAAGTAATATAGAATTTTCAAAATTCTTTTAAATATAGTTAGTAGTGGCGCAGGTAAAGAACGTTAGTTTTAGTATATAAAAAGAGTTTAACTTTAAATATTAACTAAAATAAAATAAAAGAAGAAAGAGAGAAAAAGAAAAATGAATTTGAAATTGCATGTGCAGTTTTTCAATCACCTTTAGTACATAAATTATTCATAAATAATTTTATTTCCTAAATTATCTGTATGTATTTACTCAAAGAAAGACGTCCATATTGTGGACTTTTCTCCGAGTAAAAAGGAATCATTCCCCCCCCCCCCCCCCCAATGATCAATCTATGTTTTATATACTATATCTATGTTTTTGACACGGCATTTAATTTTTTTTTTAAGTTAACTAAAGTATGAAATTTAGGTGGCAAAACTTTATTTTAATCTCTTCATACCTTTTAGTGCGAATCAAGCTAATAGAAAAAGTCTTTAATTTATTATTATTTTTTTAATTTAATTTTATTTTTAAAACTTTTAAAGGGGTTTTAATATTATTATTATTTTTTTTTTTTTTTTACTGGAACTTAATTAAAATTAAAAAATAAATAAAAGTTAATAAACAAATTGAAAATATTTTTATGAGAATAAGGAGTTATTTTTAATCACAAAATTAAATGGGTTAACAATCCACTTAATAAGATGCTTTGACATTAAAAAGTAAAAGTAATCTCTGAAATATGACTTTGTTATTGACCCGATCTTAAAACTTAAGTTATCAATTAAAAAGAAACTTAATAGTTTAGATATGCTTAAACGGTTTCATATTTTTTTAAATGTACGAAATTTTAATTTATTTTCTTGAAATATTTATAAGTTTTATTTTTGATTGTCTTTTTCCCTTCTGTCTATCTGTTCATTTATCTATTTGCCTATGCTCTAGTAAATTTTGGTAGAAACATTCGGATGGCTGAAATATTGGGAAACAGGTCTATTTCTCATTTGAAACATATTTCTATAATTATTACTATTATTTATGGGGCCTGATAAAATAATTTTAATACATTTGTGTTTATTGTAATTTATTGTTTAAAACAATTTTAAAACCTATACGAAAGATTTTTATAACTTAAGGGAAAGAAAATACATGTTATTATTAAAGTAAATGCAGTTCGTAATTTAGTTTTATAATTCTTATTATTCATATTTAATACGATTATAATAAATTTAATCTGAAGTAATTTTGTTGGTACTGAGACTTCTATAATTAGTTTATTTTTGGGTACTGGAACCTTTGAAAAGGCTACAAATGCTATCCAAGGAGAAAATATAGTGACATCTTCAAAAGTGATACCATGCATTTTTAGATTACAAAATCCCTTAAACAATTACGAAATAAAAGCAAAATATTGAAGTTTCATCTATGTTTTGAACTTTTCGTTGGTAAAAAGGATGAAAAAATATATTGAAAGTCTATACACCATTTATTCTATCAATTTTTGATTCAAGTTTCGAGAATAGTTGCTTACTAAATAAAGAAATGAAGAATCACTTTCTTGTCGAAGAAATACCAGAACAAAAAGCCCTAGCTGACCCCCCCCCCCCCAAAAAAAAAAAAAAAAAAAAAAAAAAAAAAAAAGACCAAACTGGTTGCATTTTTAGACGAAAGAAGATCAAGTAAACTTGACCAGAATTATGTAGCAAAATTTGGAAATAACCGACTATTTACGGAAAACTTTGAAAATTTAATTTTCATTAAATGAAATAAAAATATCTAAAAGAATTTTTAAATCTCTCCTACACTCTCTCTCTATATATACGTAGTTCAGTGTTCAGAAATAAAATAAAATAAAAATTAAGTCTATTAATTGATTTTTTTTTTTTTTTTTTTTTTTTTGGGGGGGGGGGGGAGGTTAGTAGTGGTAATTTTTACAAACGAGAAATATTTGTTTGTGAATATCCATTTGAGAAACATATTATCTAGACCATTTAATAAAATCATTTAATTAACACATGTGTCATCATAATCCATAAATGTATAAATATAACTAAAGCCATTATTTATTATAGAAAACAGAATTGTACATCTCATTTGCAATTTTTAAAATTTATATCAATATAATATTTCTCATTTGTGAAAAAAAAAATCTGCTTTTTTAATTGAGTTTTATTTAAATCAAATGCAATTGTTTGAAACTTCCTTTTTAATTAAATTGATTGTATTTTCATTTAGATTTCTTACTTATATCTTTACACTTTGCTACCAATGTAATTCAATTAGTGTACGTACTTATAATATAATTTTAGGTGTTCACCATATTTACATAGCTTCCACTTCTTCCCTTTTTATGTTTTACTAAATACTATTAGTATTTTTACTTTCTTCTATCTTCAATAGAAGAAAGTATTGGATTCGTAAAAATTTTCGATTTCGGGTTTTTGATGGATTTACACGTTTTGAGAGATGTAGAACACGATTTTACCATTTTTAGAAAATGTCTGTCTGTCTGTCTGTCTGTCTGTCTGTGTGTGTGTGTGTGACAAAATTTTGTGGCAACTGTATCTCTGGAACCACTGCACAGAATTTCATACAAATTGGTATGTAGTTGCACCTTGACATAAATTAGTGCCTATCAACTTTTGGTAAAAATCGTCTTACAGCTTGCGTTGCCATCCCGCTTTTTCTAAATTTTTAACAGGGTGATATAGGGCAATATTTTCAAGATGGGTATCTTTCGAAAGGTCTCGTCAGTACCTTTAAAACGAATGGTTGAACTATAAATCTGTGATAATTTAAAACAAAGTTATCGATTTTTTTTACTTTTTACGAAAAAAAACTTAGAAAAAAAATTTTTTTTTTTTTTTTCTCTCCCCTTAATTTTATCAAACTCCCACGGTTTCCGTGTTCTGACAAACTTAAACTAGTTTTTGCTTTTTTCCCCTAATTTTGTCAAAGTCCTACGGTTTCCGTGTCTTGACAAACTTTGACAAAATTTTGGGTAAAATGTGAAAATTATTCTAAGTCTGTCAAAACACGGAAACCGTGGGACTTTGACAAAATTGGGGGAAAAATGCAAAAATTTGTTTAAGTTTGTCAGAACACGGAAACCGTGGGAGTTTGATAGAATTAAGGGGAGAGGGAAAAAAAAAAGTGGGACTTTGACAAAATTTTGGGTAAAATGTGAAAATTATTCTAAGTCTGTCAAAACACGGAAACCGTGGGACTTTGACAAAATTGGGGGAAAAATGCAAAAATTTGTTTAAGTTTGTCAGAACACGGAAACCGTGGGAGTTTGATAGAATTAAGGGGAGAGGGAAAAAAAAAAGTGGGACTTTGACAAAATTTTGGGTAAAATGTGAAAATTTGTTGAAGTCCCACTTTTTTTTCCTCTCTCCCCTTAATTCTATCAAACTCCCACGGTTTCCGTGTTCTGACAAACTTAGAATAATTTTCACATTTTACCCAAAATTTTGTCAAAGTCCCACTTTTTTTTTTTTTTTTTTAAATTATTGTTACTGAGTAAATTTGTATAGGAAAAGATAGAAGAAAGTCATGTGGTGGCCACAACATACTAGTTTATTTATATTTTCTACAGAAAATGGAAAAGTAATATAAAACAAATTTTATGCCTCGGAACTAGTGATAGAGTGAAAAATAAAAGATTAGTATACTAAGTTATTTTAAAGAAGTGAAGTTTGTGACAGATATTTGAGATAGTATTTTAATTACTGACTCATACTTAAAACTTTTTTCAATATTATAATGATTACATTTCTTTGATGGTCAAAATATAGAGTTTTGTATAAATATCAAATTGCTCTTGTTTGAGATGATAAGTTATTTGATATTTTTAATCTGCTTACTGTAATATTAAAAGTTTAATATGACAGCAAACAAAATAAAGGATATATAGAATATAAGGAGAGGATATATACAAGATATATTTAAGGATATATATGAGGAAATATCTAAGAAAGATTATATACAAGCGATATTCATCACATGGGGATTGAGAAATCTGTATAATCGAAGTTTAATCGTAATCGAGTTTTCATGTAATCGTAATTTGACAATAAAAAAAAGTAATCATAATCTAAATGTAATCGTATTCTAGAATCTAAACAAAAGGTAATCAAAACTGTAATCATAATCTAACTTGTAGAATCTTAAACGTATTTGTAATCGGCTCTTGGAAACTAAAAATAATCATAATCGATTACAAACTTCTGTGCTTCTGTAATCAACTACAAGTCTGCTCTAGTTTGGCAAATGAATTGGTGGAATGGTAGGTATGTGATATTTGGAAACAAAAAGGTTACTAGCCCGGGGTCTACTCTAATATATAGTAACCATATTAGAATATCTTCATAATATATTAATAACTTTTACAATTACCCAATTACAGAGGTATAGTGTATGCTAGATAAATGAGGATGCAAACGGTAATAATTATGATAAATTCTACAACTTTTCAAAATCCTTCTACAGCTTTTCAAAATTTAGAAAAACGATTTCAAAATATGGACTGTCCTCGAAATTTGAGGACATATGGTCAGGGTCACTATAGGCTGACCATATGTCCTCGAATCTCAAGGAATGTCCTCGAGAACTACCTTTGTCCCCAAAAAATTACAACACATTAGGGGATAGCGGTTATAAAGTTATTAATGTTTTATTATAATAAATAAGCTGAAATAAGTTCTTTTAGATGCTCTAGACATAAGTTGACCAAATGTCCCCATTTTCTGGGGACAAATGGAAACTTCCTTTATTTTGAAGACATTTTTCTAAGTTTTAAAAAATTATAGAAAGTGAATTATTAATCAGTAATACTTTATTTTTAGTACATATTTATTAGAAATGAAAAAATACATCCATAATTGAATGATTTCAGCAATTTTTAACGCTTCTCTATTATAAAGGTACTTTGATCTGGTCAGCTTATTTGTACATAAAAATTGCTAAAATGTTACAAATTAAGGTGATTTGATTATTTTTTGTTTTCGAAATTCGAGGACATCGCCCTATTTCTCCTCGAATTCAATTTAAAAAATAAGGTCATTCTACTATACTCTAATATCACTGCACTATAATATATATATATATATATATTTTTTTTTTTTGAGCCCTGATTCTTGCTGTTACATTCTTGCTGATTCTTTTGTAAAGTGACCTCCTGAATCCGAATATGACCTTCATTTTGCTCAATCACCCACCGTTTTTGCAGGACCCTCCCGCAATGTTTATTACTGTTTTGCAGTTTTATAGCCCTTTAAATAAAAGGGTAGAAAAGGATTATTTTAACACTTAACTACACGCAAGTATACTTAAGTACACGCAATTTTGTACATCACCAAAATATCAAATAAAAATAAGTTACAAATATGTACACTATAAGTATGCTACAAGACTGACGGAACATGTTAAGGTCACTTCAATGATAGGTTAGATGCACACACAGCGTGTGGGGGAGGGATCCTAAAGTCATTTACATTCTGTTTACTGTAAATGGTGTATTCTTTATACCAGCGTGTGTAGTTAAGTGTTAAGTGTTAAATATATATATATATATATAATGTATAATAAATAATAATATAAAAAATGTAATTTCTAATTTTAGGGGCAAGTTCTCCCCCCCCCCTAAATTTCCCTTTTGCTACAAATGTTCATGATTTAGAATTTTTCACCTATGCAGACCCTGAGACAGTACTTAACAGTTAAAATAATCCTTCACCCCTCTCTAATGGCTGTATCACACGAGAGATTTTCGTTCAGCTTTTTACTAAACACAACATTATAGTCAACACACTCAGCCTGACCTTGTTCAAGGACAGCATATTTTTGGGTGATCTCTTTCGACGGCCATTTGAAAGAGTTGACTATGTTCAGCGTGTTCATCAAAACTGACCAATAGGTGGGAAGGACGCGATTTTTTTCCTGAAATACCGTTAGAGAAGAGAATAATACCTCATGCTATGAGTTCGAGGTAACTCTACGCACATCTGATCGGTTTCCTCATTCATTCAGCTTCTCCAACTAAGGACGCTGAGTGAACATGTTGAGCATAATGTTGTGTTGGGTATATATTAGCCCGTGTGATATGGCCATTAATCAATTTTATAGCCATTAAATTGCCGAACAGTGATAAAAATATGGTGGCATCCTCAAAAAACGGTGGGTGATGGAACAAAATAGACGTCATATTCGGATTTATGAGATCAATTTGAATGAATGGTAAATGGGGCCAATTTTCGTACAGAGCAGTGTATCTAGTCGATGGCAATCTTAAACCAAAATAAAGGCTGTCCCCAGAAAATGGGGACAGCTTAAATAATTAGCCGATCGAAATGTTAGCAATCTTTGGCTGGGATTGTGGTGCTTCGGTCTTAAGATTGATCTTAATCTTACGATTTGACTAAAGAATGGACGTGTTTAAGAATGATCTTAAATTGGTATTGTGGGGCCTCAGGCATAATTCCCCCCATGGGAGGCGTGTTTACAAAGGCCCGTAAGATCAGCAGATTGGCGCCTTTGCCAGCTAAATGCTTGGCGGTTGGGAGAACAGAAGACTTTAGATCATAAGCAAGGTCTCACAAATTGAAGCGCAGTGCTTTCCTCTATTAATGATTAATTTAAACACACATTTGCAAAGATCCCCCCCCCCTTTTTTTTAAACAATAAAAACCTCTGAATCAGAGTTATTTTATTTTAAGGTCAATGAATCATTAAAAAGAAAAAAGAAAAAAAAAAGAAAGAAAATGTAGGATTTAGAACAGATTCAAATAAACATTTTAAAGTGTAAGAGGTCTTCATTAATAAAAATATTCATGGATTATCAAAAGTTTTTTTTTTTTTTTTTTTTCAAGAATTTTACTTCAAAAATATTTTTTTTAAGTGTACTTTTATTTATTTTGTATAAAAATTTTTAACAGATATTTTTATCGTTATTTCAAGATACATTTTTTAAATAAAAGAAACGTATGAGATATAATTATTCCAAAATCATGTTTCTTAGCGTTTTATGATTTTTTTTTTTTAATATTCATTTTTAAAATCAGATAATAAAATATTCAAATGCAAACAAATTAAGTAGAAAATTGGTTTTAAATTAAACTATGCACATTTTTCTATCCTTCATATAATATTGCTTATTACCACTTCCAATGAATTTATAGCATTAAGGGAAAGAAAAAAAAAATGATATTTCAGTTTTAAATTGAAATATCTTAACAACAGTTTATTATTTTATATATTCTAGTTATATTCATGCCTCCCAATATTAAATAAATAAATAATTATAAATTATACATTATCATCAGTAAATTAGTAAATTTGAATTAATTTAAATTTTATATAGGGTAGGTGCTCCAGTGATTGACATGCTCCAGTAATTGGCATCTATCCCGAAATAATTAACAAATAAGAAAAATAATAAAAGCATATATTTTACATATAAAAATTTTAACATTGTATGTCAAACACTGGAGCATAGGGTGCTAATAACTGGTAAAATGAATAACTAGTAGTGTCAAATACTGGAACATAGGGTGCCAGTTACTGATAAAATGGAAAACTGGCAGTGTCAGTTACTGGAACATTGAGTGGGTATCAAATAAAAATTCATAAAAAGAAATAATTATCAAATGTATATATTTTAACATGTATGTGGTTCTGAATGTGTTTCATGCCATATGTATTAACTTAAGATTTCTAAAAATATTTTTTGATGACTAGAAAATTAAAAACATCAGAGATTGCTCTAAAAGTGTTAGTCACTGGAGCACTTACCCTATTCAACTATACAGAATATATGTCTAGACAAAAAAAAAAAAATAAAAAATAAAAAAAAATAAAAATATAAAAAAGTACAAAATTTTTTCTAGCAAATATTTGGTATATTTTCCCTTTAATTTTATGTTAAGAATTTTATTGGATGTAAAAAGAGTGCTTAAAAGCGGACATCTTCTAAAAATTGAGCAAATGAGTGGTATCATTAATAAACATATTTGTCATAAATATATATTAAGAAGATCAACTATGCTGTTTACACTCTCTCCTTCCTTTCTGTCAATATTTACAATTTTATTATTAATATCTAATTTAGAAGTTCCCAGCTGTATGGGAAATTAATTCTATCTTAGTATTATATGTAAATATTGTACTTACTATATAAGTCATGAAAACAACTTACTTGTTTTATTTTATATATATTTTTAGTTATATTTAAGCTTCCTACTGTTAAACAAATAAATGAAAGCAAAATAAACAGAAAGCATTAGTTTACTTCTAGGCATGGGTTTGACATATTCTAATTATTATAGTTTTTATAAACAACACTGCAACACATTTGAAAATTATTTAGACTTAATAAAATACTGAAAATTTTATGTAGGCAAACAGTTCAATAATGTAATTCATTATTCGACAGTTTTAATAAGATAAAAGAAACACTTTAAAATTTTAGATTAATTATATTTATTATGTTTTTTAAGTGTATTGTTTTGATAAAATAAAATGTCATAATTTTAAAAAGAAAAGGGGGGGGGGAATCAATATTTAAAATATAGAAATATGTTTTAATCAAATAGGATAGTGTAATATATATATATATATATATATATATATATATATATATATATATATATATATATATATATATATACATATATACATATATATATATATATTGGAGATAAATTTGCAAATCGATCTTCAGTGCACATCTCCTACATAGTATGATCCCCTTTCATAGCTCACCCCCTTACTTTTTAAAATAAATTTCAAATATTTATCATTTGATTATAATATTATTTACTTGTTTTTCTTATAAAATTAAAGAAAAGTGTTTATTGCAGCCATAAACTATAATGTATAATAATTAGATTATATTAAACTTATACCTAGAAGTAAATTAATGCTTTCTATTTATTTTACTTTTATTTAATGTTGGAAAGTGTGAGTATGACTTGAAAAGCTATTTTAAAAAAATGAATAAAACGTTTTATCACTATATAGGTACAATCTATAATATTAACACACAAAGCCTTTTCTGTAGGACCAAAATCGTACGATCTGGGCATGCGCGAGAAAATTTTGAACCAATTCGTAAAGGGAATATTTCTTTCTCTTTATGCAGTGCAATACGAATACCAATGATAAAGATCGAGCAGACGACATTAATATTTCATATGTTTACGGCAGATGCCTAATTAAAGCTTAACCATAAAAATAATTCACATAATTAATTCATTCTTCCCAAGGAAGTATAATAAAAACAAAGCAATTCATGAATACTTATCGGTTACATTTACCTATGATCGGTTACCGTCATATGCATTTCGGCCAAAAATGTCTTTACACAGGATGTGGCACCATCAGTTGCCATGTAAATATATTATACCATATTAGTAAAATTATTTTTTTCCATTTCTTAAAAGAAAAAAAAATCTTTTAAAATTAACAAATTGTCAGAGTTTATTGTTCTTTAAAAGTTAACTTTTATCAATTTAAAACTTTGTTTAGAAAAGTTAGAGATAGATATTTAAAATCAAAGGAGGTTTTATTTTATTTTATTTATTTATTTTTTATTTTACTCTAATTATTATAATCTCTAATACTTCATTTCGATACCATATTACAGTAAAAATAATTTAAAAAGAATAACATTAAAATATTGATATTTTATACGAGTAAAAATTTACATACAGTATAATTTATTATTAAAAATTTAATGAGCAAATTAATTTGCTAAAGTATTAAATTTATTCTTACTTATTTATTTATTTTTAACAGTATACTTTTGTTGAAATATACTATTTTGATAGAATAAAGTGCTATAAATAAATATTATTCCAGTAAAAACAAATTTTAACTTTATTCCGATTTGCAGTTTATTTTTAGAATACATTGAATTAATATTTTGGATTATATCCAAGTGGTTTTACAAATATGGGAAGGAAAAATCAGAATCAAAACTATTATTTTACTCTTAAAATGCACTTAATGTCTTGGCAAATTAGAATTAATGATATATTTTACAAGTGAATGAAATCTTTGTCCTTCATGTATGTCTTCTATTAAAAAACTGTGACCTGTTATCATTGACAGTAAGTTAATATAATTATAATTTGGTAGTAAATCTTTGTATTCATTCATTTTGCGTGAAAAGCAACAAATAAATTTCACAGTAAACATAAAACGAGTGCAGTTCTATAGATTATTAGTCGATTTGGTGTGACAGGGAGGAATTCTATTGTGGGATTAATCTACATGCTTGATGCTTTGATAAGAATCATCACAAATATACAATCTCATTAAGAATTATTGATTCTTTCGACAATTTATATAAATTCTGCTTTTCTTTTAATTATTCTTAACATTCTTTTGGTCATATAAATTAAAATTAGGAATACCTTGGGGTTTTATTTTTATTATATGGAGTATGCTTAAATTTTGTATATTGAAATTTCATGAAATTTATCCCTCCTCCTTCCAACCAAAAGATAATTGCTTAGAGCAGGGGATTTTAAACTAGTTAAGAGCAATGCGAAATATTAAAGCAAAGGTGTTTTAAACTTTATGCCATGAAAAGATTTCAGTTCCACATCATCCGTCAAATTTTGATGGGTATTAACTAGTACATTAATATAATACTTGGTGACTTAAATGCCAGAGTAAGCAACCAACCTATTGACAACGTTGTTGGTACATTTGGAGAAACCCACCTAAATGAAAATGGTAAAGAACTGAGAGACTTTGCCTCTTTTAACAACTTAAAATTAACAAACACTTTCTTTAGGAAAAAAGACATAAATAAATACACATGGAGTGCAAGGGGCACTAGGTCACTTATAGACTACATCATTACCAACAGAAATTTGTCCCCTCAAGTTATGGATACACATGTCTACAGAGGCTATGACATATACTCAGACCACTATCTGGTTATTTCCAAAATTAAGTTGTTGTCTAGATGGATAAAACGCAATAACAAGAAACCAGACAATGAGGTTTTCAAAGTATCCTTACTACAAGAAAACAGCATAAGAAGACTCTATCAAGAACGATTAAATCAACTATTGGAGGATTCGATCCCTGGAGACGACGTAAATGAAGAATGGAAAAATATAAAGAATATAATCCAAAAAGCGGCGCTGGAGGCCTTAGGCAAAAGGAAACAACACCGTAAGACAAGAGGCATGAGAATCTGGAACGAGGATATCGCAAAGGCTGTTAAAGACAAACAAGCAGCATATTTAAATTTTCTGCAGAAAAAACAGGAGAAGCTGAGAAACTGTATAAAACAAAAAGAAATCTCGCAAAGGACATCATTCGTAAAGCTCATCAAAACTCATGGGATAAATTTATCAGTGATATTGAACACGATGTACACGGCAGACAAACCATGGCCTACAAATTCATAAGAAATTTAAATAATGATGAACGAGATCGAGCAAATATTGACACTATTGAAGTGAAGGAATGGATCAACCATTATAGAAATTTTTGGTTTAACCCAACCGCCCCCTTAACCACCGAGATGGGAACAATTGAAAGAGATATTGATTGTATTGATATGGTGGAATTGAAGAATATATTGAAAACATCTAAAAACAGAAAAGCTACAGGCCCAGACAATATTAATTCAGAACTTTTCAAATATGGTAGCGATTTACTACATGAAAAACTGCTACATCTTTTTAATATGTGTTGGAGAGAATGTGTGATCCCCACAGAATGGCAGACTGCAAAAGTTATCTCAATCTTTAAGAAAGGAGATAGGAATTCCTGCGGGAATTATAGGGGCATTAGCCTACTAAATACCGCCTATAAATTATATAGCAAACTAATTAATAACAGAGTAAGGAAATTGTCAGAATCAATGCTCTTAGAAGAACAGTCTGGCTTCAGACGAGGAAGATCATGTATAGACGATGTATTCTCTTTAAAACAGATAATTGAAAAGCGTAGAGAATTTAACCTGGAAACGCATATTATTTTTATAGACTTCGAAAAAGCGTTCGACCGTGTGAATAGAGAAAAGTTATGGTCTATCATGGAATGTAGGGGATTCCCCCGACACTTGATTCAGGCTTGTCAGTCCTTATATCAACATACAAAGATACTCATCGGCACACACAAAACCAACGAAGTAGACACTAACCAAGGAGTCAGACAGGGATGTAGTCTATCCCCAACTCTGTTTAATCTCTACATAGACGACATCATCCGAACATGGAAAACTTCAGCCGCCCCAGGAATTAAGCTAAAAGTGGACATGTCCATCAACACGCTACTGTTCGCGGATGACCAGGTTATCATTCAGGAATGTGAAGACGATCTACAGAGATCAACGTATAGCCTACACAAAATTTGTCAAGACTATGGAATGAAAATCTCGATAAAAAAAACCCAAATCTATGGCTTTCAAAGGGAAAGAACCTATTCGTACAAAAATTGTC
This sequence comes from Salticus scenicus, assembly GCA_963930645.1. NCBI lineage: Eukaryota > Metazoa > Arthropoda > Arachnida > Araneae > Salticidae > Salticus > Salticus scenicus. The sequence continues at coordinate 167,922,480 of OZ005657.1, forward strand.
ATTGAAAATGAAGTCATAGAACAAGTATCACACTTTACCTATCTAGGTTGTGAACTCACTTATGACTACGAGAACGAGGTACAGCAGAAATTGCACAAATTCCAATACATCTGTGGAACTTTGAGAAAAACCCTCAGGAAGAAGACACGAAAAGAAACACAACTTAAATTCTATAGGGTCATGGCCACACCCGTCTTACTTTATGGCTCAGAGACATGGACCTTGGGGAGCCGAGATCTATCGAGAATCCAAGCAACAGAAATGCGACATTTGAGAATTGAGACCAATAAAAGGCTGCACAATTTTCGACAAAATTCGGAATGAAGACATCAGGAAGGAGTTAAAGATCTTCAACTTATGTGATAGAATACAAGAATATCGTACTAAATGGAAAGACCATGTACAACGTATGCCAGAAACACGGTTCCCCAGAGCTGCCCTCGACTACTCCCCAAAGGGCAGGAGAGATCGAGGACGACCGAGAAAGCGGAGGACTGAACAATGAAGCCGGAACAGGCACTATGCCTAATCCTTGAAGTTGATGATGATGATGATGATTTAAAATTAAATTTGCATACAGTTTGCAACTTCTAAATTAGCTGTTAATAATAAAATTGTAAATGATTGGGAAAAAGGGGAAAGGATTTAAAGATAAGTTGATTCTTTCAATATTTATTAGTGATAAAAATTAACTTTCATTTGCTCTAATTTTTAGATGCTTACTTTTACGTATTTTTTTAAATCCAATAAATTCTGATTAAATATTGATGGGACTATCACAAATACTTCACAGCAAAAATTGTACATAATTTTCTGTGTCAAGCATAATATATAATGTGCATAGTTTAATATATAGAAGTTAATTTGATTAAAATTTACTTTCTTTAACATATATCAAAAACGCCAACATTGTAAACCTTACATCAGGAGTGAGTAAGTTCAATTTCAGGAGTTTTACACCCTTCTTCAGGAGTCAAAAATTCGTATTTCAGGAGTCAACCTTACAACCATACTATTTAAAAATACAATGTCAGAGTTTCCCCCAGGTTTTAAAAAGGGCAGGGTGCTGCTAATAATAATAAAAAAGGCTTTTCTCTAGATTCACAAGGGCAGTTTTAAATTCTTCTGTTTGCGCGTGCATTCTGCATGGACACTTTGGATTGGAGGTAACCTTTCTCTGCTGCAGGGAGGTGCCATTTCATAGATGCGCGAATTTTTAGCTATTTGAGATTCCTCGCGCACTACGCAATGAGGCGTATAGATCAAATCTTGTTTACATTTGAAATAACAGTGTTTAAATTGCGTTTTTATGATTTATTTTTTTTCTTTTCTTTTAATCGAATTTGTTTAAATGTACCGTGTGATAATCTTAATCTACGTCTTTTGTTGCTTCTTTGACATGCTTCGTATTAGAGCACATAATTTTTTTAAAGAATAGATTATTGAAAGTGATAGAATATTGATGAAAATCTGCGATGTATAATAGCAATAGATAGATTGCTCATAAAATCAAATCATGTAAATAATATATCATCGTGTGTATCATATCATACATTTTCAAGATCAGAAGTAAGAAATCAAAGGGATATTAAATTAGCAATAATCATGTAATAAGTATGTTTGTTAAATGTTTATGCTACTTCCCTTCGATATTCAAAAATACTGATTTGAAAGCACACAGTAGTCAACGCCTGTTGTCTGTAGTCAAAATTGACATTTTTTTTTTTTTAATTCAAATAGGGACATAATTAAGACATGAAACATGAAACAAATTGTGGTATCTCATAATAAATAAAATGTTTAAGTTATATAGTGGATAAAAATGAGTACACACAAAAATATTTCTGCAGTTCAAAATTAAATTTGCATTTAACAAATTAAAATGAAATAAACTTGTGTGTAAGAAAAAAAATCTTAGGTACTTTTTTCAATTTTAATTTTTTTTTTCTTTAATCCTCTGTAGAAAGTATCTGGATAATTGAAAATTTTATGAAGTTGTTTTTATGTAGTAACACATTTCAATGTAACTTTTGTAATAACATGTTAAAAGTGTCAGTGGTAGCACATGTTTTCCAATGAAAATAGTTTTAAAAATACCAACAAGCCAACATGAGCAAAATGTTTTTAAACTATTTCTGTCATACCATATTTAAACAATGAATATAATTTTTCTTTTGTAAAAAATTGTTGATCATTGCTTAAACATTTTGGAGAATTATATATATTAAAAAAACCCACAGAACTGAGGTTTAAAAGAAATAAGTACAAAATTTTGAATAAACACCATAAAATGCAAAAGTTCAAAATAATTGTTTCAGGTGAAAAGAAAACATGACCCTTCGGCAGCGCTTTATTGACTGCATTCTTGCCCACTTTATTCGCCTTGATGAAGTGTTGTGTTTTATCAACTGCCCTTCCCTCTTTTTCGGTGCAAGATTGAAAAAAGTGGTCATCAGTCCATTCTCATATCAGACTTTTTTGTATATTCAAATTGCTTTCCGTAATGGCCACGGCATGTATGCCGATTTTTACGATACAATTTTTTTAATAGATATTTTCATATTGTTTTTTCGGTGGAAATAAATTATTTTCTAACAATTTCGTACCTGATCGAAATTAAATTTTTCTAAATTTACAGATTAACCCTATCACATTGTCACTTGTAACTTTCCTTAGAATTAATTTACAATATACAAATGGCACCATTTTCTGGACTTCCTTGATCTCAGGAATTCGATTATGAAGTCAAAAATAGGGGTTGCCATTGAAAAAAGTAAAGTCAAACGTAACTTTTAAAAATTATTGGTGACTGTTGAATAAGAAATTTCGTCAGTCTGGAGGTAATGGCCACGGCTTTAACACCGGTTTTCACGGTACATTTTTTTTAAATAGATATTTTCATGTTGTTTTTTTCGGTAGAATTGAATTATTGTTTAACAATTTCGTGCCTGATCGAAATTAAATTTTTCTAAATTTACAGATTAACCCTAGCGCATTTTCGCTTGTAACTTTATCAAGAATTAATTTACAATATGCAAATGGGACCTTTTTCTGGACTACCTTTATGTCCGAAATTCGATTATGAATTGAAAAATAGGGGTTACCATTGAAAAAAGTAAAGTGAAGTGTACATTTCTCCTTTTATGACTGAACTGTAATTTCTATTTCAAAAAATCAAGTCATCTTTCAATTATATCTGATAATTTTTTCATTTCAGTATTCAGATATTTAATTTTTAAATGAATTTTTAATTTCATGTCCCATTTATGGAAAGTTGGCGTGTAAAAGTAAATGATAATGTGCATTCCGTAGTAGATTATAATTTATTTTTTCTAATGTTTCTTCCCTTTCCGACCCGAAATATTTTTACTTTAAAATATTGCATTCTTCTGTATTTTTACTCTATACTGGTCTCTATGACACTGAGAAAAATAATTTAAAAATTTTTGTTTTCCGTCTGGTATGTAGAGGGTATCCGCACGATCGTGCGAGTGGGCTTTTTGTAAAATAATCACTTGGAAAATTTAAAGAGTTGTACATTTTCTGGCCCTAAGTTGATAGAAGAAGCAAATTATATTGAATTCAATTTTTACAAAGAAGGAAATTCATTGACGTTTTATTCATATGTTGAATGATATTTACTTACAATGAAAATCCTTAAAACTTGTTATCAGTTTTGATAAACATAATTACACGTTGCATTTTTCAAACGATGTTTTTGAACTGCATTTGCAGTTTTAAATCTGCATTTTCAAGGTCTCGAAATTTCATCAACACTTGGGAAATGTCCATACATATCGTAATCTTATGCTCCAAACTATTTAATGAATTTTCATCGTTGATGAGTTCATCAATAAAATTTCTAAATAGTTTAAGATAGTTTAAGAAATTAAATGGTAAAATTGGATATTGGAAGGCATTCTGACATGCTGAAAGTGTGAGAACGCAAAATCACTGTCTGAAAGAAATAATCCTGTCGTACTAAAAAAAGACAAATTTAGAAAAAAAAAACATGAAAATGATAACACATTAATGTTCGTTGCTCTTATAAAGGTAATAAAATAGGATGTTTATCTTGAGTTAAAATTGTTTTTTTTAAATCCCCAAAACAAATACATGTTCTCGAATATTTATTGTTTTTAAAATTTGATTTGCTATAAAAGCAATTTGTTTTCTTTTCTTTCTTTCTTTTTCTTTTTTTACTACATTCCTTATGAACGTATAAAAAATTATCTAAATGCAAAACACTGTAAAGAAATAAATTGTTTAGAAAATTTTCAGAGCAACATACTTTGTGATGTCAATTATCAAAACTTCTAAAAATATAATCAGAATGTGTAATAAGTTATCATTAAGAATTACACATGGCCATCCTTTAATTAAAAACAAAATAGATTATGTATGAAATATGTAAGTGAAAATACTTTATGTACGAGAATTTATTTATATATTTTTATACAGACGTCCGAAAACAAATATTTTTTACAGTTTCAAGACAAGGCAACTCAATCAAGTTATTTATGATTATGTGATGTCGATTATCACAATACTAGACGCACTAAAATGTGTTCGTGTACTTATAGAAAACTCGTGACATACACTGTGCTGTAACTAACAACACTAATTTCAAATTTTAGCTTTGCCCACGGATTAATATCCGTGGCTTTAGCACAAAAACTAGTGCGCATAATATGAAATTTACGAACGCGATCTTTAAATCTAATGACACCAGAATAAGCATGCTCAAAACCTTTTAATAAAATTTCGCCTTGCACCGAGTAGTGTGTTCATTACCCATTGTATATCTAATCTAGTGATCACGCTCCGTCGTGAGAACTGATCATAAATAGCAGTATTCTTCTGTTTGCGCATGCATTCTGCATGGACACTTTGGATTGGAGGTAACCTTTCTCTGCTGAAGGGGGTGCCATTTCATAGATGCACGAATTTTTAGCTATTTGAGATTCATCGCGCACTACGTCATGGGGCGTACAGATCAAATCTTGTTTACATTTGAAATAACTGTGTTTAAGTTGCGTTTTTCTGATTTTTTTTTTTTTTTCATTTCTTTTAATCGAATTTGTTTAAATGTACCGTGTGATAATCTTAATCTACTTCTTTTGTTGCTTCTTTGACATGCTTCGTATTAGAGCACATAATTTTTTTAAAGAATAGATTATTGAAAGTGATAGAACATTGATGAAAAACTGCGATGTATAATAGCAATAGATAGATTGCTAATAAAATCGAATCATGTAAGTAATATATAATCGTGTATATCATATCATATATTTTCAAGATCAGAAGTAAGAAATCAAAGGGATATTAAATTAGCAATAATCATGTAATAAGTATGTTTGTTAAATGTTTATGCTACTTCCCTTCGATATTCAAGTATACTGATTTGAAAGCACACAGTAGTCAAAGCCTGTTGTCTGCAGTCAAAATTGACATTTTTTTTTTTTTTTTTTAATTCAAATAGGGACATAATTAAGATTTTTTTTTTTTTTTTTTTAAATTTATTATCTTTATGAAACATGAAACAAATTGTGGTATCTCATAATGAACAAAATGTTTAAGTTATGTAGTGGATAAAAATGAGTACACACAAAAATATTTCTGCAGTTCAAAATTAAATTTGCATTTAACAAATTAAAATGAAAAAAACTTGTGTGTAAGAAAAAAAAAAAATCTTACGTACTTTTTTTAATTTTAATTTTTTTTCTTTAATCCTCTGTAGAAAGTATCTGGATAGTTGAAAATTTTATGAAATTGTTTTTATGTAGTAACACATTTCAATGTAACTTTTGTAATAACATGTTAAAAGTGTCAGTGGTAGCACATGTTTTCCAATGCAAATAGTTTTTAAAATACCAACAAGCGAACATGAGCAAAATGCTTTTAAACTATTTCTGTCATACCATATTTAAACAATGAATATAATTTTTTTTTTTTTTTTTTCTAAAAAATTGTTGATCATTGCTTAAACATTTTCGAGTATTATACATATTTAAAAAAAACCCACAGAACTGAGGTTTAAAAGTAATGAGTACAAAATTTTGAATAAACACCATAAAATGCAAAAGTTCAAAATAATTGTTTCAGGTGAAAAGAAAACATGACCCTTCGGCAGCGCTTTATTGACTGCATTCTTGCCCACTTTATTCGCCTTGATGAAGTGTTGTGTTTTATCAACTGCCCTTCCCTCTTTTTCGGTGCAAGAATGAAAAAAGTGGTCATCAGTCCATTCTCATATCAGACTTTTTTGTATATTGAAATTGTTTCCGTAATGGCCACGGCATGTATGCCGGTTTTTACGATACAATTTTTTTTAATAGATATTTTCATATTGTTTTTTTTTTCGGTGGAAATAAATTATTTTCTAACAATTTCGTACCTGATCGAAATTAAATTTTTCTAAATTTACAGATTAACCCTAACACATCGTCACTTGTAACTTTCCCCAGAATTAATTTACAATATACAAATGGCACCATTTTCTGGACTTCCTTGATCTCAGGAATTCGATTATGAAGTCAAAAATAGGGGTTGCCATTGAAAAAAGAAAAGTCAAACGTAACTCTTAAAAATTATTGGTGACTGTTGAATAAGAAATTTAGTCAGTCTGGAAGTAATGGCCACGGCTTGTACACCGATTTTTACGATACAATTTTCTTAAATAGATATTTTCATATTGTTTTTTCCGGTAGAACTGAATTATTGTTTAACAATTTCGTGTCTGATCGAAATTAAATTTTTGTAAATTTAGAGATTAAACCAAACACATTTTCGCTTGTAACTTTCTCCAGAATTAATTTACAATATTCAATTGGCACCATTTTCTGGACTGCCTTGATCTCAGGAATTCGATTATGAAGTCAAAAATAGGTGTTGCCATTGAAAAAAGTAATGTCAAACGTAACTCTTAATAATTATTGGTGACTGTTGAATAAGAAATTTAGTCAGTCTGGAAGTAATGGCCACGGCTTGTACGCCGGTTTTTACGATACAATTTTTTAAAATAGATATTTTCATATTGTTTTTTCCGGTAGAACTGAATTATTGTTTAACAATTTCGTGCCTGATCGAAATTAAATTTTTCTAAACTTATAGATTAACCCTAACGCATTTTTGCTTGTAACTTTATCAAGAATTAATTTACAATATGCAAATGGGACCTTTTTCTGGACTACCTTCATGTCCCAAATTCGATTATGAATTCAAAAATAGGGGTTACCATTGAAAAAAGTAAAGTGAAGTGTACATTTTTCCTTTAATGATTGAACTGTAATTTCTATTTCAAAAAACCAAGTCATCTTTCAATTATATCTGATAATTTTTTCATTTCAGTATTCAGATATTTAATTTTTAAATGAATTTTTAATTTCATGTCCCATTTATGGAACGTTGGCGTGTAAAAGTTAATGATAATGTCCATTTCGTGGTAGATTATAATTTATTTTTTCTAATGTTTCTTCCCTTTCCGACCCGAAATATTTTTACCTTAAAATATTGCATTCTTCTGTGTTTTTACTCTATACTGTTCTCTATAACAATGAGAAAAATAATTTTAAAAATTTTGTTTTCCCTCTAGTACGTAGAGGGTACCCGCACGATCTTGCGAGTTGGGCTTTTTTTTGTGAAATCATCACCTGGAAAATTTAAAGAGTTGTGCATTTTCTGGCCCTAAGTTGATAGAAGAAGCAAATTATATTGAACTCAAATTGTTACAAATAAGGAAATTCAATGACGTTTTATTTATATGTTGAATGATATTTACTTACAATGAAAATCCTTAAAACTTGTTTTCATTTTTGATAAACATAATTACACGTTGCATTTTTCAAACGATGTTTTTGAACTGCATTTGCAGTTTTTAAATCTGCATTTTCAAGGTCTCGAAATTTCATCAACACTTTGGAAATGTCCATACATATCGTAATCTTATGCTGCAAACTATTTAATGAATTTTCACCGTTGATGAGTTTATCAATAAAATTTCTAAATAGTTTAAGATATTAAATGGTAAAATTGGATATTGGAAGGCATTCTGACATGCTGAAAGTGTGAGAACGCAAAATCACTGTCTGAAAGAAATAATCCTGTCGTACTAAAAAAAGACAAATTTAGAAAAAAAAAAAACATGAAAATGAAAACACATTAATGTTCGTTGCTCTTATAAAAGTAATAAAATAGGATGTTTATCTTGAGTTAAAATTGTTTTTTCTTAAATCCCCAAAACAAATACATGTTCTCGAATATTTATTGTTTTTAAAAATTGATTTGCTATAAAAGCAATTTGTTTTCTTTTCTTTCTTTCTTTTTCTTTTTTTACTACATTTCTTATGAAAATATACAAAATAATCTAAATGCAAAATCAAAATAACAAAACACTGTAAAGAAATAAATTGTTTAGAAAATTTTCAGAGCAACGTACTTGTGATGTCGATTATCACAACTTCTAAAAATATAATCAGAATGTGTAATAAGTTATCATTAAGAATTACACATGGTCATCCTTTAATTAAAAACAAAATAGATTATGTATGAAATATGTAAGTGAAAATACTTTATGTACGAGAATTTATTTATTTATTTTTATACAGACGTCCGAAAACGAATAATTTTTACAGTTTCAAGACAAGGCAACTCAATCAAGTTATTTATGATTATGTGATGTCGATTATCACAATACTAGACGCACTAAAATGTGTTCGTGTACTTATAGAAAACTCGTGACATACACTGTACTGTAACGAACAACACTAATTTCAAATTTTAGCTTTGCCCACGGATTAATATCCGTGGCTTTAGCACAAAAATTAGTGCGCATAATATGAAATTTACAAACGCGATCTTTAAATCTAATGACACCAGAATAAGCATGCTCAAAATCTTTTAATAAAATTTCGCCTTGCACCGAGTAGTGTGTTCATTACCCATTGTATGTCTAATCTAGTGATCACGCTCCGTCGTGAGAACTGATCATAAACAGCAGTATTCTTCTGTTTGCGCATGCATTCTGTTTGCGCCTTCATGTCCGAAATTCGATTATGAATTCAAAAATAGGGGTTACCATTCAAAAAAGTAAAGTGAACTGTACATTTCTTCTTTTATGATTGAACTGTAATTTCTATTTCAAAAAATCAAGTCATCTTTCAATTATATCTGATAATTTTTTCATTTCAGTATTCAGATATTTAATTTTTAAATGAATTTTTAATTTCATGTCCCATTTATGGAAAGTTGGCGTGTAAAAGTAAATGATAATGTGCATTCCGTAGTAGATTATAATTTATTTTTTCTAATGTTTCTTCCCTTTCCGACCCGAAATATTTTTACCTTAAAATATTGCATTCTTCTGTATTTTTACTCTATACTGGTCTCTATGACACTGAGAAAAATAATTTAAAAAATTTTGTTTTCCCTCTGGTACGTAGAGGGTACCCGCACGATCGTGCGAGTTGGGCTTTTTTGGTGAAATCATCACCTGGAAAATTTAAAGAGTTGTACATTTTCTGGCCCTAAGTTGATAGAAGAAGCAAATTATATTGAACTCAAATTGTTACAAATAAGGAAATTCGTTGACGTTTTATTCATATGTTGAATGATATTTACTTACAATGAAAATCCTTAAAACTTGTTATCATTTTTGATAAACAGAATTACACATTGCATTTTTCAAACCATGTTTTAGAACTGCATTTGCAGTTTTAAAATCTGCATTTTCAAGGTCTCGAAATTTCATCAACACTTGGGAAATGTCCATACATATCGTAATCTTATGCTCCACACTATTTAATGAATTTTCATCGTTGATGAGTTTATCAATAAAATTTCTAAATAATTTAAAATAGTTTAAGAAATTAAATGGTGAAATTGGATATTGGGAGGCATTCTGACATGCTGAAAGTGTGAGAACGCAAAATCACTGTCTGAAATAAATAATCCTGTCGTACTAAAAAAAGACAAATTTAGAAAAACATGAAAATGAAAACACATTAATGTTCGTTGCTCTTATAAAAGTAATAAAATAAGACACCAGAATAAGCATGCTCAAAATCTTTTAATAAAATTCCGCCTTGCAACGAGTAGTGTCTTCATTACCATTGTATGTCTAATCTAGTGGTCACGCTCCGTCGTGAGAACTGATCATAAATAGCAGTATTCTTCTGTTTGCGCCTGCATTCTGCATGGACACTTTGGATTGGAGGTAACCTTTCTCTGCTGCAGGGGATGCCATTTCATAGATGCGCGAATTTTTAGCTATTTGAGATTTTCGCGCACTACGTCATGGGGCGTACAGATCAAATCTCTTTTACATTTGAAATAACTGGGTTTAAATTGCGTTTTTATGATTTAATTTTTTTTCTTTTCTTTTAATCGAATTTGTTTAGATGTACCGTGTGATAATCTTAATCTACGTCTTTTGTTGATTCTTTGACATGCTTCGTATTAGAGCACATAATTTTTTAAAGAATAGATTATTGAGAGCGATAGAACATTGATGAAAAACTGCGATGTATAATAGCAATAGATAGATTGCTCATAAAATCAAATCATGTAAATAATATATCATCGTGTATATTATATCATACCTTTTCAAGATCAGAAGTAAGAAATCAAAGGGATATTAAATTAGCAATAATCATGTAATAAGTATGTTTGTTAAATGTTTATGCTACTTCCCTTCGATTTTCAAGTATACTCTTTTGAAAGCAGACAGTAGCCAATGCCTGTTGTCTGCTGTCAAAATTGACATTTTTTAAAATTCAAATAGGGACATAATTAAGAATTTGTTAAAATTTATTATCTTTATGAAACATGAAACAAAATGTTTAAGTTATGTAGTGAATAGAAATGAGTACACACAAAAATATATCTGCAGTTCAAAATTAAATTTGCATTTAACAAATTAAAATGAAATACACATTTAACATTTATAATCCAGACACTTTTGCTATTTTTCTAGTCATAGGGCAGGTAAGGTGCAACATCCTCCTGAAACTGACTGGGGAAAACTCTGCAATGTTCATATGTGTTTCCCACTCTTCTCCCCTCCTTAAAATTTAAATACATATATTTTACACACAGCCACATAAACATAATGAAAATAAAGTTTCACTTTATTAGAGTGGATGGATTTAAGCCAGCATTAAGATTCTTTATTTTTTTAATAAAAATGATACGGATACCAAGAGTATTACTCTATTTATTCATGTCGTAAAAAAAGTAAATGAAATAAGAATAAATAAAATAAAGCTATTCAATTAATAGAATTCTAAATTGCACATAAAAAAACAAAAATAGCACTCTTCATTAGAAAAATGAAATAGCTTAATTCAACTGTTAAAAAAAAAAAAAAAAAAAAAAAATCTTATTCAGTAACATTTATCAGGAAAAAATTCATTTGGCAGTTTTTAAATAACAATATTCTTTTAACAAATTTTTTGCTTTTTCAGCATCTGAGTTTTTAGATAATAAACTTTTTCTCTTTTTCGCAGAATTCATAGCTCTTTTAGAAAACTTGACTTATTCTTTTACAGATTCAATTAGATCTATATGAAAAATTATTTAAATCATAATGAGAAATGCCCTTATACCTACAATAAAGGGTATTTTTATTATATTCTTCCATTATTTGATGCTATATAATAAACAAGAATATGAGTATGATTTTAAATTAAATGTGCAGTAACATATACAAGTTAAAAATAAATAAATAATTATTTCCAGTCCTTTTTTAATCAAAACTGACTAGTCCGGTCTTTTTTAATTAAAATCCGGTCAGTCTTTTTTTTTCCCAAGTCAACTTTTTTGTAGCTCCTCTTTGCTATTCAGATAAAATTTTATTGAATAAATTGATAAAAATTAAAGGAACAGAAACGAAATTAACCCGTTAGTAGTCGCTATCAACAGCGCCACCTATTACAGATTACGAACTTTTTATTTAACTGTCACCAATAATTTTAAGAAGTGATGTGATCGACGTCAAATCGCTTTTATTCGCGTTTTATGTATATCAAATGCCACTTCTAAAAATTTTTGGTGGCTGTTGAATAAAAAAAATCTGGAAAAACTGAAGGATGGGCGGCAAATCGACCAACAAGCGACTACTAACGGGTTAAGAAAGGAATCTATTTACAAATTAAAAAGTTTTATTTACAAATTTACATTTAACAAATATACAGAAATTATCAGTCAAGGTTATAAGATGAAAAAATACTTAAAATATATTCTACAGCATAAAAAATACGAATTCAAAAGATTGTAATGATAAAAATCTATTAGCACTAGTACATTAACCACATAAAAAATATAAATTATTTTCAAATTACCTTTTAAATATAATCACATTCATTTGCATAGCAAAAAATATTCAGACTACTTTAGAGAATTGTATGTGGAAGATTTCAATTTTACAAGGAGTTCTTTGGAAATTTTCGCCTTATAGCACTTTTCACTTTTTGATAGAGAACTTACTTTCTCTACCATTAAATCTGACAATAAAGAACTAGACAAATTAGGTCTATAATCATTAAGATTTTTTCTAATAATACTGAAAATTCTCTCATCTTCAGCATTACTATGTGCAGGGATGGAACACGGGCGCAGTATTCATACCGGAATCTGTTTAAGAAATTTTACTACCTATAATATCGTTGATTTAAGAAGTAGAAAATTTTCTTACATTGATAGTGGTATGAATACTGCGCCCGTGTTCCATCCCTGTATGTGGTATAACTAATATAATTTTGATAATTTTGGATAATAAATCATATTTGAACTCACCACTGGAATTCTTCAGTTGGGAAATTTTATGCCAAGCTAAATCAATACGATCACAATTGATTATATCTTGAGAAAAGTCGTCCATCTGATATTAGAAAAATTGAGATTTTATCTCATCAAATTGGGATTCTTTAAAGAAATGGCTAAAAATTTCACATGTGAAAATGGCACAGTTTCTGTAAATTTATATCTGCTACTTCAGCACCAGGGGCGGACTGGCTCAATCTGGCCCACCCGGCTATAAGATATTTTGGCCCACTCACTCCAGAAGATGGTCTCCTCCTCCAATTTGGCGCAGCATGAAGTTCCAGAAATCCAAGCAATAATTTTTAATAAAATCCAGCTTCTAATACAACATGTTTCAAAAATATCAGAGCAAAGTTTAACATTGACACTAGAACATTACTAAACATTATGATATGATAAATATATGATACATTTCCTAAACTTTTTCTAGAATAGGCTGTATTTTCAATACTAAGCTTCCGAAATACAGCGAAATTTCTTAAAATTATACAAAAAAAATAAATAAACAAATAAATAAATAAAAGATATTCCATGAATCTAAAGGGGTCCTTTTATTTGAAACTGCAAAGTCTGCCCTTCTTAGGTTCCCCCCTGCTCTTAGCCCTAATTTTGTAAAATAAAAGGACCCCTTTAGATTCATAGAATATCTTCTTTTATTTTATTTATTTATTTTTTTTTTGTATAGTTTTAAGAAATTTCGCTGTATTTCGGAAATATTGAAATATTGGGAAGAGAGCAGAACTTTTTCTAAACTGTTTAATGAGATTAATCTCCTTAAAAACAAATCCCAAGAAAAAAAAAAAAAAAACTTTTAAATTTATTATTATTATTTATTCATTTATTTATTTCTGTATTTATTTATTATTATTATTATTTGGGAAAACGTTCCCATTGAGCTAACAAAAACAAAGTACACTTCCTGTTTGAAAAGTTTCTTCTCTGAATGCTTCTTCTTTGCTTCAGCTCCAATAAAAAAAAAAAAAAAAAAAAAAAAAAAAAAAGCCGTAATAAGTAAAAAACTTTGAATAAGCATCATAAAATGCTAGAACTCAAAACAATTGTTTTGGGTCGAAAGAAAACACGACCCTTCGTCAGGCGAACAAAGGAGGCACGAGTGCTGCAAGCGGCAACGCACAAAGTAAGTCCCTCTCAAACTGAGAGATTAAGCACTTTTTTACTGTTTTCAGAATTTCCAAGCAGTTTTTGAGCTATAGTGAGAAGTGGGGGAGGATTTTAATCGAAAACTTTATTACTTCATAACTTCTTAAATAAGCATGGACAAAACTTTTTTTTTTTTTTTTGACAAAACTTTTTGAAAGCAAAAGATCCGCCCCTTCTCACTTGAAATTTTGCCTCCTTATGCTTCCAGACCCAACATATTTTAACTAAACGAAATTCTTCTTACATTTATTGAGCTGTTTTGCAATTTTCAGAAATTTTGATGCATTCCTGTTCCCAAGATGAAGGGTTAGGTTGTGACTTTTGGTGAACCCTGTATATATATATATGTAATCTTTTGAGGAGGTTAAGATTGAGAGTTTTTTTCACTAGAGCTACACAATGGGGAAGTTGGCGCAGTCTACAGTCGGCAGTACGATTAATGAAGCGCTAGCAATAATTCATAATTCGTATTTAAAAGATGTGCACCTAATACTGTTTTGTTATGTAAATATTTGTCTAGCGATGATCTTAGCCTTTATGCTGTTATAAAAAAGTAAGTTGGTGATAAAAATTAGTGATCAAACCAAGGAAAAAATATGAAAAATGCAGATATGTGATTCAATAATTTTGCTGCCGACTGTAAATTTCACCTGTATTGGTGGTCAGAGACATGTCATCACAATTTTGTCTTTTGCGGAGTGGGTAACCTCTCCGCTTTAACAGATTTTACGTCCACTAGCCACCATTAATGTACACGACACACTTTGGATGGCTCGGGTATAAAACCTAAAATGCTTCGATTACTAGCTCGACGCTCTCCTAGCCAGTCTACCGTGGCTCTCTTTTTTTTTAGCAAAAAAGGAAAGAAAACAACAGACATATCAATTTAAAAACCACTATTTGTTTTTTTTCCTATAAAGTACATTTCTTTTTCTTTCTTTCTTTCTTTTTTTTTTTTTTTTTTTTTTTTTTTTACGATGACAGTTGTAATAGTTTAGATCTGACAAACAAGATTAAAACAAAATAAAGTGCATTCGTCGATTAGAACCTGCTTATATATTAAGAATTACTTTCTAAACGCAAAAATGTTGGCAACTTTCATAAAAATATCATTAAGGACTCTATTTACGGGCTGAATATTCATTAAATAAAATGCATTCGTCGACTAGAACCTGCTCATGTCTTTAGATATTACTTTCTACACGCAAAAATGTCAACAACTTTCATAATAATATCATTACAAGCTCTATTATTAGCTTATTTTAAAATCTGTATGATAGTAGGTCATATATAATGGCCAAAACCTTTGTATATTTGGTCATTATGAATATAATTTTCGTAAATATCTTCAAAACGGAAAGTCACAGAAAGACCAAAAAGAGAGGTGCACAACTAGATGTGATAGCAAACCTTCATACCAATTTTCAACATCCTGCGTCCAACCGTTTTTGAGTTATGCGAGATACACAGATACATGCAAACACACATACGTACATTCAGACTTCAAGAAAAATAGTGTAAAATCGCAGATATCTTTAAAACGGGAGCTCATGTCAAGACCAAAGTTTCAGTTGTACAACAGTACAACTAGACATCATGACAAGCACAAATATAAATTTGCAACATTCTACGAATATTCGTTTCTGAGCAATGCGAGGTACAAAGTCAGTTTCGCGAATCGGCATTACAATACTTCCTTATTCTTCGCATAACGAAGTAATAAATTCTAATGTAATTTTATTGATATAATCGATTTTTCTTTTCCTTTGTCATCTAAATATATTTTGTTTTAAAATTTGTGATATTAGGGCACCAATTAGGTTATATGTATGGACTATATAGACCATATACCAATTTGCAATATTCTACGACCAATCGTTTTTCAGTTATACGAGATAGTACAGTCGGTAACAAAAGTCTCCGAACACTAGCAAAAATTCCTATGTAAAAAAAGTACACTTAATACAGTTTTGTTAAGTAAATCCTTGTCGAATCCTGTTTTTAGACTGACTAAGAACAGGATTCGACAAGGATTTATTTAACAAAACTGTATTAAGTGTACTTTTTTTACATAGGAATTTTTCTAGTGTTCGGAGACTTTTGTTACCGACTGTACATAAACATATACACACACATACATACGCCACGAAAAATCGTGTAAAGTCACTAATAGCTCTAAAACGAGAGCTCGTATTAAGACGAAATTTGCAGGTGTATAACTAGACATCATGACAGTCACACATATGAATTTGCAACATTCTATGATGATTCGTTTTTTAGCTATGCGAGATGTAAGATCCATTTCGCGAATCGGGATTACAATACTTCCTTTGAAACCTTTGGACGGCCCCTGCCTGCCTGGGCTCGGCCAAGCATAACGGGTTGGATGCCGTCCGCTGGAGCGAATAAATCGCCAGATCACCGCATGGAAGCTGCTGGGCAGCAATGTAACTAGAACGCCAAAGCTCAGAAATTGCAGGGTATCGACTTCTGCTTTGGACACACAGCTCGATTTGTACACCACACCCTCCAAGATAGCCACGGTGGAAACGCACAGACACGCTCCAGGATGTTAAGGAATTTGGAATAAGTGCACTTACTAGCTGAGAGTCGAAATAACCGGAATTCAACAAAATTAAAACAATTTTGAATTTAGGCAGGGAGGGAGGAAAAAAAATGGTGGGGGAGCCGCTAAAGTTAGTAGTGCACACAATAATTAAAGCCGAAAGAGGAGGCCATTTGAAAAGGGGAAGGGGACAACACTTAAGAATTGAGAAAGACAAGCTGAACGAGAAAGGAACAATGAGATTATTAAAAAAAAAAAAAAAAAAAAAAAAAAATGATTACGTGAAGCCACTGGGGGATGGAAGACAGTTTTTGGGCGCATAGCGAAAATTTTGAAGTTTTTGAAGTGGCAAGGCCTAAATAATCCTAATTAGGAGGGAAATTACTAGGAGAGTCCGAATGGAGAAGAGATAGAGGGACCATCGCAATTTTGATCCACCACGGGGGGATGGTACCCCACGTTGGTAGTCCGATGACTGCTAAACGACCCCATCGAGCACTTGACGGTGCAGCACAGATTAACGAGGACCAGACACCGCCACATCCTCGTAAAAAAAAGAAAAGAAATAGAATAAATAAAATAAATAAATAAATAAAATAAATAATAATAAATAAATAAAATAAATAAATAAATAATATAGAATAAATAAATAAATAAATTAAAGTAAGTAACTAATTAAATTAAAATTGGTGCGGGTCAAAACTTGATAGTACCAAAAAGAAATGTGACAGAAATAGTTCAAGGCTTAACAAGGAAAGTATTACCCCTACAACTGAGAAAAGAAGTGCGTGTCAATACTAGATAAGTATCAAAAAGACTAAGTTGCCGGGATTTGTATGCTGTGCAACCTGTTATGTCCTGCACTCTTGATGATATTGTACAAATCCAGTAAAGGTAATTAACATTATGGTTGCTTTTTGACATGCATTCAAACTTGTAACATTAAAAGAAGGTGTTGATTGTGATCAGAACTAGAACAGATACTTCCTTATACTTTGTATAAGAAAGTAAAATTTTATACATTTGGCGAATTTAATTTTTATGGCAAAAACTTTAAAGGGGACACTTCGTGCCAGATAACTTTCATTTATACAATTTAAACGCCCTCTCCAATGGCAATTCTGAGAACTTAGACCTTCTTCAGAAACAGTCTGACCCCCAATAATTGGGAAGACTTTTGAACCTGCAGATATTAAGTGCAGTACCGAACATTCATATCCTGGCATTCGGCTAGCTTTGAACTCATTATTTAGTATGTTTTGGCAGTTTGAAAGTGTAATTAACCAAACCACCTCATAAAAACAATTAAACTTCCAGATTAAAAAAAAAAGTATGCTACTATATTTTTTATAGCTTTGAGATTCAAGATGATATCCCTTAAGATTTTAAAAGTGATGGAGAGGCTATTCGCCCTACCAGTCACCTATGGAGAGGAGAGGAGTGGTGGATCTGGTCCCCCAGCTTATTTAACGTTTTGTCATTCCCCTGAGACAAAAGCAGAAAATAAAATATGGGCGAAAGGTAAGTAATATTTAGAACTTTTTCCTAGGCCAGTCAGATTACATCATACGTTTTTTATTGCTAGTTCTGATGAATGTTAAGCATATATTGACACTATATTTTGCTCAGCAATTAAAATTAAATAATGGCAGTGCGAAAAATAAAACTTACTATTTTTCGTCTTCGTCTGGCCCATTTCTGGCAGTTGGCCCACCCGGCGATCGCTCGGTAGCCGGGTGGGCCAGTCCGCCCCTGTTCAGCACATTCTAATAATGGATTGGTTAAATCAAATTTTGAAACAATGTATGAAGCAGCTGCAATGTAGAAGTCTTTCACTTTTCTATAAAACAATTTGAGATCATCATCATTAAGTTTACATGCAGCTTTCAGTTCATTTATGTAAGATTTGGCTTCGCTGCCAATAACTATTGTTTCTTTCTCTCTATGATTCTTTTTTGATTTTAAGTCAACACATAAAATGCTTTTTGCAGATGAAATGGCAGAAGGTTTAAGAAATCTTGCATAGATTTCAGACAAAAGTTCTAAAAGAATTCTACGAAGTTTGTGTACTAACGGTACACCAGATTGTAACACTTCATTCACTCTTGTGAAAATAGGCAGGGCATTTTTGAGAAAGAAGCAAAACAATTTAACTTTAGCATCATCATTTAAAGAAAATAACACTCTATCTAACCTGTCTTTCGGTGGAATTATACTTGGAGGTTCACTAACGCGGTTTTCTGTTTGTTGTTCACTTAATTTTCGTTTGCGATATTTTTGTTTCTGTTTTTCATTAGATAAATGAACACTAATAGAGGTAGACGAACTGCTTGCACTGCTAACACAGGTAGATGAAAAACTTGTAGCACTAATAGAGGTAGATGAACTACTTGCTGCACTGCTAGAGTTGGAGTTGGCATTTGTTAAAGGTTTGCGATTTTTGTCATTATTTGTTAATTGAAATTTTTCACTCTTGAAAAATTCTTTCAGGGAGTCCCATTGTTCTAAAAGTCTTTTTAGACATTTTTCTAAAGACAACCATCGAGTCACTGAATGTTTCATCATTTTCCTTGCTTCAGTGCCACACAATGACTGAAAAGTCTTCAACGCCTGCTGTCGCTTTGTACTTTTGTTTAAGTAATAGTAAATATCTAGCAGTAAATCATCAATAGTGTAAGGTAATTTTGCAGCAGCATTTTGGGCAGCTATGTGTATGAGATGGCAATAGCACCCCATTAAAAATACTTCAGAGTGCTCATCTCTGACAAATTTTGCAACACCTTTATGCTTTCCTGTCATTACTGAAGCATTGTCGCACCCAAAAGCAATGCAGTTTTTCCAAGGTATTTTTTTTTTTTTTGGAAAATTCATCATTAATTAAAGAAAAAATGTTAACTCCTGTTGAAACTGATGAATTGGTAAGGACAGACAAAAGGGTAAAAATGACTTCTCCCTTATTATCATCAAAATACCTTATAACAACAGGATATAAAGTTTCACCCTGTCCATCATTACTTCCATCTGTTGAAAAGGAAAATGGTGATTTTGCAAGTTCAGACGAAAGATTTTGAGAAGTCTCACTAGACATTAGAGAAATCATAGCAGTTGTTTTCGTTCTTCCTGCACTATATTTGCCAGCAATTTTCGAGTCCGGGAACATGCTCCTAAAAAGGGGTTCAGCATGGTCTGCGGATGCAATGGGTAAATTGTGTTCAATTAAAAATTTCGAAAAAAGAGCTTCCGCTTTAGTAGCTACAGACGAACTTCCGATTTTGAAAAAGTCTGAAACTTGTTTACAAGTTTTCACAGCTGATGCCGCTTCCTCATGGCGTGGGCCATTTATATGCCTTTTGCAATCATCATTACCACCATGCGCAACAGTAAATTCGGAATTGCAAATTGTGCAAAATGCCGAGAATGGTGCATTGCCGGCTTTCAAAGACAGCCATTTTTTTGCATAATCTTCAATAAACTTTTGATTTGCGATGCGCTTTTTGGGTTGAACATGATGATCTGACATTTTCATAAAAAAAATATTAAAGGCAACTGTCATTAAAGAGTTATAACATTCAATAACGCAGCAGAAAAAAATAATAAGAAATCACAACATGAACCACGCGCGCAGCAGAATGTGATGCTCACTCCTCAAAACAAACGCGGTAGATACTCGTTACGGTTAGAGTGAAATTACCGACTGCCAAGGAATAAAATATAATTTTCTCCCTCTAATAGAGCAGTTGCAAACAGCTGATAACAGCATGGCAACGTGGACAGCTTGCCCTTCGACATTGGTTGCCATGGTGATATGAGCTGTTTTCAACTGCTATTTGCTTACTGTGCTCAAAATGGCTTCTATTTATTCCCACGGGGAGTTGACAGCCCTCCATCTACGTCACTCTGACGTCATATGAAACTTCTCTATACAAGCTAGGGAGGAAGAAATCTACCATACATACCGCTGGAGGGCGGAGCATTTAACTGACGTATTCGGAATTACGCTAGACTGCACGCTGATTCGCCGATTTTTCGCTCCGTGAGGGTAGATCTAGCACCTACCTCTCGCCGTTGTTTGCGTTTGCTACCGCGTACGGAAATCCGTGCTGCCGTGATTCGCGAAAGTGGATTGCTGGCAAAGAGACACTTTCCATACTTTTTATTTCCGTATTACCGTATTTGATACTTTATTTCCATAACAACTCCGGAATTTCCGGACATGTTGGCATCTCTGATATATTGATAATAATGTAATGTAATTTAAAACAGAAATATTTTATTTATTTTAGCTTAATGTTATAAATTAACTGGAAATAGTAGTAAACAGTATTATATGATAGATAGAATGTATACAAATTTTAATGTAAAATCAATTTTCTAATTTGTATCAATTTTAATCTTTCATGAAAAGCAAAAAACAATAATGCAAACATCGAACAAACTAAATGATTCATTGTAGAATCGAATCATTCATTGCTCTCTCCACCGCAAAGCGTTCAGATGCCAAAATCTCGCCAATCTGCTGATCTTAAGGGCCTTTGTAAACATGCCCACAGGAGAAATGAACCAGGCAATTGGAGATGCAGAGCGAGCTTTATTGTGGTTGCGCATGCATCCAATTACGATTTGACTTAGGATAGCTCTAAGGTGGTCGCAAGATAGTGAGACACTGTAATATGACTTGCGTTTTGTTCATATCTGAAGACAGAACTTACACTTACGATAGTCTTAAGCGAGGAACCGCTAAGCGAGGAACCGCAGCCTTTATTTACAACGCCCTCTCTAAATCCAAATTCAGATGTCCGAATAGAGATTTTAAAATTTAAGGATACTTAGAGAAGCATAATGTTAAAACGATCGCACCTATCGTACATTGAGCAGCAAAATTGTTAAAGCATACATACGCATTTTTCATTTTCATTTTTTTTTTTTTAACGCTTATTTTTATCATCAACTTAATATTTTAAAACAGCATAAAACTATGATCATCACTTGACCAATATTTACTAAATAAAACAGTATTAGGTGCACATCTTTTGCATAGGAATTATTGATAGCGCTTCAATAATTTTGCTGCCGACTGTACATCTCAAGTCAGATCGTAGTTTAAAGTGACCAAACTTCCTCATTTTCTGAGGGTAGTTCTTTTCACAGATTATCTGTGGTGTGGTACTTATTTTTTGACATCCTGCTTGCTTAAGGTGACAGAATTTTTATTGGAAAAAGAGAACAAATTACACAATGTCCTAAATTTTATAAGAAAATAGAGGACATTTTATTTTGAAAAAGAAGAGATTTTACAGGACACAAATTTGAATGAAAATGATTATAAAAACTGATTGAAAAGCTACTTTACACAAGTGGTGAAGTAACATTTTAGAATATGTAATACTCATTATAAAAACTCATTTAAAACGAAGTTATAATTCATATTTAAAATAAATTCAATACCTTTATTTATCTTTGTTCATGGCAGAAAGCTTTTTTGCGAGGGGATCCCCTGCGTCAATGGTGCCTACTGCTTGTCGTGGATGGCGGCTATTGAAGTCTTGATCTTCACTTTTATTTTTGAACAGGTGACGCCACATTTTGTCAATCTCTGCCGATTCGTGGTCGTTAATGACGTAATTATTATGCACAATTTCGATGCTTTCTCTAAAAAATGCGTAGCTTTGGTTATTGTAGTTTGCGATTTTTGTAACTTTATTGAAATCTATGTTTGTATTGTTTTCTTGATAACATCTAGCTAATGCGGTGGTATTTCGATGGAATTTGATGTCATTTTGGTGTTCTTTAATTCTTGTTTTGATTTTCCTTTTAGTAACTCCTATATAGTAGCATTTTTCATTTTTATGATTTTTAAGTGGGATTTTATATATTCCTGCAGTTTCGATGGGGGAAATCCGGTCCTTTCGCTTCTTATTAATTGAAAAACAATGGAATTGGGTTTGATTGGAATATTTAGATTGAGTTTACTGGCGTTGTTTCTTATTTTATTTGAAGTACCTTGGTTATAGGGTATAGAAAAAGTATATATATATTTTGTTTGGGGGGGGGGGGGGTTGTTCACTAGAAATTTTATTTAACTGTTTAATTAGTTTTTTATAAAGTTGATCTACAAGTTTTTTGGGGTCCCCTGCATCCTTAATTTACTTATGAAATTTAATTCTTTGTTTAAATCAGACTTTTCAGAACATATTAAAATAGCACGGTTGATGTAGCTACGTATTGCATTGACTTTATAGCAATATGGTGCTCTACTTCTATTGTTAATAATTTCATTACTAGCAGTGGGTTTTCGATATATGGTAGTTTTAAAATGGTTATTGTCTCTTTTAATTTTAACGTTGAGATAGTTGATTTCATTATTGTTTTCTTCTTCGGAAGTGAATTTTATATAATCATCTAGCTGATTGAGTTGATCAAGAACTTCTTTGGTGTCGTAATTTTCTTCGATTACGGTGAAAATGTCATCCACATAGTGGACCCAAAATTTAATTTTATTTTTCATTAAATCAGTAATTTTATTTTCCATTAATCTTAATTTAAACTCGTCTACGATCTCCTATATGGGGGAGCCCATGGGGACACCCATATTTTGTTTATATGTAACATTTTTAAACCTAAAATAACTTTCGTGTAAGATTAAATTGCTGGTAGCTATAAGGGTATTGGCAATTGAGGTTTCATATTTTTCTTTAATAGCTGTATTAATTATTTCGGATATTTTGTTAATTTCAACGGAGGAATACAAGTTAATAACATCAAAGCTAACTAAATGATCATTTTTATTTATTTTTAATTCTCTTAATCGTTTTATGAAGTCTGTGGAATTTAAGCTGAAAGTTGACGGTGGTAAAATTTTGCGATAGTAGCCACCATCCACAACAAGCAGTAGGCACCGTTGATGCAGGGGATCCCCTGGCAAAAAAGCTTTCTGACATGAACAAAGATAAATAAAGGTATTGAATTTATTTTATATATGTAATACTCATGTTTGTGAAATTTGCAACACCAGGAAGGGATTATGCAAATTGAACCGAACTTACAGGAAATGTCAAGTGAGGTAACACATGCAAATGATTAGAATTAAAATGTGATTGCGCATGCATAGAACGAGAACCGTCTCCTTATCAGTCGCTTGTTCTAGGCATATAAAGGATAGTAAAGATGCATTGAAATTTATTTATTGTTCTCTGTCTGCGATAAATGTTTCATTGGAGGCCAATATGCCTCGGCAAAAGCAGAGGGTGCCATACCAACAACTAACAGAATTCGTACGAGGCCGCATCATTGGCATGTGAGAGGGTAGATTTTTGTATTGAGAATTCGCAGCCCACTTGCAGTGTAATGTCACAACACTGATGCATGTTTGGAAAAAATGGAGAGATGAGAATCAAACCAAAAACCTGGCAAGTGGGACACACAATAGAACAACGGCACGAGATGACAGACACCTCATCTGCATGGCTGTGACGGACCATACAGCATCCTCTTGTGTGTTAGCATAGCATTGGAGCACGGCTACAGGTGTTTTATTGTCTAGCTCCAAGGTTCATAGCCATTTGCTACAGCATGAACTGCGTGCCAGGGTTCCTCTATGTAGGATTCCCCTCTCGCTGAATCACAGATGCCTCCAACTTCAATGGGCACAACAACACAGCACGTGGTGTGCCCAGTGGCAACAAACTGTTTTCTCCAATGAATCTCGCTACAATCTGGAGTATAATGATGGATGACTATGCATCACACGTTATAGGAGAGAATGTCAGCTCCCACAGTGTGTTATCCAGCATCATACTGCACAAATGTCTAGCATCAAAGTTTGGGGTGCTATTGGGTATACACATAAAAACTCGTTAATAATTTTGTGTTTATTGTTTCTTTTTTTATTTATCAAGATTACATTATTTTAATGAAAATATTTAGCATATATCATAAAAAGATTAAATATTAAGTGACATGTGGAAAATAATGATATATTATTTCTGAGATTAATAAATCTTTTTGTACAAAAATTCTTATTTATAACAACAACACTTCTATTAAAAATAAAAAGAAATTCGTCCATACTGGCATCTGTAAAAAAAAAAAAAAAAAAAAAAAATTAATAATTCTTTATGGAGAGAGGATTTTTCCCCTCCTTCTTCCAGTCACAGATGCAAAATGAGATGTTTGTTTTTGTTCTTTTTCTAGGTTTTCTTTATAAACACAACTGAAAATTATTTTCCGCCTATCTGTTCGGGAAAAAAAAAGTTAATTACTTCCTTTCAAAGCAGAGATATTTACAAATAACATGTTTGTTGTATCTAAAAAGAAATATTTCCCCCTATTATTTTCCTTCTCCCCCTTTTAGAACAGATGTTTTTTTAAACATGATTGAGAAATAAATACTTAGCATTCTATTGATAGTATTTATTCTGCCCTCCCCCCCCCCCAAAAAAAAATAAATAAATAAATAAATAAAGTTCTGCTAATTATTGATTTACAATAATGATTAATTCAACATTATAAAAGACATGTGAAATATTTCACGATATTTTTATTAATGGTACATGAAGTAATACTAAAATTAAACAAATATATTAATTTATTAAATATGTTCAAAACTTATTTTTCAAAATATTAAATTTTCAATTGCTGGTTTATGAATGAGTGCTATTGTAGAGGTATGAAGAGTTTTATCAATTTAAATTCAAATTTGATAGATTAACAGAAATGTAAACTGCATGAATCTTGAAACAGGCTTGAAATGTTTCTGCTTGGAAGACTGAGGTATAATGAATAATTTCAGAAGAAAAGATATCTCTGAATATTTAAATTAGCATATTGAATGAATAAGTTTTAACAAATGATTTTAGGGAAAAAGTTATCTCTGAATATTAAGATTAAAACATTACATGTAGTATGCTGAAAGAACAGTTTTGCATATTGCAGCACTTACTCATGTTAATTGTTCATATTAATTATTAATTTCACATATTCAGTTCACACATTTTTTTTTGTATTATTTTTACTTGTTTATTCACTTAGTCATTTATATACTCTTTTTTTTTTCTTATTAAGAAGTAGTAAACTATCAGTATATACATTATTTTAATAAATAATTAAATTGACTGTTATTGATTGTAATATTAAAATGATTTAAATTAAATTTGCTTTGTATGGAATGTCCAATCTTTCTGAAAAATGCAAGAAGTTGATATGGATCGAGAAAAAAAAAATTCTAATTAGGTATATTTAGAATTTTTTTCAATGTTCTATCTTTAACTGAGCTGACTGTTTATTAAAATCAAATGTTATGAGAACACAAACTATGTTCGTCTCAACAAAAAACATTTGCAGTTACTCTCTGGCCATCAACAAAGCCAGTGTATTAAACTTTTAGGCATTGTCCTGGTTTCTAACACACATTTTTAGGTTGGACAACCAAATATATCAAGCAAAATAATGAAATGTACACATTCATTAACGATTATGAGTTGAATTCATGATAAATAAAAATGTTAAATTTACAAACATCTGATACATAATAATAAAAAGACAGAATATGTAACACTGATTGAGATGTACAAACTTAAGTTAATATGAACGTGAATGCTTAAAATATGAAAGGAAGACTTCACTGGATGCCTCACTCTGAAGTTTTAGTATTTTCACATGCTATGTGTATTTTTGTCCATTAAATGTATGCATAATTTGAGAGATTACACATTATTTGTGCATTATAAGATCCATTTTGTTTCATGTCAATATAAATAATTGTGTGATGCAATTAAATGTAATATTGTAAAAAGTGAAACTTTCCACTTGTTTCTGTCCACTTTTTGCAGGGAGAATCTCAAATATAATTAAAAGCATCACTTAAAATTAAAGTTTCATTTCTCAAACTTTAATGATTTTGCCTCCCACTAATCAACTGATACCGTTCTAATTAATTCTTTATTAATTCATTTTCTAAATATTTCTGTAATTCCAAATTCATTAACTTGTTCTCAATTCTTAAACCTATTTTGTTTTATTTTCCAATGAAACAAAACCATTATTTATTATATTGTGCAATACAAACATAATTTTAATCTAGAATCTTCTGTCCCCTCCTCCCTTGTATTGTATGACTCCCATAAGCCAATCGGGACAGTCACAATCGCAACTTCTGCTTAGAATGAAAAAGAGAATTTTTGGTTTGGTTTTAAGAGCAGTTCAATGTCAAAAGTTTTGATTTGAGTTTTGTAAGATTCATCTTCACATGATGCGATGAATTCATTAAAGAACCACTAAAGCCAATGACTGGATTAAACTGATTAATTTCTGATGCCTGTTATCTGTTTAATACAACATATACAGACCTGTTAACCTTTCAAAGCAAAAAATCCTATTCTCAACAGAAAAAAGCATACAACAAAGCAGCGTAAAGAAAAAAGCATGATAAAAACAAAACATGTAATCAACAACATATATATATATAATATAAAACTGTACTAACTTTTTCATGGTTATAAAATTAAAAAAAAAAAAGATTTATTTACTTATTTATTTTTTAAATACCCTACAGCAAAATCTTGAAAATATTCAGTATAAAGTCTAAAGAAAATTTCATAATATCAAGTTCGACATTTTCAAAGGGAAACATAATACTAAAATTATGAGCAATGTATTAAAACAAAGAAAATAATAAAATCACATAAACAAAGACAAATCTAACTTTTATTCAGCCCAATGTAAGCAGAAGATAAGAAACTCAATTAAAAATTTCTGATTGTAACATTCTCTGGTAAGACCAGATTCTGTAAGATCAGGTAAGACCCCCCTCCCCAGACCACCAAAAAGTACTGATAAAGGAGAGAGGAGAAAAGAGGTTTTATAAAGTCCAACTGGTTTCCCAGGATATTGGCTGTTTTTTTTTTTTTTTTTTTTTTTAAGATAACTGAATTGTAGTGTAGAGAGAAAATTCAGAAATATTTAATGCACTTATAAAAATGATTCATATATTCAAGATAAACATATTCATCATTCAATTTTCCAATGTGTAAAATAAAATAGACAAATTAATAAATTTCAAAAATCATATTTTTTATGGTCAAATTGTATTTTCATATTAAAGCTTAATTATTGTACTAAATATGATAAAATCATAACTGTTGGCAAGTCTGCATATATATACATATATCAATGTGTGTATGTGCTTTAACACATGCATATTTAATATCAGTAAAGTAACTTTCTCTTACCTTACATTTGAACACTATAAAGATAGAATACAAAATAAGGAGGAAGATAAGAAGTACTATATATTAGTATACTACAAATGATTTCAAAGTAGTTTTAGAAGTTAGGGAAGGAGGGCACATGCTTTTAAATATAGTATCAACATTAATAAAATTTAGTAACAGTCTTTTAATTTTAATAAGTTTTTTAATGATATTGAAAGTTTTTTTTGTAAATTATTAGACAATTTTCAAACATACCATTTCCTGGAACTTACCAATCTTAGTCAAATTTTTTTAATGTCATCCTCATTTGATCCAAATTTAAATTTTCTGCAACAATTTGATTTTAAGTTATACTGATAAAAGATACACACATATCAACTATTAAAAACTTGAATTTCGTATTCAGGGGACTTCAAAATGCGTAATTATAGCAAAAAAAAAAAAAAAAAATCAGTATTGACTTCAACCAATACTTTTTCTATCGTATAGGTGTGTGAAAGTAATTATCATTTCTAAGCATGTTATCCGGACTTGGTACAATTTTGCAAAGCACTTCCATCAATTTATTTTATTTTATTCAGTGCAATCTGCATTTACCAGAAATTTTGTTCATAATTGTAATATATTTAAATTTTGTTGAATGGCCTGACACTCAAGCTATTTTTGTGATTTTAAGAAATTTCAAATAACATAGATATTTCTTAAGAACTATATGAACATATTTTAAATATTAATTATATATATTGTGTATCTTTAATAATAAGCATACAATTTATGTCCATACAGATAATTATTTAATAACATCAAAAATCTTTAACATTCATTTAATTTGCTGCAGTGTCTATATTAAAAATTCTATTATGAATTCAAATGATTCTCTGATGAATTTAAATGATTCTCTATGAATTCAAATGATTCTTTTCTGTGTTCCTCCATTTAAGATGCTTTCTAGGAAAAATCCATCTTATTTAGAATGGAAAATAATGACAGGTTGAGAAATTTTGTGAATTTTAGTAAAGTGAGAAAGACGTATAGCCGATATTAGCGGCATATAAACGAAGAATTTTTGCATTAAAATGAATAGGAATGAATTGGGACTTCACTAAAAGGATGTATGAAAGTAAAAGTATAAACAAGAGACATATAAATGGTGCTTTACTGTAAAACAAAATTTCGGAGTCAATACAGAATATTATACCAATTTGGCGAATTTTGAAAAACACAATAGGCAGTGGGCTCAAGTACATCTTTACTAAAACTTTATATCAAAACAACCTGAATTTAAAAAAAAAAAAAAAAAAAAAAAAAAAAAATATATATATATATAATATAAAAGTAAGCAAAAAATCTTATATTTAAAAAAAAAAAAAAAAAAATTCCTTGATTATCTAAATATTTGAATTCTGTTAAACCTTTAATGTTCATTATACATATATACAAATTATAAAAATGGTTGTTACAGACATAGCTAATCATAAATATGTAAAAAAGAAAGAAAAAAAAGAGAAAAGAATATAAAAGTAAGCAAAAAATCTTATATTTAAAAAAAAAAAAAAAAAAATTCCTTGATTATCTAAATATTTGAATTCTGTTAAACCTTTAATGTTCATTATACATATATACAAATTATAAAAATGGTTGTTACAGACATAGCTAATCATAAATATGTAAAAAAGAAAGAAAAAAAAAAAAAAAAAAAATAGAATTTTTAACTTTCGAGAAATATTTGTTTTGAAACATCTATATGTTAACCTGATTAAATTCAATTAATATTTATAATAACAAACAAATAACTCTGAAAGTAAACATTAAAAATTGCAAAATCCCACAACAGTTGTTTCAGGTCAAAATAATAGCACAGTCCTTTATCAAGTGAAAAAACTAGACATGAATGCATGCTCAAAGCAGCAAAATGCATTCGTGCATGCTGAGAAATTTTCAAGTGACTTTTGTATTTGACTCCCTCTGAAACATCATTTGATAAATTTCAGAATAGTGCTGTTATCTACCAAACAGAGAAGAAACAAAATTTTGAAAACTGGTTAAAACATGGAAAAAATGTTGCATAAAAAATGTTAAATACTGTAAATATTTGGATTCAGTGCAAAACCAATGAACTTTAATGGGTTAAATAAAAATCTTCCTTAAGTTATAAACTAGAATCTAAAAAAACTGAACTAAGGAAATTTTTTTATTATGGAACTAAAGTCAGGTCTTAAATTACACACAAAGAGAGGTAAAACAGAATTCCGATGATATGTTTACCTTAGTTATCATTTCTTTTTATTTCATTCATTTCAAACTCTGAAGAAAATTTTATTTATTTATTTTTTCAATACATTCTTGCAATCACTAAATTATTACTATTATTATTTCATTCACTCCAATCTATGGATAAAATTTATTTTTTGCATTTCAATACATTGTTGCATTTATTATGTGAGCTTCAAACAGAATAGTACGAATGGGTACGGTAATTGTTATTAAATTAAGGCTACACTTAGTAATCAGTTTGTTATAAACAGTGGTGTATAACATAATATAAAAACATGATATGTGTAGAAATCGGGAGAAAACAAACAACAAAAAAAAAAAAGCATTTGATAAATGTATCAAATCGAGGAAAGTGTAGAAACACAGAAAAAGCATTTAAGCCACTGACCGGACCAGGCACTGACCATTATCTGAATAAATTATGAATGATCATTCCTCATAAGAATTCCATGAAAATTTGCATAAAGTAGAACAAATTTGTGTGTACCTTCCTTTGATATCATTATCTTTTCTATACAACTTTAACACGATTATACTTTATACACCATCATCTCCAGAATTTTTAAGAAATGGGAAATTGTTTTATAAAATTGCATGAGAAAAATGAATCCAAATAAATATTTACACTGTTGCGTAATTTTAAAATCTTTTTCTCCTTTTTACGTTCTCTTACCCATAAGGTCAGAAAGTATTGTTTATGGGTCAAATTTTCGAAAGTGAGTTTTTGTTATATTTACATGTTTAGAGGTCCTTTGAATCCAAAAATCATGTTTTTAGCGGTTGGTTTGTGTGTGCCTGTTATAAGCAAATCTCAAGAACAAATAGTATCACAAAGTCCAAACTTGGTATTCTAAATATGTATGATATAGGGATGCTACACTAAGTTTTTCATTGAGATGAAGCAAGTGGTTCGTGTACAGGGACACCCAAGAGAATTCAAATACATTACATCTATGGGGGAAATTGCAGGTACGTAGAGTTTAACATCTATAGACTGCACAAACCAAATTAAATGGATATATATTCTTTATATGTCTAAAAACATGTCCCCTGTAGAATATGGTAGGGTAATCATTCACTGTTCATTTATAGGGCTGCAAAAGTAGTTGATTAATAGTGCGAGAATAGCTGAAAATTGATGGAAGTGTATTTCAGGTCCTGCCGTGTATTATTACTATAGGATTATATTTAAGGTGCACCATGTGGTCTGTACATAATCTTCAAAAGATACACAGGACTGCAAATATTTAAGCGATAACATTCTTTTTTATTGTTAGTGGAAGTGCTTTAATATGATATTTTACTATGTCCAGGAAAGCTGCTCAGGAATTGAAATGAATTCCTCATAGACATGTGGTATATAATGTATGTTTTTAAGCTAAATATTCATTGCTTGTTTTTTGCATATTTACACATTTTGAGGCTTCCTGATTACCAAATTCAAGTTTTTTAACATTTGATCTTTGCCTGTATTAGAGTCCTGCGCGGGACCCGAACCCGACAGATGAATTTTAAATCAACCCGAAACCCGACCCAAACCCAACAAAAAAATTTTCATCAACCCGAAACCCGACAAAAAAATTTTCATCAACCCGAACCCGCAACAGAGAATTTTTTGCGACCCGAACCCAACAAATAAATCAACATTACTTATTCATCTAAAAATCATTCAAAACAAGGTAACATGATATAAAATAAAGTAAATTTTCATTGTCACACAGTTGGTAAATTATATAAAAAAAACTAGTATGTTGTGGCCCCCACAAGACATTCTTCTATATTTTTCTGTCAAATTAACTATGTGCAAATAATTTATTAAAACTATTATTAAAAAGTTTAACGTGATTAATGCAAATAATTTTCATCTTAGGGAAATCTAACACTAAATATCCAAAGAGAGACAGTTTTATCGTGTACAAATAACGTCTTAAACAATGCGTTTTTATAATGGTTATCTCACATATTATGGTTCGTACAGTTATATGGCATAGAAGTTGAGATATAGCCATCCTCTTATCGATGATTTTTTGCAGTATAACAACGCCACCTATTGGCCGACAAGCATTCAAACTGAGTCACCATAATTTCTCATAATCTCGCCTTCTCACATATTAAGTTTTGTGTGATGATACACAATAGAACATGAGATATAGCTTTCCTTGTAATTGTGGAAATCGCTGTGTAGCAGCGCCACCTGTTGAGTGGTTTACAATAAATGTTGACAGGCGCTAATATATATTAAATGGCACCTACATACAAATTTATATGAAATTCTGTGCAGTAATTCTTGAGATATAGCCTTTCCTTAAATTGCAGAAATCCCTGTGTAGCAGCGCCACCTGTTGGCTGATAGGCATTCAAATTGAATCAGCTTAACATCTCATATTGGTCTTCTCACATATCAAGCTTTGTTGGATTATACGCAACAGAACCTGAGATATAGCCTTCCCATAAATTGCAGAAATCGCTGTATAGCAGTACCACCTGTCGAGCGGTTGACACCAAATGTTGATTCTTTTACTGAATATAGAAGAAAGTAAAAAAAAAAAAACTTGTAAACTGCGAAATCGTTTCAATTTCCAGAATGTAAATGTGAGGTTATACTGTATTTGTATTTCTTTAATTTATATATTAACAACAGTCGAGAAAGATTTATAATACATTTCTAATTTTCATACAATTTCTTCAAAAGATACATATTAGTTTCGTTGAAGAAAAGAAAACAGATCCAGATACAAATACGGATCTATTTTTTTGGCGGATATCCACAGATACGAATAGGGAGGTCAGGTACATGTCTGTCCACCAGCGGCCGAGAGGTTCTGCGCTCGAAGCTGGTAGATGGGAGGTGTCGGGTTCAATCCCAAGTCACGCTCATCAACCTAGCTGTTTGGAGTTTTCCATGGTTTCCTCCAAAACACGCATAAATACAGGCTAGGACCCCTTAGAAAGACTCAAACAGAGGGCATCCCCCCTATAGGCCTAGGACACATCTGGAGTCAATCGGCCTTAAATCCTCTACCCAAACAACCAACCGATACATGTCTGGTATGTGCAGAATTTTTAAATTAGTTACATAGTTGTAAACATGCCTATAAATTTATGTTTATAATTGTAAAAAATATTTTGAAAGGTGTTCTCAAGTCGACCCGACTTGTTGAAAACTGATAACTATCAATGTCCTCACATATAAAAAATTTTGTTAATTTTCATAGATATAAATATGTTTATTTTTCAAAAAATAACTTTAATTTACCTTTTCTTTTGAAACTTGATAAATATTTACTTATTTTCTTTATTTAAAATTCAGTTCGCCAGCTCTATATACATCACGTATTAACTATTGATGTTTGTTTACTTTTCTGCCGTTGCCACTTTGAATCTGCATAATTTTTCTGTTGCCACTTCTGTTGAAATAATTATTATAAATTGTATTTTGGCTTTGACCGTTGAGTAGCGCTAGCGATGTTTGTTTATATGCAGATTTAGTGTTTTTAGATAGTATAAAAGATCGCGGCAAATTTTGTAACGTTGCAGTTATCAACCAACTTTCAACTAGCTATGTAGTTTTAAATAGCTATGCAGTTTCAGGCAATTGAGTAGCCTTAAGTTATTGATAGGCTAAGCACTTAAAGTATGTGTGCTTTTAGCATCTAACAGCTGGCTAAATTTTTAATATGGCTATTTTTTTAAGCGTGATAGCTGCTTGTTGTTTTTTTACATTCGTTAAGTTTCATAAAATGAGTTTAATCTCATAACCTTTTTTCTTGATGTTTGAAATCGAGAAGTAAAAATTAGATAATTGATAAATCAAATTGTTTTTGTTAAATTTGTGGTTTAAATAATGTTGAATTTGTTTTTCGGTTTTTGAACCGTAATGTTAAGTTTTAATCAATTAAATTGAAATTTTTCTAAAATTAAATCAGCAAAATTAATATCAATAGTGCTTCTATAATGAACTTCAACATTCAGTGATATATTTCTCGTTTCTTTTCTCGCTGGTCAACGCGGTGACCGCGGGATGCTAAGTGCTTCCTCCTTATTCCTCGTTGGTCAACGTGGCAACCGCGAGACGTTGTATCTCTGTTAATTTATGTAGTGTCAACAATATTTATTGTTTTAAGTACCTATGGAATTGCAAGTGTGTTTCAACTGGATCATGTTACAACTACTATCTTATTTGTCCTGCACCTAAAAGGTAACTTTAATCTTGTCATATTTTTACAATGTTCACTGCTATATATTTATACCTTATTAAATAAAATCTGTTTTGTTAAATGTTAAAATTTTGTATTCAATGAATCATAACATTTCACACTGGTCAAGTCAATTTTGTTGAAACCCTTAAACTTAAAATTTAAATACAGTTTTCCACTGTTGTTGTCTGCTTAAATAAGATTTTTGTAAGACTGACATTTTGGTCTTTATTAAAAACCAAACCAAACCCGACCCAAACCCAACCCGCAAGAAAAAAAAATCAGTCAACCCGACCTGCGTGAAAAAAAGATCAGTCAACCCGACCCGAACCCGACCCACAAGAAAAAAAATTCGTTCAACCCAACCCGATGCAGGACTCTATTCTGTATCTCTTAGAGTAACTTAAAAATAAATAATTTTAAAAGATCCAAATGTTGTATTTTAAAATTAATATAAGTTTGTTGCTGGAAAAATTTGATGAAGATTGATAAGTTTCAAGGAGTATTGTGCGTGAAAATTGAATAATTTTAATATAAACTTTTAATTTTAATAACAGATTTAAATTCTATATAAATGTAGGTGCAGTAATGAAACAGAGGGTTAAGGAGGGCGGTAGCCCCCTCACACAGAACTAATTATCATATAAAACTCTTCCGAAGCCTAATTTGTATTGTTTTAACATAGGTTTTCATAACAGAACTCGTTATCTTAACCCCTTAATCTTCAACCTGTATTTATACTATTAAATTTCAGGGTAAGAAAAAGTTGTGTGAGTGACACACCGGACTATTTATTTAAAAAATATCTTCTGCTTAATTTTCAGCTAAAAGTTTTCAAAAGTAATGCAAACGATTATAAAATGTTTTATTATTATTATTATTATTATTAAATTTGAATGCCAGCTTTTAAATAAGTTAAAAAATGAAAAATAAATAAATAAAATGTGATTATTTAGTAACAAAAAATATGAGATATTGTATTTGACCGACTGTTTCTGAGATGCTTTAAAAAAAAAAAATTGTTTAAGATTTTTTTTTTCTTTTGGCATGAATTTTTGTGAGAGGGAAGGTTGTCTACTGTATTTTTCAAAACCTTCTGTTTGAATATTTTACAAACATTCTGAAAATATTTGTAATTTCTGGCTGCAATTAAATAAAAAATATTTTTTAAATGATTCAATGAACTTTTATCTACAATAAAAATTTTAAGTATAGTCCTCATATGATGTGCATTTATAATACTGAGTTTGGACATCCCACTGCTGTCTGGTTTCTTAACAATGGAAAATAATTGGAAAAATTTTGCCCGTTAAGTTATACAGATAGCAGACATGCACACAGAACAACATCTTTTTTTTTTTTTTTTGTATTCAGAACTTCAAAACCTGAAATTATAATAAAGATTTAGTTTAAAACATTCGACACGTAAATAATACTTTCTCTAACATATTGTAAGGGAAAGTAATTATCTTTAAGTGTTTTTACTGGACAAAATATAAATTGGCATGAATAATTTCAATCGAAGCTAACTTTTCTTATGATTTTATATATATATATATATATATATATATATATAATAAAGATGATCTATTAAGCATAGTAGAAGCTAAGCAACAGATACTAGATCACTGAAACACCAATGACCAATAGGATAAAAAAAAAAAAATCATCAGTGGATGAAATACACTAATGTAAAGAAACCAGATCTATTAATTATCAGCCTGCAAAACAAATGAATCAATAAAGTAAAACAACAAATCTTAACTTAAAACCATAAACTTATCAAAATTAATGAAAAAACAACCCAAGAAACACAAGATAGGAAGAAGGAGGCAGGCGGCAAGACTTGTGACTTGCCTGTGGGGTTACACTAGTTTTACGACGGCAACACTCCCCCAGCCTGCCACAACCAGAACAGGAACCATAAGGATTTAAAAATGCAAAATTTCAAAGCAGATGAACAACAATGAAACCACAAAGCCACAATGAAATTCACCGATTGATCACATTGTGTTTAACAGTATAATTAGAACATTAAATATAGTTGACAACTCAAAAAGGAAAAATCTGAAATTTCATTGGAAAATGAAAGTTTGCATAGTAATACAAAGCAAATGCAACAAGCCTTCTACTTTTTTTCTTTTTTTAATTTAATTTCACAAACCCACCCAACCATCCAGCCTTACAACACCACCCCACCTCCGTAATCAAGCATCTGCCCACCCAACCGCCACCTTTTTTATTGTCTTTTATTATTTTATAATTTTTTTGTTGATATACACAAGAGTGTACACAGCTTTTTTTTTTGTACTGACAGAGACATGGTTAAGGATATAAAATAGAAAATACAAAGTTTTTAGGAAAACCCATTTTAGCAGTGGCTGTGATCAGTTTATTAATATTCTTGTTTCTAAACTTTGCAGAGCATAAATTATTAATTCGAAATAAATGGTTAATGATGATGTTTCTAAATACCGAAAGATGCAGACATGAATTAAAATGTGTAAATAAGTTTACATTAAAACAAAAATCTTGCCGTTTGTCATAGATATCTATGTAAAGTTTATTACTATCGATGATTATTTTGAGATCTAAAAAGTTCATTGATTGATTAGTCAGAGTATTTTGAGTTAGCTTTAAATTAGGTGGATAATTGAAGGAAAAGCCATTTTGTGAGTTCTTGTTGAGATAAAATACAATAATATCATCGATGTAACGATAAAATCGAACATCATCATTGCAAATTTGCTTTTCATAATAATAAAGATAGAGATCTACCAAAATACTGGAGCTACAACCTCCTTGTGGGATGCCTAATTGTTGCAAATAGATATTGTTGTTGTGGAAGATGTAATTATTATGGATAACGAAGTTAAGAAGTGTTTTAAATTTTTCTGCTTTAAAATTGTAAGGAAGATTAATTTGAGCTTTATATTCTTGAAAAAGACTGTAAATGATATTACTAAGATCTGATAACTCAATATTATTGAAAAGATCTTGAAAGTCAAAAGTCATAATATTGTCTATTGAATCGAGCGATTTGATGTATTGAATTAATTGAAAGCTATTTTTAAGACAGTGTAAATTATCAACTTTGCAAGTACATTTGTAAATTTGTTTTAGAATATCCAGTAGAGCTTTATTAGCATTGTTGTTATAAATGTTACACCCAACAGTGACAGTGCGAAATTTAATTGGAGATTTGTGAAACTTAGGTATGAGAACTATATAAGGATAATTAAAGTTATTGAAGGGAAGTTGAAGTAGTTTATAGTAATTATGTATTTTTCGGTTATTAATAATAAGGTTATTATTAGTTAAACTGAAGATGTTACTATTATTGATTGAAGAATTTAAAATAGAGATATAGTAGGATTTACAAATAATGGCATAATTATTAGGTGATTTGTCAACATAAGTGATCACAAAGTCATCCTGTAGTGATTTGATTGAGTTAAGAAGTACAGATTTTTTAAATAACACCAGATTTGAAGAATTGATAAATAATGCATTTTTGATTTTTTGTAACACTAAAACTTTCCATTGAGTGAAGTAGGCAATAGGTTTATTATGAGTAATAGATATTTTATAAATAAATAAATCTAGGTCATAAGAAAACTGTTGAAAGATTTGTGGAATGCTAGTTTTAACTGGAAGTCTAAATTTGGTGCCAAATTTCATGAACTTTTTTAATTGATAATTATCAATAATATTGAGATTACCCGTGATAATGTGTCCATGGTCTCTGTCAATAAATTTTGAGAAAGAAGGATCATTGCATTTACAGGTTACAGTGTTAGTAAAAGAGGTAGACTTAGATACAGAATTATAATTGAATATCTTTCTGCCAAGAGGAAGAGGATATTTGAAGGTACGAGATAGATTTAAATCTTTAATTGGAAACAAACATTCTTTGTCATTAATGATAGACGTAATGTTAATACTGTTCAATATTTGATTTGTAAAATTCACAATTAATTGAGTATTTGTTTTACATTTGTTGGGCTTTTTATTAATTTTTAAATTAAATTGTTTGATTTTGTACATTATAATATCATAAAAAATGTCTGAAAAATGTTTATTATAGGATTTGCTTTGAAAGACATTCAGAAAGTTTACTAAGTATTTCTTTTTAATTGCAAAAATAAATTTTCGAATAATGAACCAGTTATAGTTAGATAAGTAATTAGTCTGTAGATCTGAAATGAGTTTAATAATGGCACTTTTAGAAACGATTAAATCTGTTTTTTTACTACCTCGTTTAGTTCTAGAAGTTTTATTGTTAATTTTGTGATTGAGTTGTGCATAAATAGTCATCTAGGACTGCATGGATACCCCTAGTATCTGGGACAGTCGGTGATGGGGATGACATCTTATGATTTTTTATATGAAAATTATTTTGAGTCTATAAAATTATATGTTAATTTTATTATGAGTAGTACACCTTAAAGGCATTGTCAAAATGGATCAGCAATAAATTTCGTCCATAAACAATAATGTATTTGAACTCTGCACATCACAGTACGCATACCATTATAATGGAGATAGAATACGATTTTCATACTTCTTGTCAACATCTGCTTTTGAATGCTCAATGCTCATGCATACTAAACACAAGAACAGTCGGTAACAAAAGTGTCCGAACACTAGCAAAAATTCCTATGTAAAAAAAGTACACTTAATACTGTTTTGTTAAATAAATCCTTGTCGAATCATGTTCTTAGTCAATCTAAGTACAGGATTCGACAAGAATTCATTGGGTTGGCAACTAAGTTCCTGCCGTTTTTTTAAATTGGAAAAATCTGTATGACATTGAATACTTTCGGCACGAAATTGTACATCATTCGAAACAGAATATATTGTTCTATCTAAATATAAGTTTTGTTGTTACTAAGATACATTTTCTTGTTATTTACAGATCATTAACATGGAATGTCAAGTTGAAAAGAATGAGCATTTTCGACACACCTCCTTCTTTTTGCCTTTAATCAAGGTTCTAAGGTCGCAGAAGCTGCTCGCAAAATTTGTGCTGTGTATGGAGTAGGTGCTACAGCTGAAAGGACCGCCCGTGATTGGTATACAAAAGTTCAAAAAAGGAAATTTTGACCTCAAAGATGCACCTCAGTCAGGCCGTCCAGTTGAGTTCGATGAAAAGCGATTGAACCACCTTTTGCATGAAAATCCGCATAAAACAACAAGGGAACTGGCAGAGACAATGGATTGCTCCCACACTACTGTAGAGAAGCATCTTCACTCGATGGGCAAAGTTCAGAAGTGTGGAGCATGGGTGCCTCACACTTTAAGTGTGAGGCTTAAACGGCGGGAACTTAGTTGCCAACCCAATATTTAGCCAAACTGTATTAAGCGTACTTTTTTTATACAGGAATTTTTGCTAGTGTTCGGACACTTTTGTTACCGACTGAACCTGATTATCAGATTAAGTGATTTCACTGTAGCAAAAATTATTTCATATACAAAAATTCAACTCCAAAACAAGACTTTTTCTAACATATATCAGTAACAGAAAGTTAAAAAAAATGTTTATTAAAGTAAAATGACGAAAAAGCTTGACTTTCTGCTAAGGTCGCAAATTCAAACAAACTACATCTTTAAATTACCATATCTTTTCCTTGTTTACCAGCCAAAATGACTTTGCAAATTTGTTTAAGAAATGCATAAGTGAATTTGCATTTATGAACAATTTAGATTTTTTTTTTTCAAATCTACTTTAACACCATGTTTAAGAAAATACCATTTTATTGCACAGAAGCAATAATATTAGTAATAACAATTATTTAACCCTTAGATCTTTTAATTTTCTTTTTAGTTAACAATAAATTTCAATATATGTTTTTGTTAAATATACTGAATGGGTGTGCATGAGTGAATGGGGGAGGGAGGTGTCCAGTCACCTCTCCTGGCTATGCACATGAAACAATAGAGGAGAGAAGGATATTATGGAATAGTCGGGAAATATGGAATACCGAGGTTTCAGCTCTGATTAGTGCTGCTATCTCTTCAAAATACTATGAATTACTCAAGAAGGATTCCCATGAAGCAATACAGTAAGAAGCAGCTTGTTGCTGTCATATCATTCTCTATAGAACAAAGTATGTTTTGTGATTTTTAAAAAAATTTGCAGGTAAGTTTTCGAACATTTAAACTTAACTATCGGAATATTAATGTTATGTTTTTTGGCCTCATTTTTAATTTTGAAAATTAAACTAAAAAATTAAAAATGAGGCCAAAAAACATAACATTAACAGTCCGATAAAACCAAACAAAAATATATATTAACACATACGTAATGAAAAAGATCCAATTCATTTTAAACACACCACAGGTATTTATAAAATTAATTTTCAGTTCCACGATAAAAATAACGCCAGCTACATAGGTATGACAAAACGAAAAATTAAAGACCGGATCTCCGAACACCTCGCCGACCTAAAATATAATAAACATTCTACTGCCTTTTCAAGAATTAACAATATTAAGCCAATTAACACTAACTCCATTAACTATCAAAAAATAGCCCCTTATAACTCTCCTCATTATGAACTTAAAAGAGAAACCCTTGAAATATTAACCTCTAACAATTCAGTGAACAACATCAAACATAGTATTATTCCACCAGAATGGGAACCCCTGTTTCAGCAAACAAAGCGAAGTGAAGAGGAGGATGAGGAGGAGAAGAAGAAAAGTAAACACACCCAGCAGTGATTTCTTGTCATTTCGAGCTCTGATGATGGCCCCGTATGGGCGCCGAAATATATAGGCTGAAATTTTCTAAGGATTTTAATAAGGTATTTTTAATTTAATAAGTATATATGAAATCGATCCTTTTAAAACTTTTTTAAAACAAATAAAGTTATTTGAAGAAATGTAAATGGTATTCCATAATACACTCCTCTCATCTAATCATGTAAACATCATTGAAAAAATGAATCAAAAAGAAAGTTCAAAATATTTTAATAGAAACATGAATGAAAGACATATTACAAAATAACTAATTACAATTATTTTTTCATTAGTATTGAATGAACTAAAAATAGAAAAGATGTTAGAATAAACATCATGGCTAAGTAAAAAAAAAAAATGAATAATAACAAACAAAATCCTGAGAAACATGAATATAAATCAATTAAACTTAATAAGCAAATCTTAATTTAGGATCATATCCTAACTGATCAAGATTAGGAATACAAGCAAATTTGATCATGGGTGGTGGACCACACATCAAAATGAATGTGTCTTGAGAAGGAGGTGGAAGATGATCAACAATCATTTCAGAAGAAATAAAACCAGAACTGTATTTCCATCCTATAACATAAAATACAAGGTAAATAAAATATACATAAATCAGAATTCCTGTTTTTACAATACAGATAACATACATTAAAAGAAAATAATATTTTATATGCAGTATTATCATATAATTAAAAGTTGTTAAAGTGAAATTTAATAAATAAATCAGAGAATTTACAAAGTAACATGTTTTAAACCAATTACTTATTATTATTATTTTAAATTAAAAAAAGTTATGACATAAAACAGTCTTCAACGTTTTCTGGTATATTAGTAAATATTTTATTTAAATATTGTAAACAAGTTTATAGTACTAATAGGGATATAAGTTATTTAAATTTCAGGTTCATAATATCACTACAGAACAACAATAGGTATATAAATTAATAAGACAGGACTAAATTAAAGTTATGTTATCTTTAATAAAAAAAATAATAAACAAATGCAATTTTCAGAACTTATGACTTAAGAGAAAAAATCCCAAAATTCCCAAAAAGAGTAAATATTTACTAATTTTGGCAGTTTAACACAAAATATGTCATAATGCCATTCATGATCTCGCAAATTTTTAAGATCACTTATAAGCCACTGATTTAAGAATGAAAACACAGGTGTAAAGCAAGAGACCATTTCAAATTGTATTCACATTTTATGTGGAAAAAGTTGTATATCAGGATTTAAAAAAAAAAAATCTTTCTAAGTTATAAGTTACTGTTAAAAGTTAGCTAATCCTTCTTCATTAAGGTTTAAGTACTCAACAGTGTTACTAACTTGAAAGGACTTTTATATTCAATAGCCATCACTATAAATTTCAATAGTAATACAGTTGAACCTCGAAATCCAGACATCCAAAATCTGGAAATCTCTAAAATACAGACATTTTTCCGATTTTAGTTTTATTTTTAAAATAAGATTTTCCTGTACCTGTTCCTACATTTCTTGTGGAATGACGTTTAAAATCCTTTTAATTGAACACTAAATATAAAAATATAGTCATAATCTTACAGATTTTTATACTACTTGATTGTTAATTAAAGAATTTATTTTTTAAAAAACAAGTAAGTTAAAAAAAACAGAAAAAAAAAAAAATAATAATAATAATAATAATAATTTCAGTAAAACAGCTTTAAATTGCTGAAATATTTTAAAAAAATCAACATAGAAATTACTTTCTTTCTATAGTTTTGAGTATTTTTTAATGAATACATAAATAGTTTATTAGCAGTTATTTAGCAGTCATCAGTTGTTTACAGCAATTTAATGTATTTATATTTCAATTCCAAATTCTAAATTATTTTAATTCTAAATTAAATCTATTATATTTATATTTTATAATTTAATTTGCCAATTTGATCATCATTTATTTTTGCTAGCATAAAAATTGCATTTTGTATGTTATTATAATATCATTAAAAAAAAAAATTAATAAATCTCTAAAATCCTGTATCGATGCGGTCCTGCCGATTCTGAATTTTCAAGGTTCAACTGTATTTGTCTAATTGAC
This sequence comes from Salticus scenicus, assembly GCA_963930645.1. Taxonomy (NCBI): domain Eukaryota; kingdom Metazoa; phylum Arthropoda; class Arachnida; order Araneae; family Salticidae; genus Salticus; species Salticus scenicus. The sequence goes on from OZ005657.1 coordinate 167,965,515, forward strand.
TATAATATACATATATATAATAGTACTTATATGAATTTCTCATTCACCAGACTCAGGAAAAATCTTCAACATATAGAATGCCAAAGGGAATAATGAGTGAAAATGCAAACAGCTGTTTTGGCAATCTTTTCCTTTCGTTTCTTTAAACACGAATGATGGTATGGATATTGTTACCAGAGCAGCTGTCTGCATTTTTTTTTTTTTTTTTTGCTCATTATTCCTTTTGGTATTTTATATATTGAAGATTTTTGAGTTTGTTTATCTAGTGAAAAATCTTTTAATAAATTATCATCAGGGTAAAAGTAAATATATGAATATATTGGTATATAAAAACCAAATTCAGTCACATGTATAGTAAGATCATAGAAACAGAAATGGCTTAGAATTACACAAAAATAAATAACACTACACAAGCATGAAACAAACAAAAGAAAGTGACAACAATAAAAATTATGCAACAAAGCAGGGTAGGATAAATGTACCAAAGAAAGTAAGGTATTATTCTCAGAACTTATAATTTAAGGCTCCTTTTTACCTCTTATGATTTCTCTATCTCCAACAGCCAAACGTCATATTATTCTATGGAGAAATTTTTATGAGAAATACTCATTATTTAATGTATATTTTAAATGCTATTTTCCTTTCAGAAAATTCACAACCACTCATTTGATCTTGTCTTTATTTATTTAGTCATTATTAATATATCATTTTAAAGCTATAAAATAAAAAAAATAAAAAAATTTCTTTTTTTTTACTCAAAATAAAATATTAAAATAGTTTTTTTCCGAAACAAAAACAGATTAAACACCTGTGAATTTTCTGAAGGCGAAAATCGAATTTATTTTTCGTAACAAATTTCCCTATAGAATAATGTCTTTGGCTGCTGGCGACAACAGATAGAGTCTGACTAACCTGTTAGCACCCAGTGTCCTCATTTGAGGACAGCTAATAAAATGGCAAGTATATTTTTTGTGGTTTCTTGGAATGATTTCTGCTTTTTAGTAACAGTTTATAGCGTCACTCTAAATGATCCCTGAAAGTTTTATGTGCCTACTATTAATTATTATTTCATAAATTGGATAGTCATTTTATGATTTTTTCTTCGTCGCATATATATTTGCTTTTCGTGCAGGTATACTAACTTAAATCAAGTTGAATAATAATATATATTATAATACTTTACTTTCGAGATATTTGTCAACATATAATAAGAAATTAATCTGTTATCTCAAAGTTTTTCTAACGCGAAGTTTTCTCGCTAGAACACTAAACGTCAATAAATGACGATAGGCTTTAAATTTAAAACTATCAGAAGAATTGTTTAAGTTAATATATTTTACTGTCAGTTGTCTATATTAATTTAAAAGTGAAATAATCAGCTAATAATATTTTGCAAAATTAATTCGGGTTAACTAATTTTTTTTATAGACCTTGATTATAAAGTTGATAAAAGAGTTTTTAAGATGTTATAATATTTATTCAAAAATATTCTAAACAATATAGAAATTTATAAGAGCAGGTAAATATAATTATGCACAGTCACTGCATAATGCAGAAATGATGGGAACAGGGTCTAGCTATGCTTTTTCAAGACCTGGGACACTGATGCTATTTAGAAGTTTTCGCCTCAGGTCTACAGAGCTCAACAAAATGGGCCTATTCTGGGGGGGGGGGGGGGAATCAAAGTTTTCCCTTCATTAGAAACAATTTGTATTACAGTGTATCTTTAAAATTTCTTCTTCGATAATACATCTTCTATTTCCTCAGTTTTTATCAATCTGTAACAAAATCACTAGTTTTATGCCCAAGACAACTGAAAATCTAAAGTACATTGATCAGCTAATATAAATATTATGTTAGATGAGGACACCTAAATTTAGAGGCCCTGGGCCAGTGCCCAATATACCCATGCTATAATCTGGCCCTGCATGTGCAGCAGATAAATAACTTCACAAGACAGTTTATGTAAAACAGAACCTAAACTGGGCTAAATTCAAAATGACTATTCAGTGGATAGGACCTGACAAGTACCTTTGACACAACAATCATGTCAGATTTAGTGAAATCTAATTGGAAGGTGTCACCAAAGCTATGCGAATTGCCCTAAGGTTTGCTTTTAGCAAGAAAAGCATAGATGCCCTTAACATATTCACATAGTATTATAAATATATCTTTGACAATAATCTCTTCTGAGTCATTTTACTGGAAATACATGAAAAATAAGTAATATAATTTTATTTCAGTTTTGACAATTGAGGTAATCAAATGAAATAATCATAAAAATATGTGGTATAATATATTTATTTATTTTTAACAAAAATGTATATAAAACATATGGTTTCGTAATATTTAATTACTGAATTGAACTCTGTAATAGAAAGTACACGCTGGTAACAATAAAGGACCTGTGTTATGAGAGAGCCCTGGTACAAAAGTTATCCCCAACAGGGGACCAAAAAAAGAAAACTTTTCACATAGAAAAAGAATTATAAGCAAATTCATAATATTATAGATGCCATACATAATATTATGGAAGTTTTTTATTTTAATATTCTGTTGTGCTAGCAGTAGAAAATTAAAAATAAATATGTCCAATATAAAGCTGTATAATCTTGATAAGTTATATCATGTTAACTTTGAATTTATAACAACTTTCAAAATATACTTGTGCTAATTTGTTTCTTAAAAGATAAGTCTTCAATTTGATAAATTATAAACAGCCAGAAGTGAACTATTAAAAATATCAAGCATAATTTTTTGAGAAGGGCCTTTTCAAATATTAGTGATTAGCGCTGCCAATGAATATACATATGTGATAGATAATAAATGTAATAGAAGATAATAAATTCAGAAGCTATATGACTGATTAAAAAAAAAAAAAAGTAAAATACTGACCTTCATTTGGCCGATCAATAGTATACCATAACTTGAATTTATCTGGATAAATTTTTGCATATTCCTCCAATTCTTCTCTAAGCAATATATCTTCTTCAGTCTAAAAACATATTTAAGTTTTTAAAAAATATATAAGTTCAGAAAGCCTATCTTAAGCAAATATTATAATCCTAATCAGATATAAAAAAAAACTTTAGCATTTAACATATTCATTTATTAATTATGTAATCATTCCAACACAAAATGTTGGTGATAACATAATGTTTAGTGTTTAGATTGTCAGATAGAGGTTTATGAGTTAGGAAATATATACAAAAAGCTTTACTTATGTGGGATCCAGACATAGTATTGCGTGACAAAATCTCGCGTCAAAAAAATAGTATAATCTACTTGAAAATTCGATTTTATGTCACGTGTGATCTCTGACGACGACCACATGGCCTTATAAATATTAATTAATTAATTAAAATAAATAAATAAATAAATCAGAGTTGAATTTCATTATTTTATCTATGATTATTTTTAAGTTATTTTATTTTTTGCTTTTCACTATTCAAAATACCTTTTAAAAATTGTGTACATCACTGCTGACATTAAAGTTGAACGCTGTTCACAAACTTGAATTAAAAATTTTAAAACTGATAAGCACAATTGAATTCATTATGACTAATCTTGACAAAAGTTAATAAATATAGTCTTTAAACTACTTTAAGTAAAATTTATAAAAAAATTTTTTGTAGGTTTGTCAGAATGTCAGTGCACTGACTAAGGTATGTGCTGTCATGAAATTTTATACAACATTACTAATAATTACCAACTCATTTTTGCTTTGTATTCATTTACGTCGGCGATATTTTGTGCTTGCAATATTTTGTCCCCAACCCTACTTTTCTATTGTTTAAATTAATTTTTAAATGCTAAGTTAGATTGAAAAAAATTAATATCTATAACATGTGCCCATAATCTTTTTCCCCATCAATATTTCAACATAATTTAACCTCCAAAAAGCAAAAACAAATAAAAGATCATTAAATAAAAAATCTAAGTTTGATTATAGATGAAAATGCTTTGTAGGATTTTATTATCTTTGATTCAGGGCTCCCACACTATTTTTGCTACAAAAAGAAGACAAGGGGACTAATTTTCATGAAAATGAAGACCACTCTTTTTTTTTTTGGGGGGGGGGGAAGCATAAGAGGGAGTCACTTTCTTAAAGAAAAAAAAAGGCCATTATGGCGTTAGTAATTTACTTTAGCGAATTGTATTGTCAATGAACTAAATAGAAAAAGTTCTATGCTTTTTTAGCAACTTCTTCTATACATAAAATCGTAATACACAATAAAAACTACCTAAAGTACTAAACTTAAACTTAAAAATTGAAGAGGCATACTGTAAAAACTTTCATAGCACTTGAGGGGAAGGTAACAACTAATTATTTTTTTCAACAGTTGAACAATTGTAAACTCTTCTTCAGATACTAGAAAAAGTAATACTTACATACAAGTCATGTTTATTCTGATAAGTCACTAATTACTTAAAAATGATTTTTTTAACAAAATAATAATAAATAAATAATACAACAAAATCTCCAATCAGCAGATTTATTCATGATTCACGGTTGCAAAAGAATAATCTAGATTAGATAGTCAGAGATGAGAATAGCCAAATAGTAAAAAGATTTTTTTTCTTTCATCCCCCCCCCCAAGCCAAATATACTGAAATTATCTCTCATCCATTCCCTATAAAAAAGTGCTGTTCCCTCAAAAAGCAAAATTAGTTGAACACTTCTTTTATTATTAGTATTATTATTATTATTACCACCATGCTTTTATTAACTTCAATTCTTGTTTGTTTGTTTGTATATCTGTTTGTCCAGTACAAATCTTGCAATGGATTTTTAACTAACTTCCCGACTAGCTAGACATTTGAAACTTTCAGGACAGCTCAGAACATGGTCACAATACATTTTTTTAATACTTTTAGTTAACTGTTTCAGGTCCTTACTGCTTTCGGCAGCATTTATACAATTCGGCAGAAAATTTAACAAACTTCCTGACTAGCTACGCATTTGAAACTTTCAGAATAGTTCAAAACACGGTGAAAATGCATTTTAAAAAATACTTTTAGCTAACTGCTTCGGATTCCTGCTGCCCTCGGCAGCGTTACTAGTACAAAGCTCGCAATCAATTTTTCACTAGCTTCCCAACCAGCTAGACATTTGAAACTTTCAAGATAGCTCAGAACACGGTGACAATACACTTTTTTTAATACTTTTAGTCAACTGTTTCAGGTCCCTACTGCCTTCGTCAGCATTTATATGATTCAACAGAAAATTTATTTAACCAACTTCCTGAGTAGCTAGACATTTGAAACTTTCAGAATAGTTCAGAACACAGTGAAAATGCATTTTTTAAATATTTTTAACCAACTGCTTCGGGACCCTGCAGCCTTTGGCAGCGTTACCAGTACAAAGCTTGCAATCAATTTTTAACTAATTTCCCATTTGAAACTTTTATAATAGCTCAAAACACAATAGCAATGAATTTTTTAAGTATTTTTAGCCAATTGTTCCGGGTTCCCACTGCCTTCGGTAGCCTTTATATGATTCAACAGAAAATTTAAAAACATGGTATATAAAAAGTTCTTTTTATCTTGTAATTATTTTTTATTTTATTTATTTATTTATTGGGGGGGGATGGGGGGGGGGGGGGAGGAGAGGGGGCATATTACATTTCACTTCTAGAAAACTGAAGCTTATTGAAATTTCCACTTTAATAATTTCTAGGCATTTAAAAAATTTATTTAATTACACGATACTTTCGTAAACAATTGTTCAAACTGATCTTAATTCACAAAATTTAAGTTATTATTATTATTATTTATTTTTTTAAGCTGAATCGCTGAATCCATAAATATGTAATTAATTTCACACACAAATAAAAAAAAAAAAATTGGGGTGTGTGATAGTCGAAAAATACATCCCCCCCCCCCACTAACTGATAAATTATGTGCTAATTCTAAAGCCAATTGATATTTTTTTTTTCAAGGCCAATAAAAGAAATATACACTGTAATTTTAATAAAAACTAATTAGCAATTATTTCATTGCTTATCTTCAAATTTCATGTTTTTTTCAAAGCTGTTTTCCGATATATGTGATCACTTCACTACAAATCATAAAAATTTCTTTGTGTGCGTATGTACCTAACTGATTGAATGTGCCATATTCTGGCAGCTGATTGCTGAAATGCAGGATCATTATGCCACTGATAGACAAAAGCAAGGTTTCAATTGCTAAAATCCCATTTTGAAGCAATTTCAGAGTAAGAAAAAAACCTCACTTTGGAACATCAAATTACCGTTTCAGAGGGCAGATTTCTTAGTTTGGAACAGCAAAATTGTATTTTGGGGTGAAAAATATTCAATTTTTAAAAAATACTTTTGCTTAATACAAGGAAAAATTAATATTACCATGGACATATGTTTGCACATGGATACATCATCGCCAAATGTAACAGAAAAATTTCTTATCATATCATGCTCACAGCACATGATTCTTGAAAGTTTTATATGGTGCTGAATAACAAATTGGATACAGAGGACTGACTTTTGTAAGAGGGAGGATTTTTTTTTTTTTTTTTTTAAATGCAGAGTCCTATCTCATAGGGGAAAATGTATATATATAGTATAAAACTGTTTAATGACTTCATGGTGAGATCTTAAATATGCAAGAATGCTATTTTTTCAGCTGTTTTTCATCCTAATTCCTCCTGTTTTATGTTATTAGCTGATGATTATTTCAGAAGCCATTTATTTCACAAATTACATGCAATATTTTTGCAACTGATCATCAAAATAAGTGACTATTTTGCTACTAATTGACAAAATTTATATTTAATTGCCATTAAATGTTAAAATATGGTATTGTTTTACCCCTAATGGTTAAAATTTGCTTAAAAAAAAAAAAAAAAAAAAAAAAAAAGAAAGAAAAGAAAAGAAAAGGCTGATTTTCAAAATATGCGACCTCAATATTTCATGACCGATTAATAAAATATATGATCATTTCAGTACTAACTTATAAATTTGTGCTATTTTTCAGATTCCCAGAATAACAAATAATTTTGAGACCTATCATCAAAATATGCAATCATTTCACCGCTAAATGAAAAAATTCACACTTTTTTCAGAGGTGTGTAGTATTACGATTTGTTCGTAATTTAGAAATATTTATTCATGAATTCATCAACCGTGAATATTCATTTTAAGTAAATTGGAGTGTAAAGGTTGATATTTTTATTTACCAACTATGTGAAAAATATCAGAGCTGGGAATCGAACCCAGGCACCTTCGCTTAACGCACGGATGCTCTACCACTGAGCGACCCTGGCTGACAACCAACTAGGCATTTCTCACATAATATTCGTTGGCCAAGTCACCGAGTCTGCAAACGCAGCTGTATTTGCAGATTCGGTGACTTGGCCAATGAATATTATGTGAGAAATGCCTAGCTGGTTGTCAACTAGGGTAGCTCAATGGTAGAGCATCCGTGCGTTAAGCAGAGGTGCGCAGATTCGATTCTCAGCTCTGGTATTTTTCACATAGTTGGTAAATAAAAATATCAACCTTTACACTCCAACTGTATGTAATTATTACAGATTTATGGCAATAATTACAGCCTTACAGATAACATATAAAAATTATGGATTATATGCTTTTCCAAAAGTCACAGATATCATATATTAAATAAAACGGAATCTCATTAACGATCGACAATCAAATGTACGAAGGAAATCTTCCAATTTCCAATATTTCTCCATCCACAACATAAATGTCAATATTCATTTTAAACTTGCTTTATAAGATTCTAGGAACTATAAAGAAATAGAAATGTTCAATATTTCTCGCTCATGTAATTATTTTTTGCCTCTCCCCTCCCTCTTTTCCTATCACCAACTAGTGTCGTTGATTAAAAGCTCTGCAGAAGCTTTTTGTTTCCCAATCTTTCTACATCAGCGACAAATATGTCAATATCATTTTGAACTTAAGTGTTCAATATTTCTCACATATGTAATTATTTTTTGGCTTTATTACTGAAATTGACATATCTATTTGTTTTTCTTTAAGAAATTAAAAATACATACTAAACACATACTGTAGCACCAAACAAAAGATATGTTAGGTCTTATACAAAATACATAATAATTAAATTTTAAATAATTGGAGCATCGCTTCCATGAACACTTCACCACTGGATAGCTGTTACTGAAAGGTACCTCTGTTTTTCAAAGCTGATTCTCGAAATATGTGATAATATTGCAAGTGATTGCTGAAACACATGGTCATTTCAAGTGAATTTCTTATGCTTTCACTCTTTTTTAAAACAGATTCCCAAAATAGGCAATTTTGCAATAGATAATTGAAATATGGAATCATTTCACTGTTAACTGATAAAATGCACGTTTTTTTTTTTGAAGATCTCTGAAATCTGCAATAATTTCGTAATTGATTGTTGAAATATGCATCATTTCACCATTAACTGATAAAATTTGCACTTTTTCAAAGCAGATCCCCAAAATAAGTTAAGACATTTATATTATTTATGAAGATAAATTTTAACATACAAACAGGAAGTGCATATTATCCTTTAAAACTGGAGGAAGTTTTACTAACCTGATTGGCAAACAGCAGTGACATGTGCATTTTCTCGCTGGAATCCTTTAAAACATGCTTAATTAACTGAAACATGGGTGTTATTCCTGGAAGGAGAAAAAACATAAATAAATTTATATTTAAGTACTGGTTTCTCCAAAATACAAATGCAACAATTAATTATTCACCTGTTCCACCAGCAATCATTCCAACATTTTTAACATTAAATGTTACAGGAGGAGACTTATTATCTGGCTTAATGCTGAATTGTCCTGTAACAAAATAAATTAGAAATGAAATAAAAGCAATAATATTAAATCAAAATAAGTATTTTGCTGGAAAATTAAAACATAAATAAGTTATACTGGATATTACTTTTAATTACTACTTTTTTACTTAATGTTAATTTATATACGAAGTTAAACTGTAATGTGTAAGTAATGTGCATCAATAGCACCTGTATTTAATTGAGCCCATAAATATAAAACCTAAAAAAATTTAATCTCTGAAACAAAACTTATTGAAATCATTCAAAGCCTTGATATGGGATCCTACTGTCATTGGAAGCACCTTACCCAGTGTGCAGGAAGAAATGAATTCACACATATCCCACTGCCTTTGACAGTATCTTCTCTGCCCAAAATATGCTGTCTTTACTACCTGCCCCAGCACCTTACCCAATGGATATGCACACAAACCTCAGTTAGGGAAACAAAATGACTTCTTAAAAGAAGATGTAGTGACACAAACTAAATTGTGCTTTAAAAGATATCATTACTATGATAAAGTGGGGAAAAGAATCTATGGACAAAATTTAAAGTGAAGCAACAGTACAATAAAAGATAGGCACAAGTAACATATGAAACAAAATTGCAACCTGAAAGAATTCATATTGCATAAACATTTAAGCCTCTAACTTTCTGCCTACTAGTCAAATAGAGATTTCCAAATGCACTGAACTTTCCACAAACAATGCAGATCATTTTACCAAAAAGAAAAAAAAAAAAAAAGGGGGTGGTGGGGGAGAATTAGTCAAGCTATTTTTTATTCCATAATACACACACATACAAACATTGATTTATATACATATCAATACTTCTATTGGCAGGAATATATAAATCGCTAAAGACGACACCATACCCTTAAAAACATCAAATCATATTATGACATAAAAATGTTTTCTATATTTGGTATATAGAAAACTTCCACTCTCTTTCATAAGTTCCTAAAATATTTAGGAAAAATTATGACAACATTTTGTTCTTGTTCTTGGTAAGGAAAATCAATTGCTTGGGAATCCCATTATATCATCGATAAAAATCTTGCATATTTTATATTTATTTAAAATAAAATTGAATAATGTTTGTAAAAAAAAAAAAAAAAAAAAAAAAAAAACATGATAGGAAATACCAAATAAATTCATAGTCAGATATTTTTTCCATTCTACTTTCTTTTATATATAAGCATTAAATTTGAGATTTTTTTTTTAAACCTCTACCTTTTGAGATGTCCAGAACACAATTTGAGCATTTTTAGAAAATGTGTATCAAAAATTTTGTGGAAATTGTATCTCGTGATCCAATGGATGAAATGTAACCAAACTTGATATTTAACTGGACTTTGACTGAAATCAGTGCTGATGACATTGATGAATTGTATCTCATGATCCAATGGATGAAATGTAACCAAACTTGATATTTAACTGGACTTTGACTGAAATCAGTGCTGATGACATTTGGGGATCCATCATTTAACTGGTAGCACTGTCATTCCATTTTTTCTTAAATTTAACATGGTAATATAGGACAAAATTTTACACAAATGCATACCTGTCAACCTAAGACAGGGAAAAATAGGAAGATTCATGCTCAAAAACCAAAAGATTTCAAAAGACAGGAAGACCGATGAAATTGCATAATAAAATATTAATACACTATTTCATAAAATTAAAGTATATAATCAACATATAAACATTATGTACTAATTAATTGTTCCCTCTTACAATAATTAAAAGACTTTATATATTTTTACTCAAAGTAAGTATTTCTAAAGTATCTTTTACTAGTCCAATTTAACGAAACAATATTTTGAACACGAGGAGAAAAAATGGCAATAATCTATTCTATTAAAAGTCTGCACTGTATAACTAACTTTTATCTTGTATTTTCAGTTACTGGAGTTATGTGACCTGCATAACAACTAGCATAATTTTGTTTGATGATATAACATTTTAAACTTATTGAGGATAAAACAGAAATAGATTTCAAAAAAGTTCAGTAAGTCAAAAAAAAAAAAAAACATATGTGAGAAATATTGAGCACTTCTCTCGCTTTATTAATTCTTGAACTTATAAAACAAGTTTATTATGAACATTGGAGGACGTTTAATTGTTGATTGCTAGCGGGGAAGGGGGAGGGAAGAAAATAGTTCATGAGTGAAAAATATTAAACAATTCTACTTCTTTATAGGTTCTAGAATATCATAAAGAAAGTTTAAAATAAATATTAACATTTATGTTGCGGATAGAGGAAGATTCAGAAACAAAAGGATTCGGCAGAGTGTTTGATCGCCAATAATTAGAAAAGTTGACAAAAAAAAAAAAGGGGGGGGGAAAGAAAATAATTACATGAGTGAGAAATATTGAATTATTCTATTCTTTTATAGGTTACAGAATCACATAAAGCATGTTTAAATGAATATTAAAAAAAAAAAATACATCCACAATTATTTTAAAAGTGGAAGAAATTAATACAAAATCGGAAGCTGGAAAATTAACTTAAAAATCGGAAAAGTTGGCATCTATGTAAATGTACATAATAAGAACTATTTTTTACTTTTTAATGAAAAAAAAAAAATAGTACTAATCAATTATGAAAATTTTTTTATATATGTGAGGGCATTGCTTCTTCTTCTCGGGTGAGGGAAGTACTCCCTAGGGCGGATGTAAATTTTCAGTAAGGGTAACATTTAGTGTTACACTTCTGTGAGATGAAAATAATCTGCATCTATTACGGAAAGTAATTTTAATAAATAATTTGTATAGCATGAATTTGTATAAGAAAATATCGAAAAAAGTTTTGTGATGGTCACAACATACCAGTTTGATGCAAGGATAAGAAAAAAACCATTCAATAATCTATTGCGCTTTTAAGAATTGAAAATTCATGAATAACTCATTACTACCTTTTTTCTGTATGCATGAGGGAAGGATATCAACATTGACATTGATGCTACTCTTAAGGCAACTTAAGTAAATATAAAATACAATATTAATTAAGAAACTGATATTTTTAATAATGACGATTTTCTATTATTTTTAAGCTTTTTAAGGTATTATAAAAACCAGTATATGAGCTGCGCCCCTGACCGAAAAAAAAAAAAGAACTATTTTTTCTTGACTGTGGCTCTTACAAAAAATGTGAGGCTGATACGTGATATTTTTTTTCCACCCATTACCACTATCTTCAAAAATAGACTAATTTTTTTTTTTTTTTTTTTTAAGTGTGGGAGGTGGACAGATAAACAGCATAAATTAAGAAAATAAAAAAATAACAATATAAATAACTGTCTCTTATTCAGGCAGTGTCTTTCATTGAGTTTTGATTTGAGTATATGATGATGTGCACAGAAAAGCTGAATAAAAGTGCTGCACACTCGTTCATTCCCGTCAAAATGAAGGGGAAGGGAAAAGAAGGAAGCAAGACTCCAGTGAAAGTAAACATAATTTCTTCTTTTTGGCCAGCAGCTAGAATCAATTACATATTCTGAGCGTGCATGGGAGACGGGGAATTCTTTATTTTAAGCATGGAATGTTGTGCAATAATTGTGCGGCCCTTGTGATGTAAGTGTGGCCTTTACAGTGCTTCTATGACATTTAATTTTTTCCGGAACCAAATTACATCAGTGCAGCCTGTACACCAGCTTTTACAGTATATCACATGTATAGGAATCATGAAAAAACATATCTTTAATTTTTCAGACTCTTTATAGCATGGTGAAATATTTTATATATTAAATATTTTCATTTTGATACATGCAATAATAATCAACAAACTAATACAAATCTAATTATTTGAAAAATAAATCAAACCTTTTCCCAAATACACAAATCTACCAGAAGGCCCTCGGACATCAATAGTATCACCAAGTGATAAGCTGTCAAGATGTTGTGACATTTTGCCCCCATCAGGAAATTTTGGATGAACTCCTCTAAAGTATACCTGAAATATATAAATCAGAATTTTTATCAATTTAGTCATGAAAATAATTCACATTATATTAAACACAGAAAACATTAATTATCAATATATAAAGGCTAATACAAGGAAAAATATATACCGTAAAATCATGATTATAAGCCCCGCGTTTGCAAAACTAGTAAAAAATAGGGAGGGGCTTATAATCGAGATTATTAGAAAATTCTTTATTTTAAAAGTTGTGGTGGTGCCACCTATCTCCAGAGAATGAAACTAATGTTTATTATCTGATCCAGAATTGAATGCAACTTACAGAAATAAATTTAAAATTATTAATTCAAATTTGTTTTATTAGTAATTTAAATATTCAATTATTATTTTAATGAATGCTGAACACACATATAAGAGCATTTTCTGAAATTAAGATTGGTGCTGTCATCTACTGGAAAATAGGTTTGCAATTTCGATTTCAATATAGAGCTATAATTATGTTATGGTTCTCATTTCCACCTCATTGTTATTTTATTAAAACAGAAGAGGGGAATCAGTAATTTTTGCTGTAAAAAAATCTTTTTGAAGAATAAATTTATTTAAAATCTTTAAAAGTATATGAGATTTCAGAAATTACTTTTTTTACTCAAAATGAAAAATTAGAGGGGGAGGGCTTATTTTTAGGATTATGGAAAAAATCCAAAATTGTCTAAAAGTGGGGAGGGGGCTTATTTTCGAAGAGGGGCTTATAAACGGGATTTTACGATATATATATATATATATAAATTTAATAATTATATGCAAACTGCAAGATATAAACTAGATTCAGGTATGATGTTCACTGTGTATGCAGTTGTTTAAAAGTTTGTCATGTGTTTAATGCAATATAAAAAGGTAAGCATACGAGTGATAAACATTGTATGAGTCACAAACACCTTTAAATTTAAACACTATACAGACGTGAATATATGCTAAGGAGGGGAAAAAAGTTAAAAATACAGGAAAATAAAATTAGAGGCAAAGTTCACCAAAATAGCAATGAAAAATAAAATCTAATTAACAATTGCTAGTGAAATAGCTTTGAAATGTCACACAAATAGTGATGTAAACAATGGAAATATCCAGAAATAAAACATTTTTATTAATATGGTTATCATCATGATTATGGCCTGAATGAGTGCAAGAATAAGATTATTTAAATCCTGCATAACAGCTAACAGTATATTACATGATTTTTCATGAATATACAGATTTCTCTGTTTTTTTTTTTTTTTTTCTTTTTTAGGAGGATGATAGCATAAAGCAGACTATGAGAGAGCATGGAATATAAGATAGCAAACCAAATAATCATAATATTTACAGCTTGTAGAAAGCAAGCCAGATCATATGGAGGCCTATACATATTCAGTTATAGGAAAGAACGTGAGAAAGAATTTATCTGTACAGAAATACAATATTATTTTATGCCATGCATGTGAGAGACTTTATCTAGTCTATTTATGTTAATGAAAAATTAACTCATTTTGAAACCCTTTACAGTTAGTTAAGAATACAATCTCATAAAAATTATCTACATTTATTAAGTTTATACATTCTTTGCAAACCCAATGTGATTTAGTAATATTTTCTGCCATCACTATTATCACTTTCAGGCATACAGAATCGAGTGCTGTTCCAGAAACTATCAAATTTACGATAATAATTACTAACCTGGTTCAAAAACTGGAGCACTAAAGTAAAGGTAAAAAACATAGTTGCCATATTTTACCCAAATAAAATTCTCAAGAAACCAACTTCTTAAATAATGAGATAATTTTCTAAAAACTTCTTGTGAGTAGTTAAAAATTCAATTTTATGCCAAATTAATGTCCACAAAGATTTTAGGTAAAACAATTTAAAAAAACAAATGAATAAGCTTCAAACATTTTTTAAATGGTAACTTTAATATTCATTATCTATATAATATTTCTCTAATGTGGAGCAGTTACGATTAAATCTTGTTGAAACGATACAATAATGATGTAAGGTGTTATCAGACTTGTCAACCCAGATCGAATTCATGAAATCATAAATTCAGCTTCTTGTTTTTTTGGCTACAAAAAATTTTATTCAATACACTTGAAATGCACATTTTCTTAAAGAAATTGAAAAATTATTAACTTTTTGTGCCGAAACAAATGCCAAAAATCTCGTATTTGGCAGAATTTAAAGCCAGTCATGCCTCACATTTCATTTTTGGCTATTCAGCAGAACAATGGTGGCACCAAATCAAAACCATCATATTGAGACACAATTTAATACTACAATTATTTAATATAATTTTAAGAAATTTTAACTTAGCAGTGGAAAAAATTATTTTCTAAAATTGAAATTATAATGCAAATATCAAAGATAACTCGTATTAAAAAAGGAAGAAAAAAAAAACTGAAATTTTCCAATCAGTGATTCTATTTACGAGATTTTTATAAAAATCATATTAGGTGGGAAAAGCTAGAACATTATTAAACATGTGAAACAGTTAAAATTCATTTTTATTCCAAATTAATATGAGCAATGATAACACAATTTATTTGTTATTTTTATGTAAAAATAACAAATAAATAAGCTTTAACTATTTTTAAATTAATATCGTTAATATTCATTTTATATCATTAAACCTACGTTTAGCGACTTTTAAACATTGCATATATATTTAGTTGATTTTTATAACATACTGATGCTGCATTCCTATCTTGATACATTTAATGAAATATGTTAAAATATTACATAAACAATGAATTAAAATATGAATACAGATACAAAACTAGCATATTCTACATTTATGGCCTACAAAAAAATTAATTTCCTTTAAACATTCAAATAGCTAGACAATTAAAATTATATAAAGAGTAATAACACAAGTAAATTATTCACAATTCTGAAGTATATTGCCTCGAGATCACTTACAAATAAAGAAAAGTTTTATAATCAGGAAAAAGTAAAAAAGAATGTCACCTTTATAACAAGATCAAAATAACCTTCATCGTCATCACTTGATATTGGAGTATACGGGCGAATAATAAGATTACCATCAATTTTAGCACTCAAATATATATGCTGACCTTAAAAAAAAAAAAAAAAAAAAAGAGTTAATATTTAAAACATAACAAATGAAAAGTTTAAAAGTTTTTATTTTATTTTATTATTATGGTTTCATTTCTGTTTTGCTTTGTTTTGTTTGACTAAAAAGGAAGATGAATGAATAATATAGCATCTTCACCTAGCATCTCAATATTAATATTCACTAAATATTAATTTAAAATATCACTAATAACAAACATTTATAAGACTTTAATTTTAAAACAGTGATTCACACATTTGGTAATAAAAGGAAATAATGTGATACCCAATAGAGGAAGGGATGATTTGAGCCCCTCCCTTTCCTACGCTCCTGTTTTAAAGATCTTATTTATCAAGTCAATATAAGCCAATTTAAAACTGTACCAAATATAGCAAATAATCCAATTGTTGACTATTAGTGAATTGTTTAAGATTAGAAACATTTATTTTATTGACAAGAAAAAAGTAGAATTTTAATATAAACTTTTTTTTTTTTTTTTTTTTTTTTTTTTTTTTTTTATTGCAATTTTATGGCTAATTACAGGATAACTTGGACAAACAACTGAATTTAAAAAACAAAAACAGAATATTTAATTTAAAGTTTAAAAAGCTTGTTGTGTTATTAATTAATCCAAGTTTTCATTTGAAATTGAAAAACAATTATATTTTTTCTATCTTCCATGATAATGATAAATTATTATGGTTTATTAAAAACTTTTGTTTATACATATATGTGCTGTTGACTATAACTATTTATCAAAATTAACTGATGGTATACTAAACAAACTGTCTAAAACCTATTTAGTCAATGAAATACTGTTGATTTTTCAGACTCAGTTTTTTTCCCCCATTTAAATCAATGTTTTTTCTCATATTTGCAAATAATTTACCAAAACCCTGACAAAAATACATCAATTACAAATTATTTTTAGGTGGGTAAAAATCACCATTAGCTTTACTGATAACCATGATTTTTATTGTTAACATTTATAAATGAACTGCTGATAATACAGAATTGCAGATTATACATACAGGTGCATAGTTTATAGAGTATATTGTTATTGAGATTCTTATATTATTTAGTGCAGCTGGCTATTATCTTTTATTGCTTAGACAAGCGGCGGATCTAACCCCCCCCCCAAAAAAAAAAAAAAAAAAAAAAAAAAAAAAGCACTGACATTCACAATTGAATATTACAATTGTAAAATTTTCATTGATCTGAAATAATATCCTGAAAAAACTTAGCCCCCCTCCCCCCCCCCCCAAAAAAAAAAAAAAAAAAAAAAAAACAAGTTAAGTTCTGGATCCACCACTGGCTTAGGCAAAACAAGCTTAAAATTTTTATATAAAAAAACATAAAAGTTATAAAGAAAAACAGGAGTTGAAACATACTTTAAAAAACAAAAAACTTTGTACATATGTATGTTTACTATTAATTTCATTTTTCTTCTCCCGATATAATTCAACATATTTTCTTCTTTTGAATTAGATTTTTGGAAAATTTATATGAAAAAAGATTAATTTCAAACGCTTCCAATGACCTACTTTATTCAGGCTGAAAGAGTTTTGCGAAGTCTTGAAAAGAAAACCATATAAGACCGCAAAAATCATCAAAACGTATTACGTTACTTATTATAATTTAATTCCTTTAACACATATTTATTTATTAAGTTATTGAACAGTACACTATCACCCTTTAATCTTTTTAATAAATTGTAATTAGTTGTAATTCAGAAAAAAAGAAATTAAAGGCAAATACAGATACATAACATTTTTAAAAGATGAATAAACTTACCAATTGGAAGCCCAAGAATATGAGAAGAACTTGGCAAAGCAAATCTGAATCGTCTAGTGTCATGACTTAACTCCTTAAAAAAAAAAAATAATAAATAAACATATAGCTTTTTTTTTTTTTTTTTCTTTTTTTTAATGGATTGCTGATATTAAAATATTAAAAAAAAAAAAGTGCATTTACTTCAATTGTTTGTGATAAGAATTAAAAATTATATTCAATAATGTACAAGAGAATATATATTTTTTTCTTTTTAAACTTGTAGAAAATTTAACGAATATCAAAACAAAATTGTCTATTTTAAATCTGACCAATATGGCAATCTAATATTTAATCGAACCTATCATCATGTGCAATTTCACTTAATAGTTTACAAAAATACAAGCAATTAGAGCGGAATATGCCACTTTGTCCATAAATGTGGATAAATATTTATGCCAAAAGCTTTTCAAAAAACACCAAACCCCATTGCTTTTAAACAATTAGGGGAAAGTGGGGTTGAATGGGACAATAGCTATATTTTTATGTTTTGCAAGCACCAGAAACTTGACATTTTTTTTTTATATATGGCAGTACTGAGATCATTCATCAAGTGTAGTTTCAGAAATGTGCTATCCATAGAAGGGCAGAAAAAAATTAAAGTGTCTTTTTCAGCTAGCAAAGTAAGTTTTTGCTGATTAAATTAGGTAGTAGTTAAGACATTAACTATTTGCTTAAAGTTAATATAACTCTTATATGGTGAAAAGGCATAATCTTTTGTTGTGTTTATGATATTCAAGAAGAATATTGACAATTGTTCATTAAGCCTATTTACTGTTTTATATGATCGTGTGATGGTTGGGATGAATGGGACATTCCCCACTATGTACTAATTTAAAATTTTACACAAAAATTATATTAAAACTTAAATTAGCCATATTGATTATCAGGATTCTTAATTTTGTGGACTTATTGAAATTAGTTGTTCAGATTTTTGTTTATAATAATTATGATTAAAAAAATTATAAGTTAAAATATTCAATGCAACTTAAATCAATAATTAAAAAAAAAAAAATAAATAAATAAATAAACTAATAATAATTTGATTAAATTCACAATTTCAAGCAAGCTAATTAAATAAATCCTGGTGATTATTAATGTAATACAGAGTAGAATGCTGATTTTTCTGAGCAGTCGGAAAAAAAAATTTATCTGGATAATTTGTACTATATTATAATGATTTATATTTTTCTAGTGTCTTATTTATTTATTTGTTTTTTGATTAGGTCTTATTACGATTAAATTACCAAAGCCTAGAGCACTAGGAACTGTGTGAACCAAAGGACTTTTGCCTTTTGATGTTGAGTCTATACATCAGTTTATGTTAATTTCAGTAAATTCATAGTGTATAATAAAATCACATAAACAAATTTAACTTTAAAGATTTATTTACTTTCCATTTTCTTTTCTTTTCTTTGTTAATACCACTCATGTCAATGCACATGCATATAAAAAAAATTATTATTAATTAAAAATAACTTTTTATTAAAGTTAGTACGTTTATATGTAACTGATTACTGAAGTGTACTTATGAGCCATGTTACAAAATTCTGAATTACATATGGCCAACATTATCAATAAAAACATGAAAAATGTCCCATTCATCCCCACTCTCCCCTAAGTGTTACCTTATGATTGTTATTTAAAACTAAATAGTATCTAATGAACACTTGAAAATTATTCACATGTGTTTACTTCTCCCATCCAGAATGATAACAAACACCATACTGATGCAAAAAGTACAGAGAAACCCCGATTTTACATTTTCTGCTTTACATGTTTTCCTGCTTTCAAACATTACTTTTGTAGGCCTGGAAAATTCCCTTAAACTGCCAATACTAAAAATTCAAAGATTTTATTCGAAAGATTTTCTGCTTCATACGTCTTTCTGGTGTAAACAAACAGAAAAAAAAAAGAAATTTTCTAGTAAATTTTATGAAAGTCTTAAGAAACACATGTTTACTTTCACTTAAACACTGTCATTATTCCTTTTTCGTTCTTTAATCCTTTCTCTATTTTGGATGCCTCCTAGAGACAGGTTGTAAAAAGCTCCTATCAACATGAGTACAGAAAAATTCCAGTTCCTTTTTTTCAACTCTCAAATCCTTCCCCCCCCTCTCCCTCGTGCCAAGCACACACACACACACAAAATAAGCAACCTTAATTATTTGTAATAATGTATTAACTATCAGTTAATTATATCAGTTATCAACTATCAGTTAATTATCTCATTAACCATATTCCCAGTATAATTTCCATTCCTTATCACTGTTGTTTGTCTCTTCTGTTACCTTGGAACAATCCTTAATGTTGTTTTAAAATCTCATTTTTAACAGACGAACAGGTAACTATTTATTTCCAGCGTTTTGTTTTTCCTACGTTGCATTTGTAGCATTAGTTGCTTATTCCTAAACTGTCTAAAAGAGAACTTTTTTCTCTATCCAAAGAAGTAGAAGGAAAAAGAAGAAAACTTAAGGGTTTGGGGTAGTAAAACTAATTTTGCGAAATCAATTAGCATTGCATTTTCTATTTATCTTACCATTTTAAAGTAAAAAGATTTTGTAGATGTAAATGTTGAAAAAACAGGTACCCTTTCTAAGAAACTTCTTTAAAATTGTTGTCATATGAAGAATTGAAGAAAATACTGCTACATTTTGAAGAGCTAGACTGTGGATTCAAAGGTTTTATGCATCAAATGGATGACTTGACCACTTTAAAAAAAGAAAAGAAATCTTGCTTATAAATATGTGTAGAGAATCTGACTGCATAGATCCAGCAACCGTTCAAGACTGACTGAAAAGAAAAGATGCCTCCCTTTGTATTCAAGAAGACTATTCAAAAAGGGACATTTTTAATTCTGATGAAATATGTTTTTTTAATTTGCTTCCTGACAAAACTTAAACAGTTTAAGGAGAAAACTATCATGATTACCATTATTGGTATTGTAAACTGAACTCTACTGCCCTTTGTATAGTACCTCATTTACCTGTATTTATGTAAATATACAAATTCTTTTGTCATTTGTAACATCTGGCAACAGTTTACATCAGAGTTTCACAGAGTGGCAACAACCTTGTTTCAATGTCAGATTAGCTGTGCTTAAAAAAGCGAAGCTAGCAGCCAGAAAGGCAGCTTCAAAGAATTATGATTTTGTTATGATTTGATTTTTTTTAAGTTTATATTCAAGTTAAGTTGCAAGAAGCAAGTAACATAAGAACATAAAATTATTCCTCAAGTTGTTGTACAGAAGATTAAATATATATATATATGTGTGTGTGTGTGTTGGCGAGATTCAACTAGAAAGCAGCCAATCCAGTGTAAACATGGCTAATAAAGTAACATCTGTTTGGTGATTTTTAGTTATGTTTGCAGCGCAAAGATGAAAATTTTCATGAGTTTTGGGTGTTTTTACAAAATTCTCTGACTTTTCCCTGATATATCCATATTGATAAAGTACCCTAATTTTTCCATGATTTCCCTGATTGTTGCCACCCTGTTATTTTGCAGAAGGCTGTTTTTAATTTTGTTTGAATATCACACTGTCAAAAGTTTTCTTTCTTTTTTTCCTTTCAGAAAGCTGATTACACTAACAGAAGCAAATTTAGCTGGAAATCTTAATATCTGTATTTTGGAAGTTATGTTAGTGAAAAATATTCTGAAGTCCAATAAACCTACAGAAGAAGAAATGTTTAAAACAACTTATGCATTTTTTTTTTCTTTCGATAACTATACACAAATTCCCTGGTTGTCAGGATGACATATGCCTTTTGTATTTACTGATTTTTCAATACCGCCAGAGTTTTCTTCATTTTTAAATGTAAAATATAAAATTTTCTTTTCGTTAGACAGGTTGGAAGTTTTTTTTTAGCTTGGCTAGCATTCGATTAAACTTATTATTTTTTTTCTACTTGACTAAAACTAAAAGATTAAAGCGTTAATTCAAATTCTTCTTTAAAGCATATAAACTGATATAAGCAATCATTTTAAATAATAACTTTTTATTATATGATTCACTTCATTTGATAAATGGATGAGATGATAGAAAAGAAGGTACTTTTGGAGATGTCAATTTTAAATTTATAGATAATTAACATTTAGAAAAAATTAAGATATTTTTTAATAGAACACATCTTGAATTTTTAGTCCACTAATTATAAAAGTTGCTTGTTGGATGAAGGAAATAGTTTGGTGAAGTTATAGAGGAAAGTGCTTTAGACGTTAAAGTTTTAATTTGGGACTGTTTAGAACTCTTGTGAAAACTTTTTGTTTCATTGGAGAGAATTGTAAAGCATGAGATCTTATGTGGTCTCTTTGGTAGAGTCAAAGTCACCAGTTGGATCCAGCGTTAGATGGTGATGGTCTCGGTGACAGTGTCAAATTGAGTATAGAAATACTAGGTTGGAAAAGTCAAGGTCACAAGTCGGAAACAGCATTAGATGGCAATGGTTCAGCAAAGGTGTCAGGTTAAGCATAGAAGTGTTAGTAAAAGAAAGTTGGTGTAGAAAATGTTGCCAGCTAATCAAAGGTAATTTGTTTTTTGATTCCAGTGAAGATGTAGAACAAGTTTAAGGGAAGTTACAAAGTTTGATGTTCAGTTGAATATAGGTATTTTTAGGATGAATATTTTATGAAAAATGAAGTTAATTATTCTGCATCTATTTACTTTAAAATAGGACTTCCGAATTAAGGAAGTTTGAGCTTTTGGTTAAGTGTTTTTGGAGGTTTGTGTTCATGATGATGCTAAAGTTAAATCTACCAGACGCCGCTAAGTAGCTCCAAGTGGTGAGTTCATTTAATTATAGTATCAGTCAGAGTTGAAATTTGATTTAAGTTATTTAAGTATATATTTGTGAAGGTCTTAGTGTTCTCCTCCCTAAAAGTTAAAATAATGGGGGGCAATGACACACAAGCTGTAAACCAGGCACTACAACTGAGCCAGAAAATATTTGTAAAGTTTATGTGGAATTAACTTTTTTTGATGAACAGGAGAATTCTCCACTGCAAAAAATGTTGGAAATGGCAACTGTTGATATCAATGTAGCACTGTGCACAGTTTATCAAACTGTGAGACACATGTAGCAACTCTTGCTAAGGGATAGCAGCACTAACATTTTTAATATTCTGCTGTAGCTCTTCCAATGTGTGAGGATTATTTGAGTACATCATTTTGTATTGCATTCAACTGGTCAGTAAACACATCTGCACCTGTTATTCACTCAAATGTAATGACACAGCAAAGAACTCGCAGGGGTCGATCCAGGTTTTAATTTTTGGGTCCCTTTTTTGTGAAAAACAAAATATTTTTGTGAAATTTTTATTTGTTTTTGTGAAATATAAAATATTTTTGTAAAAAAGTAAAACATTGTGTAAAATCTTCAGTTTTTACAATCACTTTATGTAATGTTTAATATCAAGTTTATAGAGTTTCGTTGAGCCAAATTAAGGCATAAATTAAAAATAATGCTGAAAATATGAAAACATTTAATAAAAGGATCATTTTTATAGAACAAAATCTTGTGAAGGGACTCATTTTATAAATTTTAATTTTGTGATGGGTCCCTTTGTATGGATTTGAATTTTGTGATGGGTCCCTTTTTATGAATTTGAATTTTGTGAAGGGTCCCTTTTTATGAATTTGAATTTTGTGAAGGGTCCCTTTTTACTATGTGGAATTTTGTGAAGGGGTCGCAAAAGGGACCCAAATTTTGCCTGGATCGACCCCTGACTCGGGACAAAGAATATGAGATACGAGTATGTGTGGACATGTGACAGCAATCATAAGTTATTTTGTGGTTAAAGGAAGGGATTGGTTTTGCAGACATGATATTTCCATTTTCGGCAAGCACCGAAATCCAGAAAATTCCAATTACTGAAATCTGGTAAGTCCTGTGATTGCCGGATAATGAGTCGTGTACTGAATTTGAATTAGAATGTATAACTAAATTTTGTAATCAATCTGCTTATCTCAATCAAAACACTCCTGCTCCCTTAAAAAAAAAAAAAACTTTTTTGTCCTAATGCTGATAATTTCAAGGACATTTTAAAAATGTTTCTATTTTTTAAAAATAAACCTATATATACACTGGTGGACAAAATTAAAACAACAACCCATTTTCTCATTTTCTTCTTTTGCACATAATTTTTAAACAAACATATGAACATAAAATTTGAATAGCCTGTTCATTATCATATTATTAACCAAAATTTATGTAACTATAGCATAAGAATAATTTTTAAGCCAATAAATATTCATTTTTCTCTCAAAAGTAAGCTTTAGGAAAAATGAAAAATTTCAATAATTTTAGGAAAGAACACTTAATGACGCACATGCCTTGAAATGTTAAACTAAATCTCTATTTTTCTTTCTGTATTAACTTTTCTTTTACTTTTATAATGGGCTTTTAAAAAATATATAATTAATAATTTGTAAACCATGAGCATCACCAGAATAATAAAAATGTTGATAAATAGTTTTATAATGAACATATTCAATTTTTATGTTTGTATGTATATTTTTTAAAAAGCTATTCACATGTAAAAAAAAAGAAGAAAAAATAAGAAACAGAAAAGTGAATACAGGTAGAAAGATTTGGTTGAAATCTAACATATGGATGCATGTGCATCTTCACTAGGGCTGGATTATTTATCAATATATCATATATCCCAAGTATCGATATTTTTTTAATATCGCGATAACAATATTTAAGATCTTGCTCTGCCGATATATCCCTTTAACAATATTACCTAGTGCGCACTGAGCGATCGATCAATATGCCGATAAATAACGTTGAACGCCAACCTTAAAGTATCTTCTTCAAATTCTGCTTCTCCATTAGCATGCATCACCAAACGAATCCCGAGCAAAAAGAGTGTGAAATATCTTATACTAATACCCATTCTCTTCTTTTCCTCTTGTTACTCACTGATAAAGTACAAAAATATAACCCCACCCCAAACAATCTCTCTCACAATACATATACTTCCTCTTCCTTTATTCCTGCGAAACCTCAAATCTAAATATCACTGCTTTAAAAACGCCACCGCATAATAAAAAAATTTGATGTGGGCACCACATGACTTCCTTATGCATATTTAGAAATATATACATAATTAAATTTAAATTTTTAAATGAAGCGTTATTAATTAAGCTTATATAAGTAAAATCCTTACTTGTTAGTGTTAGCTTTTGGCCCTCCTTAAATATAAAAAGTTGTACTTGACATTGTTTTTCTTTCGAGTCCTTATTTTACTTAATTTATTATAAATAGAAGTTATTGTCTTTTAAATTCATTAAATCTTTATTAAAGTGTAAAATAATTGTATTACTTACGTTATTAACTTTAATATGTAATTTTTCCGAAGTACCGCGTTGCAGTTACTTCGGGTTTGTTTACATCGCCATCTTTGTTTAGTTCGTTGCGATATTAACTCTTCGCCACAGAACTTTTAGTTTTCACCGTCTGGTGGCACCTGTTTAAGTTTTGAACGCTATCAATCAATCGTTCAACCATCTATTTTCTGATTGGTTAATTATGTGGGCGTTTCATGTTTACAGTGAACCGCACGGATAGTTTTGGCAGACGATAGTATAAATATGAATTAATTTAATGGAATATTGCCTCTTGTTATTTTTATGTTTGACTGCTGGTGGTATGGCTTAGTTATTAGCCATGGGTTTGATTTTCGTTTTATTAATTGAACTAAAGTAAAATTTATAAGAGTTTTCTTTTGAAATAGTAATATGGAATTTTTAAAAGGTTATTTTTAATATAGCCTGTTGTATTTCTTGCTAAAGATGTGGACTTGCTTTTACTCTACTGGTTCACTGGAATAAGTTTAAATGGATGTAGCATCGTTTTTTCTTGACAATAGTCAATGTCTCTCCACATGTTTTATACACTGAATTTAAAGGGCAGTTTATTTTTCTCTCATATGTTTAAAGTTTTTTTCAGTAGAGCATTTAATCTGTGATATATTTATGATGTTACTTTATTTTTAATTGTTATTAATATTTAATAAACGTTAGTTGTTTTATATAAATTTTTGTCTTCATTGCCTCTCACTGTCAACATGTTATCACTACCTTAGTTTCCAGTTGGCTTCCATTGCCATTTCCTGCTTAATATAACCTGTCTTAGTTTAGTTGCTGTAAGGTAGTAAGATTCCTTATTTAATTTGAGGACTGAACAGCAACAATTTTCAGCTAAAATATATTTTAGGCTTACATTATGGTTATGGGCCAGTCCCATATTAAATTTAAACAGGGGTGGCGTCAGCTAGGGGGGGGGGGGCAATCTGTCGAGGAAAAATTATGAAATTTTCAGTTTTTTTTCCTATTAGCAGCACTTTTTTTCCTTTTACAAATTTCGAGCAATCCAGTTTTTACTTTCTGTATTCAATAGAAGAAAGTATTGGATTCGTAAAACTTGTCGACTTCCGGTTTTCCACGATGTTACACTTTTTGAGAGGTCCAGAACACGTTTTTACCATGACATTTGTAGAAAATATCTGTCTGTCTATGTGTGGTAAAAATTTTGTTCCAACTGTATCTCAAGAACTACTGCACAGAATTACATATAAATTTGTATGTAGTTTCCCCATGACATAAGTTAGTGTCCATCAACTTTTGATCCAAATCACTCAATAGGTGGTACAGTCGTACAGCAATTTCTTTCATTTAAGGGAAGGCTACATCTCAGGTTCTATTTTGTATATTTGAACAAAACTTGATATGTGAGAGGGCCATTATAAAACATTAAGCTGATTTAATTTAGGTACATATTGGCAGATAAGTTGTGTGGCTCTGCTGCCATTTTTCTCAAGATTAAGAAGGCTATATCTCAGTTTCTATTGTATAATATTGCAAATAACTTTGTGTATGACAGTGCCGTTATGAAACACTATGTGGAATCAGTTTGATCGCATATAGCTAGATATTTGAGGCTCCTGTGCTTCAAGTTTTCCCGTGAACGGGAAGGCTTTATATTAGATTCTATTCTATCGTATATAATTGCATAAAACTTGGTATATGAGAGAGCCATTTTAAAACACTATGTTGATTCAATTTGGGTGCATATGAGCCAATAGGTGGTGCTGCTGTTACGTAATTTACTCCGTGAACAGGAAGACAACTTCTATTAAAAGGCCACCTCTCTGGATAGAGAGCCAATTTTTTACAGCACGATAGGTGACCTTCTTAGGAACATTTGACTGTATATGTGATCAATGGATACGAAGATTAATTTTTTAAAGAATTTCCTTCATGTACCCTGTACATATTTTATTCTATGGAATGAAAATAGTATACACTCAGAGAAAGGCACGATGATCTCCAAAACCACAAGGAGTATTAACAAATGAAATGGTACAAATATTAACAGTAATGTTATTAATAAAAATATTGCTGTTTTTGACAAATAGTCATATAATAAACTCTCTCTGTACAGTGCCCCCCTGTCGGGCAGGTGGTGTCCCCCCGTCAGGGAATTTCTGGTGCCACTACTGAATTTAAAGGTTTCTTAATGCTGTTTCTTATAGCTATGTTGACAGTGAAGAAAGTTTTTTTGAAAACATATAAATGTATTCAGTAATATTAATTAAAACTTGAATTTGTGAAGTAAAAAGTTAATATAATAAAGAAAAATAAGCTTAAAATGAGTAGTAAAATAAAAATGAAAGTTTAAAGTAAAAAAAAAAAAAAAAAATTATGTTTTTTTGGCGCCCTCATTGATTAATGAGTGGGTGAGGGGGGGGGGCATAAATTGAGTTTTTCTCTATATGAAACTGAGTTTTTTTTATAAAATTTTTGAGTCTTTAAACAGACTTTAGTTATGGCTGCTAGTGTATTTAGTGTGGAGAGACTGACTGCTACAAATTATGGAAACTGGTCAGCTGATGTCATGTATGTCCTTTTGGAATGAGGATGTTGGAGTACTGTTGACGGTAGTGAAAAAGCCCCAAAGGTCGATGTGGAGAAAGGAATCACTTATAGAGACCTCCGAGATTTTAATCAGCGAGCAGGTGCTGCCATCTCAACCAAATACCACAACATGTCCCCAGAGTACCGTAAAGTCATAGGACTAACTGATGCAAAGGAGGCTTGGCAGAGACTAAAACTTTTTTTTGAACCTGACAACCGAAGTCGCCATATGCAGCTAGTTACAGAGTTGTTTTCTTGTAAGATTCTTCCTAACGAGAGCATCAGCTTGTTTTCAGCGAGGTTAACGAGGATCCAGGAGCAGTTAAATGGGATTAAAAGTCCAGTTAAAGAAATCTACATGTCGTTTCAGTTGCTGCGATATCTTCCCGCACAATATAATGGAATTGTGCAAAGTATCTTGCGCTGGAGTGATGAGAAATTTGTGTACAAGGATATTCTCGTTGAACTTATTGCTGAAGAGCCCCGTTTACAAGTATGTGAGCAAGACAAGCAGCACGAATATGAAATTGCTGCTCATACAGTGTTTTCGCTACGGTAGCATTTTTCGCAAAATGCTAAAAGACTTATCCAAAATGCGAAAATGAAATAACATGTTTTTGCTTTTTTGCTAAAGCATCTTACTAAAGACAAATTGAAAAAAAAAAAAAAAAAATCTTCGAAAATATTATAATGAATCTTTCATGGGAAAAAAAATTGCAACCTTGATCAAGAAAAATCCATCGTTTCATGCACATAAGGAAAATCAAATGCTGAACTATGCATAAGAATTGCATACAGGAAATCAATTTTTAAATAAGCATGAGGCATTTGTAAGGTGGTCTAATATGAAAGAAAGAAAAATTATAAATTGTAAACCAAAAAGCTTTCAATAGTAATAAACAAATTTCACTTATATTACTTTTTTTTTATTTTTGTAA
Source organism: Salticus scenicus (assembly GCA_963930645.1). Taxonomy (NCBI): domain Eukaryota; kingdom Metazoa; phylum Arthropoda; class Arachnida; order Araneae; family Salticidae; genus Salticus; species Salticus scenicus. The sequence continues at coordinate 167,994,032 of OZ005657.1, forward strand.
GTTATGTTTTTATTTTCAGGTACAGTATAAGCTTAATGTAGTTTTACGTGCCATAGTGATAATTATATCTCCAGAAAAATAGTATAATTTGTATATAAGATGTTCATATTGCTTTAAAAAAGTTTTACAAAATAAAGCAATAATCTAAAAAGTGCAATATTTTTCATGTCTGCCAATAAATGTGTTAAAATATATGCTTGTACTATATTCGAATTGATCTGGTTACAGTGCTAAGTTTAATTATTAATTAATTTTTTGTTTTTTATTTCAATTAAAAAAAAATTTTATCTTCTGTGTATAACTCTTTAAAGACCTGATTAAAAACTTTTAAGTTTAATTTACAAATGAAAATCAAACATGTCGAGGTGTTTAGAATAATGTGTAAACTGATATTCATCTTTTTCTACTGCTTCTGGCATTTTCACATTTTGCTAAAGCTTTTTTTTTTCTGATTTTAGCTTTTTTGCTAAAGAAAATTTTTACTCAGCTTAAACCCTGTGCTCATAGCACACAGTATCAACATAAACCTAGAAAGCAAGTAGTCTGTTACAAGTGTAAGCAGCGTGGCCATATTCGTCCTCAGTTTCCGGAGGTGTCGCCTGCCTATACCCTAAAGGAGTCCTCAACTAGTAATTCTAATCCTGTTCAGAGAACTTTGACGTCTACTAGAAGCTCCAGACCAAGGACTTTGACTCCCATGAGAAGTTCTAATCAGAGAGCATCCTCAGCTTCGTCAAGAGGTTCCAGTCCAGGTGCCAAAAACTGAAACCAAAGGACTCAGTTTTCTAGGGGTAATGTAGCTAAGAAAAATCTGCATAAATCTAAATATATGGCTGGTACAGGTAAAAATGTTTTTTATATTCAGGCTTGTATGAGTGAGGTAAGCGAAGTGTTGAATACTTGGGTCTTCGACACCGCTGCTTCCCATCACTTCAGTGGAAATAAGGAAATTTTTGAAAAGTTTACTCCTTTTTCTGATAAAATGTCGGTTGCTATAAAGGATCAGTTTTTTCCCATTGAAGGGAAGGGTCTACTTAAGCTCAGATTTGGTCGATGTGAGTTTTATTTTGCTGACGTTATGTATTCACCTTCTTTGAAACATAACCTTATTTCTGGTCCAAGGTTAGACAGAAAGGGTTTAAAGTTTGAAGGTGGCAGAGGTGAAATAAGGGTCAAGCAAGATTTGAAAATTATTTTTCGTGCTAAATTAAAAGATGGTGTTTATGTTTTAAATCCTACAATGCCTAAAAGAAAAAATCCAATGCTGGTGCATTAATTACTCAGAAAGTTGATGAATGTTTAATGCATAGTAGACTTGCACATGTAAGTCCAGCTGTGATTGAAGATACAATTCGTAAGAATGGCGTTGAGGGATTGTCAGGGTTTGAAAGGTTTAAATTAAATTGTGAAGTTTGTAACCTAAATAAGCAAAGACGTGTTTCTTTTAAAGCTACTAATTTTATAAGATCTAAAAATCCTAATGATTTGATTTATATGGATATCTGGGGCCCTACAAAAGACGTAGGCAGAAATGGGGGAAAATACTTTTTGTCAATAATTGATGATTTCTCTAGGAAAACACCAGTCTTTCCTAGATGAATCTTTCCTAGAACATCAGTCTTTCCTATACGTGAGAAGACTGAGGTGTTCAGGATTTTTTATAACTATGTAGCATGTGATGAACGTTTTACTGAGTGCAAAGTGAAAAACATTCAGACCGACAATGGTACCGAATTTGTAAATAATAATTTTGAACGCTTTTGCACAGAAAAAGGTATAAAGCATGAAGTTACAAATACGTACTCTCCTGAGCGAAACGGTGTGGCTGAGAGGTTTAATGAAACTGCTTTGAATGGTACCAGTTATCTGCTTGCTGATAGTAATCTTGGTAAGGAGTTTTGGCCAGATGCACTTTAACGTTTACATATGTTTGGAATAGAATTTGCCATAAGGGTCAAAGTAAAACCCCTTTCGAGTTATATGGCGGTTACAAGCCATCCATAAACCATTTAAAACCTTTTAGTTCTGTAGGCTATGTTGGAGTTCCTCATCAGTTAAGATCTGAACTTGATCCTAAAGTCCAAAAAGGTATAATGATAGGCTATGTGTTTCGTACAAAAGGGTACAGGATTTTCTTTCCAGATACTGGTAAAGTTGTAGAAACAATAAATGTTAACTTTAATGAAGAACCACTTGATGAACCAACATGCAGTGGAGCATTGCTGGGTTATGAATCAGAGTCTAGTGGTCACGTCAGTGATACGAGTGTAGAGTCGACACATGACATTTATGTTTCCTCCCCGTATTTCGCAGATGATGACTCGGACGACGATTTACATTTGATCCACGAAGCCCATGCTAGGAAAACCAGTGGTTCAACTCAAACTTCACAATTAAAATCTATGAAATGGGAACATAGAACTAAAACCAGATCTGACAACTCACGCACGGACATATATTACTATAAAATGGGCTCAAAAACTAGACTGAGATCTTTAAACGACGTGGAAACATACTGTAAGACTAATAACAAACTTTGACCCAACACTTTTTGATTTTTCAGGCAAAAATAAATATCAGGGAATTGTATCAGATCAAACACATGCGGCCTCTACAAGTTTAACGACCTCACATGTATGACTAGACATTCAAATCCCAAAGACTTATAATCAGGTTTTAAAATCCCCACAAAAGGACTTATGGCTAAACGTAATGAACGAGGAGTTGAGTGTCATTGAACAACGTAAAGTGTGGAGTTTGTGTCCACTTCCTTCAAATCGCACACCTGTTGGCTGTAGGTGGGTTTTTGCACTGAAACATGACGAGAGAGGAGAAATCATAAGATACAAAGCCCGTCTTGTTGCGCAAGGCTTTAAACAAGTCAAAGGCATTTCGTTTGACGAGACTTTTAGTCCGGTCATAAACTTTGGCCTTATTAGATTTTTCTTCTCCATCCTTGTTGCAAGCAAAATTGTCACTCCGTACAACCTCGGGTATGCTATGCCTTGCAAAAATTGACTTCATATGGTTTATGACAACTGAAGAAGAAAGATTTTCTAGTTTCGCCACAATTAATGATGATTATTTCAAATGATGATGATCATTCTGATGATTATTTCAAAAAATCTTGAATAATAATCAGCAATGATTACATACCAGTGTCCTTTTAGTTTTAGTAAATCGACTCCAACGACTTGCCATGGTCTCTCTGGAAGGTTGCTTGGAATTAGAGGTTCTTTATGATGGCTCTGATATTGAATACACTTCGCACAATTTTTAATTAATGTTTCAATATCCTTGGATATGCCTGGCACCAGACTGATTGTTGAGCTCTGGCACGGCATTTGGTTATTCTTTGGTGTCCATCATAAATTCGATCTAAAATTTCCCTTTGAAGCTTTTCAGGAATTACGATTATTGCATCTTTAAACAAAATCCTATTTTGAAGAGATAAGGAATGTCTACACTAAGTGACAAAAAAAAAAAAAAAAAAAAAAGCTGCACTGCAGAAAAGATGACTTATACCTTTTTTTATTTGTAATAACTTTAAAATTAATGGTTGGAACAAATAAAACTGTCATGTTTGCATAACACCAAATGGCTGAAATGATACCCATGTACTTTTTCGATTTAATAATTCGCTTTATTACACTCTACGAAGTATTTTATAAAAATCTACATAAAATTTTCTTTCTAAACATAATGCAATAACCATACACTTTGTACTCTATTATGATTTATTATATGAAATAAACAAGTAATATTTTAATATATGAAATAAAACTATTTATTTGTTAGATCTAAGCAATTTTTTAATAAAAATATGTATTCTGCATTGGGTTAATTCCATCTTTATATGGAATTACTGCTGTAATGCAGAGTGGCATAGCATTATACCGTTTTTTGATATAAATCTAAAAAATTTCACTGTGCTAAACATAGTAAATAACTTTTCTAGTTCTTGCAATGTTGTAGGCTGAAAATTTTGAATCCTCTTTTCTCTTCCCACGCCTTTTTATGACTAAACATTTTGGAGCAAATTGAGAATAGGACTGTTTTCAAGTCTAATAAAGAAGAAATTCTACGATATTCTTCGTGGGATTTAACTTAGAGTGAAAATTATATTATTACTTACAGAATTATAGGTGCTCATGGTAATGGATAGGTAATTTAAACAATTTGATTCAAATTGACGTACCACAGACACCATACAGCAAAGTGCATTAACATCATGAAATGCTGCTTGAAGGAAAGTCTGAAATACATCCAAAATAGTTGGCTAGGCGACGCTTTTATTATCAGCGTGTTTTATTTTGAGTTAATTGATTCATTGAGCTTAAATTTGCCCGATTCCTTGAAAAATTGTGCACCTCCGTACTATAATGTACAGAAAAAATGTCTCTGTTTTAAGAGTGTGATTTTCATTAAGTCTGTTACATTTTCGTCCTCATTCTAGCTTTTTTCAGCTGCTCGAAATAAAGAAAACTTGATTCATCAGAGAAAAACAGTTCAGCCTAATAATTAACTGATAAGGTTTTTAAATTTTTGGTTAACTAAAATATTGTTTTTTCTAATTCTTTTCCTTAATAATGGCTTTTTTCACAGATATTCTGTTCTTTAGTCTGCTTTGTTTAATTGTTCCCGCATTGTTTTTGAAGAAAGTAATTTACTATACACCTTTTTAACTTGCGGTTATCTTGCTTGGATGAGCAACATGGCCGCATAAAGCCAAATTTCCATTTTAAACGGCCAAAAAATTTTATGTTTTGCTAAAAACCATTTTACCAATATTTCTTTAACATTTAATTATTTTGTCATCTCCTGTATTAAAATATTTTTTGATTTTCATCCAAAAATTAATACTTTTTGTCATCGTTAACTGCCTTATTCTTACCATTTTTGAAATAATTTCCAAAATTACAGTTTTTCTGTCAATTGCATCTTATTTTTAACACTGGACTCAATGCTAAAGTATAAGTGGAAGACAACATAATAAAATCTGTTTGAAAATTTACTTTTTAAACGATAAAATTGGCAGTTGTAGAAGGTAAAAAGGAAAATATTCAAGTGCGGCTTTTTTTTGTTGCTTAGTGTATGTTCCCAGAATCTTTGGAGTGTGACTGGAATTTCATTTTTAGAAAGCCACCCACTTTCACAATATTTAATAAGCATCTTGCAAATGAGGTCTTCACTTTGCAACTGTATTATTTTATGCAATCTCTTGTCGGTTGCATTGCAGGAGGAGAATCAATAATATTTTGGACATATACAGCTATTTTTTCAGCTAATTCTTCATCTCCCTTTTCTGTCAAAGGACTTTGAGACAAAGTGTTGGCTGTAACAAGCTCTTTTCCAGGTTTATGTGAAATTGCATAATCATATCTCATCAGCCTGAGTTTCATTCTTTGTAAATGAGGAGTTAGCATATCTAAAGGTTTTGGCATAAAAAACGGTACTAACGGCTTATGGTCAGTTTCTATATGTACTTTTTTGCCTAATATATAGTCTCTGAATCTATCACAAGACCACACTATGGCCAAGGCTTCTTTTTCAATTTGAGTGTAGCGCTTTTCTGTTTCTGATAGGGTTCTAGAAGCATAACAAATTGGTAATTTATAACCATTTTCCATGTGGTACAAAACTGCACCAAGACCATAAGATGACACATCACATGATATATAAATATCCTTTTCAAGGCTGAACATTGATAATACGTGTGTTTGGCACAGTTCTTTCTTAATTTTCTGAAAGGAAGCCTCTTGAGCTGGCCCCCATATCCACTCACTATTATGTTTCAATAATTCATAGAGTGGATTAGCTACATCAGCCATTCGTGGAATAAACTTGTTCAAAAATCCACTCATGCCTAAAAATCTTTTTAATTTTTTCACCAAATCAGGTCTAGACAGGTTTGCTATAGCTTCAGTTTTCTTTGGATCTGGTTTGATGCCTCCCTTCAATATTGTATGCCCAAGAAATTTCACTTCTTTAACTTTAAATTGGCATTTTTCTTTGTTAAGGGTCCACCCTGCAGCTTGCTTAAACTTCTCTCAAACGCTGATCATGTTCCTCTACAGTAGCTTCAAAAATTACAAATTCATCCATTAGTCCTACAATGCCTGGAGCATCTGGAACTGTTTCACGAATTCTTTTCCAGGGCTTGCATTCCCCCTAAAATTCCTAAATATTTTAATCATTCCTAAAATTCTCCTACATTTCTTCCATTAAGCCTAAAAAAAAATGCATCCAAGGCTAAACTAGATCTGCTACTCCCACCCGGTTCATATTGAATGCTCTTGTATTGTGTTTACTGCTTATGCATGCACGTGCAGATTATTTTATTATTGTATTAATTCTTAGCGTTGTTGCATTGAATGATTTTATACTAAATCTCAGTATATGGTTTCATTTCATTTGCATCCTTACCATGGTTAAAAGTAAAACGAAATTTCAAGACTCGTGGTAGGAAAAAGAATTTGACAGTGTTTTAACATTAATAACAGCCATCTACACTGTGTTCTTTGGCAGTAATTGCATATACACACAAATATTTTCAATCTTTGCTGCAAATGTTCCTTCCCAGTCGGGTGTTTAACATATGACACATCTTTTAAATTCTTTCTGCGGGCAGGAGTATCATACCAAACTATCATACCATTCTATTTAGGTATGATATGCTCGTCCAGAGAAATAATTTAAAGGCTGTATCATATATAACATGCTCATCCCAAAAGAGTTATACATACAAGACATGTCATAGAACGCATAAAAATTTTAAGCCACTAGAGATATCAAGTAAAGGGTTTCATTGAACCAAGTACTGAAAATGCAGAAAGCATGATTTACATAAAATAAAATTTATTTTATAAATATAGATTTATTTTTATAGATTATTTAAATTTTGATGGAGTAAGGGCTCTTAAATTTGTCTGGCTCAACCTGAATATACAAAACAACACACATTTCTAATTTTAACATGTCAATTATTACCCATTACAGATTAAAAGTTTTACAATATCATAGGTTTTCCCTAAAATTTTGAAAAAAAATTCATAAAATTCCTCCCTAAAACTTTGAGAAGCCCTAATACTAGGCCTGCTTTTCTGAAAAACTTCTGGAGCGGATTTAATTCTGAAGGGCAAACATTTAAATCTATATCTTCCAAAAGGAGTAATGAAAGTAGTCACTTTAGATGATTCTGTGTCTAAGGGAACTTGCCAGAACCCAGAATTGGCATCGATGATGCTAAAAACCTGTGCAAAAATCAAATTGGCTAAGAGTGTAATCTACTGATGTCATCGGGAAATATTCTCTTTCGATATTATCATTCAACTTTCACAAGTCTACACAAATTCTTATTTCACCTGATTTCTTTGGGACCAAAACCACTGGAGCACACCAATCGGTTGGTTCATCAGCAGCTTTGATAACACCTTGTTCAATCATACTATTTAAAGCTTATCGCAGTTTACTCTTTAAAGGTAAAGGAACCTTATGTGGAACTGCTAAAACATACGGTTTAGCTCCTGGCTTCAACTTAATATGATATGCTTTCTGAATTTTCCCGACTCCCTTAGACAATTTGGAAAACTCTTTATATCAGGGCTGCCACCCTCTCGGAGTGCTAAAGTGTAGTTAAAAAACAAGAAAAAGTGTAGTTTTAAGCTACAAAGTGTAGTCGCTAAAAAATAAGAAAATGCTTAAAATATAAATAAGTATAAAATCTTTTGTTTACATTAAAACTTACTTTCTGAAATTTATTGACTTTCAATTTCAATAATCCAACATACAAAAATAATACATCGGCTTGTTACAATATAACACGTACAATCAAAAAGTCCACCATGATTTATGCGAAAATTGCTGTTACATATTGTACAATAATACGCCTGATGGGGTGATGAATCTACAGATCGCAAACATGGCCATTTAGCAGAATACTCCGATAGAAATTTTTGATCAGGAACTTTTTTCTTCTTAAAGACATTAAATAAAGAAAAAATACAGTCACAAATAAACTCATCTCACAATCAGTCACAAATAATATCATCTTTTTTTTTTTTCTTCTTCTTTGGATTATCACCATCATCGCTCATTTTAACTTAAAATACTATTAAATAAAAAACTAAACAAATTTGTCCACTTTTAAGTAAAAAAAATTAAATAAATGCAGAAATAAGAGTCCAGCCGATAACAAACACACAATACCGAAAAATGAAAGTAAACAGATTAGACCTCTAGCTATAGAAAAAGGACTTCTCCAAACATCCAATCACCACACGTTACTGATGCGCACGTACACAGTCACGCTATCGTCATAGTTTATGAGAAAGAAATGAAACAACCTACCAACCTCCGGAGTTTTCAAGCTACTTCATCCATAACCGTGATTTGCAGATATGGTGCAAAATCCATAGAATAATAATAAAGGAAGAAGTACTCGTATATGTTCTGGTTTGGTTTGTAAAATCCAGGAATACCAAGTATAGAGTAGTAATTATGCTTCAATCTGATTGGTTGGCAAGAAATTTGAATCGTCTTGTCTCTCTGTCAATCAGTCAGCACCCACAACAAATAGTGATAAATGTGCCGATGATGGGTGCCCTACTTTAAGGTAATAAGCAGAAGGAGCAGCTTTCGCTGGCATTTCACTAGAAGGGGTTTGTAAGCATTAGAGTATTGGTGTGCTCCTTCTTCCTTTATTATTATTCTATGGCGAAATCAGAGTTCGCTCATTATAAACAAGATAACGACGAGGAAAAGAAAAGTGTAGCTTTAAATATGCAATGCGTAGAGTGTAGCAGAAGCAGGCTAAAGTGTAGTTACTACGCCAATTGCGTAGTTGTTGGCAGCCCTGTTATATGGATCAAAATTGGAATCTATTTTATTGATTTTCATAACAAGATTTAATTTCTCGCTTGCATTGCAGCTGAGCAAAGGGTGTTGCAACTTATTAATCACAAAAATCTTCTGTTCAATTTCACGATTTTTATTTGACAAATTGCCTTCAAAGGAACCAACTATATTAAGTTTTTTATTTCCTGGACCATATAATGATCTATATAATTTTTCTAATTTTATATTTAATAACTTGTTCTTATAAATTTCATACGGTATAGCAGTAACATCTGCACCCGTATCAATTTTAAATTCAATAGGAATATTTTCAACATGAATTTCTACATTCCACTGCCTTTTCTTTTTGCAATTTGAACTCACTGATTCCTCAATATGGCCTAAACATGAATCCTGTGTGGCATTTTCAATTTCATTAACCTGAAAGTTCGTTTTACTAACTTTCGAATAATGACCGATTTTTTTACATTTATTGCAAATTGCTGTAAGCGCTGGACAGTTTTGTTTTGTATGTTTTGGATATTTACCACATCGAGAACAAAAATTCTGAGTTTTATTTTTGTCTAAAGAACTATCATGTTTATGTTTTAGTTTTGTTTTATAATTCACACCTTTTCCTACAGAACAAATATTAGATGTGGCATGATTAGTAAAGGCTTCTTGTTGTTTCTTAATCGTTTCTGCCTGTCTAGCAACATTAATTGCTTTTTCTATTGTTAGTTCTGTTTCTAACTGCAAACACTCTGACACTTTCTTGTCATGTATACCACACACAGTTCTATCCCTAATCATTTCATCTTGAAATGCAACAGGAAAATCACAAGTTTTAACTAAATTATATAATGCAGTAACGAAATTTTCGACCTTTTCTCCTTCTTCTTGAAAGCGAGAATAAAATTTATACCTTTCATAAATGACATTCTTAGTTGGAATAAAATATTTTTCGAAAGCTTCTTTAACTTTAGCATAATCAGATTTATCAGCTTCCGAAAGTGTAAAAGATGCTAATATTTCTTCTGCTTGCTGGCCCATTAGATAAATTAGAGAATTTACCTGATCTACAGCAGATTTACTTTGGAGGCCAGACGCTGTTCGAAATCTTTCGAATCGTCCTATCCATTTATTCCAGTCTTCGGGGTGAAAATTAAATGGTTCAGGGGCAGGCATTTGATACATGTTAATCAAAATTTACTTAATTTCCAAGCTGCCACCATGTTTTATCATCGACAAACACCATAAAAATGTTGAAAATACGTTAATGAATGTGCATTATGTTGTTTACAGAATCGGAACACGCAACACGAACCCAAACATCCACTCTTCTGTTGCCATACACAAAACAAACTATTTACAAAAATATCAATAGTTAATCGATTACATCACATTTTTTACAATATTTAAGAATACAGTAAATCACGATAAAAATAGTTTCATAATGCAATACAATATATCTGTTTGTCATTATTATTATTTATTCAATAATTTGGCTTTGTCATAATAAAATTAATAAGCTTCAAATAATACTTTACTGAAGTTAATAAAATCTACAATGTTAATACTTTAAAATACTATTAAATGGAAATAGAGTTTAAATTTTTTTTCATCATTTAAAATTAGATTTCTTTTTCAAACTCTGCTACCTATTTCATCTAACGAACAAATTGGTCTTGACTTTTTTTTTCTTTCAGAATGATGTATGGTTTATTTATAGGCAGATTGGATATTGACTGCCAGAATATAACGTATTTTGGCAATATGACAGAAAAAAAAAAAAAAAAAAAAAGACAGAAATTTTGTTAAATTTTAGTGAAATTATAAAAAATTTGGGAATCAGCTTTCAAAATTTTTTTACTAAATTATTACTTAACTGGGCAGTTGGTTCAAACATATCGCGTAGAATTTATCAATTGACTTTTTTAAAGAAAGTGGAAATTTAATTTAATGACTGTGGTAAAAGATAAATTTTATAAATCAAAATACAAAGTTCAATATTCCATCATATATTAGAAACACACAAAAAAGAGCTAAACAATTTAAAAGAAAAAAAAAAACATGTGCCAAAGGCCATCAAAAACTCTCTTTAATATCAATATTTATAACAATGCCCCCTAATGTTAATCATCCAGAAATGTTTAATCAACATAACTTTTCTTAATAAAAACTTTACAATTTGAACAGCATAATTTAAATTTTAAATTATACAGGTTGGCATAATTTTAAGCCATAGATGCTAAGTCATAGCAATATGAGAAATTGCAGAAAATAAATGAGTAATAGCAGCGTTGCTTTTCGGTCATTATACTATTGATTAAAAGACTTGTATATGTAGGAGGGATAGGGAGGAGGTATTTTCTAAATCAGTGTTAAATCGATCTATCTCTATATCGTGATATTAGATGGAAGATAAATAGATTTATAGAATAGCTACATCGCCCAGTACTAATCACGATCACCTACAAAAGTTGAAGCCATAACGTGCATGCCATGACCAAAGAATGCTCCACAACTGCATCAATTTTTAGGTATGGTTACTTACTATTCTCGATCCATACGAAACATTTCGACCATTACTTACCCTTTATGCAAACTTCTGCTCAAACATCAGCAATTTTGCTGGAATAAAGAGAGTGAGCAGGTTTTCATTAAACTTAAGGAAGAGATATCTAGTGACAGAGTGTTAGTACCTTTCAATCCCGAATTACCTGTTACGCTGGCAACAGATGCTAGTCCAGTCGGAGTTGCTGCCATCTTATCACATACCATCGATGATGTAGAAAAGCCAATCGCTTTCACTTCCCAAACAGAAGCTGAAACAAATTACTTTCAACTTGACCGAGAAGCTTTAGCAATCGTATTTGGATTTTCTCATTTTTTTCGATTACCTTTATGGTAGACGCTTCATCCTTATCACTGATAACCAACCCTTATCCAGAATATTTCATAGAAAAGGAAATCTTCCAAAAATGACATCAGCTTGACTGCTGCTCAATGCTTATTATTTAGCTGGATTTGATTACACAGTCAAATTTAGAAAAGGATTGGAAAATCAAAATGTAGATTGTTTATCTAGATCTCCTGTAAATCAGAATTATGCATCAGCAGACACATACATAAACAACGAAGTTCATCAAATATGTGTATCAAATGTTTTTGAAATATCAATTGAAACTCTGACTGCAGATGCTATAATACAGATGACGAAACAGATAACGATCAGGAGTTGTCACAGATCAAACAAGAACTTTAATCAAGTTCCATCAATAGTGATTACATTTTAGATGATAGAATTTTATTTAAGAGTAATCGCATTGTAATACTGAAAAAACTGCAGCCTGAAGTCCTAAAAGAATTACATTCCACACATATTGGAATAACAAAAATTAAACACATTTTAAAAATTAAAAAGGATTGATTTCAAAAATTGTTATATTATTATTTTTTTTTTTAAACACACTGCAGGTATTATAAAATTAATTTTCATTTTCATGATAAAAATAATGCTAGCTACATTGGAATGACAAAACGTAAAATTAAAGACCATATCTCTGAACACCTTGCCGACCTCAAATATAATATACAATCTACTGCATTTTCAAGGACTAACAATATTAAACCTATTAACACTAATTCCATTAATTATCAAAAAATAGCCTCTTATAATTCACACTATTATGCCCTAAAAAGAGAAACCCTTGAAATCTTAACATCTAACAATTCTGTTAACGACATAGAACATAGTATAATTCCACCAGAATGGCAGCACCTGTTTCAACAAACGAAGCGAAGTGAAGGAAAGGATGAAGAAGAGGAGAAAAGTAACCACAGCTGTAGTTTGTCATTTCGAGCTCTGAAGATGGCGTTCGATTGGGACGCCAAAATATATTAGCTCAAACTTTTTAAGGATTTTAAATAAGGTATATTTAATATAATAATTTTTTTTAAATTAAACAGTTAGCTCGACGTTACTGTACATGGAAGAATATCGACAAGGACATAGAAAACTTAGTGAAATCTTGCCAAGATTGTTCGGCAGTGAGACATAATCCTGCAAAGGCACCCCTTCATCACTCGGATTTACCAATTAACAATTGGGATAGAATTCATATCAATTACGCTGGTCCCTTCCAAGGGTTTTATTACCTACTAGAGTTGTACCGAGTACTCGTTATATACTCGGTACTTGTCCTACTCGGCCAGTTTGCCGAGTACTCGGTACTCGGCCAAATATGGACTAAGTATTCGGCCAATACCGAGTAGTTGTAAGAATTTCATTATTTTTATGTATTATTGAAAGAAATGTATTCATAAGAGTTGTTTATTAATAACTAAACTAAAAAATATGAAAATATAAACATAGTCATTAAACTTTTGCTGCAAACAGCTTTCTGCAGGAGCAAGCAGATTGTCATCAAACTCTGTATAGAGACGATTCATGATATGAGCTTATCCATTTTAGTTACAAGAATTTGAGTATAACCATCTTGTATGCGTGTATAATAGACATTTTTTTTTTTTTTTTTTTTTTAATAAAAACTTATTGTATCTATAAAACAGACAAAAATAAAATATTTTAGAAAAAAGAACCCTTATATAATACTAATATAGTAAATAAAATTTTAGTTACATATTTGTTCAAATAAATGTAAGACACTTTTAAAACTGTAAGAAAAGATTGGTTTTTAATTTAAAAAATAATAATTATGAAAAAGGTAAATACACTAAAATGTTATTAAAAATATATTTTAATAATCAAAAATGTTGTTTTTCAAATTATAGTCCAAAACCGCCTATCTTTTTTACTCTTCTAGAGTTTGAAGATTAATGAAATCTATCATAATTTTTTTTATTAAAATCACAATCAACTGATTGGAAGAAAATCATATTTTAATGAAATTTTATTTTTCCGACTGAGTGAAAATAATGCCTGGACCGAGAGTCGAATCCCGGATCTTTGACTTACAAGGTCAAAGCTCTACCAATTGAGCTATCCAGGCCGACAACCGGTCAGCATTACTCACTCAGACAACCTTCAGGCAGAAACATCTGGTCTATCATTTAGATAGCTCGACAGAAATAAGCCGCAGGTAAAGGAAAACACCATTAAACAATGGGAAAAAGTGTAATGGTGTTAACACCATTAATGGTAAAACACCATTAAACAATGGTTCTCCCATTGTTTAATGGTGTTTTCCTTTACCTGCGGCTTATTTCTGTCGAGCTATCTAAATGATAGACCAGATGTTTCTACCTAAAGGTTGTCTGAGTGAGTAATGCTGATCGGTTGTCGGCCTGGATAGCTCAATTGGTTATCGGCCTAGATAGCTCAATTGGTAGAGCCTTGACCTTGTAAGTCAAAGATCCGGGGTTCGACTCCCGGTCCAGGCATTATTTTCACTCAGTCGGAAAAATAAAATTTTGTTGAAATCTATCATGTTTGAAATGATAAAATATTTATTTTAATGTTCTCATTTCATATGTGAACTTCATGCATCTTAAATTAAGCCTGAGTGTATAGGAACTTTTATATTCTCTAAGAATTATCTGAGAATGATTCGCATCTGAGAAAGATGATATAATAAAAAAAGAAGTTATCAGTTATTATGGTTTTAATAATCCACTAAGCTGGAAGTATCAAATATAACAATGAACCTAATTGTGTATATACACTACAAAAGTTCTGAAACGTTTCATGAAAACATGCTGTTTGCCATTTAACTTAATTTCGTGTTCAAAAAGCCTTTTTTAAATTTCAAGATGTGCGAAATTCTTCATATCAGGCATGAGAATTTTCCGCGGATCCGCGATTTTCTGCTTTTTGTGATTTCCGTTAATTCCGCGGATTTTTTTTATTTAAATCAAACTCCAATAACAATCAGTTTTCAAACGCTCCACAAAAGACTTTAGATTCTCAATCTTTCTCCATCCAACATATAAATGACAATATTCATTTTAAGCGTGCTTTATCAGATTCTATAAAATATAAAAGAACATAATTATTCAATATTTCTCACTTGTGTACTTTTTTTTTGTCCTGCGCCCGTCCCCCTTTTTCTTTCATCTCTAACCACCGCCGATTAAACATTCTGTGGGAAGCATTTTATTTTTGAATATTTATCCATCCACAACAAAAATGTCAATATTAATTTTAAACTTACTTTATGATATTTTGGAACCCATAAAGAAGTAAAATTGTGTTTAATATTTCTCACTCATGAACTACTTTTTACCCCCCCTTTCCCATTTTCCACCACCAGTCAATGATTAAATGTTGATTGCTAGCTAATGTTTTTTTTTTTTCCTTTTAACACATGTTTTATTGTGTTGATGTGCATTATTCTTTTAGTTTAATTTGTCACTTTTAAAATATTTTGTATAGTTTTTCCCTGTGAGCATTATTTTTCATTTGAAATAAATTTTATGAACACATTTGTATAGTTTTCCTCGCACGCGTTATTTTTCATTTGAAGTTGATTTTATGAACACATGTGTTTCTTCTTTTTTTAATTTTCTGCGCTCTCATGCCTGTCATATGTCAATTATTCTTTCTTACAACTACTCGGTACTCGGCCAAAGTGCTACTCGGTGCAGCACTATTACCTACTTGTTGTGGATGCAAAATCACGTTCGGTAGAAATCAAAATATCACAGAGCTAAAATTATCATGAAATTACACAACGAAATTTTTGCAATGCATGGATATCCACTAGTTATGGTTTCTGATAACACTTCAATTTTTACGAATGAAACATTTAAAAATTTCTGTCGTATGAATGGAATAAAGCAAAAATTTACCGCACCCCAAGACATCCAACAACCAATGGTCTTGCGGAACGTAACGTAACAACACTGAAAGATCGACTAAAAGCAATAGCTACAGAAAATCTTTCCCT
Organism: Salticus scenicus; assembly: GCA_963930645.1. Taxonomy (NCBI): domain Eukaryota; kingdom Metazoa; phylum Arthropoda; class Arachnida; order Araneae; family Salticidae; genus Salticus; species Salticus scenicus. Next base: position 168,009,778 of record OZ005657.1, read on the forward strand.
CCACTTAAAACTTCAAATGATTCTTTTTCGATATTGAACAATGCCTTTAGCAAATGGAAAGTCACCAGCAGAAATGTATCTAAATCACCAAATTCATATTAAACTTGACGCAATGTTTCCATACCCCGAAAAGAAATCTGAACAGAAGATTAGACCTCACACTCGAAAAATCCATGTGGGGGAGAGAGTGAGAGCCAAATTCTTCATAAACAATAAAACTGTATGGAAACTAGGAGTTATAACTAGAAAACGGACATATTTACTATAGTTAAATTAGATGAAGGCAGAGAAATCAAGAGACACATTAATCAACTACAGAAATCAGATGTTCAAAGGGAAAATATAGTATCGCCATCAATCCCACACCAGAAATCCTTCCATAACACAAATCATGACCCTGCATATTACCAAGTTATCAATCCTCAAGGAAATTAGTTGAACACATATCCAGCCACAGATAAATCACAGATTCCTTCAACACCTGTGTGAAGATCTACTAGAATGAGGCATCAACCAGCATACCTACAAGATAAATCTACAAGATATCTTAAGGGTTGACTCAGCACTATTTTTCAAGTGGGGGAGAATTATTGTATCCTCCTTGGTTACCTATTTATATTTCTCCCAAAAGTTGTACTTTTCAAAAAGGAATCTGGCAACATCGATATAACTTAATTCTATTTACATCAACTCGACTACTTCCATGAATAATATTATCAACTGTCAAAATATATCAAATTTTTCTTAAAATTTGTAAATATGTATAATATATTAATGTATGGTGCTAAATGTTGATAAAAGTTCATCATTATAGTCATCAGTATGCGGCAACTCCCCACCACAGTCACAACAATTAGGATATTCATTTTCAAAAGCCTAATCATATTTATTAAATTCTATAGCTACTACATCAAATTATTTCTATCAACAAAGATATTACACAAAATGTATTATTAGGTAAAACATCATCAAGTAAAAATGTACATATTTATGATAGAAATGGATTTCTATTATTCACAAAAAATCCTCCCTGACTTGAATAAATCACAGTATAGGTTGCATAAGCCCTCTAGTGAAGGAACTATACACTAATTATACCAAAATTTATAAAATGTTGTAGAGAGCACTACAGTCTAGGTAGTCAAAGGAACAATATGGTCAGAGGTACACCAACTTCCCCTAAGTGAAACTGAATCTTAGAAACTAATCTTGATGACATATTATACTATTATAAATGGCATATATTTTACCTTTTTTTCAATCAACCCAACAGCATACTTGGCAGCAGGATCTTTCAATAACACAGGTTGCTTTTTTGAGAATAAATATTTGATAAGTATCCCAGTTATAGCAATCACTCCAATTCCAACAAAATATGGTAAAAGCTAAGGAAAGGGGAAAAAAAAAAAGGGGGGGGGGGTTAAAGATATTTGAACAAATACTTTTATTTACTCATTGTTTTTAAAAGTAACAAACAGTTTCAAAAGTAACAGTAATTTTGAAAGCAAGTTTATGTTTAGATGCTCTTTTTTACTGTATTTTTAAGAAATTATGAAAACTCGTAGTAAATATTTTTTCTAATATAACAAATCTCTTTTGTAAATAAATAAATGAATAAAATTAAGTTTCAGTCACTTAAGTAAATTATTTAAGTTATTTTTTAAAAGCAAAATTTACAAAATAAATAAATAATAACATTGGGTCTGACACATCCAACCCTGTTTCACACTAATAGCAAAAAGTTTGAATAACGAATTTTGAATTTTACAAGAATTATAAAATAAAATAAAATAAAATAAAATTATATTGTCCCAAAAGTTTAGACAAAATGGATTAAAATTAGTCAAAATCTCAAAATAAAACAAAACACACATTTTTAAGATCTAGTCGGATTTCATTTTTCTCAACTAATTCATAAATACTATTGTCAATCAAATAAAGAACTCCTGCAGAAATTGTGGTTCAATACTGAACCAATCATATGCAATTGATTACTAGATAAGACGAGAAAAATAATATATACAAAAAAAAAATCATCTCGATAAAATTACGTAACGGATGAGAATGCAGAACAAAATTGTTCATCATAAAGTTTTAAACAATAGAAAAGTTACGATCCAGCAAAAGAAATACTTGAAATTTTTGATACAATAGTAGTACCTACATTTCCAGAAGAATACATCTTTTAAATTAGAAAAAATATCAAATTATAGCACCGGCGGAACTATCTACAAGAATAAAGGTGGTTTGAAAAACAAACATAAACAAAGTAGAAAATCGTGACAATGAAAACGGTTAGTACTTAACTGTCAATCCAACTGTCTTGAGTGGCATATGCCACAAACCATAGATATCGTAATATCATCATCATCAAAACTATTTTTTCAGAGTTCCTAGGAACGGCGGACTATCTATCATCCAGCTTTAATTTAGGTAGAGAGAGAAATGGCAGCCCCCTTGTGTGGCCAACATCATCGAGAATTGTCACGTGACAGTTCTCATTTCTCCTGTGCCCGTGAACTACTCTACGGTATAGAGCAGGCGCACGTAACGTCACTGCGACAGATGTTTCCGCACGTACTTTAGAATTGTAGGCAAAAGGGGGATAAAGCACCAATAGAGAGGCAGATATTTTGCCTACATGCGCAAAAGTTGCAGAATAGCGTCGCTTGTTTATAAACATGCGCCTGCTCTATTGTGTTTAAGCCAAAAGCCGAATCATCGAGGTATTGCGCCCGCGTAGTTTTTGATCTTTCCTCGGTCAGAGCTCTCGGCTGTTGGCGATGAGCCTCTTTCGCCAAGTGTATTGGCGAGGGATATCTATAAACAAATACAGTAGAACCCCTCTTAACCGGCCTCCGTTTAACCGGTTCTCCGCTTTAACCGGGCCGATATTTATTTGAACTATTTTTTTTTTTTTTTCAAATATTATAAACAATAAAAGTTTTCAAAAAGAAACATTGCGTGCAATATCGCACACGCTTTGCACTCAGAAAAGGGACAGGCACAATTTGACCTTGACATTGGAGAAGGAGGCACGTGTTCTACCAATGAAGTGCGGTGATTGGCTGAGTCAGACGATCCCAAGTTGCGAGGGGTGAAAGGAAGGAAATGACTAGAAATGCGACAAAAGGACGAAATCACTTACAGATCATTGTTTGTTCCCGACTAAACGTGTTAAAAGCTGAAAGTTCTTTAAAAAATGGCGAGTTGTGGGAAAAGGAAACGCGTTGTTGTGTCGATGGAATTACGTTTGGAGGCGTCACGGGGGAGGCGTTAAAAAGGATTGATTAGGGTGAAAGCCTATTGCTTTATCTTTTGGTGTTGGTGAAAGCACTGTAGGTGACGGTCATTTCAAAAGAACTTTCTTCGGACACCTTATTGTCAACATTAACAGGACTTGATGGATGTCAAGACGACGATGCAGAAGACGTGGAGCAGTGGCTGGCCGCTGACGCGAATTTACGCATTGTACTCGAATGGACCAAATCAAGCCAAATTTTGGCGAAAAACGCCTTGGCGTAAGGTTGATGAATTACAAAATATGGCAACGTTTAATATTGGGAATCGGAAAAGCGTGCGCGTCTGCAGCGAATGTCTTTACTCATTTTTATTTACCGCATTAATGGGATAGAAAAGGAATTGGCTTCTGCGAGTAAAAAACTAATAATAATTATAATTAATCATATTTATATCAGTAAGTAAGTGTTTTTAAAATATATTTGTATTGTATATATATATATATATATACTGTATAAGTTAAGTATAATGATATATTGATTATTAGTCTGTGGTACAGATTTGTTTTGCATTCTGAAATTGAGCATGTGCAATGATATTGCATTTTCTATATTACTATATTGTCTTGAGGCTGTAAATTTCTTTAAGTTCAAAGCTAGGTTTTGAGTATTATTCGATAAGCATAAATTATATAAATAATGTAAACTGTTTTTTATCTTTTACAGAAATTTAAAGTAATGTAAAGTATTTGTTACATATTTATTAGGAATGAAAACAAAATCATGTGGAACGAAATGTGACTGTACTACGACTGTTTGCAAACAAAAAATTATTTAATTCTTTTTTTGCAGTTTTATCAAAATATTAGAGTAAGAATTGTTTCATTGATCATTTCTTTATTTGCATTGTAATACAGTATATGTGACCTGACTAATTGAGGCCGGATATGTTTGCGAATTTTAGAATTTTGCATATTTTAGTGATTTTGTTAAAAATATTTATAATAAATCCTTATACCGATATAAGTGATACCCAAAAAAAAAAAAAAAAAAAAAAAAAAAACGGATATACTGTAGTAATAGTCTTCGTAAGAATTTAATGTATTTCATTTTACACATTCTCTTACAATTTTTCAAATAGTAAGAGTTGTATACACAAGTTCACAATAGTAGATAGTTTCGAGACCTTAAAATTTCGTTTATTTTTTTATTGCTGTTTGTATAATAGTGCTAATTTCTTGTTATGTAACACAACTTTGTTTTTCTGAAATTTCAAATACTTAACTGATTTTCTAACTATTCCTTGGCTGAAAGTGAATATAGAGTTCCCATGGGTCACGAGTTTCATTACTATTTTGTCTTTTATGTCACAAGCTATGTTATGTCTTATGTTGTGAGTTTTTTTTTTTTTTTTTTTTTTTTTTTTTTGGTCACAAATCAAATTTTGTGACCGGAATTTTCTAAAAATACATCTGAAAAAGTCAGGTAATTTTATTCTTGAAATTGAGTGGGAACCCTGAATATTTCTTCTTTGCAATCTGATTCTGTAACTGGCAGTGATGGTGTGTAAATTTTCTTTAATGATCTTAGGATTTTTTTGCAATTACTATTTCAGTAACTGTTAGGGAAAACCTTGTAAATTATAAATTCAGAAATATCTTTTGTAATTTACTGGTATTTTAGATTTACTTCAGATGGAAATATATAATTTTTTATAAATTATGTAATATATAATCGTAAAATAATTTATATGCTATTGAATCTCTTATACTTTATTTATTTAACTTCAGGAATTTTAAAGTAGAGTCACAATCAGCCCTATGTATCTGGATCGCTTGTTTCTGGGAACTAGGGCATAGTTACAATTTCAGTACATTTGTTATTTCATTACCTGTGATCATTTGTTCACTAGTGAAATTTTCGGTTGTCTTCAATAACAACCTCATATCAAATACTAACTCTATTTCATATGGCAGTTTCTAGGATTCAGTGGCGGATTTAAGGAGGGGGGGGGGGCTAGGGGGCTGAAGCCACCCCCTTTCCCCCCCCCCCCCCCCCTGACTGACTGACATTCACAATTGAATATTGCAATTGTAAATTTTGTATTGGTCTAGCATAACACTTTGAAAAATCTTAGCCCCCCCCCCCCCCCAAAAGTCAAGTTCTGGATCCGCCACTGCTAGGATTTCTTTTTTCTTTTGGTCATTAACTTTGTCATCGAATTTTTCTTTAAAATATATTTGTTTACATTCAAAAATGTTGTCTACATTTAAGGATTTGAGGTTTTTCTCCAAATGTTCTGTACTATATCTAGGTGTTCTTACACCAATTTGTAGGATTTGAATTAAAAAGATATATATAGTCGGCATGCGACAGTTCCGATAACCATTTCTTATTTAATTTAAATAAAGGTAATATTTTCTAAAAATGTATATGTGTATTATTTTCGTTCTTATTTTATTGATTTTTTATTTTAATGCAATACTGATTATATGCTTTTTTTTTTTTAGGTCAGAGTTGTGTGTAAATACTATTCTTTTGGCCAGCTGGCTGCATTTTTCAAGGCACTAAATAATAATGGTGCTTTTTGTGTCTTGAAAATGTATGCTTGCTAGCAGTTTGATTTTTCACTTCATGCAAGTAAAGTTCAGATTACCAATTTAAATTTTAAAGAATTTAATACAGGTATTTTTTTTAATCATTTATCTTGTATCCATTTAAACTATATACTGTATAATTTAAGCATGTTTGTTGCATATGTTGTCCATAAAGTAATTTAATCTTTTTGCTTTTCTAAAGTTATGAAATTATTATTTTAAATAATGAGTACTTTTATTATCTGTTATTAAAAAAAAAAAAAAAAAAAAACATCTAGGAATGTGTAAATAATACCTTTATTTACAAACATATGATTGTAAAATTTACAACATAAACATTTAAATATAGACCCAATTTTTTTTCTTCTGGATATATTTTTTTTTTTTTTTTGTTAATGTTACTTTAGAATTTTTTTTTTTAACAAGGTTGCAAAGAAAAAAAAACATGCTATAATTCTTGTGATTTTTAAAATAATACTAGTTAATACCCGTCAAAATATGACGGATGGTGTTCAACTGAGATTTTTTCACAGTATAAAGTTTAAAATACCCTTGCTTTAATATTTCGCATTACTCTTAACCAGTTTAAAACACTCTGTTTTAATCAATTATCTTTTGGTTGGAGGGAGGAGGGATAATTTTATGAAATTTGAAATTTAAATATACAAAATCTAAGCATACTCCACTTAATAAAAACAAAATCCTAATGTTTTCCTAATTTTATTCTAAATATGGCCAAAAGAATGTTAGGAGTGATTAAAAGAAAGACGGAATTTATATAAATTATCGAAAGAATCAATATTTCTTAATGAGATGGTAACAATATTTGTGATTAGTGCTGCACCGAGTAGCACTTTGGCCAAGTACCGAATACTCGGCCATTTTCTACTCGCCCGAGTACCGAGTAGTTGTAAGAAAGAATAATTGATGTACAAATGAAGAATTTTGCACATCTTGAAATTAAAAAAAGTCCTTTTGAACACAAAATTAAGTTAAATGGCAAACAGCTTGTTTTCATGAAATGTTTCAGAACTTTAGTAGTGTATATATACACAATTAGGTTCATTGTTATATTTGATACTTCCTATTTAGTGGATTCTCAAAGCTATAATAACTGATAACTTCATTCTTTATTATATCTTCCCAGTATATCTTCTCTTCTCTCTGCATCTATATATATTCTCAGATGCAAATCAGTCTAAGATAATTCTTAGATAATATAAAAGTTCCTATACACTCAGGCTTAATTTAAGATGCATGAAATTTACATATGAAATGAGAACATTAAAATAAATATTTTTCATTTTAAGCATGATAGACTTCATTAATCTTCCAATTATATAAGAGTAAAAATTATAGGTGGTTTTGGGCCATAATTTGCAAAACAACAAATTTGATTATTAAAATATACTTTTAAAAACATTTTAGTGTATTAATCTTTTCTTGCACTTTTAAAAGTGTCTTACTTTTATTTGCACAAATATGTAACTAAAGTTCACTTCAGAAAATTTTGGAGTGGAAGGCTGATTTTTTATACCAATTAAGTGAAAAATACCAGAGCCGGTAATCGAACCCGGGCTGATTACCAGCTAGGCATTTCTCATATAGGGTGAAGCGATCCCATGCGAAATCAACCAAAAAATTTCAATTTTTAACCTGACCACCTAAGATATCTATGAAACTTGCAGGAATCATTCTCCTTGATGATATAAATGAGAATATATTTTTAGAAATTTTTTCTCTTTCAATTTTTTTTAAATTAATTTTTTAAATTTCGAAAAATCAGCATTTTTTAGCTTGTGTAAGCATTTTCAATCTCAAATTTCTCAAGTTCTATAAGGGATAGAGAAGTTTATGACCCATCATTTTAAAGAGTATTTTCCAAGGTTTAATTTGATATGCAACATCATTATGTTAGGCAAAAATTTTAAAAATTATTAAATTAAAAAAAATTTTAAGATAGTGTTTTTTGAAAAATTTTAAAAAAATGTTTTTGGTTATACTGAAAGCTATATAACCTGAAACTTAAAGAATGGGATCAGAAGTTATTACAAAAAACTTAGTTATTCTACATGTTAAATTGTATTATAATTACAGTTGAATCTCGAAAATCCAGATTTGGCGGGACCAGATTTTAGAGATTTATTGAAAACTAATTTTTTGTGATAGTATAATAACATACAAACTGTAATTTTATGTTAATGAAAATAAACAACAAATCAAATTGGTTAATTAAAATATAATAAATCACTTATGTTAAATTAAACAGATATATTACACTAAAATATAATAAACAACTGATAATGCCTGCTAATAGAGGTCAAGACTCACGGTCGCCACTTGCCACGTGGCGAATTAATTTGAAAAAGTGGCGATAAAAAAACCATAACAATCGGTTTAGAATAATACTTACAACAAAATATTAGAAAGATGTAAAATAATCAAAGCAATTACTTATTTCAAAAAATTATTTGACTGATATGGAACCAACGAAATAATTGATTATTATTTAACTCGTTACATGAAAGCTGGTGAAAATATTTCACTGCTTCGTTCCAACGAATAATCTGATTTCTGTCTGTGTTTTATTGGCAGATTGCCAAAGATATCACTCTCTCTCTCTCATTTTTTGCATGCAGAGAGATAAAATTAAAGTGTTAATATTAGGGATGGACCGGATATCTGGAAAATATCCGGTATCCGGCTGATTTTTCAATATCCGAAATATCGGATATCCGGATCAAAATCACCGGATATCCGTTTTTTTAATATTTGCTTTTTTTCTTGTTTTCTTTCATAAAGATATGGTGAGAAATGCGAGAAGCAACTTTTCTCCCTCCGTTTGCGGGGAAACTTCAAAAAATAGCTTCTTAAATCACGTCACTAATCAGTAATATCATAAAATTACACATTTGTGTCTCCGTTAGTTTGACTCGGCATTGCTGAGCGAGCAAGCACGTCAGTCAGGAGATCTGCCTTTATAGATGTAGATTCCTGCAATTCATTTCTTTTCATTAAAAACAAGTATGTTGTGGAAATCATAAGACTTTCTTCTATATTTTCCTATATAAATTCACTAAGGGCAAATAATTTATTAAAATTATTATTTATTAAAATTATCTAACATGATAAATACAAATAATTTTCATTTTAGAAAAAACTGACATTAAATATTCAAAGAACGACAGTTTTATTGTGTACTAGCAGTCTTTGCCCGGTTCGCTGGTCATTATATATTTAAGGAAACTCTTTTCTATATCGCTTTATTAAAAAAAGAATTAAAAAATACTGAAATCGCTCAAAAGCTCTTCTTGTGTTCCCGATGCCAGGTTGACATAAATTAGTGCCTATCAACAGTTGGTGTCAACCAATCAGCAGGTGGCGCTGCTATGCAGCAACTTCCACAGTTTGAAAAAAGGCAATATCTCAGGAACTACTGTGCAAAATTGCATAAAAATTTACATGTGGATGCACCTTGACATAAGTTACAGCGGATCAACTTTTGGAACTAGTTGCTCAGTAGGCAGCGCTCCTATACAGCGATTTCCTCAGCTAAAGGGAAGATTAAATTTCAGGTTCTAATGTGTATAATCAAACAATACTTGACATGTGAGAAAGCCTTTATGAGACATTACACCGATTCAATCTGGATGTATATCTACCAATATTTTGCGCTGCTATAGTGCAGTTTTTTTCCAGAGAACGGGAATGCATGCTTCATCTTCTATGGCATTTAGCTGTACGAAACTTCATACATGAGATAACCAGTATGAAAACGTTTTTTTAAGGTGTTAGTTAAACTGTGTTTCTTTGATTATTTAGTATTAGTTTTCTCCAAGATAAAAAATCGCTTGCATTCATCATGGTAGATAATTTTAATAAATAATAATCTTTGTAGTTTATTTTAACTGAGTGAATTTATATAGGAAAATATAGAAGAAAGTTTTGTGGTGGTCACAACATACTAGTTTTACTTTCTCTTACCCATGTAAATGGTAGAGAAGTAATGTTTTGGGGTCAAATTTTTTAAGTCGAGTTTTTTTTAATTTTTTTTATTTACACGATTTAAGGTCCCCTGAATCCAAAATTCCTATTTTTAACGGTTGGTCTGTGTGTCTGTGCGTGTGTCTATCATCAGCATATCTCAAGAACAAATAATAGCAGAAAGTTCAAACATGGTATTATAAAATTTTATGACATAGGGATTCCACACTAAATCTTTCATGAAGATCAAACAAATGATTCGTATACAGGGACACCCAAGAGAATTCAAGTACATTGCGTCTATGGGGGAAATTAAGTATGTGCTAATTTTCGTCAAGGTGCATCTACATGTAAATTTATATGCAATTCTGTGCAGTAAATCCTTAGCTACAGCCTTCCCTTAAATTACGGAAATCGCTGTACAGCAGCACCACCTGTTGGACGATAAGTATTCTAATTGAACTGGTATTAGGTCTCATAATGGCCTTCTTACATATTAAATTTTATTTGATTGTACGCAATAGAACCTGAGATATAGCCTTGCCCTTAAATTGCAGAAATCACGGTATAGCAGCGCCACCTGTTGAACGGTTGACAACAAAAGTTGGCAGGCACTAATTTAGGTCAAGTTGCATCTGCGTATGAAACTGTCTGCATTTATCTGCAGTAGTTCCTGATATATAACCTTCCTTTAAATTGCAGATATCACTGTATAGCAGCGCCACCTGTTAGCTGATAAGGATTCAAATTGCACCAGCATAATGACTTACAATGGCCTTCTTACATATTTGTTTTGTTTGTTTATACGAAATAGATCCTGAGATATATAGCCTCCCCTTAAATTGAGGAAATCGTGGTATAGCAGTGCCACCTTTTGAGCAGTTGACACCAAATATTTATTGGCACTAAATTAGGCCAAGTTGCATCTGCATATAAATTTATATGTGATTTTAAGCAGTAGTTCCGGAGATACAGTTGCCACAAAATTTTTGTTCTCTCTCTCTCTCACACACACAGACGGACAAACATTTTCTAAAAATGATCAAATCGTATTCTAGGCCTTTCAAAACGTGTAAATCCATCGAAAACGAAAGTCAAAAATTTTTACGGATCCAATACTTTCTTCTATTGAATAGAGAATAACGTAATAAAATAAAATAACTCTGTTATGGCTTTATTATCCCAATGATATTTACAATTTTACTTTATTCTGTATGTATATATAGAAAAAGTATTGGATTCGTGAAAATTTTCGTACTCCAGTTTTCAATGGATTTACACGTTTTGGGATGTCCTGAACACGATTTGACTGTTTTTAGAAAATGTCTGTCTGTCTGTCAGTTTGTGTGTGTGTGCATCACAAATTTTGTGGACGCTGTAACTCAATAAACGAAAAACTCAATAACTCAATAAACGAGCCAATAAACGAAATTTAACCAAACTTGGTATTAAGTTGAACGCTGACATAAACTGGTACTGATTAGATTTGTGGAACAATTGCTCAATAGGTGGTGCTGTGATCGCATTTTTTCTAAATTTTTAACATGCCAGTATGGGACAAAATCTTGTATAAATGTACTTAATGAGAGTTATTTTAAATGTGTGATTGTAAAATTAATATGAATTATTTATAATAGTAATAGTTAACATGAAAAAAAAAATTGTGCATGTTGCAGCATAGCTTCACCCTCTGGAAGGGGGGGGGGAGTAAATTTTCAATATGAGTGTTTTGTTTCGAAAGACTTCGTCATTACCTTTAAAATAAATGGTTTAAGTATAGATCTGTGATAAATTAAAACAAAGTTATAGATTTTTTTTATCTTTTAACGAAAAAAAATTAGAAAAAAATCTTATTTCTTTTGATATTGGCAAAAAAATTTACTTTCTTTCGGCATGTAGTGATATAATTCTTTCAGATAAAAATCATCTGCATTTATAATAAAAAATAATTTAATAAAAAAATTATGTTCAATGAATGTTGTGTAAATTATATTCATGTGGTGGCCACATCATAGGTACTAGTTATGTATGCGAATGGAATTCAGTTGTATAAAAACAAAATGCAAATACCTTTTTTACTTTCTTCTACATGCAATAGAAGAAAGTATGGGATTCGTAAAAATTTTCGACTTCCAGTTTTCGAAGGATTTATACGTTTTGGGATGTCTAAGAACATGAATTTACAATTTTTAGAAAATGTGTGTGTGTGAGAGAGAGAGAGAGAGACAAAAAATTTGTGGCAACTTTATCTCCGAAACCACTACTTACAATTGTATATAAATTCGTATATAGATGCACCTTGACCTAAATTAGGGCCTATCAACTTTTGGTGTCACTGCTCAACAGGTGGCGCTGCAATACAGTGATTTCCTCAATTTAAGGGGAGGCTATATCACAGGTTTTATTGCGTATGTTCAAACAAAACTTCATATGTAAGAAGGTCATTATGATACATTATGCTGATTCAAGTTAAATGCTTATCGTCCAACAGATGGCGCTGCTATACTGCAATATAAGGAAGGCTATATCTGAGGAATTACTGTACAGATTTGAATATAAATTTATATGGACATTGACATATATTAGTATCTGTCAACTTTTGGTGTCAACCTCTCAACAGGTGATGCACACGCAGCGATTTCTGCAATTTAAGAAAAGGCTATATCTCAGGTTTTATTGGGTATAATTAAACAAAACTTGATATGTGAGAAGACCATTATGAGACATTATGCCGATTCAATTTGGATGTATATCTACCAATAGGTTATGCTGCTATAGTGCGGTTTTTTAGATTGCTGTAAGATGAAAATCGCCTGCATTTATCGTGGTGGGAAATTTTAATAAATAATGCTTATCGGCCAACAGGTGGCTCTGCTAAAAAAGCGATTTCCGCAATTTAACGGAAGGCTATATCTCAGGAACTAATGCACAGAATTGCATAAAAATTTTTCTGTAGTTGAATCTTCACATAAATTAGTTTCTATCAATTTTTGATGTCAGCTGCTCAACAGCTGTCGCTGCCACACAGAGATTTCTGTAATTTAAGAAAAGACTATATCTCAGGTTCTATGTCGTATAATCAAACAAAACTTGATATGTGAGAAGGACATTATGAGACATTACGCTGATTCAAGTTGGATGCTTATAGACCAATAGATGGCGCTTCTATACTGAAAATTTCCTCGATAACGGGAAGACTATATCTAAACTTGTATGAGATATGAGATAACCATTATAAATACGCATTTTTAAATATTTATTTATAGGCAATAAAACTGTCCTTATTTGGATATTTGGTTTTAGTTTTCTCCAAGATAAAAATCATTTGCATTCTTCATGTTAGATAATTTTAATGAATAATAGTTTTAATAAATTATTTGCCCTTAGTAAATTTGTATAGGAAAATATAGAAGAAAGTATTGTGGTGGCCACAATATACTAGTTTAATTATTGTGTGCTCTTAAAAAACTGAAAATTTCAAGTGAACTGGGGAAGGGGACTGCCGGATATCCGATGATATATCCGGATCCGGCAAAGTAAAAAAATATCCGGAATGCCGGATATCCGTATCCGGTAAAATCCATATCCGGTCCATCCCTAGTTAATATGAACTTTTCAATAATATATTTCGATGTGAATGGCTTCTTATGCAATAACAGTATTATTTATTATATTACATGAAATAACGCCCATCTCTAGTTCATACTCAAGGACAAGAGGGGTCAACCATATGGGGAAGGGGTGACCATTGAAGTAGTGACCTTGATGTGAACCCCCCCCCCCCAAAAAAGATATCCAGGAATATTATTTTTTGACATTTATTAATGTTGGCCAATATTTACAGACATCTGTAAATATTGTATTTTGACATTATTAAATAACATTTTCAGATATTGCTTGATATTATATTTTGTTATTCCTGAATAATATTTTTAAATATTTAGCAATATCTATTTTATAGATTTTTGAATATTGTTTCAAGATATTTCCTAATATCTTTTTCTAATATTTCTGAATAACATTTTTAAATATTTGGCTATATTAATTTTTGAGATTTTCCAATATTGCTTCTGGATATTTAGAAATATTTTTTTCTAATATTTCTGAATAATATTTTTAGATATTCAGCTATATCTATTTTTGAGGTCTTTGAATGTTACTTCATGATATTCTAAAATATTTTTTTCAAATATTTCTGAATAACATTTTTTGATACTTTTCAATATCAATTTCTTAGATTCGTGAATATTGTTTCCCAGTATTTATATATATTTTTTGGTGATAAAAAGTCGGCAGCAAAATTATCCGAGCACTAGCAATAATCCCTGTACAAAAGAAGTACAATTCATACTGCCTTGTTAAATAAACCAATGTCGAGTTACGTTCTTAGTCAGTCAAAGAACATGACCCGACAAGGATTTACTTAACAAAACAGTATTAATTGTACTTTTTCAATATCAGAATTATTGGCTAATGCTCGGAAACTTTTGCTGCCGACTGTATATCACCAAAAAAAGTATATCAATATTGGGGAATCTGAATATATATTCAGAGAAAGGATTTTTGATTTTTTTTTTCTAACATTTCAGAACATCAGACTTAATGGCAGTATGTCAGTCAGTCAGGGTTGGGTTTCTTCCGGAAGAAACTAGTTTCTTCCAGGACAGTGGAAGAAACTGGAAAAAACCGGAAGAAACCAACCAAAAGACAAAACAGATGTTCAAAATTAAAATTTATGAACTATATAAACTCAAAGTATAAATATAATAGGAATTTGCAAATTAGAGATCATTGCCTTTGTTTACAGTTTTCTTTTGAAAATACAAAGTCAGTTATTATTAATTAAATAGACATACGAACGGAAAGAGGATTTTTAATAAATTTTAGAATAAATATTTCTTCAATATTAATAAAACTAATCTATCACATTCATATATGATGGTAAATAATAATTTAAGCATATTCAAATAATAGGTACCTATAAAATGTAAACAAACATATTTAAAAAATATGAAACAAAATATTTTTGAAAGTCTGGAAACAATATTCATCGCTGATTGATTTTGTTAAACATTCATGTATAATAGGGTTCATTTTCAGTGCTAGTCGTATGAATTGCAGGATAATAAATATAAGAATGTTACCTCCCCCCCCTCCCCTTCTCCATTTGTGTTTCGAAGTAGTAAGGATTTATGATAAAAGTTTGATAAAAAATAATTATATTAAAAAAAAAAAACTTTTTATATACCATGTTTTTAAATTTTCTGATGAGTCATTAATAAAATACGTGAGGCTAAAAAATAATATTTAAGCATGCAGAATCAGTTTAGTGAAATAATAATGATTGTGAAAAAAAAAGTTGGTTTTAAAAATAAAATATTACTCCTTTTAGAACAACATATATTATTAGCACTTATCAGTGTGTATAAAATTTTAAAATTGATAATGACGTCAATTTTTGTGAAATGAATAATTTAACTTTTTATAATTTTTTCACATTCACATTCACATTGAATTAAATGTATTTATTTTCATGTCAAAAGAAAATGAACTCATAATTTTTTTTTTTTTGGCAACAATTAAATTATAGCTAATTTTTTATTGCTATTAAGAGCTTATTATTTTCATATTTTAATTAATTAAAAAAAAACTATTCGAAAATCTGAAAATCTGACTTTGAAGTATTGTGCTGTCACCGGGTTCTGAGTTACTGTGAAAGTTTCAAATGTCTAGCTAGTAGGGAAATTAGTTAAAAATAGATTGCAAGATTTGTACCGGACAAACAAACAACAAACAAGAATCAAAGTTAATAAAAACATGGTAATAAAAAGTAAAAATGTGAATTTTTTTGAAATATGAGATGTAAATTTCTTTTAGATTAAAAAATCAATTACGGATTAAAAGGATTTGCAGATTATAAATATGCAGATTGCAGATTAGAGGGAGTTGACTGTACTGTATGTGACTATAAGGAAAATAAAGTTTTTATGACATTTTGTAATACAGTAATTATTGCATACTGGTTCTTTTAATTAACTGGATTATGTTAAGAGCTGTTTTATTAGAAAATATAAGCAAGTGATCCAAATTATTATTTATTACCAGTTAAAGGAATAAAATTGTCTAAATTATAAAACTTTATACTGTTTTAATTGAAATTTATTTTTTTACTGGATTTTGAGTATTTTGGAACGTGATCATCAGATACCGAGGCTCATTAGCTCATTTTGATAAAAAAAACTCACAATTATTAACTAAATATGTTATTAAATTTATATAGGTATATTTAAAGTTACTTAAAGTTGTTTATAAGATCAATGCATCCATTGTATCTTACAAATCTGCAATTTATAAGATAAATTTTTAAGAAAAACAGTTTCTTCCACTTGAAAGAAACCTATTTCTTCCGGCCGGTTTTTTCCGCCTTGGAAGAAACTTGCCAACCCTGCAGTCAGTTTCAACTATTCTTCTACATATTATTCAATGGAACTTTTGTTGCTTAGTTTGATGATCTCTCATTCAAAAATGAAGCTTTTCGTATTCTGTTTAATATTCAATAATTATTGAATTGAGTAATATTCTATAACTAACAAATATTACTCTTTGAACATAATCAATGAGCATTTTTTTTAATCAATTGATTTAATTTTTTTTAGCTCATTAACCTAAAAAAAAAAAAAAGTTCAATGAATAACTTTCAAAAAACTTCATATTTCAATGACAGATTGAAAAGTTTGTATGAGTGTTGTATGAAAAATATGTTTTCATACAACTAAGCAACAAAATCCCATAGGATAACATAGGAAGGAAGAAACAGGGAATTTGATGTGCAACCTTAACAGCCCTCTTCACTTACCCTCGTCGGAAGCCCGAGGCAATGTTATTCTATGGGAAATTTTCTTTACTTATAACTAATTAACTAATATATATTTTTAAGTTCTGTTTTTACATTCAGAAAATTCCCAACTGTTAAATTGACACTCCTTTTTTAAAAACGAATTTTTTTCATTTTTAATTTTTTATTTTGAAATTGCAAAATGAAAAATTTCACATATTAAAAATTTGTATTTTACAGCTTCGAAATAAAATAGTAAAAATGAAAAAAATATGTTTTCAGAAAAGGAGCATCAATTTAACAGTTCGGAATTTTCTGAATGTGAAAACAGAATTTAAAAATATGTATTAGCTAATTAGTAATAAATAAAGAAAATTTACCATAGAATAATATTAGCTTCAGCTTATATGGCGACGGTGAGTGAAGTGGTCCTTTAATGAGCCACTTTTTGCTTCTAGAATATACATTAGCATTGTAATCATGAAAAAAACTGAAGTTAGATTTTGCTGTATCAATACCTTTTGATATCTTCTTAATTCCTCATTATTTGCTATTTATGCACAATAGCATAAGAGTGATTCTGAATAAAACAAAATTTTATGAACTATGCCTTAAAATGTTTTGAAGCTATTTCATACATACATTTTTATTTAGAAATTTTATACATCAACCTTGAAAATTAATTTCTAGTAGATCAGAATGAAAGGCTGATTTTTAATACGAATTATGTGAAAAATACCAGAGCCGGTAATAGAACCTAGCCTTCTGCTTAAATAAACTAATGTATATCACCAAAAAAGCAGAAGGCCTGGGTTCAGTTTCCGGCTCTGGTATTTCTCACTCAGATAGTATAAATAATCAGCCTTTTACTCCAATCTATTAGAAATGAATTTTCAAGGTTGATGTATAAAATAACTAAATTAAAATTTTGTGGCCTATTGGAGTTGTGCCATGATCAATTTGTCACTTGAAATAGCTGCGTGTTTGCAGACTCGGTGACCTTGCCAACGTATATTATGTGAAAAATGCTGAGCTGGTTATCAGCCAGGGTAGGTCAATGGTTAGAGCATCTGCACGTTAAGCAGAAGGCCCAGGTTTGTTTAACGGGTCTGTTATTTTTCCCACAGGTTTTCCCCTTCCACTCCAATCTATCAGAAATACACATATATACTGTATGTATGTTTAGTCTATTTTGAATACAAGCTATAAATTAAAATGTATAAAAGTAAATGAAAATTAAGATTTTCTAAAATCTTTTGATCAAGTTATAATTCATTAAGTTATTTTGATTAAGTTATAATGGAAGGTTCAACCGCTCATTTTAAAGGTACTGGCAAGCTCTTTTAAAAGATACCCATTATGAAAATTTACTCCCCTCGAGGGGGGACTTCCACCCAGGGGAGAGGCGAGGCTCCTACATACACAATTTTTTCCTCCAGTTGACTATCTCTATTACAAATAATTATTTTAAATTTAATAATGATTATTAAAAATTAATTCTTTTTATGCACATTTATACAAAATTTTGTCCTATATCACCATGTTAAAAATTTAGAAAAAGCGGGATGGCAACGCAACCTGTAAGACAATTTTTACCAAAAGGTTGACAGGCACTAATTTATGTCAAAGTGCAACTACATACCAACTTGTATGAAATTCTGTGCAGTAGTGCCTGAGATACAATTGCCACAAAATTTTGTCTCTCACACACACACACACAGAAAGACAGACATTTTCTAAAAATGGTCAAATCGTGTTCTACAGCTCTCAAAACGTGTAAATCCATCAAAAACCCGAGGTAAAAAATTTTAAGGAATCCAATACTTTCTTCTATTGAATATAGAAGAAAGTAAAAATGGTCAAATCGTGTTCTACAGCTCTCAAAACGTGTAAATCCATCAAAAACCCAAGGTCGAAAATTTTTACGAATCCAATACTTTCTTCTATTGAAAGTAAAATACACATTAAAAATTGGGAAATTGTTGAAACAAATTTCCCTATAGAATAATACGAGTTTGGCTTCTGGGAAGGTCAGGTGTTGTTCATGCATAAGGAGCTCTAGACAGTAGATAAAAAAGCGGATATATTGGTGCTTTGACTGATTAACAGACTGATTAACAAATGAGAGTTGTAGCCCTCAGTGGAGTGTCATTTATGGAGGCCTTTCTAGCAGAAAACTGAGGTTTTTAACAAGTAAAAGATATTTTGATAAGCAATTATATGAACTATAAATATCTTTTTATGCAGATGCTCTACCACCATTTAGCTATACTGGCTGATTATCAATCGGTATTTCCCATATAATATCCATAGACATGTTCCAGTGGTAGAAACACTGCGACATAGTCGCGGAAACAGAAAAATGGCTTGCAGACAGTTTTTGTCTGCACTAATAAAAAAATTTGTCTACAACTTTTGGACAGTCTTTGTCTGCTCTAATAAAAAAAAATTGCCCACAACTTTCGGACAGTCTTTGTCTGCAATTTACGGACATTTTTCGCCTGCGACAATGTGCTACCGATGTATGACATCTTAGTTAATATGAAGCATCAATCTGCATCACTAAAAGAGGGGGACGGTCTTATCCCTCTTACCCCCCATGATGCTTTATCTCAGAAAATCATAGTCTGAACTAAAAAACTTTAAATTTGGAGTTAAATGGATGCTAATATGACAAAGACTGCAGGGTCTTAACTCCTCTTACCCCCCACGTGCTTTATCTAAAAAAATCATGGTCTGAAACTACAAAATTTGAAGTTTGGAATTGAATGAGTGCTAGTATGACAAAGACTGCATCATTAAAAGGAGGGAGGGTCTTAACTCCACTTACCCCCACCCCCCCCACACACACAGTGCTTTATCTCAAACTGAACTATAAAATTTTAAATTTGGAGTTGAATGGGAGTTAGTATTATATGAACTGCATCATTAAAAGAGGGGAGGGTCTTACCCCTCTCCCCCATGCGTTATCATGAAAAATCATGGATTAAACTTTAAATTTTTTTTAATTTGGAGTTGAATAGGTGTTAGTATGATACGGACTGGATCGTAGAGAGAGGGGGAGGACCTCCTCCCCACTTAAATGAAATTTTAAATTTGGAGTTAAATGGGTGTTACCGTACCGTATGATACAACACCCATTCCACTTACATGGAATTTTGAAATTTTAAATTTGGAGTTGAATGGTACAAACTGCATCGTTAAAGGGAGGGAGGCTCTAACCTCCCCCCCCATGCCTTATCATAAAAAATCATGGCCCGAACTTCACAAAAATTTGAATTTGGAGTTTAAGGGGGAGGATCTTAACACATCTTACCATCTACGGTGCTTTATCTAAAAAAAATCATTTTCTGAACTTTACAAAATTTTAAGTTTGGAGTTAAATGGGTGTTAATATGACAAAGACTGAATCATTAAAATAGGGAGCATCCCCCCCCCCCTTGAAGCCTTATCTTGAAAACTCTAAACTTCACAAAATTTTTAATTAGGAGTTGAGTGGGTGGTAGTCTTCCAAAGACTGTGCAATTGGAAGGAGACAGGTTCTGTTCCTCTTCCCCCAATTGTGCTTTATCAGTTACAGTCCTAACTTTATGAAATTTTAAATTTCAAGTTGGTTAAATGTTAGTATGACAAAGAGTGTACTGTTGGAAAGGGGAGGTGCTGATCCCCCTCTGTGACTTCTCAGTTACAGTCCAAATTTTAAATTGGACATTATTGAGTGTTGGCGTCACAGAAACCGCAAAATTTAATAGACAGCATCTGGACCATTTTCTCCCTATGGTATTAGGTCTTTTAAAAACTTTCAGAAATTAACTACTTAAATTTCAATTCTTTTGGATACTGCATAACGAAAACTACTTCCTTTGAATGGGAAGGAAACAAATTATTTAAACTAGGACGAAAGAAAGGATTAAAATAAAAAACTTGTGTATTACATGATTAATGCATGAATAGTTTATTTAAGTCACTCACAATATTATTGTTTTGTATATAATATGAACTGTTGTGTGAGTTTTTTCCATGACAGATACTTCCTTTCGAATCCACAGAATTAAATTCTGCTTTTGCCAGAATTTCGTCAAAATCTTTTTTTTTTTTTTTTTTTTTTTTTAAAGAAAAGAAAATTAATAATAATCAGTATCAAAACAAACAATATCTTTTTTTTTTTCAACAATTAAAAATTTAAATGTCCCTTTTTAAAGCTTTTACCAGGTTATTATTTTCATATTTTAATTAATTTCAAAAAATCTAATCAAAATTTCGTTACAAATACGGTACCAAATGAAAGGGGCATTTTTCTGAATCCGTCTGATTAATTAATGGACAATTAGATTTTTTTAAAATTATCTAAAGTATGAAAATCTGATGGCAACTTGCGCATGTATATATATATAATCTCAACAATGGAAAAATTAAACAAAAATTATTATTATTATTTTTTTTTTTTTTTACTTAAGCTAAGTAAAATGGCACAAAAATCAATACTTGAACACATGTTACTAGTAGGGCCTTTTAAATTTAAATGCAAAAAACAAGTTTTCCAATTTTTTTTTTTTTTATTTAATGTGGTTTAATTAGTTACAAGCTACATCTATAATAATAAATGGAAAGGTTTGTCTGTCTGTTCTTTTATACGTTCAGCCCCTATTAAACGCAGAAGTACAAGAGTTGACATACAGATGCTCTGGAGCCTTTCCGAGGTCCTCCTGACAACAGAATTTAAAATTTTTAATTAGTTGTGGAGATATTAATTAAAATGTTCACTCATGTCTAATCTAAAAGCGATCTCATTGACCAAGAATTCACTGCCATTGCTTAAAAAAAGATATTTTAACGGAGTTAAAAGCAGAAAAAGTGGAAGATAAATTAAAAATATTTGTCCGATCGTTGCGATTTCGGTACCAAATGAAAGGGGAATTTTTTCTGAATCTATGTGTGCAAGCGACTTATCGGTACAACAATTAGATTTTTAAAAATTAACTAAAGTATGAATTTTTTGTGGCAACATCATTTCAAATGCCAGACGACCATCTGCCATGAAAAAGGAAATGATTGTAACCAATCAAGATGTCACGTGTTTTACAGTGGGGGGAGAAATTGCACTTTTCAAATTTTCATTCACATTACATTTGAATTAATATATGGCCTAGACAGCATATTATAAAGCTACTGTTCAATTTTCATGAAAATATGTGGATAAACAAAAATATTAGATTAAATTTTGTTTTATATTTTGCAGTATTTTAAATTGAGGTATGCTGTTGAAATTTCGTAATATTTGGTTTTAACGCCCGATAATTCGATTCTGAATATTTTTGAAAGTGTAGAATTAATAGGAAGGGGGAGGGGGAGGGCGAAGGGGCCAAATACAGCGTTTGAAATTGGTATCATTAGGTTTTAAGGAAAGATAAATCGATTGCGGATATTTTCAAGTGTAAAATTATTAGAAGGGACGGAAAGGGGAGGGGGAAGGGACAAAAACTTAGAAAAGGAATGGTTGTTTTGGAGAAAACAACGGAAAACCCAGAACGCCTTTATTCTTTTATATTTTGCAGAGTTTCAAATTCTGATACTCCTTTCACATTTCGTACTATTGATTTTTAACAGTATTTAGCCCAGAATTATGCAAGTTTCGGAGAAAACCACGAAAAAGTCAGACATAAATCGTTTTATAATAGTGTTTATCATTTTTGTATCTCAGCTTCTAATTAACATAATTTCAAAAGTAATATGTCATTTTGAAACTTATTTGAAATGAATTTCAAGAGTAGACGCCATAAATTTCTGTCACCTTCCATTAACCGACTACCATAGGTAATGGAATTCGAGATTTCATATGATTTACACGTTTTAAGGTGTCCTGATTAGGTTTTTCTTTTGTATCTCAGCTACTGATTAAAATAATTTTATAAGTAATACATTATTTGAAAGTTTTGTTGATTTGGAATTGAACAGTAGATTACAGAAATTTCTACCTCTAGATGGCGCTGCAATAGTTTAAAATTTCAATATTTCGAATTCTAAATATGATTAAATTATTTTTAATACATCATTCGAAAGTTATTTTAAAGTACTTTAAAATTATCGAATAACCTACATTAAATTTATCCAATAGAGGGCACTAATCACAATTATTTGAGATTTCACCTGATTTATATGTTTTAAGATGTTCTCAAAGGGGGCAAAAAATTAGAAATTGAGTTAGACCATTCAAAATTGGTATATATAGGTTTTGGGTGCCTACGAGTCAAATGAGGATATTTTCAAAAGTGTAAAATTAAGGAGGGACAGGAAGGGTGGTGCGCACGCAGCAAGCGTATATATGAATTCGTGAGCACTACGCACACACAGGTCTACGCTGACGAAGGCAGAGGAGACCCGGTATGAGTTTTTACCCAATAAGAAATGACTTTTTTTTTTATTCCTTTTCTTAAGGTTTATGAGTAATAACATGGAATTTAGAAAAATCATAAGGGTGGTGAAGGAATACGCATGCACAGCACTCATGCATATGCATTTGTGCATGCGCATTGTGCACGGGTCTACGCTGCCAAAGACAGTGGGGACCCGGTGCGACATTTTTCCCAATCAGAGTTTTTTTTTCATGTGAAAAAATGCAATTTTGAGAATTCATTAATTATAATGATTCATTTAAAAATAGTGACCAGCGAAGCAGGCGTAGCCTGCTAGTTACTAATAAATGTAAGTCACCCCCTCCTCCCATCCCCTAGTAGATCAACTAAACTAACTCGCTTCTAACACATTTTTCATCTGTGTTAGAAGAAAAAAAAAAAAAAAATGCTTTCATTCAATACACCATAAAAGCATATAAACATTAAAAAAAAAAAAAAAACTTTTAATTTTTGTTTATATAAAGTGAGGAAGAAAATTTTGGAAAGTACAATGCCTCTTCCTCCCTAAGAAATTGCAGAAGCATGTGCTTCTGAAGTCTGCTACTTGTAAGTAACAGTCTTTATTATATGCAGGGATGATAGTGAATTCATGAAAAAAATACCTAAAATTTCGGCGAGAAAAATTTTTCGTATAGGTAGAAAACATATATAATTCATTACAGAGAGCTCCAATCCCCTCATTATAAAAAATAAGAATTTTAATTAGGTTTAGCAGCCATTTGAAATTTATATTTTAGTCTTATTATATAAATTTAACTACGAAAAAAACAGAAAATATAGTACTAGAAAAAAAAAAAAAAATCAGGTAAAATACCTGAACACAATGACCTTTGTACATGTTTACGCATAGGTGTAACTTAAGCGAAAATTGTGTGTGTGTGAGGGACATTCCCTTAGACTATCAAAATAAAAAAAAATCTACAGTGATTCCACTAGGCTTTCCGAACATTAAGCACTTAACGGTTGTATAAATAAAATAAAGTAAGAAAAATCATTACATACACAAAAGAAAAAATTATAATATGGTGTATCAGTACTTTTCTTCATATAGTACTTTTCTTCACATTAATAAAAAAAAAAAAAAAAAAAATACAGTGATGGATACAAATTTTATCTCATAGCTCGCACTCCCTTTCAAACTCAAATAATCAATTACATTAAATATTGGCACTGTTAAAAACAGGTCTAATGAAATAAACAGATCTTACTGCTATTTCATCATTCATAATGGTCAGCAGCCATTTTGAATCTTTCAATAATGACATGAGTAAAAATCAGGATTGAAAGATAAACCACGGGTAAGTTTTGTATTATTTTATATACTAAATGTTACATGTAAGAGAAAAAAATATACAGTATTGCTTTAACAAATTAAAAAAGAATTAGTATTCTATAAACATTTAAATAAGAATAATCACAGGAAAAAATACTCACAGTTAGGCTTAGTAAATAAGGTGAAAGAAAAAAAACAATGTATATAAAGACTTAAAAATGATCTTATCTTATTAATTATTTTAGATATTAGAATATTTTAATTGAAAAATAACTAGTATGATAATCAATACATATCTACTATAATGATTACACTGAATTTGCAATGATTTTTAATAATATCTAGTATAGAATGTCCTCCATGTTCAAAATACTTTTCATACAACTTAAGTATATTGCATAATTCTATACATGAAACATATACTGTAAAAATGTTAAAATAAATTATGTGTTATACTCTAACAATACTTTCTATTAAGAGTTTAACTTAAGTACTTAAATTATCTAACTACCTAATTTCTTTCATGTACTGTTTAAAAACATATGACAAATGATGTAGAAATTTACTATGACCTTGTGTTTATTAACAGAGAGGGAAAAAAGAAAATACAAAATATCTTAAAAAGAATAAATTGATATTTAAAGCTTACTTTAAAGTTATTTTTCTGTATTTTACAATGTAAGCTTAGCAGTTATTGTTTGTTTTAAACCTAACAGACAAATTTCTTTAAAGTTTAAGAACAATAATAACAAAAGATTGTAAAGAAAAAATAGGCCTTTGACGGTTGATTTTCAACCTGACACCTGGAGTCTTGTCCATAGCTGCATTGTGTAGGGGTTTAGTTGTTTTCCAGGTGCCGGCCCCTTCCCTACACTAGGCTATGGATTCTTCGACTTCATCTATAGTAAATTCCATACGTGTATTCATCTTTTATAGATTGCTAATTTTAAAAATGAGGTCTTTTACCATGTAAGTAAAATTTATAATTATATTCTTACATGTACAGTAACTTGTCATAATTCCTTATTAAAAAGTTTAAGTTATTTTTGTTAGTATTTTTTTTTTTTTTTTTTTTTTTTTTTTCAAAAAGTTTACAAAACACTATCTTTATAAATAAATAAAAATATTTTTTTAACTAACATAATCAAAGTAGACATCAAATTAAATCTTATGAAATTCTCTTTAAAATGAGGAGTCCGAAATTTCTCTATCTCTTATAAAACATAATAGGTTTATTTAAGCTAAAAAATGCCCAATTTTCAAAATCAAAAGATATAAAATATTTTTAAGAGCATTTTATCATTTCTTTCAAAAAGAGGAATGATTCCTGGATGTTTAAAACTAAAACACACTTGGCATGGGTTGATTTTACAAACAAAAAAATTTGTAAAGCATGTGTGTAGCACAAAATAGCCTGCCTTTAACTAATTCAATAAATATTAGAGATTATATTTTTAACAGGGCTTTGCACAGTACTTTTAAACTTTTTAATGCATAATTTTCTGCAAATTAACCTTTATTTATAGATACTGCATTAAAAATTAATTTAAATACAAGTGGTAGATGATAAATTTGCGATTAAGCTTACTTTTATCTGTTTACACTGTATTTCAATAAAACAACGATAATTCATAATCTAAACGTAATCTGCTTCTTTTTTAATTTAATTTAACAGCATCCAGCTTCAAATACGTTAAGTAAATATGTAAAATTAATATTTACAAGAGGATTATTAAAGAGTAAACTTTTGACAAAATTGTTACATCATCATTCTTTTTTTTTTTTTTTCTTTTCCAAAATAAAAAAGCCTTAATTAAATCAAATACAAAACTAATCTGTCTTTCTTTCCTTTTTAATTAACAAAAGATATATACATAATTAAACAGTTAAATATTTAAAATTATACATGTACAAGTAACAAGCAACATACTTAAGCATTTTATGCAAGTCCGTTTCTTAAATATCCTAATCTGAAAACACATGGACGAACCCATTTTTACAAAACAATTTATATAATTCAAACTTCACGCTACTAAAATATATATTAGAAGCTTTAAAAATATGCAAGTATCACACTCAAAATTTTGTTAAATTTGAAATATTGACGTTCAGGTTGACATTTCCGTGGAATTGCCTTACTACGAATCAACAGCTATATAATAAAATTAAATTAATGTCAGGCACACTGATAAGATTATATATGAAAGAAAAAGATATACATTCAACGCATTCAACTTATTCAAAAAATACTTCTATGTAGATTTTTCATTTTAAAATTTATAAGTTTAATATATGTTTACAATAAATTTTGGTGAGTATTTTATAATAAGACGATTAATATATATATTGCGAATAAAAGTAGTCTTAAAGATACAATAATGGAGTTGCAGCAAATAAACAATACACCCGCGAGATATTCATCAAACAAAATCTATTAAATTTCAAAGTATCCAAATCAAAAGAAAAGGAATAACTTGAAAAAATATAAATATATTTTAAATGAATAATAAAAATTTTTTCTCTCAAATCGCTCACACAAACAAAACAAACTATCCTTCCAAATACGTTTAGTTAAGCGGAATTCGTATTTGTCAGCAAAGCTGATTGGTTCCGTGGTGTAAACATTCCATGACGTACGCAAACCACTGACGAGATGCGCAGAACAAATGTCAAGAAGATTTCTCGATCTCTGAGGCTCCAAGGTCTTGTGCAACCCTGCTCCCGCTCAGGCGAAATCATTCTCGCCAACATTTGGCTTGATTTGGTCCATTCGAGTACAATGCGTAAATTCGCGCCGCTGACAAGGATCTCCAGCAAGAAACTTTGTCGGATGCGAAATCGTAGGAGCCGTCTCAGATGTTCAAGATGACAAGGACGACGACACCGACGGCAATTCTGCCACATCCGTCATATCACATACGGATGGAATAAAAGCTTTGGAAATGGCACTGTGCTTATTAAAATTGACAAAAGTATTATTATTTAAAATATTTAATTTACTTATTCTTATATATTTTATAAAAATAGTTCAAGGTTTATAAGGTAAGTAAAATGCACTCACCTTGTTTGTGAGTATCCTCTTTTATTTCAGCTTTCAGTACCAAGATGTGATATTTCGTAAATGAAAATAAACCAGTTGGAGTTTCAGGAACTTTCATTTGAGTTGACTGATGCTGTTTAAAATATATAATTTGAAATTAATTAAATAATGGTTTTAATTGAATTAAACCAGCCTTCTTTAGCTTGGTTTATGAATAGGAAAAAATATATAGTGGGAATAAAAAGAAGAACCCACATGTGTTCCTTTTAATCACATTTTTATTATAAAACTGAACATCGAAGAAGGAGAAAAAAAAAAAACATACATCATTACATGTACATAGAAACACAGACGGCCAATCAGAACAAATTCGTCACAGCGACGCTCCAATGTAGATGTATATATGCATGAAGAAATAAAAGAGTCAAATGAAATGTTTTTAGAATAATATGAAAAAGAAAGTTTTTGTAATTATTGAAAGAATGTCATTTTGAGTTTATTTCTCACCAACACCCCTGCGTAAACTCGATGACATTTAATCACAGTTCAACAAAGAAATTCGCAATTTTCGAAAAGAATGTCTCGGCAGAGGCTTGGTGAGCACATCGGCGATCATATTTTCCGTACTTACATACTCAATCTTTATTGTGCCCTGCTCAACAAGGTCTCGAATCAGATGGTACCTTAGCTCGATGTGCTTAGTTTTCTGTCGAAACTTGTCATTTTCAGCTAATTTGATGCAAGAAAGATTGTCTTCATAGAGTGTAATAGGACAATTTTGTTGCATATCAATTTCTTCAAAAAGGTTTATAAGCCATTTTACTTCTTGCGCGGCACTTGCTGCAGAAATATATTCCGCTTCCGCTGATGACATTGATACAGATTTTTGTTTTTTGCTTGTCCAGTATACAGTATTTGCTCCTATGCAGAACAAATTTCCTGTTGTAGACTTACGATCACTGGGATCGTCTGCCCAGTCGGAATCTGCATATACCCTCAAGACAGGCTCTTCAATATTATTATATGTCAATTTAAGATTAATTGTACTTTTTAAATATCTCATTAATCTTTTTACCGCTTCCCAATCTTTTGCTCTTGGGCGCTCATTTCTTCTACTCAAAATATTTACCGCGGCGCTAATATCTGGACGTGACACGGTTGAAATATATAACAATGCGCCTACAGCCTGTCTATATTGTGTATTTTCTGGTAAAAGGTTTTCTTCGTCATTTAATTTTATGTAACCTGTGTCCATAGGAGTGTCTGTAGGTTTTGAATTTTCTAAACCGTATTTGACTATAAGTTCTTGTATTTTGTGTGTTTGATCAAGAGTCATTGTATTTTCATTAGGACGATTAATATTTATCCCAAGATATTGTTTTGCTTCTCCCAAGTCTGTTAACGGGTATTCTTGTTTTAGTTTGTTTACAATTTCATTTATTTGTTGATCATTCCCCGCTATTAACAAATCATCGACATACACAAGTACATAAGTAGTTACATCGTTTTGTTTACGTTTATAAAGACACTTGTCGAATTGACTTTGAATAAAGCCTAAGTTAAGTAATGACTCATTCAATTTTAAATTCCATGCTCTCGCGGCCTGCTTTAGCCCGTATATTGCCTTTTTTAATTTACACACCTTATGTTCTTCCCCGGATACCACGTATCCTTCTAGGTGATGAATATAAAAATCTTCACTCAATTTACCGTGTAAAAATGCAGTCTTGATATCAATATGTCTAAGACTTAAATTCTTATAAAGACTCATTGCCAAAAAACTTCTCAAAGTTGTGTGAGACGCCACTGGGGCGAAAGTCTCATCGTAGTCTATTCCATATTTCTGTGAAAAGCCCTTCGCAACCAGCCTAGCTTTGTATTTTTCAACACGGCCCTGACTGTTATATTTTGCTTTGAATGCCCATTTGCACCCTACTATTTTCATCCCTGGTGAAACCTCAACTAAATCCCAGGTGTCATTCTGCTTGAGTGAATTTATTTCATCTAATGTAGCATTGATCCAATTTTCCTTTTCTACAGGGTTTTCCATACTTACTATATCATCCCAGCATTTTGGTTCACTTATTCTTTCATTGTGTAATGTTAATGCGAATCTATCTGGTGGTACCCCTTTATTAGATCTTTGTGATCTACGTGGAATATTTTGTGAATTATCTGACACAACACTATCATTAGTTTCATCTATCTCTGAGTCTATTATTTCCAAATTTGGTGATGGGTTTTTATTATCACTTTTCTCATCATTGTTTTGTGATGTTTCATATTTAAGTATCGCTTGTTTTTCATTTTCTACAAATTTTACGGTTCGACTAATAATTATGTTTTTGCCATTTGTGCAGATCCTATATCCTTTACTTCTATTATCGTACCCTACGAATATACCTTCCTGTGCCGTATTATCTAATTTTCCCCTGTGTACCTTTTGTACGTATGCATAGGCGCGACAACCAAATGGTTTTAACATCGATAGGTCAGGTTTTCGACCTGCCCATAATTCATAAGGTGTCAATTCACACGAAGATGTTGGGAGTCTATTTTGCAAGTACACTGCGGTATTTATTGCCTCCCCCCAGAAAGAATTTGGTAAATTGCCATCCTTTAATAAACAACGTGCCATTTCAACTAAAGTACGATTTTTACGTTCAGCAGTTCCATTTTGAGAAGCTGAATAGGGAACAGTGAATTGGTGGTCTATACCTAATTTTGTTAAGTATTCATTTAATTCTGTCCCGGTATACTCCCCTCCGTTGTCGGAGCGGATTGCATGCAAAGTTCGTCCGAACTTGTTTGATGTCATTGCGATGTATTCCCTCAATTTTGTGAAAACTTCATCCTTTTTTCTCAGTAGGTATATAACTGTAAATCTACTGAAATCGTCAATAAAAGTTAAAAAATAGTATTTTCCTCCGACCGTGGGGGTTGTCATTGGTCCACACAAGTCAGTGTGGACCAACTCTAGTGCTTTAGTTGCCCTAAACTGAGCCTTTTTGGGATAAGGATTGTCCGTTAATTTAGTTAATATGCAAGTTTCACATGCATTATCATGTTTGCAGTTGTCTAGTTTTATCCCAACTGCCATGTTGTTGTTTACCAATTGTTTTGTATGACTAATGTTTCTATGGCCTAATTTAATGTGCCATTTATCAATACAATTTTTATTTTCGCATGTTTTTACCATGTTTATAGTGTGTGTTGTATCATAGTTAACTTTGCATTCGTATAAATTGTTGTTAATGTAACCTTCAATGCATGTTTCTCCTTCATGCATTATTTTGCATGATTTGTTTTCAAATATTGCTACACAACCATTTTCAGTAGCCTCTTTTACAGATATGAGGTTTGTCTCTATCTCTGGTACATATAAAACATTTTTCAATATTATAGTATTATGTGTGTTATTGGAATTTATGGTGTTTAATTTCACAGACCTATGACCCAGGGATTCTATCTCCTGTCCATTCGCGATTGTTACGCGTGAATTATTATGATTAAATTCATGAAATTTACTCCTATCATTGCATACATGCGTTGAACAACCTGAGTCTACATACCAATTGTTAGATTTCTCACCGATAAATAGAGTGAATATTTTATCGTTAGGTTTTTTATTTTCACTCTCAGTAATAAGAGCCCTATCCGCGTTATGTCTGTCTTGAGAGTACATACCAGATTTGAAGTTGATCTGGCATTGCTGGCTTTGGTTTGTTTCAGAGTCTTTTCTTTATTTTTATTTTTTAGATGCCAGCATTCTTCAATTGTATGCGATTTTTTTTTACAATAACGGCAGAACTTTGAATTTTCTGGTTTCGGTTTAAATTTAACCTTTAACACGGAATTATTTTCAGATTTGTTTTCTTTTCTTTTAGAAAATTCATCAATCAATTTCGAGCGTATAAACTCTGGTACTAGATCTTTTTCATCTCGCGATTCTAAAGCAGTGATGAGAACATCGTAACTTGGAGGTAAGGAACAGAGCATTAGGGCTGAAAGGTGCCTGTCGTTAATTTCTTCTCCGATTGATACTAACTTATCTCGTAATTGATAAATGTACGTTAAATGGTCGATCATATCGCCACCCTCAGTTAATTTCGTAGAGTAAAGCTTTCTAAGCAAAAATAGTTTACTGCTGAGGGTTGAACGCTCATGTACAGCTTTTAATGCGTTCCAGCATTCTTTAGCGGTCTCGAGATTTTTGACATGGATTATTTGTTTATCCTCTATTAAGAGGTTTATGATAGCGCGTGCTTTCCTATTTTTGTTATTCCATGTGTCCGTAATGGGATTCGGAGCATCGTTAATAACCACAGAATATAAATCTTCCTTTTGGAGAAACATCTCCAATTTGAATTTCCACACATCGTAATTTTGTGCGTTAAGTTTTTCAATTATAGTGTCCTTGAGGATACTCATTTTAATATTTCAATTTTGTTTTCTTTCTAGTTTATAATAAATGAAATTTTATATTTAATCATTCATATGTTTATTTTAAACATTCTTATATATATTTTCACTTCTTTCGTTTTTAATGTTTATACAGATTTCTATACTTTCGTTTTCAAGAAACAAAAAAAACATATTTATTTATTTTCGCTTACATTTTTTATCATTATTATTATTTTAAATGTAGCAAAATAATATTATTTTAAATGTAGCAAATGTTTCTTCACTTATGCAAAGAAAAAACTTTTGTCAAGAATAAATTTAAAATCTCAATTCAGCGCGTCAGTATTCATAATCTATTAAAATTGACAAAAGTATTATTATTTAAAATATTTAATTTACTTATTCTTATATATTTTATAAAAATAGTTCAAGGTTTATAAGGTAAGTAAAATGCACTCACCTTGTTTGTGAGTATCCTCTTTTATTTCAGCTTACAGTACCAAGATGTGATATTTCGTAAATGAAAATAAATCAGTTGGAGTTTCAGGAACTTTCATTTGAGTTGACTGATGCTGTTTAAAATATTTAATTTGAAATTAATTAAATAATGGTTTTAATTGAATTAAACCAGCCTTCTTTAGCTTGGTTTATGAATAGGAAAAAATATATAGTGGGAATAAAAAGAAGAACCCACATGTGTTCCTTTTAATCACATTTTTATTATAAAACTGAACATCGAAGAAGGAGAAAAAAAAAAAAAAAACATACATCATTACATGTACATAGAAACACAGACGGCCAATCAGAACAAATGCGTCACAGCGACGCTCCAATGTAGATGTATATATGCATGAAGAAATAAAAGAGTCAAAAGAAATGTTTTTAGAATAATATGAAAAAGAAAGTTTTTATTAATTATTGAAAGAATGTCATTTTGAGTTTATTTCTCACTAACAGTGCTATGTGGAGCAGCAGGCATCGGCCTCTCTCATAGATGTGATGCTCTTAAAAAAATGGCGAAACTATGCTGCAAGTAGTCAAACTTCCCGTCTCCAGCAAAAAAAGTTACTGAATTTTTTAATACTAGTTCATCTTAAAGGTATGTGATAATCTGTGATATTGTAAATTTATACGATAAATTGACGTAATAATTAAATTTTTCATTTATTTATAAAAAAAAAAGTGCATATTATCTCACATTTTTTCTCTTCTCCGCTTTAACCGGATTTTCGCTTAACCGGCTTACCCTCGGTCCCATTTAAGCCGGTTAAGAGTGGTTCTACTGTATCGAAATGTAGTCTTCATCTTCAATTCTAATAGGAGTTATGTATTAAAATATTTTTTTTTCATTGTTGACGATATTGGAAGTAACAAAAAAAAATAAATAAATTCCCAGTGGCATAGAAAAATAAACCCATCAAAAATTAGAGCAAAAATTTATAGGAATAGAATACTTTCATCTTATAACTGTAAAAGAAATTAAATTATAATAATATAAAAAGAAATAGGATAGATTCTATTTTTTAATGTCTTCATAATAATATTTTTATTAATAATCTTCATGCATCATTATTTAAGATATTTGCTTTATTTCTTATTTTCTTCCTTATATTTAAGAAGAAAGTATTCGATTAATGGAAAGTTTGTCTCTGGTTTCCAAGCAATTTATACGTTTTGACATATCTTGAACATGATTGCATTTTTTTAGGTGTCTTCGTGTGTGCCTAAACTTTTGTGGATGCTCTAATAAATAAGTGGACGAAATTTAACCAAACTTGACATTTAGTTCTAACATCAAAATATAAATTAGTGCCTATAAGCTGTTGCTGAAAATGGCCCACCAGCGGCCGATCGGTTCTGGGCTCAAAGCTGGTAGACGTGAGGTGCCGGGTTCGATCCCAGATCGCGCTCGTTGGCCTAATCGTTTGGAGTTTTCCGTGATTTTCTCCGAAATTTGCATAAATACGGACTAGGACCCCTTAGACTCCCCCGGGGGGCACTGCACCTTATGCCTAGAATCCCAGGGTAGTCAATCAGCCTTACTTCTAAAACACCAAACGCCCAATAGGTAGCGCTGTCATCCTGTATATACTTATTTTATTTTATTTATTTATTTGCTTCAACATAAAAATGAAACTTCGCATAAATACGCAGAGTGAGAATTGTTTTTTAACGAACCTTTGTGAATTAAAAAGAATTGTTTAAAATAGTAATAATCAATTATGAAAAAAAAAATGATTGTAAATGTAGATGTATCGCTTTTCACTGGATGGGGGGGGGGGGGGGGTCTATGTAAATTTTTAATAATAGTGTTTCTGAAACAGCAGCGCCGACTTTGAAAAATTTCTGGGGGGGCTCGAACCAAGGCCCGTAGCCAGGATTATTTTTTAAGGGGGGGGGGCATCACATTTCTAATACAAGGCCATCAAATATGGTATAATAATGTACACACAACCAAGAAAAAGAACATATGCGCACAGTGGCGGATTTAAGGGGGGGGGGGCTAGGGGGCTGAAGCCCCCCCCCAAAAAAGTACTGACATTCCCAATTGAATAGTACAATTTCAAACTTTTCATTGATCTGGAATTATATCTTGAAAAATCTTAGCCCCGCCCCCAAAGTTAAGTTCTGGATCCGCCACTGTATGCACACACAAACAACGGCCTGATTAACACAGGGGCACGAGCCAGGGGCCCTGAGTAGCAAAGGGCCCCAAAACTGGTCCTAAAAATGCCATCATATTCTTTGCCATTTAGTTTATAAAATTATGTAAATCGAATTTATAGAACAAAATTAAGAGTAGCAGGGAGGTCACTGGGATAATACGGCCATCGCCCACTTCAATTTGAAACCAATATTGTGATTATGGTTATATTAAAATTGGAGGGGAAAGGCAGAATCTCGAAATAATGATATCTTCTCTTTAAGTTTTAAAAACAATATTTGTTCTTACTTTTCATTTTTACTTAAAATTTTAAAATTTTATAAACTATCTTTAATTAAATTTTAATAGAATGGAGTAGAAGGCTGATTTTTTACCAACTATGTGAAAAATACCAGAGCCAGGAATCGAACCCGGGCCATTCCGCTTAACGTGCGGATGCTCTAACCACTGAGCTACCCTGGCTGATAACCTGCTCGGCACTTCTCATATAATTTATGTTGGCAAGGTCACCGAGTCTGCATTAGAACAGGTATATCAAGTAAGAAATTTGAACATGGCACAACTCCAATAGGCTATAAAATTTAATTAATTAATTATTTTTTTAACAGCTGTTAAAAAAAAAGTTCTAAATATATTTAATTAAAAGCGGAAGGCCCGGGTTCGATAACCGGCTCTGGTATTTTTCACATAGTTGGTATAAAAAATCAACCTTCCACTCCAAAATTTTCTGAAATGAACTTTCAGGGTTGATGAATAAATTTCTAAATTAAATTAAAATTTCGTGGTCTATTGGAGTTGTGCCATGACTATTAATGTCACTTGATATAGCTGTGTGTAGACTCGGTGACTTTGCCAACAAATGTTACGTGAAAAATGCCTAGCTGGTAATCAGCCAGGGTAGCTCAATGGTTTGAGCATCCGCACTTAAAGCGGAAGGCACGGGTTCGATACCCGACTCTGGTATTTTTCACATAGATGGTATAAAAAATCAGCCTTACACTCCAAAAATTTCAGCAATGATCTTTTATTAATTATTTATTTATTTAAGGCAATAGGACAAATGAAGTTAATATCACTACATTCATATTTTTCGAACTAAATCGATTTGTTACCTTTTTCTTACCCATAAGATATAGTATTGTTTTTGGATCAAATTTTCTAAATTGAGTTTTTGTTATATTTACACATTTTGAGGTCCCTTGAATCCAAAAATCATGGTTTTAGAAATGTTGGTGTGAAAGTTGCCTGAATAATTTTAAATGAACTTTTGAATTTAATAACAGATTTGAATTCTACAAAAATGTAGGTAAAGTAATGAAACAGGGGGTTTGAGGGGGTGGTAGCCTCCCTTAACCCCTGTGTGAGGGACCCGCCCCCCTCACACAGAATTACTTGTCAAATGAAGCTGTTCCAAAGCCTAATTTGAATTGTTTTAACATAGGTTTGCATAACAGTCCTCGCTATCTTACCCCTTAATCTCCAATCTGCATTTATAGTATTAAATTTCAGGGTAGTCCTGTGATCAAGTTTTATTTTCCTAAAATAAAAATTTTCATAAAAAAAGGGGGAGGCAATATTGTATACCTTTTATTATTTATAAATTCATGATTTACATCCAAAAAAGTTCATTTTTATTTAAAAATGCCAAGGGAAAAAAGAAGCAACCAAATAAATAAAATGCAAATATAAAATTAATAAAATAAAAAATGTAATAACAATATGGCAGTAACTTTTGTGAAAATAGTTATATTACTTTGCATCGATGTTTCTGAAAACTTTTGCTCCTCATGCACAAACCATAAGTATTGAGATTCCCATAGCACAGCAAAGGGAATCATCTTTCTCTTAATTCCCCCCCCCCGCCCCCCATACAGAGACTTTCAGCCTTTCTTGTTTTATTTTTTTATTTTTATTTTTTTTTCCCCTTAGTCGATGTATGTCCATTTTCAATTGCAACAACCTTACTTTACAGCTATGATTTTGGTAAAAACTAAATGAGAAATAAAGAAAAGAATTTCTTGTTCAATAGGGAATCAGTATTCAAAATTTCTGGGGGGGCTGAGCCCCTACAGAAAAAATTCTGGGGGTGCTCGAGCCCTCGAGCCCCCACATAGTCGGCGCCACTGTTCTGAAAAGAACCCGTCAATACCTTTAAAACTAATGGTTGTACCATAAATCTAGAATAATTTAAAACAAATTTATCAGGGTTTTTCTTGGTTTCTTAATAAATAAATAAATAACTTAGGGAGAAAAATGCAGTTTTTAAAATATAAATGTGGTCTATAGGACACAAAATAAACTTTCTTTAGCCATTATTACATATCTTTGCAATGAAAATCATTTGCATACATCATGAAAAGAAATTTTAATAAAAAATTATTTTAGTTAATATCTAATGGACGACTAGAACGAGGCGGAGTTTCGTTTTGTTTGTGGGTAAAAGCTGCTCTATGATTGGCTATAGTCCTTTATTTGTGGGCTAAATTAAGACTCCTATAGGTTAAATTTCATCATGACGTCGAATGACGACAAACGTTCTAGTCGTCAATTTACATTGTGCGTATTTGTATAGGATAACATTAAAGAATGTTTTGTGATGGCTACAACATACTATATATTTGAAATGTTTTTATTTCTGTATTTTATTCAAAAGATTTTTTTTTTCTCTTTTTAATCGTTTTTTAAAGTTGTAATTTTTTTTGTATAAAAATCGCTTAGCAGAGTTTTCATTGAAAAAAGAAATAATAATTAAGAATAATAAATGCATAACTCGTATAATATATTTTTCAAAGAATATCTAATGAGGTAAATATTCTTTTGTATTTACAACTTAAAAAATGTTTTTTTTTTTTTTTATGGGAAACAAATTATCGCCAAGAAAGCGATAAGTAGTGAAAAAAGTAAGCGCAATGAAATATCACTTGATACATGTTGGACGCGTTTTTCTTCCGAAGAAAAGTATAGGGATTCTCCCTCTACTACTATATCTGCTCGATGCTATCTATAAGATGAAAAACAAGATAGGGCAGCCAGTGCGGAAACAGAAGCTTTCTATTCCACATTAATTCAGATGAGTAGAGGAAAACGATCCGATCGCCGCCTAATGTAGTATCTTTGAAACTTATCGGAAGAAAGTGAAAGCCCTCCCCTTCGGCTTCTGTCATCATCCGATTTACGAGAACGACCAATGAACCACTACAAATTTAAACAAATGCGCTGATGGGCAAATTGTCAAGATCTGTTCGCCTCTATATGTCAGATGAAAATTACTACTTTTCCGTAGCATTCGTAATACACCCTATACTCTTAATCCGTGATTAGTATGTAGATCTAAAAAATTCAAACCCATAGCCAAGGACCAGCAAAACAGAGCACTAATAAGAAGGATACGATGCCCTCAGAGTAAAAGTTTACGAAAAGATAATCAATAAATAATAATAAGATATATAAGAATGAAAGAAAAGAGTAAAAATTAAACAAAACAAAAGGAAATTAATAATAATTGTAATAAGTGAGGATAATATAAATATAGTAGAATAA
The DNA here is from genome assembly GCA_963930645.1 of Salticus scenicus. Taxonomy (NCBI): domain Eukaryota; kingdom Metazoa; phylum Arthropoda; class Arachnida; order Araneae; family Salticidae; genus Salticus; species Salticus scenicus. The sequence continues at coordinate 168,047,768 of OZ005657.1, forward strand.
ATGGCCAGGGAGGTCCAATAGGCCCTACCAATGTAAAAAATAAAACAAGAGAATTTTAACCAGGCTTAAAACCAGTGGCGTTTACAGACTTATCATTTCAAGGGGGGGGGGGGGGTGACATATACTTGTGAAGAATTTGTTTGCTTTAAAAATTTCACGTAAACACACACACGCACGACCCCCCCCCCCCCCCACACACACACACACAAAAAAAAAAAAAAAAAAAAAAAAAAAAAGAGCGCTGCACTCGCTAAAAACTATACAATTTGTACAACATAACTTATAATAAGTATATTTTGAACTAAATCAACAGCACCAATCAAGAGCTATTATAGTATTCACATACACACCAGCGTAAAAATGGCAAAAATGAATAATGCACATGTAACAAACATGTAAGATGTAAGGAACAGGAACATACATGTTAAAAAAAAAGTGCTACATTTTTTTAAATCACTGAAATATTTAGTATAATATGCACTGTTCCAGTCATTGAAAAAACAAATTAAAAAAATAGCTAATAATGATGACTATACACTAACGTAATAATTTTAATTTAAGGTTGTTCTCAAAAATTTAATTATCTTTAGCAATACCGCAAATCTTTTGAACGCGTTCACAAAGTCAATGTTGGATAGAAACGCATCATTTTTTAATGACAATTCTATAGAAGGAAAATACGTTTTCTTTCTTTTTTTATATAAATAAAATATTTTTTGTGTTATAAAATATCATAAATCTTAATAAATTTTATAAACTCTCACATTGCGAAAAACGATAAAAATCAGAAAAATGGCCAACTTTAGGCTGGGATTGCGGTGCCTCTTTCTTAAGTCTGATCTTAAATCTTACGAACTTTCGTAGAATGGGCGTGGTTAAGAACGATCTTAACTTGGTATTGCGGTGCCTCAAGCGTAAAGTCCTCTGCGTGTCCTCGTAAGAGAAAGAAGCCAGCCAATGGGAGACGCAGAGCGAGCAATGTTGTGATTGCGCGCGCATCCAGTTACGATTCGACTTAAGATAGCTCTGAATTTGTCGTAAGATAGCGAGGCGCTGCAATTCAACTTGCGTTTTGTTTACATCTTAAGGCAGAGTTTGTACATAAGATAGTGTTGAGCGCGGCACCGCAATCCCAGCCTTAATGTACTTTTCTTTAAAATAAAAAATGGGTTTTTATATTGATAAATAAATAAAAACGCTATTCAATTTTCTTATATTAATATGTATGTATATATATATAAGAAAATCTACGAATTTTTACGGATAAAAATGTGTCCAAAACTATATTAAAAAGTTGGTTGATTAGACCGAACGATTTTCTTAAAAATCCACTGTCTTTATTTAAAAAATATAAGCACCATTCGAGTTTCTAGTTAAAAAAAAAGATGTGTACATTTCTCTTTTTTACGTCCTAATATAGATCCTAATGCTTGTCAGAAAATAGTGGGGTTTTGTTTGAGTAATTATCTATTGCTATAAAAATTAATTATCTATTATCTATCCTTAATTATCAATTGCTATAAAAATACAAATGTGTCAAATATATTTTCAAGACATACCTGGATTTAATGAAGACTAAAAAATTCGTATACTGCTTTAGAACGTTACATGGCTTTAATAATATTTGATTTGAGATGAGACCAATTTAAAAACCAATTAATGGCGGGAAACAAGGTGTTGAAAACGACGGAATCTGTAGGTCTATGGTTATGTTTTGCGGTTTTCTGAAATACTATAATACTATTCAGATTGGATAGGAGGGGGGGGGGTCCAATCTCATTTAGGAAAAAGGGCAAACAAAAAGAAAAAGATGTTCCCTTTAATGAGATGACATTCAAGGTCACTGGACTGATAATGCGATAGAAAATGATCAAAAAGAATACCTCTCTATGTCTAACATCTTTTTTGGAAATATCACTTTTACGAAACGTCGAGGACGCTGTATGTTACATTCTATACTTCTGTATAGTAATAAGTAATTGTATTAATAATAACAGGAGACTTGGCGTTGGAATATTAAAACCCGAATAAACTACTACGTCAAAAACGCCAAAGAAAAATATTTGAGATGCATACAGCTGTTTCGGTAGCCTTAAGCGTACCGTCTTCAGTGCAAAAAGAATTCTGAATCTGGAGAAGTGCTCGTATATATAGGAGAGGGACCGAATTTAGTTCAACCAATGGGATTACGGAAAAGTGGGGAGTGTGGCCAATAGGAATTTAGGAATGTGCAGCTGTGTAAACAGTAGAAAATTTAAGAAAATGTGGACTGAATGTAAAATTTCTAACAATCAGACAAATAGGGAACAGCAAAATACAATTTACAAGGTTTTTAAAAATTTTTATGCATATGAAAAGCTTCAAAGAAATCGAGTTCATGAATGGATTTAGGCCTGCAAATTATTTTAGTTGAATTAAATTTAAAATTATGATTTTCCTCCCAGCAATGTTTAGAAATAGCCGATTTATTAGTTTCTTGTTTGCGGACGTAATTCATATGTTCTTTTAGACGGAATCTAAGACTGCGTTTCAGCTAAATTCAGCTAAAATAATTTGCAGACCTAAATCCATTCCTGAACTCGATTTCTTTGAAGCTTTTCATATTTATAAAAAATTTTAAAAACCTTGTAAATTGTGATTTCGCTAATCCCTATTTGTCTGATTGTTGGAAATTTTACATTCAGTCCACATTTTCTTAATTTTTCTACTGCTTACACAGCTACACACTCCTAAATTCCTATTGGCCACACTCCCCACCTTTTCCGTAATACTATTGGTTAAACTAAATTCGGTCCCTCTCCTATATATAAGAGCACTTCTTCAGATTCAGAATTCTTTTTGCACTGAAGACGGTACGCTTAAGGCTACCGAAACAGCTGTATGCATATCAAATTTTTTTCTTTGGCGTTTCTGACGTAGTAGTTTATTCGGGTTTTAAGTAATTGTATTATCTGATTTTATTAGAAAAAAAAAAAAAAAAAACTCGTTAGAAAAATTATTAATATTCCGAAACAGAAAAAATTCCTGCCACTGTTTCCGAAAGTCCTGTTAATTTTGTGATTACAAAACAAAATTTGTTTTTCAAAGAGGAAGGGGAATTTTCTTAATGTAAGTTAAAAATGTTCATAATTTAATAGCCTTTTACATCAATTTTTCCTAAATTATATTAAAAATTTCATTTTGCATTGCTGACAGCAATAACAATAGTATTAAAATCGTTTCTAATGAAAATAAAATTATAAAAAGAGAAATTTTAATATTATTATTATTTTTTAAATAACTATATTTTAAAAGCTTGTACTACTTAGAAAAAAAAAAAAAAAGAGCAAACAGCTATCATCCTCTCTTCCCATGCACACCTCCTCATAAAAATACACTAATGGAAAAAAAATCCCAACACCAGGAAGGAGCAGTGCTAGATAAACGAAATTTGGTAGGCCTGTTTATACATCTGAAAGATGACGTCGATTCAAATTTCGAGCTACGCGCATAAGAGTGGCGCTAGTAGCGACACTATGAACATGCAAATGAGGTTTGCTTTAAATAAGCGCTGTAAGGTTCGTGATCGTTATTTACAGTTGAGATTTGACGTAGTGGGTTAATGTTAGTCAAGGATGTCTCTAAGAAGACGAAGAGGCCATTATCAACAGCTCACTGAGTTTGAACAAGGTCGTGTAGTAGGGCTACGAGAAGGTGGGTTTTCTTTCCGCGACATTGCAGAAAGACTTGGCAGGAATGTATCCACTGTGCATGAGTGTTGGCAGCAGTGGTCAAGGGAAGGTACTGCCTCAAGAAGACCGGGTTCCCTCCGGAACATCTCTAAGTGTGAATATAAGGCAGTCTTTAATTTCCCATTGCGTAGCTATAGTGCGACGTTAAAGCCCACCAACACTCAAGATATTTTGTGAAATCTAGAAATTTCTATTTAGGAAAAGTGACGTTATGTTTTATGTTAGATCCAATATTTTCAATTATTTATGTAATGTTTCAAAATTGCATTTATTTAAAATAATGCAATTTCACTTTCAGAGTTACTTTTACATTACTCCAGCTTATATATAAAATATAATCTGGAGTAAATTAATGTTTGAAGCTCTCGGCATGTGCATTTATATAAATTTGCAGACGATTTAAAAACTAATCTGATTTATAGGTTGGTTGGATACGTTTTACGTCGCACTAGTGCTGTGTAATGGGCAATTGGCGACCAATATGAATTATAATATTTGATTGAACATTTAATTATTTGAATAGTTGATTGAAATTAATACTCAAATAAATAAATCAAAATTAAAATATTTAAGATATTTGAGGTTGAGTAGGTTTTAAGTTTTAATTCGCACTACAGCCATGCAAAGGCGACAATCTGGGACATATTCCTAGAGATGGTCCTTAGATGTGCTATTACAGTTTTGATCTTTTACGGAGGGTTTATTTAAAATTGGAAAAATATGCGCATAACTACTACTTTATGGCAATTTATTTTATATATGTTTGCGAATAATAGTATAAAGAATTTTGTAAAAATATGCATTAGAATTTCATAAGGTTGGTTGGGTTTTACGTCACACTAGTGCTGCGCAATGAATTTCATAGGGAATTTTATAGAATTATTAACTGTGAAATCTTGTTGTTTTAAAAATAATTGTTTTGCTGAATGCAGACCCTCTGTGGCCGAGTGAGTATGTCACCCTTGCTAATCGCCTTCAAGTGTAAGGGGTACATGCAAATGAAATACCTCCGGTTGCAAAGCCGTTTGCAAGAGTTCCAAATGTATAATAGTCGGCAGCAAAAATATCCGAGCACTAGCAAAAATTCCTATGTTAAAAAAGCACACTTAACACTGTTTTTTTTTAAAAACACCCTTGTCGAATCTTGTTCTTAGACTGACTAAAGACAGGATTCGACAAGGATTTATTTAACAAAACTGCATTTTGTGCACTTTTTTTACATAGGAATTTTTTATAATGCTCGGATAATTTTGCTGCCGACTGTATTTGCAAAAATACTTACAAAATTTAAGTCATCGAAGTTGCAAGCGTTCCGTTTGTATGTAACCCTTGGGTTCGATTCCCCAGCTGACCCAGGGTGTTTTTTTATTTTTTGTATTTTAATCCGGTTATGTTATATCTGCCCTCATCTCGACGAAATTTACAGGGGTACGGGGAGGGGGATGTCGAGTCAAACATACAAATCGGATGTATAATTAAAAATAAATAACAAACTGTCCGTAACAAAAGTGTCTGAACAATAACAAAAACTCCTATGTAAAAAAAGTACACTTCGACGGTTTTATTAAATAAATCCTTGTCGAATCCTATTCTTAGTCAGTGTTAAGAACAGGATTCGATAAGGATTTATTTAACAAAACCGTATGAAGTGTACTTTTTTTGCATAGGAATTTTTGCTAGTGTTCGGACACTTTTGTTACCGACTGTACGCAGAATGCAATCATTTATCACCTGCAGATGTCACCGGACCATCCTCATAAGCTCATCGCAAACCGTCGCTAATTACCCATAGTGCAGTACTAGTGTGACGTTAAACCCAATCAACAAACAGGTCGAAATTTAGGATAGAATCATAAATCGTCTTCAATTGCTCATTGCGTAGCTCTAATGAGATACTGGATCCACACAACTCATAGTCTGTTGAGTTGCTTGTTCGTCGAAGGTTGGTACTGGCCAATAAAATGATCAGACTTATAAGAAAAAAATGTGTTCGGATACGAAATGCTTTCATTTTAGTTTAAAAAAAAAAAAAAAAAAAAAAAAAAAAAACAGCTTTGTGTTTTAATATATAATGTTTTATTTATTTTTTAATTTTTATAAAAGTCTTGATTAAATATTTTTTAAATGTCGTTATTAAAAACTTGGCGTTAATGCTCTTGCAACTGTTATTGACACAGCTTATTTAATTGAAATATTAAATATTATTTAGAATTTCGACTAAGTAAGTCTCAATCTGGTAAATTATCTGGTTTTTGTTAACTATTCTGAATTCTCAAGTGCTCGACAGCGTATGGAGTTCGTTTGGCTATCAAATAGAAAGGAGAACATCTACATCTATAAAATCTTCATTGCAATGAAATTCCGAAGAATGTAGTCGCCAAACAGGCGCTTTTTTGGAAATATTGCAGACATGTTTGCATTTTTAGTAATTTTTTATAACTTATCTATTGCGACTCAGCGGCTAATATTTTAGGAAGATGCTATTCATGATTGAATCTTATGCCAGAATTTTTTTCAAGAAAATCGGCGATTATCACTTCAAAGAGTTCTCTTGTCAGTACGTTTTTTCCGAATTTTGTTTCTAAGGGTTACATACAAACGGAACGCTTGCAATTTCGATGACGTAAAATTTGCAAGTTTTTTGCAAATACAGTCGGCAGCAAAAGTAACAGAGCACTAGCGAAAATTCCTATGTAAAAAAAGTAAACTTAATGCAGATTTGTTAAATAAATCCTTGTCGAATCCTGTTCGTAGTCACTCTAAGAACAAAATTTGACAAGGATTTATTTAACAAAACAGTGTTAAGTGTGCTTTTTTCACATAGGAATTTTTGCTAGTGCTCGGATACTTTTGCTGCCGACTGCAGTCATACATTTGGAACGCCTGCAAACGGCTTTGCAACTGGAAGTGTTTCATTTGTATGTACCCCATAACCTTTTTAATATAACCTAATTCTAGATTTTGTTTTGTTTTCTTTTTTTTTTTAAATAGCATGTTTTTGGCACGGATAGTGTGCTTGCCATGAAAGTTAATTAAGCATTATATGAAAGATTTTTTCTTACAGATAGCCCTGAGCGAAATTTTTAATTTTGACGTTGATGTATACCGAAAATTTTTTGCCTAGGACCCTACTTTAGAGACAGCCATTTTAAGCCAAGTTGTGCATAAAAAAAAAGAACATTACATAAATTATAAAATATTAAAAAATAAAATAAAAATAGAAACAATAATCGCATAAATAATCTATTTTGATCTAAAATGGCGACAAAAATTCAAATATTGCCAAAGGCAGCTATAATAAAGCTGTACTATGTTCAGGTCTACATATTTATTTATTTTTCTATATACCAGCCACTATTAACTAACTATAAAGTATTTAAGATGGAAAATATATATAATCACAAAAAATTAGTTGCCTCATGCGGTAGATGTAGCGCGTATAGTATATTGCAATATTATATTTGGCATGAAATTGCTGTCATTTTATGGTCCACCAGGCTAATCAAATGAAATAAAATAAAAGTAAATAATATGTATAGTGCGTATAGTGTTGTTCATATGCAATTGGAATTCAAATATAAAAATTTGTTCGATACCGTCCGTTTCGAAACAGTCGAATAAATACCCAAATTGAAGCCCGTGGATAAGGCATTATCATTGCAAGTAATAGGAATACGTACCCGAGAGTTTGCGGCTGAGGAAGATGCTTCCGAAGGCAGCGGCGATCCAAAGTGATCGTTTGAGTAATTTCAATGGATTTTCTTTTTCTTTTCTATTTATAAAGTGGTTTAAAAAAGTGATCATGTTATTAATTTATTTAAATATAGTAACCATCGAAGCAGGCGAAGCTTGCTAGTTATAGATAAATAATGTACTAAAAATTATCTACGTTATTAAAGAAACCTTTATATCTCCGTTGATATAAGTGCAACTCTCAAACAAGTTGACATCTATAATTAGAAGAACGCCCATAATCATATACTATAGCTGCAACTCATTTCAAGCATTATTTTTTAAAGGGTAATCCCAAAGATTATATATTTTTTATTAATTTATGACTAATCCCTTTTCAGCCTTCGAGGCAAAACTTTCGGTGAAATACATGCGCTTTAACATGTTCTTTTTATCTTTAAAACTTTAAGAGAATCCATGAAGTATTCGAAGCATTAGATATTCGAAAAAAAAATCTATATAGCTTAGCTGTTGTCATCCGTCCTTAGATTTTGCGCACCAGTGTGTACTGATTATATGCATAAGTATCAGGGTAATTGTACCGTTATAAAAGTAAAATCTGATATGGAAATTTCAATACAGTTTTTGTTCTAAAATAATAGGAGGGGGCCAGACGAATTTATGAGGAGGAGCCCCAGAATATGTTTCTACGGCCCTGGTTGTTGTTTATAGAGCAGTTGCAAACAGCTGATAACAGCATGGCAACGTGGACAGTTTGTCCTCCGACATTGGTTGCCATGCGCCGTTGCCATGGTGCTATGGGCTGTTTTCAACTGCCATTCGCTTACTGTGCTAAAAATGGCTTCTATTTATTTTTACGTGAAGTTGATTGTCCTCCATCTACGTCACTCTGACGTCATATGAAACTTCTCTATTGATAACACATATACATCAGATTTGTATGCTTGACTCGAAGTCCGCTTGTAAATCTTCGTCAGATAAAGACATGTAGCAACGCCATTCAAGGGTAGATAATCCTAACTTACCAATGGACAATGGGCTAACCTTTTGTCCAGAGGTACGGCGCTGGATTACTACCCAAATGACCCTGGTTCGAATACAACCTATCGCCAAAACACGCACTTCCTTAATTGGTGACCACGAACGCTCCTAAGCAACGAGTTATTAACTTCGCTCTATGGCAATAGATATCAGCACCACACCCTCTGAGCAACAAAACCTGTGAAACGCTCACAGCACAAAGTCTGTCATGCCCCACGAAATTTGACAAATGGGCAACTGACAGCACAATCTGGTAATAAAAACCGTCTATAGCAGTAAATATCGCTCGTACGACGGCGTACTCTCTAAGAGGGGGAGTACTGTAGCGACGCCATTCAAGGGTAGATAATCCTTCCTAATTTACCGTTGGACAATGGGTTAACCTTTTGTCCAGAGGTACGGTGCTGGATTACTACCCAAATGACCCTGGTTCGAATACAACCTATCGCCAAAACACGCACTTCCTTCAGACAGATAGCACATGACAGAATTACAATACGAAGAATTGGAAACACACCCAGGGCCAGCACGGGAATCGAACCCGCTCTCCTATCGTAAGCGTAAATTCTGTCTTAAGATGTAAACAAAACACAAGTTGTATTATAGTTCCTCACTACCTTACGACGACCTCAGAGCCATCTTAAGTCGAATCATAACTGGCTGCGCACGCAATCACAACATAGCGGCATTCTGCAGCTGGCTTGTTTCCCTCGTGGGGCACTTACGCTTGAGGCACCTCAATACCAACTTAAGATCGTTCTTAAATACGCCCATTCGTTCTACGAATCGTAAGATTAAGATGAATTTTAAGAAAGAGGCACCGCAATCCCAGCCTAAAAATAAAAAAGAATGCCTCGATTCCGAGAAATAATCTAATAAAATCTGTCACAATCTAATTACATCCACGGAAGAGAATTGTATAAAGATTCTTAATCCGTGATTACAGCACTACCCAACGTGGTTTACGGAAGTGGCGAAAATGTTTTGGGTGGTCTAATATGGACGAACCGGTTACAGTTGAGACTTCACTTAAAATAGTTTTCGTCCTCTCCATATCTATTCCACTGACAAGGGAAGTATGAATGAGTAAAATTCCGATTTAAACAAAACCAAGCTTAAATTAAAGAGCATGGTCGAAAACATACGGTATCGTACAAATTTGCTGCAACAACCCCCCATGGAGCGAGAAAACGACCCTAAAAGTTTTAGTTGTTTCTATAAAAGCCTACGAAAGAGACTCCGTTAGCAAGACGGTGTGGGACAGTGGTTAGAGTATTCAATTCCAGCGCGTAAGGTCGTGAGTTCGAACCCAGGCGACTTCTCTTTTTTTTTTTTTTTTTTTTTTTAATATTATTATTAATTATATAAATGAAATAAAACAAAATATTAAAATAAATGAATATTTTTAGAGAAAATAATTATGAAATTTAATTATAAAATAAAAAATAAATATACTCTATACAAGGATATTATTAAGGAATATAGGGTAAAATTATCTCTTTACGGAAGAAAAAAAAAAAAATATATATATATATATATATGCTTAAATTTACAAATTTACTGTCAAGTTAATAATGACTATGATTAGAAATAAAAAAATGATCAAAACATAAGCATTTTTCAATTTATAAGCTCAACGTATAAACGAAAATTTATCACAATAACGACTATATAAGTAAAAGTTATTTCTTTTTCCGCATGAAAATAATTCAATTCAAAGCAGACGATCAGCTTTTGGAGGCGATTTATGGTTTAGCAGCGTTGGCAAAAAATATTAATTAAGAATTTATATTAAAGCAAAAATAAATAAATAAATAAAGGTAATATTTTTCTTGGAATTATTCATTTATTTAATTTAGAAAGAAAAATTAAAAGCATTTTTTTGCTTGAAATAAAATGTTTCAATAATTTAATAGAAATACTATTCATTTTTATGTACGAAGAATAACAAAATTAAAAGCAGACGATCACCATTTACTACTAGCGGCTTTGACGTAAAATATTGATAAAAAAATTAACTGAAACTTTAGGAAAGAAAAAAAAATGTGTAAATAAAATTTATTTACTCTTAAACTCGTCATTTATATAAATTGCAAAGAAAAATTAAAAGTATTTTTTTCAGTTAAAAAAAAAAAAAAAAAATATATATATATATATATATATTTTAATAATTTAATTAAACATTTAAATATATTTTTTAATTAATACTAAAATTATCTTCCTTAATTTCTTCCCTTTATTTTATAAAAAAAAAGTATGCATATAATAAATCTGTATATGCATATTTGGGAAAGAAAAAAAAAGTTAAGTGCTCCGTCGGGGATCGAACGCAGGAACTACGTTACACGAATCCAAGACCTTGCCACAGCACCACGCTTCTGGGAGCTGGAGTCTTCTTTTTTCGATTTTGATAAAAAGCATCTGAAAGTTTAAGGGTCATTTCTTGCCCCCTGGGTAGTTGTTGCAGCAAATTTAAACGCTATCCTATGTTTTCGACCATGCTCTTTAATTTAAGCTTGATTTGGTTTAAATCAGAATTTACTCATTCATACTTCCCTTGTGAGCTAAGAACAACTGGAGCAAATGGTTCCAATACCTTTACACAGTGTTCGTGCGTGCCAGTTTTTCTGCAGTCATTTGCCAAACCGTGCACGGCAGGCAACATTTGTCGGGCCGTCTGTTACTATTATACACTTTAAAGAATTAAACTTTAAAATTGTAATATCATGTTTAGCATATGGTTGTTCGAACAGACAACCTTTACACAATTTTACTTTGAAATATAAAGATATCAAATGCTTTTTGCCGTGCAACGCTCGGACGACAAACCTTCAAAAAACGGCACGCAAAAACCGGGGTAGCATTTTCTCCAGTTGTTCTTCAGGCTGAAGAACACTGAGATAGATCACTGAGCTGAAATCTTCAGCTCAGTGATCTACAGTCGGTAACAAAAGTGTCTGAACACTAGCAAAAATTCCTATGTAAAAAAAGTACACTTTATACGGTTTTGTTAAATAAATCCTTGTCGAATCATGTTCTTAAACTGACAAAAAACAGGATTCGACAAGAATTTATTTAACAAAACAGTATTAACTCTACCTTTTTTACATAGGAATTTTCGCCGGATGCTTTTGCTACCGACTGTATTCTTACTCCGAGGTTGAAGGAAGACTACTAGTTTTATAGTAGTCTTAGGTTGAAGGTGACCCATAATCGAATGTTACAAATTCAGTTGAGATTTCGATTATGAATGTGTCGATTGCTGTGATGGTTCTTGTTCTTCAAATGTTTGTATTTTAAACTATTTTAAAAGCTCTTAGGAGAAAGTAGATCTTACTTGAGATAAAGTCCCATTCCGCCTTTCTTTTATAAATTATAGTTGTATTTTATTGATATTGACATCTGTTGAGAACTTAAGTTAACAATGGCTTCTACAATTTTCCGTAAATTAATGGATCAATTGAAAGGCAAAGAGTTCCGTGAATATTTATGTAGGTGAGTATAAAATTTCTTTTAAATATATATATATTCGCAGTATTAAAATTTTTGTATTTTATCTTAGCTATTCGTTATGCTGATTTTTTTTTAAACCATAAAAGGGGTTGTTTCCCATGTTAAAGTATTATAAATTATTTATTCCTTATAGTAAAAGGATTTCGACAAAATAATGAAATTACTTTCGATTTTACACTTTTCGTCGGCTCTCTACAAAAATACTATAATCCTGGAACATTAAGGATGTAAAGAAATGTTATACCTCATATTTTTCAGTAGACCATTAATAAAGTGTGTTGGAAAAAAAAAAAAAAGTTTGGCATAACATTGTTAAAAATACCTGAAATGCATTGTGATCGCAACATATAATGACAATGCTTCCTTTGATTATCTGTATTCATTTGCATGAAAATAGAACGTTTATTAAAGTAGACACGTTTCTTTTGCAAAATCAGAAGTTTATTTGGTGAAATCACCGTTAGCGGTGCATGCCCCTTGACATTTTTTTGTCGGCATGATCCCTGTTAGATCGTAGGCATGATTTACTTTCTTAGATGACAGCTGTTGATGTTAATGATCGTTGTTACATACAAATGATATTAAAGAAGTATGACTCTTAATGCAATTTTAACCCGGTGGAAGGCGCGCGCTAACCCTCGAACTGTTGGAATTCAGTTGGAGCTGCCTGATGCCATAAGTGTGCTAATTCGCCAAAAATAGTAAACTCTCATTTTGTTCCTTCTGCTCAGTTTGTGTCAGCGTTTTCTCATCATTGACACCATGATTACATTATTGTTAGCAATACATGAAGAAAACAGATTTAGCGAAAGCCTCATATTTGTGCAAACAATAATGAAAGTGTAATTTGAAATGAAGATCTGCCATACGAAATTTGTATACGAAGGTTTACATAGCTCGAATAGTTTTGCTTTTTAAAGTAAGATATTAAATGGAATATTAAACGGTTTGTTGTTTGTGTTTTACGTCACATTAGTGTTGCGCTTTGGGCAATTGGTAAATAGTCTAGGACTCACCCATAAGGATGGTCCTGGGGAAGTAAATGGAATTGGTGCTTTGAGAAAAATGCTACGAATAGAATTACAAGTCTTAATAAAGTTTCAAGTTGTATCGGAGTTATGGCTTTTGATAAATTTTTAATATTGTAGGTGCATTGGAAAATATTTTTGATGAAGTTCTGTTATGATTATCATTCAAAATGATTCTCCGATTTAATCTATCTTCACCATGAAGGCTCCATTCCCCTCCATGGAGGACAAAAATTTTGATGATATGTCTTCCAGTGGCGGCTCGTATTGGGGGTACTTCACCGAAACGTCTAGAAAAAGTACAAAGAATGAACTTTTATTCACCTAATTGGCTGATTCGCTTATTTCGACAATCTAAGTAAATATGTTGACACTTCAAGAGCCAATTAAAAGAAAACGTTTTCGTTGTTAACATACTGTTTTCAGTCATTAGCCTGCAGCCCTCGCAAAACGTCACTCATGAGCCACCACTGATGTCTTCTGACCACGTTTCGGGGCGTATCCTAGACAGTTGCCATTTGTCAATAGTGTAGCACTAGTGCTACCTAAAACCTATATAATCTCAACCATAATAAGATGCCACCGAAGCAAGGGAGCCATCTACTCCGTAGAGGATCAAAATTGTGATGGTATGTCCCTGGACCATCCTTAGGAGTGAGTCCTTGTACGTCGCCAATTGTCCAATAGTGCAGCACTAGTGCGGCGTTAAACCCAGCCTGCCTACCCACCCTGTAAATATACAAAAAATATACACCCTTAAGTGGTGTGTCCTAGACTGTAGCCAATTGTCTTAGCGTAGCACTAGTGTGACATAAAACGCACGTCCGCTCTCTCTCTTACTCACAAAATAATATAAAATAAAATTTTTAGTTATATTCTAAAGAAATATTAACTGTTCTCACAAATATTTCTAGCAATAACTTACTCAATTATGTTGGAAAAAGATTACATAGTTTTATTGACTATTAAGGGTTAAATACAAACGGAACGCTTGAAATTTCGATGACGTAAATTTTGCAATTTTTTTGCAAATACAGTCGGCAGTAAAAGTATCCGAGCACTAGCGAAAATTCCTATGTAAAAAAAAGTACACTTAATTCAGTTTTGTTAAATAAATCCTTGTCGAATCCTGTTCTTAGTCAGTCTAAGTACACGATTCGACAAGCATTTATTTAACAAAACAGTGTTAAGTGTGCTTTTTTCACATAGGAATGTTTGCTAGTGCTCGGATACTTTTGCTGCCGACTGCAGTCATAGATTTTAACGCTTGCAAACGGCTTTGTAACTGGAAGTGTTTCATTTGTATGTACCCCTAAAAAGTTTTAGCAGTTGTGGTGACTCAATCATCCCATGCAAGTGCTACCGGTCTAATTAATTTAATGATATTTTAATGAATACAAATTAAGGGAGCCGCGCTGAGCGGGACTAACGTTGCGTTATGCTACGCAATGGGCAATTGGAGACGCTCTATAGTTAGTTGATTGATTTTTGACGTCACACTAGTACTGCGCTATGGGTAATTGGATGTACCCCTAAAGATGGTCCGGAGACATGCCATCACAATTTTGATCCTCCACGGAAGGTATGACCTCTTAAGGTAATATATTATAACTAAATTTAAATATTCAGTATTTTTTTTTTTTTTTTTCGTTATTTGAAGACGCTCACTATATACTTATAGAGATTAGTGTATAATCGATTTTAAACATTTTTCCCCAAAAGTTATTTTTTAAAAAAATGGTGTTTGGAGGAGTTTTGTTTTCCCCATCAAGAATGAGGTTGAGTGAGTTTAACGTCTAACTAGAACTGCGCAGTGGGATATTAGCGATAGTCTGTGATTAACTTTAAGGGATGGGTTAAAGTGTTATATTATTTACATATAATATTATGTGTATTTAATTTTATATATAATGTTTAAATTATATATATATATATATAATCAAAACATGTATGTGTATATATAATAAATTGTTTCCATACGTATTTTAAACCCTAGGCTTAAAATCAATATTGTCTCCAATAGCTCACTATGCAGTTCTAGAGCGACACTAATAAACCCTTTCTAGTCTAATCCACATGTATTCAGCGTTCTGTTTGACGTAACTCGCACTCTCTTACGTATCCTGTGGAGGGTTGCAATTTTCGGCACGATAAGAAAAGCGCCATGTTGGCGATTTTTCGAAACCGGCTACCTATTCCAATGAATTGTCTTTGTTGGGGTAACTGAGTCACCCCAGCGAGTGCTACCGGGTTAAGTACAAAGAACATCAAGAAACACCATTTTCAATTGTAAATCACAAAAATGAGCTAACTTAGATCGCATCAACATCAAGAAACATCATATTCAATGTAATAATATAAAGCAATGAAATATTTATTTTTAATATTTAAAAAGTTAAATTAGAAATTTTTTTTCCTCAGTCGTGCATGAAATCTGTACTGCAGCAGTTACTATTCCAATGTATGCTCGTTTTGCAAGCGTTAAAAAAAAAAAAAAAAACTAGATGCAGCAAATTTATTGTGCGTTAACTGGGAAATGCATGAAAATTTGCAGTGGGCATTATCTTGATGTATGTTCACTTTGCAAGCATTAAAACAGAAAAAGGGAATCTTGAAGAACAGGGTACGATCCCATCGCCAACCCAAAATTTCGTCATCACAATGCCAAAGGGTTGTTTTCATCAGAATCCAAGATAGCGTCCTACATATCAAAGCATTTTTTTTTAATCAGGGGGGGGGGGCAGCCCCCCTAATCCCTCCGTTAGCTACAATACAGAACGGGCAAAAATTATTGGATTCTGACTGGCGTCGTAGAAGATGAAGCAAAATACAAAAAAAAAAAAAAAAAAAATTAATGAAATCGAAACATTATAATAATTAATTTTCTTCTTTCTTTTTTTTTTTGTGTCAGGGGGGCCCCCTGAACCCCCTGTTAGATCAATGGAAAAAAAGGCAAAAAATCTACGAAAACACGACGTCATGTAAGACGAAGAAAAATGCAATAAAAATTACCAAATTAATGAAATAGCAACATTACATATATATATATATTTGTCAGGGGCGCCAGCCTCTCTGAACCTTCCGTTAGACAGGGGTAAAAATGTGTTTTACGGTCCTTCTTGGCGATTTTTTGGCGATTTTTTCCGGACTCGCCGAGTCTGCGCGGTGTTGCAGTTTTCTCTCCCGTCCTTTCCAAAATGGCAGACTGGAAGCACGGTTTCACAGTTTTTATAACCGTTCTATCCAAGAAGGCCGATTTACGTAATTTAAAGCAATTATCTAAACATAAACCGTAAAAAAATCCTTTTGAGAGCGTGAATAAAGGAAAATACAAATAAAAATCAAATTTTTTAAATTTGTACAATTTGCATACACAAAAACTAACAAATATTAAACATTACAAAACAAAAACACCCTAATTAACCCAACAGATACAAAAGATAAATATATAAATAAAAAACAAGATTTTTTTTACTTACCCATTTCAAATTTTTATAATCCTGCAACATTCATAATCCTTGAAAAAACGAAACTTTAATCCTCGCTACAAATTTCGAAAAATGCATGTAGAGTTACGAAATTTCAAAATTTAAAAGAATACTCCAAACATACTTTTAGTTTATATTCTACTTAAAGACACATTTCTATAAAATATATCATAAATTAACAAAAATTGACCACTACCACTACTAAACAAGCATGTTTTGCAAATGAAGTTACACTACTGTTGCCAAAATTGGAAAAGTAAAAGAAACGAAACATGTCGGCAGCAAAAGTATTCAAACACTAGCAAAAAATCCTATGTTAAAAAAGTACACTTCGTACGGTTTTGCAGGGTTCCCCTTTGAGCCTTTGAGAAGGGCGTCACGCCCTGCCTGCCCTTTAAATTTTTATGAGCGCCCTAACTGCCCTTTAAAGTACAAAAATGCACCCTCCTTGCCCTAAAAACGCACCCTTTATGCCCGAAACTCGTGCCCTTCTTGCTCCCAAATTTAACCACCACGACCCAAAATAGCGCATTTTTTTTTCCTTTTTAAATATTCTTAGTGCTTTATTAATACAAATTTTCTTTCTAGAAGCTTTTTCACTTTTCTGGTGTTCTACTTATTGCAAAAGCGAGTTGACACTTAGCAGGTACATAAACTATTTATCAGCGTAAACATAGTTGCCGTCGAACTTCTTTAAATGACCCTGCAGCCTGCTGGCTATAAGGGGTGGGGAACAGACAAATAAGTGCCTCCCCGGTGTTAGCAAAAAAAGAACGGAACGGGAAAATATGGAAGATCTTTTGCATCATAAATCATGTTTTTTTTTTTTTTTTTTAATCTTTAAAATCACGTTAACAAAAATAACAAATCTAATTACTTTTATGATCTAGCTGAAGAACCACAAAAATCATCGTTAAGTTCAATCTCATAAATAAGTAAAAAAAAAAAAAACATTGACTCAGGAAAGAGAAGTGTTTGTTTACATTAGATGAAAAACCACAATCAATTAGAATCAAAAGCTGAAAGAAGGGGGAATGAAAAGGAAATCTAGATTGTGCACGTGCAGTGCTTTGATATTTATTTACACGATAACCACAGACAAGGATATTCTTTTTATCTGTGACAATAACAAAAGTTCATTTATTTTAATGATATTTTGAAATTTGTGTAAAAATGCTCTCGCATTTCGGTAATTAGTCACAAAATTATTACAAATATCACAAATCATTAAAAAGAAAAAAAAAAAAAAAATTCATCGATTAGCGTAAAATTAAAAAACATAAATTTCGATAATTAACGGCAAAATGATTACATACTTCCGCTATCGGCTAAAAAAAATATTGTGAATTTAGAAAGTCAGCTTTTTATAAAAGCACGGATTTTATTAACATCGGAATAATAAAATATTTCATAAATAGTTGCAATTAAACGTAAATTTTCGAAAGTTAGCGGTGAAATCGAAATGATCCTGTATTTCCGAAATCGCCTGCAAAATTACTGCATATTTTCAGATTAAACTATAAAAACATCTCAAATTTTATCGATTAATGACGAAATAGATAATTATTTGGAAATTTAGCTTTGAAAAGAATGTGATTTTAATCTTAGAAGCAAAATAATAGAGTATTTCGATTCTTACAGTTTTCTTTCCTCTATATTTAATAGAAGAAAGTACTGGATTCGTAAAAATTTTCGACTTCCGGTTTTCGACGGATTTACACGTTTTGAGAGGTCTAGAACATGATTTGACCATTTTTAGACAATGTCTATCTGTGTGTGTATGTGTGATAAAAATTTTGTGGCAACTATCTCTGGAACTACAGCTCAGAATTGTATATAAATTTATATGTCGATACACCTTGACCTAATTTAGTACCTATCAACTTTTGGTGAAAATCGCTCAACAGGTGGCGCTGCTATACATCGATTTCCGAAATTTAAAGGAGGCTATATCTCAGGTTCTATTGCATATAATCGAACAAAACTTGATTTTTAAGATGAAGGTCTTTATGAGACATTATGATGATTCAATGTAAATGTTTATCGGCCAACAGGTGGCGCTGCTATACATCAATTTCTGCAATTTATGGGAAGACTATATTTCAGGAACTACTGCACAAGATTGCATATAAATTTATATGTAGATGCACCTTGACATAAATTAGTATCTATCAACTTTTAGTGTCAACCACTCAACAGGTAGCGCTGCTGCACAGTGTTTTCTGCAATTTAAGGAAAGGCTATATCTCAGGTTCTATTGTGTATAATCAAACAAAACTTGACATGTGAAAAGGCCATTATGAGACATTATGCTGATTCAAATTGGATGCATATAAACCAATAGATGGCGCTGCTACACTGGAAATTTCCTCGATAATGGGAAGGCTATATCTCAGTTTGTATGGCATATAACTGTACAAAATGTGATATGTGAGATACCCATTTTCAAAGCATATTTTTAAAATGTTATTTATAGACAATAAAACTTTCTCTGGATATTTGGTGTTAGCTTTCTCTAAGATGAAAATCATTTGCATTCATCATGTTAGATAATTTTAATAAATAATAGTTTTAATAAATTATTTGCCCTTAGTGAATTTGTATAGGAAAATATAGAAGAAAGTCTTGTGGTGACCACAATATACTTTTTTTTTTTTTTCCCCACAAAATAAATTTCTTTACCTGTGATACTCTTTGATGGTTAGATAATGCAGAGTTCAAAATTTAGCGACCTCTGATTTTTATGCTAGTTATTTTGTTTTTATAGAAACTTCTCATTTTGGGTGTTAAATTTGCCTTATATGTATAAGAACTTTATAAATTTAACTCATTATAGGTACAAATAAGTACTTTTAATAATAACCTACATAAGTATTCCATCCTCCATTATTCATTCTACAGCCAAGTAACAGTTTCCAGGGATTTTGCATGTTGGGTAGTTTTATCCCTAATAGTTGTAGGAGCTACATTTTTAGAGATCAAATTTCAAAAGAATATTTTATTTACCATTATTGAAATCCAGCAAACAAAGTGAGTAAATTCCAAGGAACTACTAAATTTACTAACTGATTGTAACATTAGAAATTAGCAATAATACCTAAAAAATTGGGAACTATTAAAAAAAATATCATTAATTAATTAAATCGAACTTTTTATCAAACTATTTGATTAGAATGTTTAATATTTTTCTTTAATAATCACTAAAAAAGGTCTTTGGTTTTTATCTTAAGAAATTTGCGAAAATCTTATTAAAGATAATTTTTATTATAGTTCTTTACTTTCATTTCAACATTTATAAGATTTTCAAGAGCTTTTTACATATTTTTCAGGAAGCAATTTTAATACTTTTTATTAGGTTTAATAGAACTATAGTTAAAGATAAAAGAATGTGAAAAAATAAATTTATTTATTTAATTTTTGCTGACTAATTTGTACATTTAGTGTGTGTGTGTGTGTGTGTGGGGGATTGCTGATTGCTTGACAACTGCATTTATAAATATAATAAAATTGTTTGTAATTTTGGAGGCTATTTTTTGCGAAGCGATATGCCCTTTTTATAAAATGTGCCCTTTTTCATTCTCCACAAATGTGCCCTCTTTTTATAGCACCCCCTGCCCCTTTTTCCTTGGTAGCAGCACCCTGCCCTTTTTCAAACCTAGGAGGAACTCTGGTTTTGTTAAATAAATCCTTGTCGAATCATGTTCCTACACTGACTAAGAACAGGATTCGACAAGGATTTATTTAACAAAACCGTATGAAGTGTACTTTTTCTTACATAGGAATTTTTTCTAGTGTTCGGACACTTTTGTTGCTGACTGTAGTATAAGCAGAGTGGATTTAACATTCCACTACTACAGCGTTATGGGCGATAATCTCGGAGATACGCAAGTAAGGTTGCAATTAACATCGCACTAGCACTGCGCTTCGGCGACAATCTCGGAGATACACAGGTAAGGTTGCAATTAACATCGCACTAGAACTGCGCTTCGGTGACAATCTCGGGGAGACGCAAGTAAGGTTGCATTTAACATCGCATTAGCATTGCGATTGGACGACAATCTCGGAGAGACGCAAGTGAGGTTACATTTAACATCGCACTAGCACTGCGCTTCGGCATGTGCGCGCTCTGCGTACATGAAAACAAAGTAAAAAAAATCACTGGATACAGTCGTCAGCAAAAGTATCCAAGCGCTAGCAAAAATTCCTACGTAAAAAAAGTACACTTAATAGAGTTTTGTTAAATAAATCCTTATTGAATCATGTTGTTAGTCAGTCTAAGAACATGATTCGACAAGGATTTATTTAACAAAACAATATTAAGTGTACATCTTTTACGTAGGAATTTTTGCTAGTGCTCGGATACTTTTGCTGCCGACTGTACTCACCCGCATTCTGCATGAATATTTAAAATGCATAAAATTTCAAAACTTCTTAAAAACATGAAGCATATCTCATACTTAATTAATAAATACCTTTATTTTGGTTTTAAAAATACGAAGCACATCTCATACTTTATTAAAAAAATCCCTTTATTTTGCTTCGTGGACACAGTCCACGACAAGCGGGAGGCACCGAGGACGCGGAGGGCCCTCCGGCGAAAAAGCTTTATGACATGAGTAACGAAGCAAAATAAAGGGATTTTTTTAATGTTACTGATTGCTGCCAGTGCTGCACCGAGTAGCACTTTGGCCGAGTACTGAGTAGTTGTAAGAAAGAATAATTGACATGAAGAATTTAGCACATCTTGAAATTTAAAAAAGGCTTTTTGAACACGAAATTAAGTTAAATGGCAAACAGCATGTTTTCATGAAATGTTTCAGAATTTTTGTAGTGTATTATACACAATTAGGTTCATTGTTATATTTGATACTTCCAGCTTAGTTGATTATTAAAACCATAATAACTGATAACTTCATTCTTTATTATATAGTCTTTCTCAGATGCGAATCATTCTCAGATAATTCTTAGAGAATATAAAAGTTCCTATACACTCAGGCTTAATTTAAGATGCATGATTGAAGTTCACATATGAAATGAGAACATTAAAATAAATATTTTATCATTTCAAACATGATAGATTTCATTAATCTTCAAATTCTAGAAGAGTAAAAAAGATAGGTGGTTTTGGGCCATAATTTGAAAAACAACATTTTTGATTATTAAAATATATTTTTAATAACATTTTAGTGTATTTACCTTTTTCATAATTATTATTTTTTAAATTAAAAACCAATCTTTTCTTACAGTTTTAAAAGTGTCTTACTTTTATTTGAACAAATATGTAACTAAAGTTTTATTTACTATATTAGTATTATATAAGGGTTCTTTTTCCTAAAATATTTTATTTTTGTCTGTTTTATAGATACAATAAGTTCTTATAAAAAAAAATTGTACATTACATGCATAAAGTTGGTTATATTCAAATTCTTGTAACTAAAATGGATAAGTTCATATCATGAATCGTCTCTATACAGAGTTTGGTGGCAATCTGCTTGCTCGTTTTAACTGCAGAAAGCTGTTTGCAGCAAAAGTTTAATGACTATGTTTATATTTTCATATTTTTTAGATTAATAAACAACTCTTATGAATACATTTCTTTCAATAATACATAAAAATAATGAAATTCTTACAACTACTCGGTATTGGCCGAATTCTTAGTCCATATTTGGCCGAGTACCGAGTATATAACGAGTACTCGGTACAGCTCTAATTGCTGCAAAACAAAATTTCCTGCTTAATTAAATAAATCTCTTTATTTTGCTTCGTTACTCATGTCATAAAGCTTTTTCGCCGGAAAGCCCTCCGCATCCTCGGTGCCTCCCGCTTGCAGTGGACTGTCCACTGCAAGCGGGAGGCACCGAAGATGCGTAGGGCCCTCTGGCGAAAAAGCTTTATGACATGAGTAATGAAGCATTCGTTTTGCAGGGACCATTAATATGCACATCTGTACGCTCCACGTACATGAAAATAAAAAAAAAACATCACTGCCGTAAAAGGACACCTTCTCCAAATTATGTCCTCCGGACGAAAGGACGTCCTGGGGACATCTTCAGGATGTCTTGTGGACAAAATGTCGTTTTGCAGCAACCAGTAATATGCACGTCTGTACGCTCCACGTACACGAACCCCCCCCCCCCCCAAAAAAAAAAAAAAAAAAAAAAATATCACTGCCTTAAAAGCACATTTTCTCCAAATGATGTCCTCCGGACGAAATGACGTTTTGCAGCGACCAGTAATATGCACGTATGTACCAAAAACAAAACATCACTCTATACCTCACCCGCGTTCTGCATGAATCTCCTAAACATACGAAATTTCGTTTCGCATCGATCAGTAAAACGTACATAAAAACCAAAGAAATATCACTAAATACGTCTCACACTAACTCCATGAATCTTTAAAACGTAGGAAATTTCGTTTCGCATCGATCAGTAACCCGTATTTAAAAACCAAAAAAAATATTACTAAATACGTCTCACACAAACTCTATGAGTCTTTAAAATGTACGAAATTTCGTTTGGCAACAATAACATACGCGAAAATCATAGTTTCAAAACATTATGGGAGGTTACCACATTTCAAACATCGATCGTTCAGCGGCGCATAAACACCATGGTTACTAAGGTTGGCATCTTTATCCGCGATCGGAAGCAAGTCGCCAAGCAGTACCGTAAAGCACATTCCAACCGGGTAAAAATCTGACGAAAATAGGGAATAAAAATTATTACCAAAATATCAAAATTTACTTATGTTATTCAGAAGGCTTGGACATGTCATAAATTTTTGCTATCGCTTGCAAAAATATTTTTAATTTGTCAGTATTTTTATCGCTGAGCTGCTTCCTCCAAATGTATTCATCAAAATATGAATCAAAGTGTATGGGATCTTTTGCGTTATGTCTATTACCAATTCGCCTGAATTTCTGCTTTATATTCCCCCCACATCCCCTCGACTGTATTCGTGTGGGCACCAGTATCTGGATCCTTGAACATAACACTGTGATTGATTGTCGTTGATAACCTTCATTAGACAGTCTGCAATAGGGTCATTCGCAGATAATGGTAAATATTGGTTTCACAAAAAAAAAAAAAAAAATTTGTTTTAATTCATGATTTTTTTTACGTTAATGCAACTATCCATGTCTGCTAGAGAGAAAAAAAATTACCAGCAGGGATCATTTGTCTTAATTAGAGCTTTAATTATTTTTTTAATTTTCCATTGGAACATGGTAATGACATTTTTGAACATGGTAATGACAGACAGAGATGTGGTAATGACATTTATGAACATGGTAATGACAGACAGAACCACAGAAATGACTAATGGCCAAATAATCACACATTTACTTATACGTAATTAATTAAGTTAGCTTCTTAAACATGAATCTTGAAAAGTACTGTGGCAGTCAGCATGTTAAGTAACATTGCCCTGTCTCATTTTATTGAAGTATTTATGAAGTATAATTAATTATTTTTATTATTTTTCTTTTCATGTTTCAAAATACTGCTTCTTCCTGTGGTTTATCTTCCTTAGCACTGTAAGTATATTATTTTAGTGTATACATTATTTTACTATCAGTTTTCTGTCATATTACCTATATAAATTGAGCTTTTTAAAAATCTAATTGGTATAAATAGTTCAGTTATTCATCACATATTTGTTCTCATAAATTTCTGCTATAGGTCATAATATATTTATGATAAAAGCAATGAATTTTGACTAATGGCAAGGTATGACTAAGGACAGAAATGACTAAGACTTACCGTGCTAGTTTTCTCTGTTTCAAAAAATTTACCTAATTTAATTTGTTGCATTATTTTAATGGTGTTAGTTTTGTTTTTACTTTTTATCTTAGAGGAGAGATACTGATAGAGAATGCATGCAGGGAAAAGTGGGGTTGAAAAGTTTAGGTCAACATTGAATGATTTTCACCTTAGTCACGTGACAGGGAGGCAACCACTTTTGGCTACAGCTCGCCGTTAGAAATCTTTTACTTTGTCGAAATTACAGAACATTTTTCTCCATTATTTTACCTGCTACAAATATAATTTTGCTAGGTTCACTTGAATAGTTCGAAATATTAGTTATAAATAATTTTTAAATGTTAATTCGAGCCGTCATTAAACGTGAAAATGACTATCTGATTTTTATAACAAATGTGAATGGGAATAATTCTCTGGAAATTTAAATACAGTTAGTACTGCATCCTTTTTTAACCAAGTGCTTCCAAATCTATTTTTATGAAAATTATCTGGCAAGAAATTTTTTGAACATAAACGGGAATGGTCAATGGCTTTAAAATCTTTTCTCTTAAAATCTTACCTTCCTGTAATTTCCGTCTGTTTTTATCTTTAGGAAAGCTAAATGAAAATAACACACAAGGTACATTGTACATTGAGTACATTTATGAAGGTTTAAAAAATATATATTAAAAAATAATAATAATGTAGTTTAAGGGCCATCAATTTTTGAATTATTTAAAATATTCTTTGTTACGCTTGAATCCTAAGAAATATATTGTTGCATTTTGAATAATATACCCTTCTTTGAATGAAAAAATGTTTACTTTATTATCATTAGGACAAAAGGTAGAGGATAATTTGTTTCAGACATCAACAATGCCTTGTAATCGTTTTGCAGTAGACAACCACAAAAAAAAAAAAAAAAAACAGTAAATAAATAAATTTATAACTTTAATTTAAATTCAAGGCGAAGCACAAACATAATTATAAGAAACAAATAAACAACCTTACTTCGGCTTCATTTTTCAGCAAAAAGCTTTTCTGGGGAGGATCCTCCCCCTTTTTCAATTGCAGTAGTGTCTTCTGGCACGGCTCTTTTATAGCATCGTTTCTCTTGTAGCAGGCAGCGCCACTGCGGATCTATTCTTGCCGATTTGTGGTCATTAACGGCGCAGTCGTCATTAGCGATTTCAATGCTTTCGCGGAAAAAAGCATATGTAGTATTATTAAAATTGGCTATTTTTTCTACGCTATTAAAATCGACTTTTATTTCACTTTCACAAAATGCTTTGGCTAGCGCGGTATTGGAACGGGCAAATTTTATATCACTTTCGTGCTCTTTAAGACGGGTCTTAATTTTTCGCTTGGTAACTCCTATATAGCTTCCTTTTCTTTTGTCTGGATATTCGATGGGAATTTTATAGACACCGGCGGTCTCAAGTGGGGGAACAATATCCTTGTCGTTTCTAATGATCTGGAAAATGTTAGGGTTCGGCTTGATCGGGATATTTATATTGAATTTATGGGCAGTATTTTTTATTTTATCAGAGGTTCCCTGGTTATATGGAATGGAGTAAGTATATTTTTGTTGTCTTTTTTGCTGGTTTAGAATATAAAATAAGTGCTTTATTCTTTTTTTATAGAGTTTTTCAACAATAAATTTTGAATATCCGTCTTCAATGGCCAAATTTTTAATAAACTTAAGTTCTTTATTCAAATCATTTTTATTATTACATACAAGTATAGCGCGATTAACATAACTGCGGATTGTGTTGATTTTATATCTAAAAGGTGTTTTACTTCGAATATCGACGATTTCGTTACTGGCCATTGGTTTCCTGTAAACGGTAGTTCTTATTTTATTATTTTCGCGTAAACGCGAAAATAATAAAATAAGACATCCAAGTAATTTATCCAAGTAATTTACCAAGTAATTTAACATCCAAGTAATTTATCTCGTGGTTTTGTTCAGATTCGTAAGTAAATTTAATATTATCGTCAAGCAAATTAAGTTTATCGAGTATTTCGTTTATATTTTGATCGTCTTGAATAATGGCAAAAACATCGTCCACGTACCTGACCCAAAACATAATTTTATCTTTCATTACTTCAAAAATATTATCCTCAAGCATCCTTAATTTGACCTCGGCTATTATTCCTGATATTGGGGACCCCATTGGCACTCCCATATTTTGTTTATATATAACATTATTAAATTTAAAATAACTTTCGCGTAAGATAAGGTTACTAGCAGCAATTAACGTGTTCGCGACGGCTTTTTCATATTGACTTTCTATTGCTTGATTAATTTTATCACAGATTTCGTTAATATTGATAGATGGAAACAAATTGACAACGTCAAAGCTGATAAATTTTTGGTTATTATTAATTTCTAAATTATTAATACGGTTGATAAAGTCTTCTGTTGAGTTAAGGCTATGATTAGAGGGGGGCAACAGGTTACGGTAAATATGGGTCATATATTTTTCGAGTGTATAAGTGGGACTATCTTTTTTATTCACGATCGGTCAGAATTTGGGTGGGTCTTTATGGTCTTTAAAACGTCCGAAAAGGCGTGGGGTATTAGGAGCGAAATTATAAACTACGGGGGGGTTGTTATCTGGCCAGTTACCCTGTTTTATCAAGTTATTAACTTTATCAATAAGTTTTTTATTAGGGTCATTTTTAATGATGGTGGTTCCTATTTCTTTGATTACTTCATTCATTTTATCATTATAGTCTATACGATCCAAAATGGCAATTTTGCGGGTTTTGTCAGTAAGGGTGCAAGTAATTTGTTCATTGCTCTTGATTTGTTTTAAAGTTTTAAAATCAGCACAGTTAACGTTTTTGTTTTTAGTATTCTTGGTTAGTTCATTATAAGCCACGTTTCTAATTTGGTTTTTATTTTGTGGGGGGATTTTATCAATAGCGGTTTCTATTTTAGCAATGCTGTCTTTTAAATTAATTGGCTGGTCAAGAACAAACTTTGGTCCGAGTTTAAGTAGTGCGTCTTCGTGGCTATTAGTTTTGTAGTTTGATAAGTTAATGTATGGTTGTTCTTTTACTGTTTTATTTTTTAAAAAATCTTTGTTAATCCAGTTTCTTAGTTTGTTATTATGTCTTTTAATGGCAATATTTCTTTCAACCTCTCTGAAGGTTTCGATTTTATTTTTCATGACATTATATTCAATGGAACTACAATTTTTTTGGAGGTTATGGTCGACTTCATTAATAACATCGGCACTTTTGTAAAAGTCTGATTTTCTATGTCTAATAGCCTTATTTAAAACTTGCTTTTCGAAATAACGGACTTCACGCGGAAAAAATTTTTTAAGGGTTTTATTTTTAACTCTAAAGACTTTCGGTATAATATTAAAGTTTTTACAATCCTGTAAAAAATTTATACTCTCTTCCGTTTTAACTTGTTTTTTATTGAGTTTTTTCA
Organism: Salticus scenicus; assembly: GCA_963930645.1. Taxonomy (NCBI): domain Eukaryota; kingdom Metazoa; phylum Arthropoda; class Arachnida; order Araneae; family Salticidae; genus Salticus; species Salticus scenicus. The sequence goes on from OZ005657.1 coordinate 168,075,452, forward strand.
ATTTTAAATAAATGTTATTAAGATGCATGTTAATAAAAAGGTACGCGATATCGGTTTCCGATATCACGTACCTTCCCTTATTATTTTGAGGTTTTCTATTTTCGAGGTATAATAGGTTTTTTTTTTTTTTTTTTTTTTGACAATATTCGATCTTCTTGACGTTTATAACGGTTTCTGTTGATATTAAACTCCGTTTTTTACCATAATATGTCAACTTTGTTTGAGGATTTGATAAGCCGTTACTTTTTGACAGTATTAATTATCGTTTTTTAAGGTTTACTTTAACTTTTTTTTTTTTTTTTTTTTTTTTTTATTAACATGGATCTTAATAACATTTATTTAAAATTGAAAAAACTCAATAAAAAACAAGTTAAAACGGAAGAGAGTATAAATTTTTTACAGGATTGTAAAAACTTTAATATTATACCGAAAGTCTTTAGAGTTAAAAATAAAACCCTTAAAAAAATTTTTCCGCGTGAAGTCCGTTATTTCGAAAAGCAAGTTTTAAATAAGGCTATTAGACATAGAAAATCAGACTTTTACAAAAGTGCCGATGTTATGAATGAAGTCGACCATAACCTCCAAAAAAATTGTAGTTCCATTGAATATAATGTCATGAAAAATAAAATCGAAACCTTTAGAGAGGTTGAAAGAAATATTGCCATTAAAAGACATAATAACAAACTAAGAAACTGGATTAACAAAGATTTTTTAAAAAATAAAACAGTAAAAGAACAACCATACATTAACTTATCAAACTACAAAACTAATAGCCACGAAGACGCACTACTTAAACTCGGACCAAAGTTTGTTCTTGACCAGCCAATTAATTTAAAAGACAGCATTGATAAAATAGAAACCGCTATTGATAAAATCCCCCCACAAAATAAAAACCAAATTAGAAACGTGGCTTATAATGAACTAACCAAGAATACTAAAAACAAAAACGTTAACTGTGCTGATTTTAAAACTCTAAAACAAATCAAGAGCAATGAACAAATTACTTGCACCCTTACTGACAAAACCCGCAAAATTGCCATTTTGGATCGTATAGACTATAATGATAAAATGAATGAAGTAATCAAAGAAATAGGAACCACCATCATTAAAAATGACCCTAATAAAAAACTTATTGATAAAGTTAATAACTTGATAAAACAGGGTAACTGGCCAGATAACAACCCCCCCGTAGTTTATAATTTCGCTCCTAATACCCCCCGCCTTTTCGGACGTTTTAAAGACCATAAAGACCCACCCAAATTCCGACCGATCGTGAATAAAAAAAGATGGTCCCACTTATACACTCGAAAAATATATGACCCATATTTACCGTAACCTGTTGCCCCCCTCTAATCATAGCCTTAACTCAACAGAAGACTTTATCAACCGTATTAATAATTTAGAAATTAATAATAACCAAAAATTTATCAGCTTTGACGTTGTCAATTTGTTTCCATCTATCAATATTAACGAAATCTGTGATAAAATTAATCAAGCAATAGAAAGTCAATATGAAAAAGCCGTCGCGAACACGTTAATTGCTGCTAGTAACCTTATCTTACGCGAAAGTTATTTTAAATTTAATAATGTTATATATAAACAAAATATGGGAGTGCCAATGGGGTCCCCAATATCAGGAATAATAGCCGAGTTCAAATTAAGGATGCTTGAGGATAATATTTTTGAAGTAATGAAAGATAAAATTATGTTTTGGGTCAGGTACGTGGACGATGTTTTTGCCGTTATTCAAGATGATCAAAATATAAACGAAATACTCGATAAACTTAATTTGCTTGACGATAATATTAAATTTACTTACAAATCTGAACAAAACCACGAGATAAATTACTTGGATGTTAAAATTAAACGCAAAAATAATAAAATAAGAACTACCGTTTACAGGAAACTAATGGCCAGTAACGAAATCGTCGATATTCGAAGTAAAACACCTTTTAGATATAAAATCAACACAATCCGCAGTTATGTTAATCACGCTATACTTGTATGTAATAATAAAAATGATTTGAATAAAGAACTTAAGTTTATTAAAAATTTGGCCATTGAAGACGGATATTCAAAATTTATTGTTGAAAAACTCTATAAAAAAAGAATAAAGCAGCTAAATTATATCCCAAACCAGCAAAAAAGACAACAAAAATATACTTACTCCATTCCATATAACCAGGGAACCTCTGATAAAATAAAAAATACTGCCCATAAATTCAATATAAATATCCCGATCAAGCCGAACCCTAACATTTTCCAGATCATTAGAAACGACAAGGATATTGTTCCCCCACTTGAGACCGCCGTTGTCTATAAAATTCCCATCGAATATCCAGACAAAAGAAAAGGAATCTATATAGGAGTTACCAAGCGAAAAATTAAGACCCGTCTTAAAGAGCACGAAAGTGATATAAAATTTGCCCGTTCCAACACCGCGCTAGCCAAAGCATTTTGTGAAAGTGAAATAAAAGTCGATTTTAATAGCGTAGAAAAAATAGCCAATTTTAATAATACCACATATGCTTTTTTCCGCGAAAGCGTTGAAATCGCTAATGACGACTGTGCCGTTAATGACCACGAATCGGCAAGAATAGATCCGCAGTGGCGCTGCCTGCTACAAGAGAAACGATGCTATAAAAGAGCCGTGCCAGAAGACACTACTGCAATTGAAAAAGGGGGAGGATCCTCCCCAGAAAAGCTTTTTGCTGAAAAATGAAGCCGAAGTAAGGTGTTTTATTTGTTTCTTATAAATAAATTTATATCAGAGGAAAAAAAAATTTAAAAGGTCGAATTTAAATACACCATGAGAAATAAGTATAATGAAATAAATAAACGCATAAACAAAATATTAGACACGTTTCCGATGCATTTATCATAAAAAAGCATTTTTCTTAATTTTCTTATAAAAGCTGAGATATAGCCTTTCTGCACAAGGAAAAAAAGCTGCATCATACCAGCGCCACCTGTCGACCAATATGTATTCAAATTGAATCGACATAATTTCTGTAATGATCCCATACTTGCCAACTTTTCCGGTTTTCCCGGAAGACTTCCGGTTTTTTAACGTATCTTCCAGTCTTCCGGACAGATGATGAAATCTTCCGTTTTTAAAAAAGTTGCGGATATCGTTCGTTTTAAAAAGAAAACCCAAATGTTCTATGAAAACTCCTGATTCCCAATCTTTCTCCATCCATAACATAAATGTCAATATTCATTTCAATCTTGCTTTATGAGATTCTAGAACATGTAAAGAAATAGAATTGTTAAATATTTCTTGCTGGTGTAATTATTTTTTGCCCCCCCCCCCCCCCTCCTTTCATTTATCTCCAACTAGTGATCAACAATCAAATGTTCTGCAGAAGTCTTTTGTTTCCTAATCTTTATCCATCTGCAACATGAATGATAATATAAAAATTAAACTTCTTTTATTAGATTCTAGAAGTAGAGTTGAAAGAGTTTAATATTTCTTACTCTGTAATTATTTTTGTATCCCCCCCCCCCCCCTTCCCCAGATTGTGATCAATGATCAGTTCTAGAAACAATAAAGCAATGGAAGTGCTCAATATTTCTCACGTATGTAATTATTTTTACATCTTTATTGCTGAATTTAATGAATCTGTTTATTTTTCCTCAATTAAATATTTGTATGTCATATTTATACCAAATGTGTAAACATGGTGAAAAAATGAAGATTAATTTCTTCAGGTAGGAAAATTTTTTCCAAATCAGTTTAAGAAAATTAATACTCAGTTGGTTTTATGCACGTTTGAAACTGATAATTAGCTACTGCTACTTTTTTTTTATATGTATGATTAATGTACATACACAAAAATCATATTCTATTTATTTAAAAAATTAATTATACAAATACTTTAACTTAACTAAGTTTTTTGTCTATTGTTAAATAAATTTCTTACAGATTCTGTTTTGTAGATATTTATATGTTGAAGAGGAATAACTTAATTTAAAACTTTTACATATTTAGTATAACCAATCTATAGTAAAACGTTTTTATAGATTGCTTCAAAATATTAAAATTGTAAAACTATTGTTTATTACGTCAAATAGGGGGGGGGGGGGGGAATCTTCCCTTTTATTATGAAATCTTCTGGTTTTTCAACAAAAATCTTCCCTTTTTTAATTAAAATTGGTTGGCAAGTATGTGATCCTCTCGCATACCAAGTTTCGTGTAATTTTACGGAACAGAAGCTGAGACACAGCATTCCCATAAATTAGAGAAATCACTGTACAGCAGTGCCACTTATTGGGCGATTTTCACTAGAAGTTGATAGGTACTAAATTCAAGATTTAAAAAAAAAAAAAGTAAATTAGTGCATTAGTTCTTGATATAGAGAAGCCGCAAATTTTTGGTCTCTCTCTTCCCCACACACAGAAGAGACAGGAGACAGGTGGATATTTTCTAAAAATGCTCCAAACGTGTATAGATCACCTCAAAACTGTAAATTCATTGAAAACCGGAAGACGAAATTTTTTATAAATCTTATTTCAAATCCTTTGAATAAAGAAGAAGAAAAAATTAATCATAAATAAATAAATACACTATATTCTACAGTGCATAGAAAAGTAAAGTAAAGAAATTATAATATTTATAAATTATAATAATAAAATGTTTTTTAAATAAAAATTCTTATATGAAACAATTTGTTAATTTTATATGGGATTAAATTTTGCCTTGTAAGAAATAAAGAGACAAATTTTGTTCTCTCAATCTAACATTATAAATGCAGACAGATCTTCAAAACGCAAAAATCTCTATATTCATTATCAAAGTACATATGGGGAAAAAAAATAATTCTAATTTGTAAATAAAAAATAAAATATATTTCTTTATGCTTTTTGCAAACAATACAATCATTTATTTTTCGAACATCGCAAAATGACGTAAAACACAAAAATACAAACTTATTAGACATTTCAATATTTCGCCAAATCGCGCCAAATCTGGATTGAAATATGTAAGTGAAATTTCTTTCATTATTTCTCAATTTTTAAGAAAATAATAAGTAAAAAACATGAAATACGAAAAAATCAAACATATAACTACTCAAAAACATTAATATACTAAATTATTTTTCCATAAATTTTCAAAAAACTGTATATAAAACACATGATTATGTGAATAATTTGGATTTTCTTCATTAAAAAGTCTATTTGTTTTAATATTATGATTTTATATGAATACAGTTTAGAAGTATATACATGACTGTGAAAGGTTATAGGTTCTCCATTGAGAAATTTTTCTCTAGAACCAAATGCAACGAAGTATTTCACCATTTCTTCGGTAGCATAGCAGAGATCGCCATTCAAATACATGTAAAAAACTCCCCTGTCCGAATACGGTGTCCCCCAGACACGTGGTTTCGATGTTGGCAGAAGATTTCGTTCGGGGATGCTCTCTCTAGGGTTATCTCTCCTCTAAGCTTTTTATGCAATCTATTTCCTGTGCAGTAATTTCCATTATTCAAGTTTATATGTAAAAATTGCCATATTCTATCATTTTATTAAAATATTTGAATTTCAAATAACTTTTAAAGTAGAATATTAAATGATATTTTAAAACTTATCCAATTTCTTTAACATTAATTTAATTTTTATAATATATGTTTAAGTGAAAATTTTCTCCATTTTTTTGCCTTACAAAGTTTTTAAGTTAAAATGTTGAAATTCCTACTAGTATCCATAAATGATATTTTAAAACTGCTCTGATTTCTCTATGACCATTCATTCTTGAGATAGTGTCTGCACATTCTAACAAACTGATCTTCTAATGGACATGGATAATAGGAATGAAACAAAAATAATGATTTTACCATATATTAGGTATCTTTTTTTTTTTTTTTTTTTTTTCCTATCTGTTAGACCCAGTTATCTAGACTGGATATCCAGCATTAGTATTGTTTTTGTTGGGTTATTTCCTTTTCTTTATCTTAAAACCAGTGGTGGCTCATGCAAATTTTCACAGGTGGGGTCCGATCCATCGTATGATGCGTTTTAACTTTAATACTATTCATTATTCAAACATGAAAACAAACATTAATAAAATGGGATGTAAAACGAAATTTCGGATTTTTTTTTTTTTTTTTTGTTTATGATGGTGAATCTTAAATTCAACATTATGGAAAACATTGCATAAAATTATTTCAAAAATTAAAGTTTTATAAATACAATTGAAAAATTCTGCAATGTTCTGATCAATGGAATATCAAAATTTAAATATCTGGAAGCTAGTAGACTGAAATTGCCAAGTTCGATACCAGATCGCTTTCTTCGACCTATATATTTGGAGTTTACTATGGTTTTCTCCAAAACTCAAATAAAAAGGGCTATGTAACACTTAGAAAGACTTTCTACAGAGAGTAAACCACTCAGGTCTAGGACCCTCTTTTAGTCAACTGGCTTTAACCCTAACACTACACACCACTAAAATTTAAATTCAAATGTCTGAGAGTGTAATATTATTTAGCTTACGCTAATTATATCCCTAAATCTTTTAATTATAGAATTTCAAATGTTATATTCATGTTTCTTATCTGAGAAAACAAATAAAATAAACCTTAACCAATCTGTAAGATGTTATATTGGAATTTAGAAAGTCATGATTAATGTAATGTGGATACCTATTTAAAAAAAAAAAAAAAAAAGTTTCTCACTTTAAGAGCTTAATTTTAGATAATTTAAATTAACTTTCAATAAATAAAGAAATAAAACGGGCTATCATCTTAAAAAAAGAAAAAAAAGAATTATTGTGGATGTTTCTATTAAATCGCATTTAAAAGGAAAATCCTTTAATAATAATTATAAATCACAATTTTATGCAGCTATTTAATCCATTTATCCATGTAAATCCGTTAATTATTTATCTAAAAATTTTACAATTTATTTACATAAATACACTATTCTGATAGGAAAAAAAAAAAAATTGCATTTTATTTTTATTCCCCCCCCCCCCCCCATGTAAATTCAAAACACTTTAGTTAAAGAGGTCTTAAATTCTTATACAAGCTTTTATCTCAAAAGCTAGTCTAGAAAATATTTTTGACTATTACCAGATTTCTTTTTTTAAACTAAAATTTTAAACTGTCATATATAATTCTAAAAAATTCACCGAAAAGTCAATGAGGAAAAAAAAAAAAAACGTAATGCAGAAGTCACCAAATATTATCCGTGAATTGCATGGTTAACAGACAGTTTTTTTCCCTATAGTTTTGTTCGAAAGGGCACAGTGGCAGATTTAAGGGGGGGGCTAGGGGGCTGAAGCCCCCCCCCCCCAAAACACTGTCATTCATAATTGAATTTTGCAATTGTAAATTTTTTTTTGGTCTAGAATAACACTTTGAAAAATCTTAGCCCCCCCCCCCAAAAGTCAAGTTCTGGATCCGCCACTGAAAGGGCAGGACCATGAAGATAGAGGGGCTTCTCTCTTCTCTAGCTTCATAGGCAGGACTCTGCTGTCCCATCGACGAGAAAATTACAGAGTGCTTACACTGATAAAGCAGTTCGTCGCCAAATCTGGGTGCCCGATCTTCTAGTAGAATTAACTGTACAAATAAACACGCCAATTTCAGGCCGACTGAAAATAGCCCTATTCTCTTAGATAAGGAAGGGAAGTAGAAGTCGGTCAGTCATTAGTGATTTGTGACAGCTGAAAAAATATGTTGACAAATAAATGATAATGAAAGAAGATTAAGAAACAGTTAGATAGACGTAGTTATTTTGTATATATGTTTTTGAACAGTTATAAAAAACAAAATTATTATTATTATTACTATTTTAATCGAGAAAAAATTTAGGTGGGGCCGTGCCCGCTGGCCCTCAATGTAGAACTGCCACTGCTTAAAACAATAAATTACAAACTTTCACTTATTATTCTATTAAAACATTTTAAATATTAAACTGCAAAAGCTGTTGATTTAAATAAAGATCTTAATAATGCTACATTTAAAATATATAATTTAAACATACATTAAAACATTTAAAAACCTTTAAAATTACCGTTCCACAAGTGCTTTCAACTGCTCATTCCGCAGCCTTCTTCAGGTGTGCTTTGGCGAACATGATCGTTGGGCGTATCCTATGTAAAAAAAGAGAAAACGTCGAAATTCTTGCGAATCACGACTCGTGCAACAATGAACCAATGGAAATTGATGCCGGGTGGCGCCCTATGCTAGAGAGGAGAGGTGGAAAGAAGATAGAGGATACGCCCAACGATCATGTTCGCCAAAGCACACCTGAAGAAGGCTGCGGAATGAGCAGTTGAAAGCGCTCGTGGAACGGTAATTTTAAAGGTTTTTAAAAGTTTTAATGTATTTTAAACCTTACCTTTTACTTAATTTTAAATAATTTAAACATATTAACTTATTTTCAAAAAAGGTTTAAATTACATTTACTTTAAAAATATATACCTAAATAATATCCTTTTACAAAATATGCACTTAGAAAACAGAAGGAGTATCACTGCAATGCACTGATGATGGACACGATGGTTGTCTGAAATATATTTGTTGTAAATATAATTTAAATATTCAGGTGAATATTACTTTCACCTGCTCCTTGGTGATTTTTTTCAGAAAACACCAAGATGGCGGCGTTTCGCATCAAAGTTTCAAATTGTAACCCTCCCCTCCACCAGTGGCGTACAAAAGCGAGCTTTTCAGCAATCTAACCAAGCAAGAAAACACATTGGAAAAAAGCAATTTCATGAGAAACAATATGTAGAAAACAAGGAAAATCATCATGAAATACAATTAAAATTTTTTTTTACTGAATAATTACAGAACTATAACCTATTACATAATCACACAATATGAATACTCAAAACTCCCAATCGTAGGAATAAGTAATACACACCTCTGTACACTTCCCCGTACATGAAAAAAAAAGAAAAGAAAAATCACTGAATATTTCTTTCTCAAATTGCAAAATGCTCAAATCTCAAAGTAAAAAAATATATTTGCACCAGCTATCGGTAATACGTACGTCTGTATGCTCCACATACATGACCCCCCCCCCCCCCCAAAAAAAAAAAAAAAAAAAAAAATCACTGAATACCCTGTCTCAAAATGCAAAACATTATATATTGCAGCAGTCAGTAATACTCACATTTGTACACTTCACGTACATAAAAATAGAAAGAAAACATTACTAAATACCCCTATAAAATGCATGAAATTACATATTGCAGCAATCAGTAATACAGATGTCTGTATGCTTTGCATACATGGAAAAAAAAATCACTGGATACCCCTATCTCAGAATGCATGAAATTTCATATTGCAGTAATCATTAACAGATGTATGAACGCTTTGTGCATATAAAAATAATTATTATCCTTCCCCCTTCCCTCTTTTCACAAATCCAAAACAAAAAACACAGGTCAATATTCTTTTTCATAAATACTAAGTAGATAAAACAATTTAATCCTCGTTATTTATAGAAACATGTAATTTTAAACTTTGCATAATCATCATATTTAAAGCGAACATAATAGACTCACATACATAAATATATTTCTGTTAATATTTACTTAGAAATAAGTATTTATTTCCTAAATAATGATTAAATATATTTTAAAATCCACTTTATAAAAAATTACCTCTACTTCTCTTTATATTTAAATATACAGCAAGGATTCTATAGCCGCTTCCATAAAAAGTTAACAACACTGTTTTTAAAAATCAGTACATTATTTGAATATGTGTTTAAGAATTTTACTGAGCGCCCTCTATTATTATTATTTTATTTATTTATTTTTTGAAAGAGTGTTAAAATGCAAATATAAGTAATCCTGTCATACTAAATTAAATTCTGTCAGACAGAATTTCATCCATAGTTTTTTTATTATTATTTATTTATTTATTTGTCTTCAATAAACATCACATTGCATGATAGTGAAAATGAAGATGTGAAGAGATGGGTTATTTTTATTTTGTTTATTTTGCACAACAATGGCATGAGAAAAAATTTAAGCATAAAATATTTTACTAAATATATACATAATTGAATTATTTTTATAAAAAGTAAAGGGTGAACTTCAGTTGGATGTGCTCCATCCATTTGGCATATTTCATGTTTGTGCTAGCATACTAAACCAAAGTTAGAATACTGTGAGAGAAAATTTTATGTGTTTCTTTGTCACATTATCCAAAAAATTAAATTAACATTCAAAAAAGCTACAATAATGCTTATGTATTTTAACAAAAATGCTAAAGTAAATTTTTTGCTAGAGGTTAAACCTTGCACCAGGAGCTTTATGAGAATGTTTTAAAAATGGTGTAATACACACTAAGTATATTTAAAGAGAATTTCTTTATATAAAGGGGTTTAATTTATAAGATTATGGTGAAGTGAATGATTTTTGAGGTAAATAATGGACACAATTAAGGAAAATTACTCAATTGTTTGCCCCATAGCAGAAAATGCGAGACGCGCGACGTGCGTCGCAGATTTTTTTTTTAGTCTGCAGATTATTTTCCAAATCAGTATTATGGAGAAATTCCCAAATCTCTCGATTTTGGCAGGAAAGATAGCGATTTTCAATCTTTCTGCATCCACAGCATAATTGTCAATATTCATTTTAAACATGCTTTATTAAATTCTAGAACCTATAAAGAGGTAGAACTGTTTAATATCTCTCACTCAAGTAATTTTTGTGACCCCCCCCCCCCCCCTTACACCTGTTAAAGATCAGCGATCAAACAGATCGCTGAACCTTTGCAATTTCAAATTTTTTCCCCATCAGCATCATAAATGTCAGTATTTTTTTTAAACTTACTTAATTAGATTCCAGAACCTATAAAGAAGTAGAATTGTTCAATATCTCACTCATATTTGTTTTAGTCTCCCCCCACCCTCCAAATAACGATCAGTGATCCAAAGTTCCACAAAAGCCTTCATCTGCAGCATAAATGTCAATATTCATTAAAAACATGCTTTATTATATTCTAGAACCTATGAAAAGTAAAATTGTTCAATATCCCTTACTCATGTAATTTTTTGTGACCCCCCTCCCCACCCCTCGCGAAATTCTTGTGATTTCAAATCTTTCTTCATCCGCAACATAAATCTCAATGTTCTTTTTAAACTTATTTACTTAGATTGCAGAACATATATAAAAAAAAAAAGTAGAATTGTTCAATATATTTGTTTTACTCCCTCCTCTCCACCCCCAACTCCACACTACGCTAATGATCGGCAATCAAACGCTTCACAGAAGCATTGTGATTAACAATTGTTTTCCATCCACAGCATAAATGTCAATGGTCATTTTAAACTTACTTTATTAGATTCTAGAATGTATAAAGAAGTAGAATTGTTCAATATTTCTCATTCATATAATATTTTGGTGCCCCCCCCCCCCCCCCCATTACCATTTAGAACCGATCTGTAATGAAATTTCCTGCAGACGTGTTGTGATTTTTCCTTGCAACCTTTCTGTTAAACAATAAATTTTTGTTATACAATAAATACTTGATTTTTGGATTTTGGAAATTATAAAGTTAAGAAATCATGAAAATTAATAGATCGATTAAAGGCCGGAAGTAATTAAATAGTGGTTAGTACATTAATTTAGTTGTGCCGCTTATAAATAATATTAAATTGCCGAATTGCCAAAATTTTAAATCCTAAAATTTAAATAAATGATAATGATTTAAATCAGACAAATAAAATGAAAATAGGAAAAGTAATAATGGTTCTTAACTTACCCCATCTTCATATGTAACACCTGTAAAGCAAAATTTTATAAAATCCAAAGGGAACACTTTTTAAAACAATAAAAACACATTCTTTTCTAGAACACAAATTCTTATTTATTGTAAGCTTTTCTTATATCAAATACTTATTGTGCCGGCACTTATTCTACAAACAATCAGACTATAATACTTAGAGGAAAACAGCCTCTCAACATGTTTTGATATTTTAGAAGGTATGTCTTCGATCCGGTGACATCAAATTTTTGAAATAATAATTTTCATATATTACACTCATATTACGTTATCGATCTCTTAGTTTGTAAAATGATGTTAACCGTTCCTTTCATTATGAATATCGCCATAATTCGTGCGCATTTTATTTATTTATTGTATGAGCATGTTTCATAATTCATAAAATTCTATGCAGATTTCTTGCAGTAATTCATTTCGCATTAAAAATTCATCACTGTATGCATCACAGGATCACGGCGTGGAAGTGCTGGTTCACATTCGTTGAGTAAATTAATGCGATGATCTTAACGTATGCCACTGTAGAGAAAATAACAGTTAACTAATAAGAAATCGTGGTGAGCCATCATATGTACCTTCAAGATTATATTATTAACCACATAAAGAAGCACTTCACTGATAGTTTCATATCTTGGGAAAGGCCAGTATCTAATCATCTTTATCAAGCCTCGATATAGGCCTAGTAGCGGGCCAGTAACACTGTTGAGTAGTGAAGATATATCGGATCCTAATAGCATCCTTCACGAATTCGCATACCATGGAGACATCTTGAGGTGTTTATTTCATGAAGTATTAAACCTTTGCACATCGAATGTTATTTGAAGTAGTTTTAAAATAAGCCTGTCCGCGACATTGAATAAATGCCGCGGACCGGCGAAAAAGGACATGTGATACCGCTGGCAGCTTACATCCAAGAGAGAGAGTGAGGAGAGATGCCTTCCAATCTCCCGCTATCGCGGGGCTACACACATTTAAATTAATGCGCGCGATAAATAGTTCGTAAACAAATTATTTTACCTGGATCGTCTGCTGAACTACAAATAATAAAATGGAAATAAATAAATTTAATTTTAAGAACGGAATATTTTATATTGGACTATTTTTTGGATTCATTATTAATATTAAAAAATACGCATTTTCCTATAGGAACGCCACTTTTGAATCGGCGCCGTGATATATTCGCTGCGGACCTGACATATTCGCTGCGAACTGAATGGAATCTTCCAGAAAGAGAATTTGAAAAAAGGTAAATGGAAATGACGTCACTGATTTTAATTAGTGAAAAATGAACGTTAGGAAAATTAATAAAATTATTTTTAAATTATTTGCAGACGATCTAAAAAGATTTTGAACTGATTTGAATGCTGAATAAAATTGAATTTCTTTATTGGCTAAGGCGTTTGTTTACAAATCCGAAAACATCGGTAGTTTTGTTTACAAACAAAACGCTTCATTGGAAATTCTTAAATTTTTTTGTTTATTGAAAATTGCGAATTTTAAGAAATTTTAAATGGAGAAAATAAATAAAATAAAAGTAACTAAAATATTTTCCGGAGGATTTGATAAAAATTAACCTAATTCAAAAGTGTTAGAATTTTTGATTCTAACACTTTCTCTGTATGCAGCCTAACTGCCAATATTCTGTTTAAACTTGTTTCATTAAATTGCAGAACCTGTTTAGAGGTAGAATCAATATCGCTCACTACTCATGTAATTTTTATTATTGCTTCTTTGAATATATACAAGATTTTGTATCAAAGTTTGATGATCTTCACACCTTTTTGCTTGAATACCAGTGTTTTTGTAAATGAATCGCTAGCACTATAGAAGAAGAAAGTGGATCTGAAAGGATCGCAGGTTTTTTACGAAAAGTCTTGTAGTGAGCCGTTAAAGAAAATACCTGTTTGCTTATTAAGTTACTTAACCCTTTCCTTCCCAACTTTTTCCCTCCATAAAACAATAAATGTTATATTTAGTCATAAATTTATTTCAAAGGTAATATATATAAATATTTTTTTTAAATAGGAGTAATAGCAGAGTACGAATTAATATAGCTAAAAAAGCAACTGATAGATGTTTATTTATGTTTATTTTAACCACTGATGCCATTAAAAATCATAATTTTTCAATAAATAAAAATATCAAAATTTTGGAAGAAATACATATTGCAATTAATTAAAATACGTATTATAAACATTAAAGAATAAAATAAAAAATATTTCAAACAGTTGATTTACTTAAATTGCCCAAAACAGGAAACTGATTCCGATATTATTATCAGAATAGCGTAAAATATACTTTCAATTATCAACAAGTATAGTGAAATCATCTAAAATAGGTATTTTTCGGTGGGAAAATGTATATAGATTTTAATATTGTTCATTTTGAATCAGCGGGAGTGTTAGATGGTAAGAAACAAAACCTGAAATGTTATGATTCCAATTGGAATCACGGGGAAGGAAAGGGTTAAATTTGCAGTTTCAATTTCAGTATCGGAAGATTTCTGTAAAAGTTGGGGCTCAGACATTTAGATGGTGAGCAAAATGCAATTACGATGTACAGATGGCAATGACAAACATGCTGTAATTGTTGATAAAAGAACGTTTATACGTCTTAATATCCGTCCATCTGGTTACACAGGAACCAGAAAATTTTAGAAAGCGGCATTAATTTCAATGTTTAGAGTCTCTTACTACAAGTATTTTACTAGAGTCAGTACGACAAAGTCATAAACAAAGGTAGTTTTTATACAAAATGAAGAATAATGTAGCTAATGCCTAGCTCTATGTAATCGAAATTTTATAACTACAGTGCTTTGACATAACTAACAGATTAATAACATTAGATAAATGCAAACTTGTGATAAAAATATGCTTACGGAATCTAGTAATTTTTTTTTCTGTAAGTTATAGTGAAATTATGCTGCAGATTATTTTCTAATGCCCAAATAGTTGTCGCAGATTGGCAGAAAAATTTCTGCTACTGGGATTGTTTGGATATTTATTGATGTTCTTATGGAATTTTGTGGTAAAAATTTGGTTGTAAATTGATAATATCTTACAAGTTATTTATATAAAAATTAGAGCAACTTTTAGAATGAGATAATAAAATACACTAAAAAACTTTGTAAAACACATTTTAATTAAAAATATAGAGCACACGACAAATGTTTCAGCTAAAAATCAGTGCTTTTCAGTGTCAAAGTACATCCAGTGCACAACAGTAAAAATTCAGTTGCAAAACTTATAACACAATTAAATATTTGGGAGGAACTATTTTAGCGTCTTGAGAATGTTGCAATTTGGTAAAAACGCCCACTAGGAAAATTCGTGAGTAGCATATTTTTATGTTGGAAGTCAAGATTTTAACATAGTCATAATTTGGAATATGATTGGTATCTGGGGAGTGGATTACAAGTTTAGATTTGAAATAATAAGATTTATATGAGCATTTGTATTCGTTAATTCTGATATCACTGTTTCTGCTAGTTTCGCCAGTATAAGTAAAATTGTAATTTTTACAAGAAATACAGAAATGACACCTATACCAGGGGTTAATACAGGTCGATTTTACTACCTTTTATGGGTACCTTCACAAAAAACAACCTAGCAAATTAGGTACTTTCACAAAAATCATACAGCTAAAATTTGTACTTTCACAAAAATCTTAGTCATCCCAGCAAAATCTGACATTTTAAATGGGCACATTTTCGAAGAAAAGTAACTTATTTGTGCATTTCTGTTGATGCGATTCACAAAGCAAGAATCATGCAGAGTGTTGGTTTTAATCTACACACAAGCATTTGCTACAGGTGAGAAATGGTGTAGCATAAGTAAACAAAACGATCCTTGTGTGTATTGATACAGACACGCTCTGGAGTTGTGGCCATAGTGTACTGTTTGCTGATTCGTCAGGTGATTTGTGACATTTTGATAACTGTATGGTGATGTGTCTATCCTCCCTGGTATAATTCATGTATAATGCAGTGATACTAGCATGGATAAAAACAACTTTTACTTACACTCTCTCTACTGAACTGTTTACTTCAGAGAGAAGTGAGTTTTGGTTCTTGTTCTGCTATAAGCCTCACACTAATTGCTGAGCGTTATTTTTATTATTTTACTTAGTTTGAACTCCCCCCCTCCCCCCCCCCCCCCCCACACACAAATAAAATATAGTTAAGATTTTTCACAAAAATAGGTATTAAGTTTGAAATCCTGGTTTGACCCCTGTATACTTATAAGAAGGGGATAGCAGATTTAAAATTTGAGAGTAAGTTACTGACACATAGTTGGGATTTAAAGCTAGTGAAGATATTGACAGTTTTAAGTAATTTAATAATGCATTCAGATATTAGCTTCTATTTAAATTTTGATAAAAGGATAAAAAAAAAAGAACATTTATGTATATATATAAAAATAAATAAATAAATCAATTGGTTTGAGTACATAAATATTGAGTACTGTTTAGTTCTTTTTTGTATCTAAGTAGGAAATACTATTTAACCACAAATAATTTTTATCATTTCTCACTAACTTTACTTGCTACAGCAATTTTCTTTTAATTGAAATAGCAAGACGTACTTTTAAAACTATTTTTTTTCATTTTCCTTTTCCTTTCTTTCTTTTCTTTTCTTTTTTGAGAGGGAGGGGGGCATGCTTTAGTAAAAGAAGAAAAGTTAAAGCTAAACGTAACTTTTGTCATGGAATAGGCTGTATTAAACTGTGACAAATAACATTGACCATTAAGAAAAGACTAGTATTGCATAACAGAAATATAATCTTTTTTTAAAGATATCTTTGTCATTTTAATATATGTAGATATATTTATTTTAAAAAAGGTAAAGTGAAGAATGATTTAAAAGCTCCAAAGATAATAAGTAAGATTAGCATACTGTTGTTTCAGCAGCATTAAATTTACCATCATCAGTACTTTTACACAGAGGGTGATATGTTTAACATGTTGTTTGCCATGGTGCTTTTCAAGATTCCTGTTTAAAAAACCAGTTTAATTTAATCATATTATTAAAAACTAATTATAATTCATAGTAATAATCAAAAAACATATATACATATATATATATTTTTTAAGAGATGTGAATTATTTAGTAAATCTGGTGAAAATCTTTGTGTGATTATATTTTTTGTTCGTTTATTAATAATTTTTCTGTTTATGGAAGCCAACCTTGATTTTTGGTTCTCTTCCCTGAGGCCATTTACTCATATTTACACTGATATACTATGAGTTTCCTCGTACCTCCACAAATATGGCAAGTATTGATATCCTAGGCAAGTAAACTATGAGTTATTTCATAGTTGGCAGTCAAAGTGTTAAATGTATGACCACTAAGATCAGAAGTTAAATATATGACCACAGGTCTGCAAAAATTGAGTCATGAAAAAGTGTTTGCAATGTAATGACTGATATTTATATTATTTGATGTGCTGATTTCAAATATGGCATCCATTTTTCACAATCACGTAAAGAATTTTCATAACTGAGCTTAAATATATGGGCAAGAAAGTCTATTCTACATATTTTGGAAAAAAGTAAGACTTTTCAAAATATTTTTAAGTGATTTATTAACAAATTAATTAATATTCAAACAATTGGAAATGATTTGCTAAATATATATTGATTTTATATTAATTAGAACAGTTAAAAGTTTTCAGGGTTAGAAATTGGAATGTGAAAGTAGGGTGTCAAAGGCACCTAACAATTTTTTCTTAATTGCCAAAATGGTCTACTCAGATGCCCAGTGACATAAAATTTTGTAGCTGTCTGCGACAGGTTTTTAAAATTTCATAATCTGTCTGCAAAATTTGCATGTAGTCAGGGGTGAAAATGGCTTAAAATCAAAAAGCCTGAAAGCTGATACCGGCAATCTGGAAGAGGGGGGGGGGTAACAAAAGTGGTGATCTCGTGCAGCAATACACAATACAATTTTACTACAGAATAATGTAGTATAAACAATTCTAAAATAATAAGTTTAACTCATTCAATTAAATATTTTATAGCAATATTTGACACAACACATTATAAATAATAAAAGTATTAGTTTTAGTTTTGATACAGAAGTTTTTATAAGTGAATTTTGAAGTGGAGGAGAAGTTTTGGAGCAATTTTAAATGAAATTAGCACTTTTCTATGTTCCCGTAGAATCTCAGTAACAGGTAACAGGAGAAAAGAATACACGCATAACGCTGCCTATCAAGGGAGATCTAGGCTCCTAGGTCACCCTTGTTAAGCACTGTTTTGTGTGTTCCTATTAAGGCACCTATAGGAGGCTCTAGAGTTCCTACCAGAGAGCGTCTAAGACATCATACATCGGTAGCACATTGTCACGGGAGAAAAATGTCCATAAATTGCAGACAATTTTTTATGACTGCAGGCAAAAACTGTCTGAAAGTTGTGGGCAATTTTTTTTTTTAGTAGTACTGACAAAGAGTGTCTGAAAGTTGCAGACTAATTTTTTTATTAGTGCAGACAAAAACTGTCTGCAAGCTGTTTTTCTGTGCCCCCGACTATGTCGCCGTGTCGCGGCGTTTCTGCCACTGGGCTCAGATGTAATTTATTTAAAATTGTTTATTGGGATCATAACACAGGCATGAGAATTTTCCGCGGATCCGCGATTTTCGTTAATTCCGCGCTTTTTTATTTTGTTAAAATCAAACTCTAATAACGATCAGTGTTCAAATGCTCCACGAAAAACTTTAGATTCTCAATCTTTTTCCATCCAAAATATAAATGTCAATATTCATTTTAAACATGCTTTATCAGATTCTATAACATATAAAAGAACAGAATTATTCAATATTTCTCACTCATGTAATTTTTTTTGTCCTCCCCCCCCCCCTTCTTTCATCTCTAACCATTGCCAATCAAACATTCTGCTAGAAGCCTTTTATTTTTGAATATTTAGCCATCCACAATATTAATTTTAAACTTACTTTATGATATTCTAGAACCTATAAAGAAGTAGAATTGTGTTTAATATTTCTCTCACAAACAACTTTTTACCCCCCCCCCTCTTTCCCATTTTCCACCACCAGCCAATGATTAAATGTTGATTGCTAGCTAACATTTTTATTTTAACACATGCTTTATTGTGTTGATGTGCATTATTCTTTTAGTTTAATTTGCCACTTTTAAAATATTTTGTAGCTTTTTCCTGTGAGCATTATTTTTCATTTGAAATAAATTTTATGAACGTACATTTGTATAGATTTTCTTGCGCATATTATTTTTCTTTTAAAATTAATTTTATGAACACGCGTGTTTCCTCTTTTTTTTAATTTTCTGCACTCTCATGCCTGATAACAGAATAAAGCTTTAAAGTTTATTTTCTTTCTTTCTTTTTTTAAATTATTTAAATAATAAATACAAACACAAAAGTTAAAAAATGAATGTGTCTATACTTAATAATAAATAAATTCAATATTAAAAACTTACTTAAAACAGAACAAACAGTAGAAGAAAGTTTTTAATTATCTGCTGGCCAGCTGATTTTTGAAATAAGTCAAATACCATGTATTACATTTTCAAGAAAAATTAGAACTAACAGAAAATATCCATTTAATCTATTTATAAATTATTTATTTATACTTTCAGGTTTAATATGCAAAAATTTGGTTTAAATTAATTCAGTATTTCAGAAATTATCATGATGGGAAATTTCTGATTGTATACAAAAAATTTATTAGCAATAAGTAAAAAAGTTTTTTTTTTTTTTTTTTTTTTTTATATTTGAAATTTTTTTATGAGTTCAGAAAATTTTTCTGCAAACAGCATTTATGTATTTTTGTACTTGCTGGCTTTCTTCTTTTTAAGCTTATGTAGTAAAAACATGTGTTGAAACTGACAATGTAAGAATTTTTTTTAGATGATAGAAAACGAACATCTTGTAAATCATAACGAAAAAAATTATTATGACAAAATTGTTTTTTTTTTTTTTAAATCTGGTTAAAAGTTAGGCATAAAAAATAACGCTTGAGTGTGATTTATGGTCGCCAAACTTAAATTTCTAGGTGCAAAATATGCCTAACGACTGCTAATTTCGAACCTTGATAGTTATCATTGTTTAATACATTCTGAATTCATTTATCCTTAATGCTTTCTTTTCCTTTTGCCCTAAATGTTCCGTTTGGCACTTAGTCTGTTGTAGGCAGTACGGGGACTTTTCTGTGTAGCATCCAACAGTAGTTCCCCGCCATATTCACATTCCATCTACCTTGGTAACTATGCTCCATCTCTTTTTAATTTTCAGCATTTTGAAAAACTGGTACATCAGGGAATTTTTTGACTTTTTTTCCTGAAATCAACGTCCAAAAATCTATCAGTATCAGCTATTGGTTTCTAAACACTTTTTTGGTTGCAGGCCTGTGTAATGGCTGGCAATGTTGACTTTAAAGAAAAGTATGTGGCATCTCTTGACTATCCATTGCATCAGTACATGACAGAGAAACACCTGGCATTTTTAAAATTATTTACCAATCATTCTGATGCTGCTGCAAAGCCTGTATTACTTTTAAAAATTGTAATTTTGAGCTTTTTTTTTTATATTTTATTTTGAAAAATTGCTACAAAGAAGCACTTTATGTCAATGATGTTAGTAATCTTTTCGTGTTTCATTTTTTGCATTTGTATCTACATACACATCACTTCTGCCCATACTTTCCTAAACAGAAAACTTTTATGACTTTAAAGTGAATTTAATTTGAAGACATTACTTTCCTAAACAGAAAACTTTTATGACTTTAAAGTGAATTTAATTTGAAGACATTACTTTCCTAAACAGAAAATTTTTATGACTTTAACGTGAATTTAATTTGAAGACATTCCTTTTCTAAATATTCATTTACCTGATAAAGCCATGGGCTGTCTTGCGAAAAATGACTTGTGGAGATAATAAAGATAAATGAATATTTAAATATATGAAATTTTTTATTTTAGTGAGCATTACCACTTTTTAAAGTCTGCCCCTTTGTTTTAAAATCACCCTGTATTTTACTTAAAGCATTATTTAGTCATGCATATTCAAATGTTACTTAAAAAATTAAATTGTTGATATATATAGTGACTATAGTACGCATGTCTTTATTTATATAATATTATTACTAGGAATGTGCCTGGGGAAGCAGATATCCTTTTGCAAGTAAACATTGTTTTCACCAAATATGTTTAGTCACACATCATCAGTTGAGATAAAAATTTGTACAACATATATACTTTTTAAAAATTTGGTATCCTTAAAACTTTCAGAACTCTAACATGTAATGAGAATAATAACAAAACTTCAATTTTTGAATAAAGAATCTTTTAAGTATCTTTTTAATTTTTTGCCAGAGTATTTCAGTTAACTTTTGTAGCCTTTTTGAGCTATTGAATGCTTAATTTCTCCTGTTTTTTCCCCCTCTCCCCCTTTATTTTTACCAAGTAACACTATCTTATACCCATTTCTGTTGTCTCTGTGTAGTTGATATGCTGTTATTTGATAAAATTTCTACTGCTTCCTTTTTAATGGCATTATAAATATTCTGTTATCTTCCAGTTTTGAGTATTTTTCAAAGACAATTTTGATATTGAAAAATATTCAAAATAGAAGAATATCACAATTAGTACTATACCTTTAGAAAGAAGGTGATGGAGACTTTAGCAAACATTAAATGTGCAGTTTTTATTTGTGATTTATGTAATTTTGTTTATATTATTTTTCAATATTCATTTTTTTTTTTTTTTTTTTTTTTTTTAAATTTTGCTTTATTTTTATTGTATATTAATTAAAGTTTGCTTTATTTTCAGCACTTTTGGGGTCCTAGTAAGTTGTTTTTTATAATTTTTCCTATTTATATTTTATTTATATGCTATTTTCTATTTATATGTTAATTAATCATTAGTGTTAATGTTAAGTAATCATTAGGTTCCATATTAAAATACTTATGAAGATATATAAAAAATTATGATAAAGTAAAAAAATTCATTTAACAGCATTTATGAATATATGTGTAAGTGAATTATCATAAAATATCTTAATGTGAGGAATTACTGTAAGGGGAAAAAATATGAGAAGACATTTTATTGAAACTTGTAATGTTAAACAATATTGCATAGGGTGAAGTGGGATAAGTGTACGTTTTTGTATAGTTGACTTTGACTTCATTTTGTGCAATCGTTATTATAGTTTTGACATTTTTTATGCATAAAATACAACTACTTCAATTTCCAGTCTATAATTCACAGATTATCTGTCAAAAAAGTAAATTAAAACTGATATTTGGATAATATGCCACTGTGTATAATCTATTGTCCTTTTTTTTTTTAAATTCACAAGTTTGGAGAATTTTCCTTTTTTTTGTCACATCGACAGATGGTACCACTACAAGAAGTTAATATTACCTGAAAAGAGAGAAAGGGAATTTACTGCAAACTCTGCATCTAAAGTGAATCTGGATGAATGACCTACTAATGCTGTGCCCTTTGACCTTGAAGCAAGCACTTTAATGATGCTTTTCTTTTCAGTTTCATTATTTTGACAAATACGGCAAAGAAAAACTTTTTACTAATTTGATAGATTTCTTTTTCCTCAGTCAGATAGGTAATAATAATAAAAGGAAATGCTAAGTTCCAAACCAGAAATATTAATTTTTTTTAAAAACATTTTAAAATTACCTTACTAAATAATCCTTATGAGTTGGCGATATATTTCGGTCCTCATCCGAGGCCATCTTCAAAGCCAGATGATATAAACAATGATCGTCGGTTGCTCCTTCTTTTATAATTTTGCCGCTCTTCTCCTCTTCACTTCGCTTCTTTTATCAGGGTCGGTTTCCATTCAGGTGGTATTATGCTATGCTCAATGTCGTTAATTGCGTTTTGCGTTGATATGATCTCTATGGCCTCTCTTTTCAGTGCGTACTTGTGCGAGTTGAAGGATGAAATTTTTTTAAAGTTAATAGAGTTAGTATCGATAGGATTATTGATGTTATGTCTAGAGAATGCTGTGGATGGTTTGTTAAATTTAATGTCGCTGAGGTGTTCGTTTATTCTATCTTTAATTTTTCTCTTGGTCATCCCAATGTAGCTTGCTTTGTTATGGTCGTGGTCTTGAAAATTAATTTTGTATATTCCGGCAGTTTGATTAAAGGGGATGGGATCTTTTTCGTTTCGGATTCGTTGGAATATGTTTTTGTCTGGTTTGATGGGGATGTTGACGTTGTATTTTTTCGCTTCATTATGGATTTTGACAGATGCGCCGTTACAGTAGGGAATGGAGGAGGTGAAGGAAGGTTTTGTTTTTGTGCGTTTGTGATCTGGTTGAGTTGTTTAATTCGTTTTTTATAGAGTTTATCAACAAGTTTTGGGTTGTGGTTAGCTTTTTTGGCGATATTTTTGATAAATTTTAATTCGGTATTTAGAAGTGATTTATTAGAACGTATTAGGATGGCACGGTTTATATAGGATCTTAAGGCAGCGTATTTATATGGAAGGGGGGTGTTACATTTATTGTTTATGATTTCATTATTATTGGTAGCTTTGCGGAAAACGGTGGTGTCGATTGTGTGGTTTTGATTTTTGGTGATGTAGACGTCCAGGAAATTTAGGCTATTGTTTTTTTCAGTTTCATTTGTGAATTTAATGAGGGGATCAAGTTTGTTAAGGTCTGAGAGAATAAGTTCAGGGTTGGTATTTTGGGGGGTGATGGTGAATACGTCGTCTACATATCGGACCCAGAGTTTACAATTTTTAATAATATTATTTGCGGTTTGTTCAAAAAGTCTTAATTTTAGTTCGGCAATAATCCCTAAGATCGGAGACCCCATGGGCACGCCCTGAGTTTGCCTGTAAATGTTACCATTAAAAAAGAAAAAGGAGTTGTTTAGAATTAGATTGCTTGTACGGATTAGAGTATCACTGATTTTGTTATCGCCAAATTGGTTAATAATTCTTTCGTGGATAATTTTACT
Source organism: Salticus scenicus (assembly GCA_963930645.1). Lineage (NCBI taxonomy): Eukaryota > Metazoa > Arthropoda > Arachnida > Araneae > Salticidae > Salticus > Salticus scenicus. The sequence goes on from OZ005657.1 coordinate 168,099,162, forward strand.
AATTTCGGTTATGTCTATGGACGGATATAGGTCTTTTACATCGAAACTATTGAGGGTATCATGAAAGTGTATAGTGGTCCCGCGAATTTTTTGAATAAACATTTCTGTGGAGTTAATTGAAAAATTTGAGGGGGGAAGTAGAGACTTATAAATTTCTTTCATATATACTTCCAAACAATAGGTTGGTCCTTCTGATTTATTGACGATCGGCCGAAGTGAGGGGGGATCCTTATGGTCTTTATATTTTCCAAATAAGCGAGGAATAATAGAGGCGTGGTTATTAAAGGCGGGAGGGGTATTGTTAGGCCAGTTTCCAGTTTTTATCAATGATTTGGTTTTCTCAATAAGGTTATTAAGTGGGGATTTTGAAAGTTTTATAGCGTTAAGTTTTAGAATTGTATCTTGCATCATTTTGTTATATTGATCTCTATCCATAATCATTAGTAAATTTGTTTTGTCAGACATCAAGCAGTATGACTACAGTGACATTAAAAGTATTCGCGAACTAAAAAACAATAGTGACATAACCTGCTTGATGTCCGACAAAACAAATTTACTAACGATTATGGATAGAGATCAATATAACAAAATGATGCAAGATACAATTCTAAAACTTAACGCTATAAAACTTTCAAAATCCCCACTTAATAACCTTATTGAGAAAACCAAATCATTGATAAAAACTGGAAACTGGCCTAACAATACCCCTCCCGTCTTTAATAACCACGCCTCTATTATTCCTCGCTTATTTGGAAAATATAAAGACCATAAGGATCCCCCCTCACTTCGGCCAATCGTCAATAAATCAGAAGGACCAACCTATTGTTTGGAAGTATATATGAAAGAAATTTATAAGTCTCTACTTCCCCCCTCAAATTTTTCAATTAACTCCACAGAAATGTTTATTCAAAAAATTCGCGGGACCACTATACACTTTCATGATACCCTCAATAGTTTCGATGTAAAAGACCTATATCCGTCCATAGACATAACCGAAATTAGTAAAATTATCCACGAAAGAATTATTAACCAATTTGGCGATAACAAAATCAGTGATACTCTAATCCGTACAAGCAATCTAATTCTAAACAACTCCTTTTTCTTTTTTAATGATAACATTTACAGGCAAACTCAGGGCGTGCCCATGGGGTCTCCGATCTCAGGGATTATTGCCGAACTAAAATTAAGACTTTTTGAACAAACCGCAAATAATATTATTAAAAATTGTAAACTCTGGGTCCGATATGTAGACGACGTATTCACCATCACCCCCCAAAATACCAACCCTGAACTTATTCTCTCAGACCTTAACAAACTTGATCCCCTCATTAAATTCACAAATGAAACCGAAAAAAACAATAGCCTAAATTTCCTGGACGTCTACATCACCAAAAATCAAAACCACACAATCGACACCACTGTTTCCCGCAATGCTACCAATAATAATGAAATCATAAACAATAAATGTAACACCCCCCTTCCATATAAATACGCTGCCTTAAGATCCTATATAAACCGTGCCATCCTAATATGTTCTAATAAATCACTTCTAAATACCGAATTAAAATTTATCAAAAATATCACCAAAAAAGCTAACTACAACCCAAAACTTGTTGATAAACTCTATAAAAAACAAATTAAACAACTCAACCAGATCACAAACGCACAAAAAACAAAACCTTCCTTCACCTCCTCTATTCCCTACTGTAACGGCGCATCTGTCAAAATCCATAATGAAGCTAAAAAATACAACGTCAACATCCCCATCAAACCAGACAAAAACATATTCCAACGAATCCGAAACGAAAAAGATCCCATCCCCTTTAATCAAACTGCCGGAATATACAAAATTAATTTTCAAGACCACGACCATAACAAAGCAAGCTACATTGGGATGACCAAGAGAAAAATTAAAGATAGAATAAACGAACACCTCAGCGACATTAAATTTAACAAACCATCCACAGCATTCTCTAGACATAACATCAATAATCCTATCGATACTAACTCTATTAACTTTCAAAAAATTTCATCCTTCAACTCGCACAAGTACGCACTGAAAAGAGAGGCCATAGAGATCATATCAACGCAAAACGCAATTAACGACATTGAGCATAGCATAATACCACCTGAATGGAAACCGACCCTGATAAAAGAAGCGAAGTGAAGAGGAGAAGAGCGGCAAAATTATAAAAGAAGGAGCAACCGACGATCATTGTTTATATCATCTGGCTTTGAAGATGGCCTCGGATGAGGACCGAAATATATCGCCAACTCATAAGGATTATTTAGTAAGGTAATTTTAAAATGTTTTTAATAAATTTAAATCCTTTTATAAATGTAATAATTAATTTTTTTTTTTTTTTTTTAAGTATAGATTTTGAAAAATTATGGTTTTAAAAGTCCTCTTCATAATATGTGTATATACAAAACAATGATAGAAATCCAGAATGCTCGGAATCAGCGTAATTCTGGATTTTTAGTCATTCCTAAGAAAATTATATGTATTTGTCTAAATAATCAGAAAATAGGTAAATTTAAAATTATATATTGGGATTAATAAACATTTAGTTTAATATTTTTATTTTATTTACAAAATATGATAAGAAAATAAAAAGAAAAAAGAAAACATATTTGTTATTTATTTATTATTTTTTCCCCCTGTGCTTTTAGTTTTCATCTAAAAAATTTATCTTTGATTTTGTGCAAAACAATTATGAATTCTTGTTCAGTGATCAATTTTCAAGGCAATTTTGATAGACAATATAACATTAATTTATCAGCTGACATTTTATTTTGTTAAGTAATATATATATTTTTTAATATACATTGAGATTAAAAAAAAAAAAAACTGTTTAATCTTAAAAATACAAAATGCATAAAAGCTAAATGTGATTTTTTTTTTAAATGTTTTGATTATACTTTTTGCTGATAGATGGCAGCACCAAACATTTTTCTGAATTTTTAATATGAATAATTTCTGTTCAAGCTTATCTCATCAAATTTATCTTTAAACTTATTTTTACATTTGTTTCATGAAATTTTTAAATTTCTAATTTTATCTTCATACATACAAATTTTTTAAAAGAACTAAAAACAATAAGCATCTCAAAATCTTAGAAAGCATAAAAGCTAATTCCTTTTTGTTTTACTGTTGACTATTGGTAATTTCTTATTCTGCCGATAAATGGCTGCAGCAATCATTAGTAATTCTCATAGAATCTTTCTCATAGCAGAATGACAAATTAGAACATTAAAAAAAGGGGGGGGGGAATGTCAGCTAAAAATATTGTAAAAATATTAGATAAAGTTTATTTTTAATAAGCTTTATCTATTATTTTAACTAAATTCACTTAATTATAAATTTAAAAAATGCTGTTCATAATGATGATGATTAATGTGACCGAAGATGTCTGGTTTTTTGGAGTTCAGCTTTGTATTTCATAACTGAATTTATTCTACTAAATTTCAGTCTTCTAGTAGTCTTATGGAAATTCTTTATTTTGGTTTAAAATACTGTGAGATAATTCACAGTTAAACTGCTGCTGTGGATAATCTGAAGATTTTTTTAAATATTTTCCTTGAAAAAAGACCCTTGCAGATAATCCGTCACCGCAGATTATAGACTGGAAATTATTGAAAGGTAACGACACCAGTGCTTGTGTCACTCTTAGCCTTATTTTTAAAATGTTTTTTTTTTTTTTTTTCACATGGTATTCATGTATCTGTATTACACTTTGGTCTGTTTTATACACTGATTCTTCTAGTTGTTGTTAGACACTTTCAATTTTTCAATACATTACACCAGCCAAATAAAAAAAGAAAAAAAAAACCCTATAAAAATGCACCAGTGTTCGTCACTTCAAAATTAAATTATCCAGTAGATGTCAGTTGTTTGCACCAGAGGTAATATGAAAAACCTTAACAATCAGTATTCCCATTTCTATCAAAGTAAAGCGTGTGCAGCCAATATGCCATTTGTCAGGAGAAGCTGAATATATCTGTGCAACAGAACATAAATAATTAAAAATAGAAATAGTTTATAAGTGAAAAAGAAAATCCTATTTAATTTATTAAAATCTGATAAACAGGATTCCTTTTTAACTATTTCCAACAAAGTTCAAAAGTGTAACCATCCTCGTAAGACTACATAATGTGTTGCTTTTTGAGTATGAGTATGAACCCTGAGAATATATACTGAATAAAATGCACTTATCGACTAGAATAATGCCAGCCTATTTCCTTATAAACTACTTTTTTCACATAATAAAGTTGACATTTTCATAATTCTTATGAATTAAGAATATTTAAAAGGAAAAAAGAGCACTATTTTTAGGCAAGAAAAGCATGTTTTGAGGGCAAAAAGAGTATGTTTTGGAGGTAAGATGGGCATGTTTTGAAGAGAAAAGGTGGTTTTTTTTTTCAACCATCGGACTGCCGCTGACGAATATATTCCATCTCACTGAGTTGTACTTTTTTCCACAATACAGTTATGATTCCAAATTATTTAATTATGAATTTTTAGCTTGTTTTTCAAATTTAAAGATCTTAAACAGTAGTCATCAGGATTATAATCATGTGGCACAGTTATATTTTAATCCCAAGTTAAAATGAACAGTATTTTAGTAAACTGAGAAAATTGAGAAGTGAAAACATCATTGCAATTTTGCCCTTTGCAAAGGAGGTCCGAGAGTTAAGGAGCATCTAGGGCATTGATTGAATTTCAGACAAGGAAACTTTGAGAAGGACAATGCACGTTGTCAGCATGCATTGTCCTTCTCAAAGACTCTAGGAAAAATCCTGATGCTTATTTTATAATTGTCTGCATTTGTGCACTATACCACTGCATTAATAATCTGAATTAGTTGAGTGCTCTGGCTTTCAATTACACTGCTCTGCATGAAAATCGGCTCCAACACCATTTTTGCAAATTCTTATGTAAAATGACCTCCTGAATCCGAATATGACACCCATTTTGCCCTATAACCTACCATTTTTTGGGTTGTCCTTCTATTTTTATCACTTTTCAGTAATTTGATTTGGGGGGGGGGGGAAGGGACTGTTTTTTTTAACTGTTAAATATCTACTGAGGGGGCCGCAGAAGTGAAAAATTCTGAAACATGAACACTTGCAGCATGGGGAAAAAGGGGGGGGATTTACCACTGAAATTATGAGTTACATTTATTATATTTTATTAATATTATTATTTGTTATACATTATATATTTTTTATTTTTAAGTGTTAAAATAATTATTTTCTGTTTTCCAAATCAAATTCATGGCCATAAAATTACTGAACAGTGATAAAAATTGGGGCAGGGACTGGTGTCCCAGAAAACAGTGGGTATAGGGCAAAATGGGTGTCATTCAGATTTAGGAGGTTATTTTACATAAGAAACAATAGGAATAGTGTCAGGGCTAGTGATGTGGAGTGGGTAAATACCCAGTGGGTAGGTAAATATCTTTTGGGTATTTACTTGAGGCCTGGGTAAATACCCAAAACCTGGGTATTTTGGAAAAAAAAAAGGTACTTGTGAATGTGGGATAAATTCTTATTTCAAAGTGAAATACAATATTTTGCATATAATAATTTAACTAATGATGCTGAAGAGTGTTGATTATTGTATTGCTTTCATTTTCCTTTCTGGATTTCTTTTTCAAATCATGAAGGGACTTTTGTTTTTTAAATGGTAATATAGAAATATTGGATCCAGTTTTTAATTCCTGCAATATGTTTAAAAAAATTTTCATATGTATAACATAGTTTATAATATATATAGTATATATTTTTAATTGAAAGCCTTGATGAATTTAATTAAAAAAATTCTATGAGCATTCATAATAAAATATTCTAAAACTTAAGTGTGATACTGGTAAAATTTTTCTGGTGTAAAGCAATGGCACTAACAATGGAATAACTTTTAGCTATGTTTTATGTCATCGTATAGATGATCAAGAGAAGCAGATTCTTAATTTTTGCATAATACCATGCTTCAAGTTAGTTTTGGTTTCAGTTTCATGATCAGTTAGTCATACACTTCCGATATGTATTTATATTACATTAAATTTTATGCTGAAAGGTTAAAAATAAAAACAAAGGAAAGATAAAGGACCTGCTTTGAACTTTTTTAAATGATAAAGGACTCTCTACCTATCATTGCCGAAAGCAAAAGCCAGTATTATTCTATGTGGAATTTTGCCCTATTATAACTCATCAACTAACATATGCCATTTTAATGTAAATTCTGATTTCACCTTCAGAAAAGTGATATGAGTTAAATTGAGTATCATTTTTTAAAAATTGAGTTTTTTAATTTTTAATGTTTTATTCTGAAGCTGTGAAATGCAAAATATTGCTTTGTCAAAATCCACAATATAATTGTAATATATCAATATTTACACAATGTCAAAAACGTCAATGTAAAAAATTGCTAAGTGCAGAATGCAGTTTCGATAGCGTAAAGCGTGTCGTCATGAGTGCAGAATGATGAAGAGGATTATTGCTCATAAATATAGGTAGGGAAGCAGTTTATAGAGTCAGGATTATCCCATTTACCTATCTATATGAGCAATAATCCACTTTGTCATTCTGCACTGATGACGGCACGCTTTACACTATCAAAACTGCATTCTACACTTAAAAATTTTTTACATTGACGTTTTTAACATGGTCTAAAAGAAAATCCTCTAACATGGTTATTCAATATTTGGTGGAGTGGTGATTGGTTGGATCCAATATTTGGTGATTGTTTTTTATAACATGAAAGATGCAATTCGGCATCGAATCTATCAATTCTAACAAAATATCACAAGACAGTTCTTCCCAAGCACATTTTATAGCATTCTTTAGGTCTTCGACACATATAAACTGCCTCCCATTTTGGTAAACCGCACGAACTAAGATCCCCCCCCCCCCCCCCCCAAGTTTTCGATGGGATTTAAGTCTGGGGAGCGAGAAGGCCACGGGAGAACATTGATACTTTTCTCTGAAAGCCACTTTTTTGTTTCGTGTGATGCATGAATCGGCGCATTATCGTGCTGGAAAGTGTAGTTTTCAGCAAAAAGAAGTTAACCATATATGGCTAGTTGATCTTTAAGAAGATTTTTATACTTTTCGGAATTCATTCTTGAATGCACAAAAACAATATCCGTTTTCCCTTGAGCCGAAAAACCAGCCCAAACCGTTACTGAGCCTCCACCCATTTGGCGGCTCATTAGTACATGAGGAGACTTCCGTAAATCATGCCAGTAATATTGAAACCCGTCAGGACCATCCAGTTTAAACTTTTTTTCATCAGAAAATAACACAAAGTACCACTTTGAGGCCTAGGCCATAGTTTGTTTAGCGAAGTGTAGACACTCCATTTTGTGCCGGCTTAGAAGCGGTGGTTTTTTCTTCATTTTTTTATATTTCACATAGGAAGCATTATGCAACTCCCTGCAAATGGTTCTCCTTGAACAATTCAGTTTCAAAGCATTTTTAATGCCTGTAGTGGTCATCTTATTGTGTGTAGCAAGCAAAAGCACATGGCGTCTGTCTCTCAAGGACAAGCAAGGAGTACGTCCAGATCTTTTAATCACCGATCCATTAATTCTTCTTTTCAAAACATTTTTAATTGCACATCTAGAGTGTTTAATAAATTTTGAAATATTATTAATTGAAGCACCAGTTCCATTTAATCTCCAAATTTCGCGAATTTCACTTTCTTTCAATTCTGTACCTCGTGGTATGTTTGTAAATGCGTGAAGTCGATTATCGTCTGCTTTAGTTAACTGCTGATGTCTTAACAGCATGCAGAAAATTTGCATATTGCAAATTATTTTCGAAACAAAGCAGGTGTTTTAATTAAAATGTTAAGGGTGTCTTATAATTTTGTCCATGGTATTTTTAATTTTTTTTTATTAAACTCTTTAAAAATATCATTTCTGTAAAACAATTATGTGTGATAACAGAATAAATTTATGTTTTTGACGTATTTGATAAAACATTTTTAAGCTCTGAATTTTTCTTTCACTAATTGTCAAATTAGATAGGTGTCTTATAATTATGTCCACCACTGTACATTCGTTTTTTCTGTTTAAATTTTTTAGATTTATAAATCTAATTTTTTTTAAAAAAGCTTGTTTCTAACTTTTCTTTACATACATTCCTCCTCTCTATCTCTATATATACATAGCAATATTAAATTATACACAAATGGTGGTATTTTATTCAAATACAGTTCATTGTAAAATAAATACCCAGGTATTTTACATCACTAGTCAGGACTCGATTTTTTTTTTTTTTTTTCAGCACAATGTTCCAGCTTCAAATCACAGTTCATGAACATGGATGTTCTTACTGGTTCAAAATCTTCTTTAAATTGTTGGTCCTGGTATAATTAGCCTTATTACATAAAAAAAAAAAAAAAAAAAAAAAAAAAGTATAGAGTGATAGCTCAAAACTGAATTTGTTCAAAATATAATTGAGGGAAATTGTAAACAATAATAAAATATATATAATCCAAAAAATCATGGGCACTACCTGATTCCAATTCACTGCGGTATTTATTTTTGTCTTTTATAAATTATTCAACATTTTGGAAAATAAGTTTCTTATTTAATGCATCTGAATTTTCTGAGTTTCTGCAGAAAAATAAATAAATAAATAATAATAAGCTTATTTCTTAAAATAGTTAAGTCAACAGAAAGAGAAAAAAGAGTAATGTGTCTGTCTTTAAAATTAAATAGGATACTTAAGCAACATCATTCACTGGAATAAAGAAGAAACTATTTTGTTTGATTTATACTTCAATTTTACACTTAAATATAAATATGAAAAGGGAGATGGTTGTATTGTTACAACCATTGTTTGTAAATTAATGAATTCAGATGATTTAGTTAGTTGCACTTGCCAGGGTTGGCATAAACCTAGCTTTTTTAGAAAAAACACATATTTTTTTCTTTTTTCAAGATAAAAAATGGTTTTATTTTTGAAAAAGAAACAAATATATATATATATATATTTATTTATTTATTTATAAAATAATTTCAAATTATATGCATTTAAAATTTTTTATAACATAGCCGAATGGGGCAAAATTTCACATAAATGTGCTTTATGAGAATTATTGCATAAAAAGTTAAATACAAAATTGACATCTATAAAATTAAGCAGCAAAGCAATATAAGGTGAATGTGTCGAAGCAGGCAAAGGGTAGCCTAGTTGGTGGAGCTGACTAAAAAAATGGCCATCAGCAGAGTTCATTGCTCTAATTTTGAATATAGTATGTTCTATAGTAAATATTTATGAGAGCAAATATATACAGTCAACTCTCAAAAATCCGCAACCCTAAAATCCGCAATTCTCTAAAATCCGCATATCATTTGCAATGTAAACAAACATTGTCACAATTGATTTGCTGATTAGTGGATTGCAAAAATTCAGCTGTATTAAGAGACAAATCAGTTTTTAACTGATGCTGATGAATCACCAATCACTCAACATATTGCAGAGGGGGAAATGATAAGTGTAATTATACATAATTATTAAAAAATAAATGATAATAATTTAGAGGAAAAGGAGAAAGACAGCTTTCATGAAAGATTTTCTCTCATGCAGATAAATACTCAAATTTTCTCATATCACAAACTTATGTGATTGACCAAGAACTGCTGACTTTTTTACAGGTTATAGGAAAATAAATATGTATGAATATTCTTACTTAAACTAGTATTGATCAGACTTTTCAAAAATCTAGATAATTTGTAACTATAATGTGATATATAAAAATTGTTCTTTAAATTAAAATTTCATGAAATATTTGTACTTTTATTAGACACACTTTATTTCAGCATTGTATATACATACCTGCCAACATTTGAAAATGACAATTAGTAGCACACCAATTTTAAAAATGGATCGGATGGTTGGTTGGTTCATTTTTATCATGCAACACACAAATTCTAAACAAATAAATGTATATATATTACCGTATTTTCTTGTGTATAATCCACGGGGTACTATTTCCAGCCCTGATGAAAATTTTTTCACAGATAATATACACTGCTGGATGCTAAACATCCGGCTTTTATTTGCCGCAGAAATCTGGCCAAATTATGTTAAATGTCCCCCCCCCCCTCCCTTCTCAGATTATATATTTTTAAAGTTATTATTTTTATCAAAATAATTTGCATTAGTGTTCATGTATAATGAAAGACTGCACTGTTTAAGAAACAAACACGATTTTTGAAACCAGGTGTAAAATAATTTTATTCAAAATTACTATTTTTACACTATATTCAACCAGTTATTAAAATTCAGCAAAAATGCTAGCCAATCAATAAATATTTTTGTGTGCTTAATTATGTGTATAATTTAAAAAGATATAAATTATAATTATTGCAAAAAATTATAATCTTAGCATCACGATAATTATTTAAAAAAATGTTAAAATATAAATATTAAACACATTCAAAGGCTTCTGCAGGCAATCATCGATTGAGTGGGGGAGGGGGAGGTGGTAAAAAAAAGTGAGAAATATTGAACAATTTTACTTCTTTATAGGTTCTAGCATCTAATAAAGTAAATTAAAAAAGAACATTGACATTTATGTTGCGGATGGAAAAAGATTAGGAATCCCAAGGTGATGAAAGGCGTTTGTTTGCCGACCGTTGGGGGGGGGGACACAAAAAATACACGAATGAGAAATATTTAACAATTCTATCTCTTTATACATTCTAGAAACTAATAAAGCAAGTTTAAAATGAAAACTGACATTTACGGCATGGATGGAGAAAGATTGAGAATCGCAAAGCAAAACGTTGTCAGAAATGTTGCAGTTTTGGTGCTAGATGAAAATTCGTAATTTTGAGCCAATTTTCGTATCATCGTAGTTTATGGCCCAAATTCGTAGCAACTACGAATTATTCGTAGCAATTGGCAGGTCTGTATATATAATATATAAATTGTATCTTAAAGATTTGCTACTCAAATGAGGTTCTAAGACTGCAAAATTCAGAAATCCGCAAAACACTTCGTTTTGAGCTGTGCGAATTTTTGAGAGTGTAGTGTATAAGGGGGAACTGAACAGCTGTCTATGCCCAGTGGCGGATTTAAGGGGGGGGCTAGGGGGCTGAAGCCCCCCCCAAAACACTGACATTCACAATTGAATATTGCGATTGTAAATTTTTTATTGGTCTAGAATGACACTTTGAAAAATCTTAGCCCCCCCCAAAAGTCAAGTTCTGGATCCGCCACTGTCTATGCCAGCTAATTTTTGGTTGTAGTACAATTGTATTAAGCATCTGAATATAATACTAAATCTTCTGTTTGTAAAAATTATTGTAACTCATCTGTTTTGTAAATAAATAAAGTTTTATTTGCTTAATTGATTTTATCAAAGAAAGTTTTACAAAATTGAAGAAACCCAAAAGTTGGCGAAATTGTTTTTTTTTTTTTTTTTCAAATGGATTTTTAAAAAACTTATTGTGTCCAACCCAGCTGGGTCGGACTACCCTGCACTTGTTTGTATATTAAAGTATATTAATTTTATTTATTATTTTAATTTATCTCAAATTTTAATTACATTTAAATGTTATTTTAATATGTTTTTAGTTGCTAATTGGGGGATACCAATCGCAGCTATTGCTGATATAAAAAAGGATCCCAGTATAATAAGTGGCAAAATGACTACTGGTAAGCATAAAACTTAAATTTTCTATATTTGTTGCTACTGAATATTTCTATTCTTTTAATTGACATTCTTAAAAAAGAAATAATAATAGTAAAGCATATTATTATAACTTTTTGAAGGCCTCCCAGAAAAGTTTTACCCAATGTTATTTTTAAGTTTCAAAATGCATGCAGATGATCATCTGTGAAAAATATGGCTGTTTATACAATATTTGTATGCATTTGCTCTTCTAAATAAACTGAAACAAAAGTGTCTTGGCCCATTATGAAGTAAAATATGGTCATGCAGACATTGCCACTGATAAAGTTCATTTACAACACTATATTTTGTATGAATTCCAACAAAGAACAAATGCTACAGAAATATATTAAAACTTACGGAAATTTTTTGCAGAAATGTAGTTTCTAATGGAATTTGCCAGAAGAGGGATTAAAAAATTTTAAAGCTAGTGGTTTCAACCTTAATGATAAGACACAACCTAGGTGTCCATGTTTGTTTAGTCATGATATTCTTAAAGACTATGATAGAGCAAGATCATTTTTCAACAACATCAAAGATTATGAAAAAGCCTAATTCAACAAAGAACTTGAGCTCAACAAACAATTTTGGACCGTATTCAGAAACTAGAAATTACGTAAAAATAAATATTCTAGATGGGTGCTTCATTAGTTAAAAGAAAAATTTATAAAATTGATTTGTTACATCCACATCCTTGCTTTCTCATAACAAAAATGATTACTTCTTGGGCTAGATTAGTAAATTAGACTTTGAAAGAGGGAGTTCTTAAAAAAACATCACTAGGAAAAAAGCATATTGTGAACCGAGACAACCTGTCACCTCTACTTCTAAACTGATCTAGAGCCTGAATAAGAGAATGCTATAATATATTGTAAGAGATCCAAAAGCCAATAAATTATGAGCTTTTGAAACCTAATGAAAAGTTAAGTTAGGAGAGAAAAAATGTCTGTAAATGGATGATTTAAGTGAAACATTGGAAAAAAAGAGACCGCGAATCAGACTTACTTACATAAAATAAAAAGCTTTCTGTCAACAAAATATATGTATTAAGACTCTGGAAGGGAAAAAAGAAGAACAAAAAAATAAATAAAATAAAACAACAAATATATGAATAAAGCGTAAAATAATTGAAAATAAAGGCATACATATCTCTATTTCTATGTCATATTTTTTTAATCAATAGTAAAATTTCTGTCAGTAAAAAAAAAAAAAATAAAAAAATAAAATAATAATAATAATAATTTTATTTAATTTTTCTTATTTTACTAAAAATTTTCTGTAAAGAAGAAAGATTTTTCATGAGTGCTGTTCATGCATTTGTAAATATTATAATCTCTGCTTGCAAGGTTCAATAGAAAGCACACCATACTGCATCCTGAAAATACCAGACTACATGCTACTTTGGCGACTCATGACTCATCAGAGAATTCCAGAGCTAGGCTGGGAAATTTTGCTGCATCCATTGTACTCCCTAGGCATAACACTTTTTGATAATCACTTGTTCCTTTCCTTGAATAGCTGCCAAGTATTCTGTTTAACATGCCTTGACTAATACTAGGGTATGCGGGGCAGCTGCCCTGGATCCCCCTTTTTGATGTGGCCCCTCATAGGTGTACGCAGGAATTATGTTAAGTAGGTACCAAAAAGGAAAAAGTGGTGGCAATTTTTTTAATAATTAGCTGTCAAAACCCTCCTCTCCCCCTCTGCATATAATCTCCTTTAATTATGAACAATGTTTTGTTTACTAGTATTCAAGTATTATTCATGAGATTCACCTGTACTATTCTTTCTTAAATTTGTGACCATCTTTCTTGCAATACCATCTAAACAGCTGTAAATAGTACTAATAAAAAATTTATATGTATTAATATACAATATTGGAGCAAAAACTTTATTTAAGTTATAATTAAAAGCCTACTTATTTACTCCTTGGTCCATTTGACCAAGTACCCGGTCATCCTCAGTAAACATCTGTCGTGATCTGTCTTCTTCCTTTTTCCTTGAGCATGGTGTGCCATGGCCATCTATCATCCAAATGCTCATTGGTATGTCGATCATTACAAGTATGCTCATTGGCCATAATTATTGTCTCGCACATTATAGTACATTTATAGTTATTATAATTCACTAGTTTTTCAAAATTCTGAAAATCTATGTTTATATTTTGTTCGTTATTCGTTTTAGTTAATGTGGTTATTATTTTATCATTTTTAATATCATTTTTATGCTCATTGGTTCTATTAATGATTTTTCTTTTGGTCATGCCAATATATAAGGTCATTGCAAAAGTTCGTGCAGACGCAGATCATTTTATTGCCTCCAAAGACGAGAGCTTCTATTGCCGTGGTATACATTTGTTACCCGAAAAATGGGCAAAGGTTGTAGAAAGTAATGGAGAGTATTTTGATAAAAAATTGTCATTTGATTTGATGTATTTTTATGAAATGAAGCAATAAAAAACCGCACAAATTTATGCAAAGACCTAATAGTATCCCAAGTCATTATTTTCTTTCGTAGATGCCTGCAGTTTGTAGGGGTCAGTTGGATCTTAATCATTACAGATTCTTATGTATATATTCTTCCCATAAAGCCCAATAAAAATATTTTTATTGGGCTTTATGGGTATATTTAAATTGAGATTAGCTGCTTTGTTTTTTTATTTTAACTGAGGGGCCTATTGTAGGAAATCTCTGTAGTATAACTTTTATTGATTTTTTGAGCATCATTTATTTTATTTAGGTTTTTAATCTGTTTTTTATAGATTTTATTTATAAGTTTTCTATTATAACCAGCTTTTTCTGCTATTTTATAAATTTCATTAAGTTCATTTTTCAGTAAAATTTCGTTAGAACAGATCGTTATTGCTCTATTAATGAATGATTGTAGGGTGCTTATTTTATATTTGTATGGTATTTTACTCCTAATATTTATTATTTTGTTGCCTATTGTTTTGTTTTCTATATACAGTGGTTTCGATTAAGTCATTTTTCTTAAAACTAGTTACATCCAAGTAATTAATATGGTTGTTTTACTTAAGTTCGTATGTGAGCTGTATATTTTTATCAATTTAGTTAATATCATTAAGTAGTTCTTCTGGTTTGCATTTCTTGTGAACTACAGCAAAGACGTCATTGACATATCTGACCCAAAACTTTATTTTATTATTAAATTTACTAAATATTATATTTTGTACTATTTGGAGTTTAAATTCTGCTAAAATACTGGTTCAGACTGAGGTTCAGTAGGGGGTCTACAGGGTCCTCTGGAACATCCTCATCAGCCTTTTTGGGCTCGTTCTGCACTACGATATCAACAGGATCGGATAAGTTCTGATCAGCTGGATTATCGGAGAATAAGTCCAAATTGGAAGACAGCACAGCTCCACTGCCTTTACCATACAAATCATTACCAAAAGATACATTTAATGTTTCGGTAACTTTATCCACCTGTTGCAGCCAAACTCGGTAACCTTTTGTCCTAAGTATATATCCAACTAATACACCCTTCTGGGATATAGGTGACATCTTATGTTGATGTTTCTGCTTGGGGACACCTACATATACAACTAAACCAAATGGTTTCAAGTGTCTCACTGAAGGCTTATGTCCAAAGTAAAGTTTGAATGGGGTTTTTTTCTCACCACGGTGAATCACTGTTCCACGTGTATGCAAAATATAGAACTGCCCCTGACCAAAAACGAAATGGTAAACCACTGTCTACCAAAATTGCTCTAACACAATTCAATGCCGTTTGGTTGAGACGCTGACAGATGCCATTTTGTTCTGGGGAGTAAGTATTCGTCAATTCGTGAACACCATTTTCATCACAAAAGTCCTTAAATTTGTTGTTCATAAATTCCACTCCATTATCAGTCCGAATGAACCTTAATTTCTTCCCCAACAATCTCTCAGCATGAGCAATGTGACAAACAAAAATAGAAAAAACTTGAGATTTATCATTTAAAGGGTAAATAGCAGTCCTTTTTGAAAACATGTCAATAATTGATAGAAAATAATTTCCCCCCCAATATCCTTCTCTCCAAAGTTTCATTACAATGAGTATTGTTATATGATCTAAACTGGATTCTTTTCTGCTTGCCTTTAAATGGCAAGATTCACGGATTCACAAAAAAAAAAACTAACTTAGGCAGTCCTTTTACACCATTGCATTTACTAGTATAAATAACTAATTCTGGATTTATATGACCAAAATGTGCATGCCAGGATTCCATACTATTAACATATGCATTAAAATTAGAAACATTTGAAACCTGCCCCCCCCCCCCCCATTTTTATTTAAAGCCTTTGGTTATATATTGTAAACTCCATTACTTAATTTAGCAGAAAAGATCCTTTTATTATCTTTGCCGATCATATCAATTTTTCCACCTTTGCCAGAAAAACTTGCCCCATTTATATACATTACAGGTCCCAATATTAAATTTTTCCTAAGCTTAGATGAATACAAAATATTTCTTAATGTATATGATTATCAAACTTTAAGTTTACAGCACCTTTTCTATCAATGGGGAAACTAACACCATCAACCACAATGTACAAATTTTCACCCTCAATGGCAGTAAATTCACAAAAACACTCAATATTTTTGTAGAAATGATGTGATGCTGCTGTGTCAAAAGCCCGGCAGCTATTATCATCAACACTGCTAAAATTAACTTGAGCAATGAAATAATTTTTAGAAGAAGTGTTTTTATGGTTAACGGCCTTAGTTTTGTGTTTAGTTACATTTGAAAATGACTTATTTTATTAGAAGTATTTTGAAACTATAAATTAGTCACTATTACTAAATTGTTTAGGCAAAGTTCCACGTCAGTTTTTGTGAATGTGACCTTGGCATCTACAGCGGAAGCACTTGACTAAATTTGGAAAAATTTTAACATTTCTAGCACTATTACTAACATTTTGTAGCTCTACCCAATGATTTCCATTTGAATTCCTTAATTCTAAACGAGATTCTTCTGCTGTCATTTCAACTACGATTTTTTTAAATTCAAAGTTTTCTTTCCAGCGCAAAACGTGCTGAATAGCCGATTCAAACATAGGAGACAAATTTTGAAGAAATTGATAGTTGATATATGTGTCATCCATTGGATGATCCATTTCTTTAAGCTGATCAGCTATTTTAGATAATCTTGAGGCATATAAATGAATTGTATCTCTGGGTTTCATTTTGCAGCTAAATAACTCATTGACAATATGATGCACTCTTGAATCACTAACAAAGTTATCTTTTTAAATTTTCCACGCTTCTACTGGCAAGGGCAACTGTCAATCAGACCACAGTATTCAGGTTCAGTATTGAGATATATCATTGATAATGCAAGGCGAGAATGTGCTTTAAAATCATTTATACTTCCTTTACTAGTAACTCCCCCTTTCTTATCGGGCTCTGGCAGAGTTGCGTGCTTGGGGGTTCGTGAGCTGTCCAAGAATGAAAGGCGAAACTTACAAAAACTCAGTAATTTATTCACAGAAAGTTCGAGAAAAATACAAGTCTATAAACCAAGTATCAGCTTCAATTCAACCAGTAAACACAGCTTAAACAACAGCTGTCAATAGCAAATCCACAGTACAAACTGTATAGTAATAACACAAAAAGCAAGTCTCTTCCAAAGAGGCTCAAAGCAATGCAACATTGACAGAAGCTGATCTCAGACTGAACTGAACTGACTTGCCTTGGCGAGAAAGCGCTCCTTATATACTGTTCCATTGAACCCAGGCTTTTCGAGGAATTTCTTGAAAGTGGTCAACCAATCAACTTACAGCTTCCATATTTGGTATATCCCTAATAAGGATTTTCTCACCAAGGTGGGAAAAAGTCACCAAATTTGGCGCCAAATCCATTACCTGCCTTATTGGAGCTTTCCTATGCGTTTTTAAGGGAAATTATGGCTATTTTAACGCTGAAACGACTAGAAATGCACAAAAATAGCACATTATCAACTTACTAAGCCTCTTTGAAAGAATTTATAGAAAAATAAACACAATTTTTTACAATTTTGTAACACTGCCCCCCCACCGAAGGACTGCACATCCCAGGCAGTGCAACCCTTGGTCAAGAGGCGAAACTAAACAAATTTACACAATCTAAAATACAAAAACTTAGTTGCATATAACGATAAAATAGAAATATAAATCAAGTGAGAAATATTTACAAAATTCACAAACATGTACAAATAGTTATATACAAATATTTACAGTATGCATGCACAAATTTTACCAGTATTTACATTTTAAATTTTAATACTTCCAATAATTGTGGTACTTAGCTAGCCTGTTATAGTGCACCACCTTCGGTTTTGATGAAGGTGTTTTAGTAATCTGCACCACTACATCATTTAGCCTTTTTAAGACTGTGTATGGTCCGTCCCAGTTGCACTGTAACTTGGGAGAGAGTCCTTTTCGTCGAACAGGATTCCACAACCAGACCTTGTGTCCTTCCTGGAACTCATGTTGTGTAACCCTTGTCTTCATTTTCTCCATTGCCATGTGAATCCGCTCCTGAGCAAAGTTGTGTACGTCCTCAAATTGTGCCTGGAGATCTTGGATGTACCCCTCGGGCGATGAAGGTGCATCGGGTGGACAACCAAACAGGAGATCACATGGGGGGAGACGAAGTTCACGTCCAAACAGCATCTGGGCTGGAGTATAGCCGGTGGTTTCATGGACAGCACTTCGATAATCCAGCAGGAACAATGGCAACTTCAAGTCCCAATCTTGCTGGTTCCTTGATACTAGAGGAGAGAGGTTATTCAGGATGGTACGGTTGAACCTCTCGACCATGCCATCCAACTGGGATGTAAGGGTGTTGTCTGGGTTTTGTCTATGCCGAGTAGTTGACACAGTCCTTTGAAAACAGCAGAGGTAAAGTTTGTACCTTGGTTGGTATGAAGTTGTAGGGGCATGCCGTATCTTGACACGCATTGCTGCACTAGGACCTCTGCAACTGTGCATGCCTCTTGATTGGGAATAGGATATGCCTCAGGCCACTTGGTGAAATAATCCATCACGACGAGGATGTATTTATTTCTACTGGACGTCCGTGGCAAAGGACCCAAGATGTCGAGTGCAATCCGTTCAAATAGTGCTCCCATGTTATACCGTTGCAGTCTTCCTTGACTTCGTTTCTGCGGGCCTTTACATGCCGCACAAGCATTACAGTATTTACACCATTTCTCCACATCCTCCCTTGCCTTGCACCAGTAGAAGCATTCCCGAACTTTCTGCAGTCTTCATTACCCTAAAATGGCCTCCGGTAGAGCTACTATGCAGTTGTTCTAAAACTTCTGGAATTCTTTATCTTGGTAATACAATCTGCCATCTGAAGCTTTTCCCATCATCAGATTCCCACTTTCTGTATAATACACTGTTTCTGATATGAAGAGAGTCCCAAAGTGAACAATAACTTTTCGTAATTGGACTAAATCTGGAAATGTCCTGCCAGGTAGGTCTGTTGCTGGCCTTCTCCTTCAGCTGTAATATTGGCTTCTAAGTTCTTCGTCGCTCTATGGATCGGTACCTTGATCTGATGGTGTTGAGACAGTAACTTGGCAGGCAACCGGATTTATCGGCAGGTATATCTGTTCGGCTCTAGAGCAGTACTTGCAGCTTTTCGAGCAGGGCTTCCTTGACAAGGCATCTGCATTATCATGTGGAGTCCCTTTACGATGACGTATCTCGAAGTCTTATTCCTGGAGGCGTTGTATCCACCTGGCAATCTGTCTTTCCGGGTTCTTGAACTGGAGCAACCATGTTAAAGATGCATGGTCAGTCTGGAGCAGGAATCTTGTGCCATTGAGGTAATGATGGAAATGTTCTATGGCTTTTACGATGGCGAGTAGCTCTTTCCTGGTGGTACAGTAATTTCGCTCTGGTTTAGAGAGGCATTTACTCCAATAGGCAATGACATGTTCTTGACCATCAATTTCCTGCGACAGAACAGCACCGACACTCTCATGGCTGGCATCTGTATCAAGTATGAACTGTCTGTCGGGCTGTGGATACGTCAAGATAGGCGATGATGTTAAGGCCTCTTTAAGTCGCTTGAACGCTTTTTCACATTCATCTGTCCACAGGAACTTCTGTTTGGCTTCCGTCAGCTTGTGGAGTGGTCTGGCAATATTTGAGGAACCCTTGACAAACTTCCTGTAGTAAGTGCATAACCCCAGGAAACTTCGTAGTTGGTGTACATTTTCAGGGCGACTCCAGTTCTCGACTGCATAGATCTTTACTGGATCAGTTTTCACACCTTCAGCAGAGATGATATGGCTGAGGTAGCTCACTTCATGACTGAACACCAGTGGCGGATTTAAGGGGGGGGGCTAGGGGGCTGAAGCCCCCCCCAAAACACTGACATTCACAATTGAATATTGCAACTGTAAATTTTTTATTTGCATAGAATAACATTTTGAAAAATCTCAGCCCCCCCCAAAAGCCAAGTTCTGGATCCGCCACTGCTGAACACTTGCCTGGATTCAATTTGAGGTTAGCCATTCTGAGTTTCTCCAGTAGATGGTCTTCAAAGGTGCGCCCCACAATGATAATATCATCCAAATACACCAGACAGGCTTCATAGGAAAGTCCATTTAGCACTGTCTCCATCAGGTGTTCGAAGGTGGCAGGTGCATTACATAATCCGAATGGCATAACTTTAAATTGCCACAGTCCTTGTCCCATGGTGAATGCAGTCTTCTCACGATCATCAGGATGTAATTCTACTTGCCAGTAACCGCTCTTCAGATCCAAAGTCGAGAACCATTTATTGCCAGCAAGTGTGTCTAATGTGTCGTCAATTCTGGGAAGAGGGTAACTGTCTTTCTTCGTGATGTCATTCAAACGACGATAATCCACGCAAAGTCTTGTTGAACCATCCTTTTTTCGCACCAGTACTATGGGAGAGGCCCAAGGACTCATTGATGGCTCGATGACATCATTGTGCTGCATTTCACTTAGAAGTTCAATGACCTCTTCCTGTTTAGCAAATGGAAGTCTTCTTGGATGTTGTTTGATTGGAGGATGATTTCCTGTATCAATTCTGTGCTGGGTGATGTTCGTTCTCCCGACGTCTTCAGGTGTTCGAGAAAAAAAGGTCTTTAAATTCTTGGAGTAGCTTCTCCGCAGCACATCTCTGTTCCTTTTCTAACTCTGCATTCTTGAGTAATTCCGTTATTAATTGTTCAGAAGACTTGGATTCGGTTGATTGTGTGGGGCAGTTGATTCATGTAACAGGAGTGCAGGTTGCTAACACCTCATCCTTCTTCACTGTCCGGACCTTATCGCTGATGTTTGCGACTCTCACAGGAATAGTACTCTTTGAGAGATCAACTAGAGATGAAGCTACCAGAACTCCTCTTGGGCTATTGTCTATATTTGGGTATTCAATCAGTCCATAGCGGAAGTATTGCTTGGTAGGAGGTGTTCCTGAAACTATTGTCTCTGTGTGTGGAAGGATGGAAATTTCAGACTTGGCTGTTACCTGGCAAATTTGCTGAATGACATGATTTTCAGTGTTGAACACAGCTATGTCTTCCGAACTCGAATGCAGTTCATTATTCTTGAAGTCCAATTTAAAGTTAAATTTTCTCAGGAAATCAATTCCAATGATTAGAGGATCTCTTATATCAGCCACATATGCCATATGATGGTAACTGGCATTCCCAAAAGTGATGATCAAGTTCATTTTTCCATCTATTTGGATTTTGTCTCCGGTCACAGTCTGGAGTTTAATGCAGGGCGGCGTCCAGATGATCTTCTTTTTTAGTTCTTGAGCCAAATCCGTTCTAATGATGGTCATGTTGGCTCCTGTGTCCAGAATCATCCGTCAGGTGGTGTTGTTAACTTGGCCATAGACATAAAGTCGATTATCGCCACCACTCATCGATGAAACATGAAATACTGTAAACTGGGGCACTTTCATTTCAGGCAACCTCTGCCCTGCGAGATGGCCTTCGCCTAGTTTCCCTGTAGTGATGGTGAAGCCGGGTGATTTCCTTTAGTTGGTCGTACAGGGCAATTCCTCTTTACATGACCATCCCCTCCAC
This sequence comes from Salticus scenicus, assembly GCA_963930645.1. NCBI lineage: Eukaryota > Metazoa > Arthropoda > Arachnida > Araneae > Salticidae > Salticus > Salticus scenicus. Next base: position 168,120,914 of record OZ005657.1, read on the forward strand.
AGCCCCAGCACTTTATCTTCCGATCCTTTATTTCCTTATTATTTTCCAGGCTGCGCAATCTCTTTAAGATCTCTGCGAGACTTCTCTTCATTTCATTTTCATCAGCAGGCGTATTATTTAATGAGACTGCTCTTAAGGTATGGCAGTCTTTACGGGAGGCTTGTTGGGCTGCCTCTATCCTAAGTGCATAGCCTAAAGCTGATTCTATGTCTTTGATGTTGGAGAGTCTCAGCGCTTTTTGAATTTCTGGATCCCGAACAGCATCGATAAAGTACTGAAGAGCTAAGTCATTTCGAGTATTAGCATGACATTCTGAAAATGCTAGGTGTGACAGTCTCTGAATGTATGCTCTTCCAAACTTTCGCCCGTTTTCTGGTAACGGGATTTTAGCTGGAATCGACTATAGTCCTTAGAACACTTCTCTCCAAACCGTAGCTCCAGTGCTCTAGTCAGGGCCTCAAATTCGCTCCTTTCTTTTTTTAGAAACATTTCTCAGTATCTCGGCTGCATCTCCCCGTAATGCTGCTGCTAAGTGGACTGACTTGGCGGTAGAGTCCCAGCCGTTAGCTTCAGCTACGATGGAAAACTGCATCTTATATGCATGCCAGGAGGAACTACCGTCGTAGGTGGATAGCTTAATAAATTCCTGATTCTGGATTCTTCTCTCTTTCTTTTCAGTTTCCTGGGGCATGGATTCTAACTTTTCTTCCACCTTTCTTCAATTTACCTTCTATCTCTGAAAACCTTCCTTTCAGTTCCTGATCAAAATTTTCTTTAACTTTTTCCTCGAAATTCTCTTCCATCTTCATAAATCTCTCTTCAAAATTCCTTTCTACTTTCATAACATTTTCTTCTACCTTCATAGCTTTCTCTTCAAAACTCTCTTCTATTTTCAAAACTTTCTTTTCAAAATTTTCTTCTATCTTTATAACTTTCTCTTCTATTCCATCCATTCTATTTTTCATCACTGTTAATTTACCCTCTATTGATTCTTTCACCGTTGAAAGCTTTCTCTTCATCTGATGTTGATTTGATTTAATTTCTTCAGTCAAACTGGCTTCCAATTCTTTTTGTCCTTCCTTCATTTCTTTACTGAGGCTATCTTTCATCTCTCTTTGTCCTTCCTTCATTTCATTCATCTGGGTAGCTAAGCATTCTAGAAGTTTCTTCATTTCCTGCTCCATAGCTGTAGTTATAACCATTCACAGACAACCCCACTCCTGACACCAGAAATGTTGCGTGCTTGGGGGTTCCTGTGTTGTCCAAGAATGAAAGGTGAAACTTACAAAAATTCAGTAATTTATTCGCAGAAAGTTCCAGAAAAATACAGGTCTATAAACCAAGTATCATCTTCAATTCAACCAGTAAACACAGCTTAAACAACAGCTATCAATAGCAAATCCACAGTACAAACTGTATAGCAATAACACATAAAGCAAGCCTCTCCTGAAGAGGCTCAAAGCAATGCAACATTGACAGAAGCTGATCTCAGACTGAACTGAACTGACTTGCCTTGGCGAGAAAGCGCTCCTTATATACTGTTCCATTGAACCCAGACTTTTCGAGGAAACTCTAGAAAGTGGTCAACCAATCAACTTATAGCTTCCATATTTGGTATATCCCTAATAAGGATTTTCTGGCCAAGGTTGCCAAAAAAAATCACCAAGGTGGGAAAAAGTCACCAAATTTGGTGGCAAATCCATTACCTGTCTTATTGGGGCTTTTAAGGAAAAATAAGGCTATTTCAACACTAAAACGACTAGAAATGCACAAAATTAGCACTTTATCAACTTACTAAGCCTCTTTGAAAGAATTTACACTAAAATAAACTCAATTATTTACAATTTTGTAACATTATTCAGGTTCAATATTGAGATATATCATTGATAATGCAAGATGAGAACATGCTTTAAAATCATTTATACTTCCTTTACTAGTAACTCCCCCTTTCTTATCGGGCTCTGGCAGTTTCCATTCCTCTAACAATATCCCATGCATTTTTCTCAATGAGCACAAATCTAATGTCCTTCATCCAAATTGCATAATTATGAGTACTAAGTACCAAAATTTTACTTGTTCAATAAAACAAATGAGCTGCCTTTCAGCAAATGCCCATAACCAATATAACTAAATTAACTAAATTAAGATTTATTTTCAGAGTAAGTTCTATGCACAATGGAAAACTATAATGCTGTATGCAGCTTCATCTATATAAATATATATAAGTGCAATTTGGTATACTTTAAATAAAGAGGGCAAGTTTAAAAACCAAAACAATTTTATTAATATCAAACTTAACAATTGTATAAATTTTTTACATTTTTTATTTATCGTTTATATTTCTATGTAGAGTTGTCCTATCTTCTTATGGCTGTGTTTTAAATGTTTATACTCTAATGGAAGCTCTCTACTTAATGTATTGTATAATTATTTTTTGTTTCACTGTCACTTTGCAATTGTATATTTACAAAATGAATCGGGATCCCATTTATAAAGCTCTTAAACAAACCGCTAAAAAACTAAACTGCGAAATCGCCCACAAATCTTTTCTAGAAGATTGCATTCATTTTAATGTCGTTCCTAAATTCCTTAAAATCACTAACCCCTTCATTAAGAAACACTTTAATCAATCAGCAAAAACTTTGGAATTCTCTTTTTTGAAAAAGCTGATTAAACAAAAGTCAATTTATATCTTTAAGCTTAAGGAGAAATTTAACGCACTCTCCAAGGATCTTGCCAATCTAGTTCATCCGAATGATTTTACAGATCTTTTGAATAAAATTAATCACTTTATTAGCATTGATCAAAGGCACTTAGAAACTCGCCATAACAAAAAACTCAAATTTTGGCTCTCAAAGGAGAGACCAGACTTCATGAATAAAAAATAACCCGTCACTTATCCTTACCTAAACTTGACCAATACCGAACTTACTTCCCACCAGGACGCCGTGCTTAAATTGGGCTCAAAATTCGTGCTTAGCGAAAAACTCAACATCAAGGATAGCATCACCCACATAGAAACTGCCATTGATGACCTTCCTCTTCAAAAACATAATACTATACGGAACACTGCAATCAAATCTATTAAAAACTTTTCAGATAATAACCCAGATATCACCAATATAAATTGCTTTAAAAACTTAAAGAAAAATCGAAACTTAACGTACCTAATGACTGACAAAACTAATTCAGTTACAATTATGGATCGTACTCAATATAATAGCATAATGCTTGAAGCCATTGTAAAATTAACAGCCGAAAAAATTACCCTCTCCCCTCTTAAAAAACTAATAGAAAAAACTAAAACCCTCTTAAAAACCGGTAGTTGGCCGAATAATCAAATCCCTCTTTATATTAATCATGCCCCTATTATCCCTCGAATGTTTGGAAAGTACAAAGACCATAAAAATCCCTCATCTCTCAGACCTATTGTAAATAGATCTGAAGGACCGACCTATTGCTTAGAATTATATATGAAAGACATTTACAGATCCATTCTTCCCCCTTCAAATTATTCTATAAATTCCACCACGATGTTTATTCAATCTTTACGAAATACTAATTATTATAACTATAAAGACAAACTTAACAGCTACGATGTAAAAGATCTTTATCCTTCAATAAATATTCCTAAAATAACCCAAATCATTAGCTCCAAAATCATTGAAACCTACGGCGACAATAAAATTAGTGAAACACTTATACGTACAAATAATTTTTTTCTTAACGAGTCCTACTTTACTTTTAATCACACTATTTATAAACAAACGCAAGGTGTCTCCATGGGATCTCCCATATCGGGGCTCATCGCCGAATTAAAAATGACATTGTTTGAAGATCAGGCCCCAAAAATTATACGTCAATGTAAACTTTGGACAAGATATGTAGATGACATTTTCACTATCATCCCCAATCATATTAATCCTGACTCGCTCCTAGAATACCTAAATAAATTTGATTGCAATCTAAAATTTACAAATGAAAGTGAAAATAATAACTCCTTACCGTTTCTAGATGTTTTAGTGACTAAAAAACTGGATAACACTTTTGAAACTACTGTCTATAGGAAACCCACAAACAATAATGAAATTATTAATAGTAGATGCCATACTCCCATCACATACAAATTAGCCACTATCCACTCCTACATTAACCAGGCCATCCTAATCTGTTCCAACCAAACCCTTCTAAAAACTGAAATCAATTACATAAAAGATATCGCTAGCAAAGCAAACTATAGTAAAAATCTAGTATATAAATTATATAAAAAACTCTTAATAAAATTACTGATGCTCAAAGAACTAAAACCAATTTCACTACTGCTATTCCTTTCTGTAACGGGGCCGCCAACAAAGTAATCTCTATTAATAATAAAATTGTCTGTATGTGAATGTGTTTATAAACCTGTTTTTGTATAGAAAGTATGACTTAACTCCACAAAAATTTGAATTCATATGTATTTGTACAACTCATCATGTATGAAACCTGATTTTGAATTTTGCTTTTGAGTTATTTTGTGTTTTATAAAAATCAGTAAAATATGATCTTGGTGTTAAGAGGCTTCATGTACAAAATGAATGTGAAAACACATGTGATATTGACATTGTATTCAATTTCAAATTTTACAAATGTGGGAAAAATGACGTCATGGTTGGGAGGCTAAATAATATTGTCACTGAACTTTAAACATTTAGTTAAAACATTATAAAGAGAAGAATTAAATCAGTGCTTTCTTCACCATCTTCATCAGTAAGAAATGAATTTATTATTTTTGTTCAGATTTTACTCCCTACAATATATAATACTTTTTAGACCAGGGGTTGGTAATCCTATAGCCTTCAAGCTTCATGTGGCCCATGATGGAATTTCGGATATTTATAATTGGACATCTTCTTTTTACGAAGCAAAAATTAATAAATTCTTTTGGACGTTACAGAGGAAAAATACCCATAAACATTTGATAGCTGTTAAAAGAAGACACTTTGTGAAGGAAAAGAGAAACAAATGTAACATTAATTATTGCAAATGAAATATCATTCAAATGTTTTATTGATTATAATTAATATAGTAATATATATTGTAACAAATATTTAATTGTTCTACAGCTAATTTATGACTAAAATTAAAAACTTTGATAACAGTGTATTGCATTTAAAATTTTAACTTAAAAAGTATATAGATAAATACATTATATATATGTGTGTATATGTTTTATAAACAATATGGCCCACCAGAATAAAATGCATATCCAAAGTAGTCTATAAAGTCTTTAGAGTTGGACTTGCCTATTATAGATATCCATTTTATTTTGTTGAGTTTTATGAAGTCAGTAAAAATTACTGAAATGCATGTAAAATATGTGTATGTAAATATGTATTATATATTATTCTTTTTTATATATTTGAAATAGCTCTTTGTATTTATTCTCTGCTCTTCATGAGATTTGCTTGGAAAGTTCAGCCTAGAAATCTGCTGCTGTTCGCATGCCACTTCACTAATGAAGGGGCACAAATAATTCAAGGTTTCAGGCTTATCAAACATGAGTATGTTGTAGGTTTTTTTTTTTTTTTACTTTTTTCATTAGATGTTTAAAAGACAACTTTGTTAGGTGCTAAAATTATCATTAATGAAGTTAGCTTGTTGAATTGATCTAGGTATTGCTTATGGATAAATTTGGGTGAACTTTTACATATTTTTAAATAACTTTATAAAAAATAAATAATTTTATCTTATATAACATAATATTTCAAAATCCTCTGAAATTTTCAAAATGGAAAAAACATAAATTGTTTTCATTTATTTTTTTTCTGCTCAACTCACTACCAGTTGTGCTATTATATAACGTACAATGCACTGATTCCTTTTTCTTTAAAAACAAATTCAATGGTTGAGGAGCATTAATAAAGCATAAGTAATTATTTATTCAATTTCCCCTTTTGCTCCCTGAAAGTTATAGAAGTTTTAAATTGAAAAATCAGCTACAAAAATACTAATCCCCCCCCCCCCCCCAAGAAAAAAACTGAAAAAGTTACCACTACTGATCATGCCATTGTGGATTTCATTGTTTCCTTCCAAAAATGAATTGCATATTAAAGTTGGTTGCAGATTAGAGGGAATTGACTGTGTTTATATGCATATGTATTTGGTTTGCATAATGGATAAATTTGGGTGAACTTTTACACATTTTTAAATAACTTTATAAAAAATAAATAATTTTATCTTATATCTGCTTTTGGCTTGCATATGGATTAATAATTGTTTGATAAAAATGGCAGTTGCACATTAAGGCTAGTGATAACACATACACAAAACAGAAAAGGACATCCTGCTAATGGTCCCATGTTTACCCCTTGAGAAGGAAACAACCATAAATACATTTCTTATTGCTATGTAACTGATGGCTGTAATTAGCTTGACTCTCTCTAGATATTCTGCCAGTGAGGGGGTCAAGGAAAAGCAATCAAGATAAGAAGTAGAGTCTGAAAGTTCTTCCTAGTTAATGGTGTTTCAAACACTTAATTTCAATTCTAGGTAGGTCAGAATTGCTGCATGTAGAGACTTTAAAATAGACCCAGTCTTCGGCTTTGTACCGGTTAGAACTCTGGTGCAAAGGCTACAATTACTCAGAATTATCACTAAGGAAATAATCGAAGCAGATATTGAAGAGTTTGTTACTGTCATATTGCAAGAGTGACAAATCAGATACGGATATTTTTCCTCTGTATTATTCTAAGAGAGTATTCTGCCACCAGCAAATCTTTGTATGTGCTATGAGGCAGCTTTCAATATCCTGCTGGGAGTTAAATAATTTTTGTGTAGATTTGTTGGTGTCAAATGTCAATCTTAATAATATAATGATAAGACATAAGGCAAAAAGTCCTCATGTTTAAACTATAGTGCTTGGTGTAAGACTAGGGATAATGTGGTACAAAGATTTAGCTAAGAAAAATCAGATAGTTGCATAAACTGCCTAGGAATAGTTGTTATCACTGAGAGAGTAGTCAAAATGAAGGTATAAGGGATGACTCTATAGTCTTTGCAGAATTTATAAATTCTGGTTAGTATATGTGATGTTTTTCCTATACAGGTTTAATGGAGGCTTTAAATATTGCTTAACTAAGCATAGAATCCATTGCTAGCTGTTTAAATTATAACTTTATTCAACAGCCACAAAACATATAGAACAACAACCATTTTCAAACTCTAACCTAATAACAATTTTAATACAGAACGCGCGCTCGCATGACTAAAACCATGGAGTTACATTATAACACATCTCCCTTCCTTTCAAAGTTACAAGTCAAGTCTCTGGGGTGGTCGAATAGTCCTACCACTTCTGGTAACTTAAGGCTTGGTCACAGGTCTTGTGGGAGAGGTACATTTTGGTGATATATTCCCAGAATTTTTGTTGGTTAGCGGAGACTTTATTCCAGATCCCATAATATCAGTTGAATTATTATTCTCGGGAAAATCTAATCCATCATCTGATTCAGATTCTGGCTCGAAATCTGGCGATGGTACTAGATGCTTCCTATTTCTCCTATAAATTCTCTTTCTGGATTGAACAAGATATGATCTCGGAAATGAAGTTTTCTGTAACACTTTTCCTGTCACTCTTTTGTCAGTAACCCATACTCCCTGTCCTTTCTCAAGTTCTGATAGAATTCTTGTCCCGTGGTGTCTGTTGTAATTTCTTTCTTGTTTCTCTATTCGTTTTCTCTCCTTGCCTTCTAAATCAGTTTTCTTGATCAATTTAGGAAGTAGTTGAGAATTAGCTATTGGGAGAATTGTTCTTATTCTCCTACCCATTATGAGTTCTGCAGGACTATAACCGTTTTCCAGTGGGGTTGCTCTGTATTCCATTAGCGCAAGATAAGGATCAGCAGATTTCTTGATACGCGTTTTGATTGTTTTTACGCTCGATTCTATAAATCCATTACTTTGGGGAAATTTTGGACTGCTTGTGATTTGTTTGAAACCGTAGCTTCTTGCGAACTCATTAAATTCTCGTGTTCTCATTGGATCAAACTGTGGACCGTTATCCGTTCTGAGTATTTCTGGAATACCATGACGAGAAAATATGGATTTGCAATGGTTAATTATTTCTTCCGAAGTCAAGGTTTCAAGTTTCAAAATTTCAGGATACCGTGAATAATAATCTGCTATTAGGAGGTACCACGAATTCTGGTATTTGAAGAGGTCAAGGCAACTTCCCAAGGTCTTTCTGGAAATGGTGTTGGAATTAATGGTTCATGCCTGTTGCTCGATTCTTTGATACAAGCAGGACAATTTTTCACTTTTTCTTCAATCTCTTTGTTAATTTTTGGCCAGTATACAGAACATCTCGCACGAGCTCTACATTTAGTTATACCAAGATGTCCTTTGTGAAACTTTTTCAGCACTTCAGTTTGGAGCGACTTTGGGATTATTATTCTACAACCTCTCATTAAAAGACCATCTTGTATAGAAATTTTAAAAACGATGTTGCCAAAACGGTAAACAGAGCCGATCTACATCTTTCTTCGAGGGCCATCCTGTCAATGCATAAGAAGAAAGTTTTTGGCAGGTAGCATCAGATTGTTGTGCTTCTTGAAATTCTTTCAGCCTATTAGAAGTTGCTGGAAGATTATTAGTGATCATCTGAATGTATGCATCAATTTCTTCTTCTAGTTCGTCATTTTCACATGATTGCTCTCTTGGACTTCTAGATAAAGCATCGGCTGCATCAAGATTCTTCCCTGGAACATGAGTAATAGTGTATGAATATCTCATCATTCTTAATCTGATTCTTTGCAGTCTAGGAGAAAGATCGTCTAAATGCTTCCTTGAAAGAATTGGAATCAGCGGCTTATGGTCAGTTTCAATCAAGAAATGAGACCCTGTTAAGTAATCTCTGAATTTCTCACATCCCCATGCTACAGCTAATGCTTCCTTTTCGATTTGGGCATAGCGACTCTCAGCCGGTGTTAATGTTCTCGATGCATAGGCGATTACGAAAGTTTTCCCATCTTCCAGTTTTTGACGCAGAGTGGCTCCCAGACCATAGGATGATGCGTCTGTGGTGACTATAGATTCCTTATTAGGATCAAATATTTTTAAAACTGGATCTGAAGATAAAATTTTCTTCCACTCTTCAATTGCGTTTTTCTGTTGATGATCCCATACAAATTCTCGCTTGTTGCTAAGCATCGACGTAAGAGGATACATTAATTCTGCGAAATTTGGAACAAAATGTGCTAGATAATTGGCGAATCCTAATAGTTGTTTCAGCTCTTTTTTATTTCTTGGGGGTTTATATTCTTTAATTGCTGCAACTTTTTCATCATCAGGATAGATTCCTTGGCTGTCGATTATATGACCTAGAAACTTTATACTTTTAGTTGAAAAAATACATTTTTCCTCATTTAAAGTCAAGTTGGCATCTTTTAATCTCTTGCAAACCTCTCTTAATCATTGATCATGTTCTTCTTGAGTGGATCCCCAAATCAGAATATCGTCCATGTGACAAGCAGTGCCACTTAAATTCTCCAACAACTGAGACATTCTTCTTTGAAAATGTTCCGGAGCTGATGAGATTCCAAATGGTAATCTTAGAAATCTGTATCTCCCAAATGGTGTAATAAAGGTAGTGAGAAATGAAGACTTTTCGTCTAACGGTATTTGCCAAAAACCTAAGTTTGCATCCAATTTTGAAAATATCTTGGCACCTGATAAAAGACTTAATGTATATTCAACATTGGGTAGAGGGTGCAATTCTCTCAAAACATTTCTGTTAAGCTGTGTCAAATCCACACAGATTCTGAGTTGTCCATCTTTCTTTGGAACTATGACTATTGGCGAACACCATTCTGCAGGCTCACTAACAGGTGTTATGACTTTTTGCTCCACCATCTTCTTTAACGCATTTTCGGTTTTCTTCAGTAAGGGTATAGGAATGCGTCGAGGTGAGGTAACTGCATATGGAACACTGTCTTTCTTCAGCTGTATTGAATAACAACCTTTCATTAGTCCAAGTCCTTCAAAGAGCTCTGGAAATTCTATTCTAGGGTTGTTGACTACTACTTGATCAAAATTGCTTATATTTGGTCCTAACCCAAAATAAATCAATGCTGGTTTTCCTAAAAGACTTGTTTGTAGACCATCAATTACATAGATGTCTTCTTTACAATATTTCTTTTTAAAGTTTAAATGTGTGTTCAATTTTCCTAAAACTTTCAAAGGATTTCTATCCGGGCCGCATAGAACTTTATGAACTGGCTCCAATTTAGTTTTCTTGGCTAGCGAGCGATAAACTGTTGTAGAAATTGCGGAGTGATCAGCGCCAGTATCTATCTTGAATTTTAAATCTTGATTTTCTATCTTAACATCGATTGTCCAATCTTCATTAATTTTCCCTAAGTTGAAAAATATGTCTAAAAATGAAATCGATGAGCCTTTAAATTGGCTTTTAGAAAAACAGACCGTTTCGTAATGCCCGATCTTGGCGCATTTTCGACATTTGGCATTTCTAGCAAGACACATTCTTTTGTCGTGTCTTTGTTTTCCACACCATTTACACTTTTCATCTTTCTGTGAAAATTTAATATTTCTCGGCATTGTGCTTTTCACGTTAAATTTATTCTTTTTTTTATTTTGGAAATTATTCTGGTAACGAACAGTTTTATTTGAGCCCATAACATTTAAAGAAGTGGCTCTTTCAGCTTCGCCAAGTTTTAGTTGTTGTTGTTTAATGGATTCACTGAGACGTACCTTTTCTATAACTTTTGTTAATGTTAATTCACTATCTAATTGTAACTTTTCGCTTAAGGCTTTATCTCTTATTCCAACTACAATTCTGTCCCTTATTAATTCATCATGTAAATTTCCATATTCGCAACTCTCAGCTAGACGATATAGTGCCGTAATAAAGTCATTAACTCTTTCTCCTTCGAGTTGAATACGCTTATTAAACTGCGCTCGCTCGAAAATAGTATTCTTTTTTACTACAAAATGGTCATTGAATTTTTTTAGGACTATTTGATAATGTTCTGCTTCTTCTGTGCTTAACTGGAACGAAGCAAAAATATCTTCAGCTTTATCGCCCATGATGTAAATCAATGAGTTTATTTGCTCACCATCCGATTGCTTGTTCAAACCAGATGCAACTCTATACCGTTCAAAACGAGTTATCCATTTTGACCAATTAGCTGGAGTAGAAAATGTAAATGTTCTGGTGGCGTAACTTGAAATGAATGCCTTACAACACTAATTTTATCAGTTTCCATCGTAGTTGAAAATTTTAGAATAGGCTTCGCTCAATATCGGTAAATGCAAAACAAATTACTTACAGTATTTTTTTCACTTTACTGCTTTTCCGCTGCCACCATGTGATGTTTTTCCTATACAGGTTTAACGGAGGCTTTAAATATTGCTTAACTAAGCATAGAATCCATTGCTAGCTGTTTAAATTATAACTTTATTCAACAGCCACAAAACATATAGAACAACAACCATTTTCAAACTCTAACCTAATAACAATTTTAATACAGAACGCGCGCTCGCATGACTAAAACCATGGAGTTACATTATAACACAGTATATAACTCTACTAACTATAGGTCTACTTCTCTAAGCCTCAACGCAGAAAGGAGCATCTACCACAAAACTGTGTGCAAGTAGTATGAAGTAGTTATTGTTCTCAGTATATCTGACATGGATACTTCTAGACTCCATTAAATTTAAGTGACTTTAGTGTAGTATAATAAATATGTATGTATATATATCAAGTGAAGTAATATTTGTAACTTCCTGGTTAATATTGGCATCTTGTGGTTTTTTTTTTTTTTTTTTTTGAGGGAGGGTCTTATTATGGGTGGATACTTACTAGATCAGCAACAGGATGGAATATTTAGATATGTAAAATGTAATGTTCAGTGAATCCGATATTTACTGCTAGTCTATTGAAGACTTGACTTCCTATAATACTCAGAAAAAGCCTAACTTGATAGTGTGGTGGATACTAAGGAGACTTTTTTTACGCACTTGGCGTTAATTCTGTTGCTGAGTTTGGTGATATAGGGAGGATTTTGTGAGAAGTAGATAAAAATAATTTTTCAATTGATGTTAAAATATCACATGAGAGTATTTTTTCTTCTTTAGAAATTAGAGTGCACTAAATTGATTAGTCTGTTATGAATCCATATTATTTCAAACTGAAATGAAAAAAAAAAAAAAATTCTAATACTTAAATAATTTGGAAGAAGAAGAAGAAAAAAAAAAACTAAATTAAATATCTGTATAATTAACTGACTGCTTTTTTTTTAATTGATTAATTTATTTAAAGTATATTTATCTTTCTTTATTTAAAAACATATTTTAAAATACTTGGAGTATATTTTGGTATAAAAAATATTTTACAGACAATTTCTAACTGATTTATAAATTTATCTTCTTGTTTTTCACTGATAATTTTTCAACATGACAGAATTTAACATTTCATATTTATAACTATGGCCAGAAAAAAAAAATCCAACACTTAAACTCTTATAGAGAGGGATTCGAGTACATTTCAGTCTTTGTTATTTTAAGCTATAGGCAGGAGAGAACTAAAAATTAAACCTGTAGATTTTCCCACAATTCAAAATAATAATAATAATAAAATAAATAAATAAATTAAAAGTTTATCTTATTTTTTTCCTAAAATTTTGATTAAAAAAAAAAAATTGTGTATTTTTGTTTGTTTTGTGAAGTGGGAAGGAAGTATGAAGGAACCAGTGTAACGTTGTTAAAATTAAAGGAGTTTTTTCCATATTTAAAAATATGCATTTTTAAAAATATATATATTTTTCCCTAAGAACAACAAAGGATAATTTCTCTTGTTTTCAAGGTAAAGCAAAGAGGAACAAATACAATTTCTATGCACGACTCACAAAAGACTAATATTCGGGTGAAAGTATTTTTACGGAAAACTGGTTTAGGTGTACAAACTATATGAACATGTATTATTAAGCATATGTACATAAGCATATATACAACAAAGTTAAATAGATTTCCAAATTGCATTATTACAGACAAACCAATGAATATTAAAAGTTTTAGGAAAATGAGATAGAGAAAATTATATAATGATTTATGAGAAATTTAAAAATAAAAATTATGGAGGAAAAAAAGATTACATATACATACAGAGGCCAATTTTGCTTGTAAAATATTTTTTATGTCTGTAAAATATGTTTTATGTTAAACAACAAAGTTAAATAGATTTCCAGATTGCATTATTACAGACAAACCAATGAATATTAAAAGTTTTAGGAAAATGAGGTAGAGAAAATTATATAATGATTTATGAGAAATTTAAAAATAAAAATTATGGAGGAAAAAAAATTACATGTACATACAGAGGCCAATTTTGCTTACAATTTGTCGATACATTTCGAGAAAAGAAACAAGATGCCATATATAAGTGACCATTTTTATATAATTTTCTCTGTAAATTAAGGAACTTGCATACCGAGCAAACAGATTTCAATTTTCTAGTGAATGTGATTCTTCTTGATGTATATATTTATTGCTGAGAGATAACACATACTTAAACTATTGCTATTTTCCAAAAAATGAGTTGAAATATTCACTTTAATAGCATTTTTAGCTGGATGAATTGCAATTTTTATAGATATATTTAAAAAAAAAAAAAAGAAAAATGTTATTTGACTTTTTGAAATTTGAATAAGAACTTGAAATTTCATGCATTTTCATTTTACTTTAACACATGTATTGGATAAGAATGCTGCAATTTTAAATTAAAAATATATCTTAAAATTATACTATACAGTGTTCCTAATTTTTTTTTTTTTTTCTTTTTTAAGGACATGAGAACAATCTCTCAGACAAAATAGACCATATTAAAAAAGTTTTTCTTTTGGTATAAAAAAAAAAAAAAAAAAAAAAAATTGAGTGAAAAGCATGAAAAATATTTTAAGAAATTAATGTAGTAACCACTGCTAAAAAAAAAAAAAAATCAGATTTTAAGATGATGAATCAGTTTTTTATGTTTTTAGTAAATTTAAACTAAAAACATAGCTATTGTATTAAATTATATAGAATAATTGCACCAAATGAGTGAAAATTGCATTATGTGACAAAACCTTAGAAAATTTTAACAAATGGATGAATATATTGATTTTGTAGTCATAAAGAGTTAATTTAGATTTATGCCAACATAAGTTTTTGAATTTTTTGTTTGACTTTTGGAAAACGTCAAAGCATTTTTATATAACATAAAATTAAAACATCATCACTATTTTGCAGTAAACCTCTTTGAATAAAGCAGAATGACCATGAACATTCAGAGAATAAATAAATAAATAGATAAATAAATAAAATAAAAAAGGCCTTTAAAAAAAACTAAATTATGCTTGAGATAGAATTTTTATTTTACTTTAATTTACTGGCAGCATTTCTTTAAAAATTATTATTTAAATAAAATATTGTTTCATACGTTCTTTAAAAAAAAAAGGTTTTATTAATATTATTATTGAGGCAATAATTGAATTGATCATTCTAGGTAACAAAGCTCGGGCTTTATCTTGTGATAAAAAGAATTTTTCCCCCTTTTAATTTTGGTTTTTGGACATCTTGCTTTATTCAACGTACAAGATACTGACAATTTTTTTTCCCTGTGTGAAAGAAATAGCCATTGTTTCGCTAAAAGAAAAAATTAAATTAAAATTAGAATAAATTAAAATTTTTCCTATATAATGTAAAGTATAAAATAACATTCATAAAAATACCTGATTAGCTGTTTCAAGCATGAATAAAAAATATTTATACATTTTATTTATAGGTAAATGAAAATTATATCATGAGTTAAAAAACGAATACAAAAGAACTTATTTGTTTAAAAAATATTTTACTTCATTTCTGTCATTTAAAATATTTCTTTGACATTCTTGGTATGTATCTGATGTGAAAATTTTTGAAAAATCCAAATCCATAAATTTTTTTTCTCTATTTTCGATAGTTTTGAAATTAAAAAAAAAACAGACTATGCATTAAATATCTTCAATTTTTCAGAAGCAAAATAATCAATTAGCCCCTTCAAGCTGTTTCACACCTCACAATAGACGTTCAAAAGTTGCTT
The DNA here is from genome assembly GCA_963930645.1 of Salticus scenicus. NCBI lineage: Eukaryota > Metazoa > Arthropoda > Arachnida > Araneae > Salticidae > Salticus > Salticus scenicus. The sequence goes on from OZ005657.1 coordinate 168,136,032, forward strand.
CCGGATTCCTCTCTCACACCAATATTTCGCCATGAGCCTTTATTCGCGAAACAATACATTCATGTAAAATTTAGGCCTATTTATTATAAAAAAATACCATCTTTGGGCATAAATAGCTTTAATTTAAATAACCAGTCTTTTTTCAGTTTATTAGGAGAGAAAAAATCAAATAGGAAGTGTGTTATACTTAAATTCATTAAAGAACTATTTCCTTTCACATATGTACAATTTCTCTCAGCTTACCAATGCTATCAACTTCTACATTCCCCAATTATAAGGTCTGTCTCATCCTGTAGACTATAGTTTAGAATAGATTTGTGAAAGTGTTAAAAGGGACCAGTTTTGTAAATTGTTGAACTCAAAAAGTGTGCTATTGTCTTGATCATCTTGAGCAGATTTGCGGATATTGTTGTCCACAACAGTGGTAAACCCTTGAGCTACAGACTGCTGTATTATTTGTGAGAATGTAAGCCGGCAGCACCTAGCCCAGCATTCTGTCTTATTAAAATACTGATTGTGAAGGTGCCATTAGATTTTTTTCTTTTCTGTTTGTAGTCGTAGTCCATAACATCCTAATGGTAAATAATCTCCTTGAAGGTTCAAGGATTTTCTTAGATCCAGTATTTGCTATAGGCAAATGGTTATTTGGTGTTTTTGACATGCATGCTTTATAATGGTACTCAAATCATATGTCAAGCTTTAGACTTTACAGCAAGGACCAAACTAAATATTTTAAATAGGCCGTGGTTAGAGAACCGGCAGTCTTCTGCGCTTGTGTATTAGAACTTCCGGGTATGGCATACTTGATCTGTAGCTGAAGTGCCGGGTGAAACAGAGAAGAAATATTTTTTGAATGATTCTCATTCCTAACAGATAAATACATAAAAGTAAACAATAAATAGTGTCAGTCAAGCATAAAGTCGGATTTTAACAATTAATAAACAAGCAAATGAATAAATAGCGCTGGTAGCGGTTTTTCAATCAGTCAACTTTATAATCAATCCAGGTGGTGCTGCCCTCTTTCGAAATGATTTTAAACCACAGATTTTCTAAAATGTAATCTTTGTAGAAACAATGCAAATTTGAAAAATGAAATTTTTTATACTATACTGATTAAATTAAAATTTAGATTAATTTCTTTAAATAACTTAGTTTTTAAAAATCTTAATATAATAATAGAAACTACTTTAGAGAAACTATGCAAAGTTGAAAATTAAAATTATTTTACTATACTGATTGATTTTTTTTTCTTTTTTTTTAATATATTTAGTTTTTAAAAATTCAAATATAATATATTAGAATAATCATCAGAGAGATCATGCAAAGTTGAAAAAACAGCTTTTTTGTACTATACTGATTTTTTTTTTTTTTTTTTTTTTTAATGTATCTAGTTTTTAAAAATCAAAACATAATAAAATATTAGAATAATCTTTCGAGAAATCATGTAAAGTTTAAAAATTAAATTCCTTGTTCTATATTGACTAAATTAAAGTTTAAAAAAATATATTTAGTTTCTAAAAAATCCAAATATAATAATAAATTTGTATAATCTATGAAAAAAACATGCAAAGTTGAAAAATTATTTATTTACTATACTGATTAAAATAATTTTTTAAAAATAAATTAGTTATTAAAAATCAAAATATAATATATTAAAATAATCTTTCAAGAAATCATGCAAAGTTTAAAAATTACATTTTTTGTACCATACTGATTTAACTAAAATTTTTTTAAATATACTCATTTTTTAATAATCTAAATAAAATGTATTATAAAAATCTTTGGAGAAATCATGCAAAGTTTAAAAATTAAACTTCTTGTACTATGTTTATTACATTGAGATTTAAAAAATATATTTAGTTTTTAAAAATGAATTTTTTTTTTTTTTTTGTACTATACAGATTATATTAAATATTTTATAAATATATTTAATTTTAAAAAATAAGAATATAGTAATACATTAGACTAATCTTTCGAGAAATCATGCAAAGTTCAAAAATTGAATTTCTTTTACTATACTGATTAAATTAAAAATTTTAAAAATATATTTAGTTTTTAAAATCTAAGTATAATAATACGTTAGTAATGTGATGTTTTTTGTGCAATGTAAAATCCCCTTTCCCCCCCCCCCCCCCCCCCCCATTTTATACACGTATATTTCAATCATATACATTATCAGTTTTCTTAAATTTTTATTTTTAGTTTGCATTGTGAAATAATATAAGATCTCAGAAGTATCTGTAGCAATTTGAGAGATTTATTTAGCTTAATTATATTAAGTAATTTAACGAAAGACAATGTAGCAGATAAAGCAAGAAATATAAGTGAAAATAAAACTGAATAATGAAACAAATATTTAACGAGATAAATCAAGAGAAAGAATTAAAATATAAAACGTGGTCAATACAAATGAATAAGAATTAAAGTGGCAATATGTATTATCAAAAGCACATATTGATAAGAGTCGTTCACTGTGCCGGCAGATGAATAACTAATCACCTGGCAGTCATACTGTGCAAGCGTCAGAACTGCCGGTTCTCTAACCACTGCGTTTTAAATACTAGCCAGCTTGTTTACAGCTGGTTAGACTCTATAAAATTACCTGAGCTTTAACTAGTTGAAATGATATTCCTATAACCTCTTTATATCTAAAATACTTATTTAGAAAAATCCCTAAGATAATTATTCACTCCCTCCTTTTTTATCTTTTTTTTTTTTTTTTTTTTTTTTTTTAATGTATGTTTTTTAGTGGCATCTTCTCTATTTCAAAATACTTTTTTGTATTTAAAGATAAGCTGTTTTGCTTCTCTAAAATGATGTTAATGTTCCATCCCTGCTATTATTTAATTCTCACCTTAATATTTTTTTTCTTTTAATTTAGGTATCTAAGTCATTAAATGAATTTAGCTGTGTGGAATTGCAAATTTATTGTAGTGACAAACTGAATGTTGTCAAGAGACAAGATTATGTGTATAGTTTTTAAAAGAAAGGACTTGTATTATACGTTATATTGTTGTGTGCAATAATTGTTTATTTCATTTTAAATTTTATTATGTAATACTTTGTATTTATTACACATTAAAAGTACTTTAAACTCTGAATTTTTTCACCTAAACAACTGTTAAATAAATCTGATGTGTATCTTTTATAACTATGTTGAAATAAATTTTTCCTTCATTTCATTACTTTCTTATTTCTTTATCAAATTTATATTGTAATAGTATTGGGAAATGTGCAATAAATTTGCATTAAAGCTTTATTTATTTACTTAACATGACCAAGACTATCTATTTTTGTTTCTAAAGATTCTCTCTGTCCTATAGAAGCAAATATGTATTAATTTAAAATGACTTGTTGAGGACCATGGTTGCATATTTGCATGTATAATTGGAACATTTTATTATGCAAGATCTGTTGTTTGTTGACATTGCTGGCACTATTTTTTTTGGGAGCAACTTCAATTCTGTTCATTCTATCGATAATAACTTTTTGAATTTTTACAGTATTTGTTTGAGGTTTGTATATGTTTCTCAGTATGTTTGGCTAATAAATTATTAAAAAAAAAAAAAAAAAAAAATATGCCTGCACAGTTAAAAATTACACAGGCCTGTGATGAAAAATATTTAGGCAAATTAATAGCTGAACTTTATGTAATTTTTGGTGGTGTTGAAAAAAAAAAAAAAAAAAAAAAAAAAAAAAATCATTACATATTGGAGATATAAGCAGTTTGTCAAGGCAAAAGGTGGTGATTGTTTCAAATATCTGTACAAAAAGTTTCCAGTTTTGTTTGAAGCCAAGTTAAAAGAGAGAATCTTTGTTAGTCCAGATATCTGCAAGCTTATGAAGGATAAAGAGTTTGAGACTAGCATGACAACATGTGAAAATGAAGCTTGGATTCTCTTCAAAGATGTCAGAATTTCAAGATCCTGACTATAAAGCAATTGTAATGAATATGCTGGACAAATTCTCAACTGTTGTGTTGCTCCATTAGTATCAAAATACATTTCCTTCACTAACATATGGACTTTTCCCCTGAAAATTTAGGATCAGTCAGCAAAGAACAGGGTGAAAGGTTTCACCAAGACATTAAAGAAATGGAGTGCAAATATCAAAGAAGATCGGACAAGAACATGCTCGTCGACTACTGTTGCATGTTACCAAGAGGTAGACCTTGAACATGAAAGAAGAATGTTAAAAAGAGGTTTCAAAGGGAAAAAGGTACATACACAAATAAAACTTTTTTTTTAGTTCAGAGGACTATTAGTCTCAATCTATGGATTTTTACGATACCAGTTTTACGATAGTTGGACATTTATTGAAATCTTGAAAATATAATTGAATAACTTGAAAAAAAAAAATAATAATAATGTCCTCCATACTAAACTAAATTCTGCTTTTGCCAGAATTTCATCAAAATCTTTTTTTTTTTTTTTTTTTTTTTTTGGGGGGGGGGGGGGAGAAGGTTGATAAGTCGAAATGTTTATACACTCTAGGACAAAAAAAAAACGACACACCAAGAAGGAGTAATGCAGATTGGACACAAATTGACATGCATACAGGTTTCGGTGGAAAATACAAAATTTTAAAGTTTGGCTGCCATTAATTTAGCATGCGATGATGCAGCACATCTTAACTGCACAATTGGCAGAATATTAAAGCGAGAAGTTTTGATTCTAGATCGAGAATTTTATTCTGTCTACTCAGAAAGACAGTAACTATGCCTCGCATACAGGTGCACAAACAATATGTGCTGATGTCAGCATTTTAAAAGAGGTGTGTAGTTGGGCTCAAAGAAGCCGGTTGGTCTAATCTGTGAATTGTCTGACAATTGGATAGGAGCGATGCCACTATTAGATGATATTGACAGGAATGAGTGAACCATGGCCAAACACAGCATCAAGCAATCGGCCTAGAGAGAGGACAGAATGTGAGAACCAATCAATCGTCATAGCAGTACTCAAAGCTCCAATTCATCATTATCATCGATCCTATGTACAACTGGTACTACAGTGACTTCAAAGACCATTAATAATTGGCTCAGAGAAATGCGGTTGAGCTCAAAGAGCGACTATTAAACCTTTTATACCAACAAGCACATTTGCAGCAATATCGGGATTGTTTGAACTGGAATGTCACTGAATGGAGTAGAATTGTCTTCAGTGATAAGTCCCACTCCGATTTGAGCCCCGATGACCAGCAAAGATGTGTCTGGAGATGCCCTGAAAAAGGGGGATTCCAACCTGACACCAGCCATACGGCCCGACAATCAGGAATGATGATCTGGCGTGTCATTTCATTTCATAGCAGGACTCCTTTGGTGGTCATCTGTGGCATTTCTATAGCACAGCGGTACGCCAATGACATTCTGAGTCCTATTATGTTTCTCTTCATATCACACAATCCTGATCGTATATTTCAGCATGATAATGCCCGTCCATGCACAGAGAGAGCTTGTACTGCTTGTTTTCTTGCTTGTACAACATTATTTTGGCCAGCAAAGTAACTGGATCTCTCTCCCACTGAGGACATTTGAAGCATCATGAAAAAGGTCTTACAACCAGCTTAGGATTTTGCCAATCTAATGTACCAATTGGACAGAATTTGGCACGATATCTCGCAGGAGCACATCTGCCAACTCTGTCAATTAATGCCAAGCCGAATAAATGCTTACATAAGGGCCACAAGTGGACCAAAGCTTTATTGACTCGTTTACTTTGTGAGGCTCTTTCTCTTGATTAAATCATCCAAATTTTCTGAAACTGTAATCATTTGTTTTTCTTCACATATACATCACATCTACCAATTTTCGTCCCATTCGAATAACTCATTGGTGCATCGTCTTTTTTGTCTTTGAGTGTATCTTATTAATATTTTATGCCAAAGCCTCTAGTAGGAAATGCTGATTGTTTGCTTTTTAATTTTATTTTTTTATACATAAAAATTAATTTTAGGTTAAATTATTAAAACATTTTATTTCAAGTGAAAAAATGTTTACAAATGAATAGGGCAGCAAAAATTTATATTGCATTTTTTTCATCTGCTTTGAATTGCGCTATTATTCATATGTAAGAAAAAAAAAAGAACTTATTGTTATTTGATAAATAATATTCATATATTTAAATTGTAAAGGAATTAATTATTAATTCTTAAAGAATATGTTTTGAATCTCTGAAAGATTTATTGAATAGAGTAATTGGATAATTGAGTAGAGGATTATTAGTCTCAATCTATGAATAAAACGTTGTCGCCAGTTTTACGATGGAAAAGTTGGACATCAAATTTCAGTCATTTTAAAAAGTCATTTGTGGAAGTATTTAACAAGTATTGGTCGTGCTTTTGTGTTTCAGATGTGTGTTCATGTAATATGTCAGACAATATACGACAAAGTGTTATCTCTCTTTATTCTTCTTCAAATACTTTTTTATATTATTTTGACAATGATAATTTATATAGACATTTAGTATGAAAAAAAATCATTTTAAAAAAGATTTATTCTATTAAATGTGAAACTAATCATAAGAAATCTGTCTCTTTTAACTGCAAAACAAAGTCATTAATTAATAATATCTAATGTGTTTTATGTATAATTTTATTTTTGAGCAACTGATATCATTGGAGTATTTTTTCATGAATTGATGTATTTTAGTTTTTTGCTAGAATATTGTAATCAGATGGGGAAATTGTATTGAACTGTTAATTATCTCTTGATTCCTTTCATGCATCTGTCTCTCCATTTATTTTTGTTTTGTGCTCAGTTTAAGATTTGTTTCAAACTTTCATTTACACATAATCCTCTATTTTATATAAGTTACTGTAGGAATTTTCAATGCATGTTTCCTCATATCATTTGCTAACCAGCACACACCGCTGATGTCAGAGCTGATGTATCTGTATTACGTAATCAACAGAAGAGCGGTGCATCCTTCGCTCCTCAGAGAGAGGTTTGTATTAGTCTGTACGAGAAAGCTGTTCTGCATGCGGCATAGAAATGCCAGTAATATGTTATTCTTTTCTATATTATTAAATGTTATTGTGAATGTTAAAAGGACTCTGCTTTTACTCTGTGGTCTCATTTAAACCAACAATGGTTATGGGCCCAGAGTCATGCATCTTAGGCAGACTTTTCAAAAATTTAAATTAACATTCACTAAAACGAAAGTGCAACTTACTGTTAAGTCTAAGGGCTGAAATCGAAAGTACATGTGAACTGTCTTTTGATTGTGTTTTTATAACAAAGCTATTATAGCTGATTAAATATGTCGCAAATACTAAATATTGAAAAGTTATCAAAAAGTAATTTTGACACCTGGAAGCTTCAGATAGAAGCTTCTTAATCAAGAATGATCACTGGACTTACGCTAACAGAACGAAAATTAAGCCCGATGAAGGTGCCAAAGATGAAGAAAAATGGCTCGAAAATGATCGCAAAGCAAGAGCTGATATAATTCTCTCAATCAGTCCAAGTGAGTTATGTCACATTAAATATTGTACCACCTCAAATGAAGTTTGGAATAAATTAAAAGAAGTTTACGAATCGAGAGGGCCAGCAAAGAAAGCCACCTTATTGAAGCAGCTACTCTTTAAGAAAATGATCGATAGTGAAAATATGTCCGATCACCTCAATATTTTCTTTGATATAGTGGACAAGCTAAAAGAAATGGACATTCAAGTAGCGGAAGATTTACTATCAATTTTGCTCTTGTACAGCATTCCTGACAGCTTTGAAAATTTCAGATGTGCAATCGAAGCAAGAGATGAATTGCCGCAGCCTGAAGCTCTAAAAATTAAAATGATGGAAGAATATGAATAAAAAATAAATAAAAAGCATCAAGAATTATCAAATGCGTATTTTACGACTCACAAGAAAAATCTTCCTGAAAAGAACAAACAAGAAAACTTAAAGAATGTACAGAACAAGAACATGTATGGAGAGAGAAATTACACAATATTTAATTGTAATTATATTTAAAAAATCGGGCATAAAGCCTCAGAATGCCGAAAGAAGATGTCAGACAGAAAATTCACTTCATCGAATAAATACAAAGAACATACTTGCCAACTTTTCCGGTTTTCCCGGAAGACTTCCGGTTTTTGAATGCGTCTTCCGGACAGATGATGAAATCTTCCATTTTCTAAAAAGTCGTGGATATCGTTCGTTTTAAAAAGAAAACCCAAATGTACTACGAAAATTCCTGATTCCCAATCTTTCTCCATCCATAACATAAATGTCAATATTCATTTCAAATTTGCTTTTTGAGATTCTAGAACATGAAAAGAAATAGAATTGTTAAATATTTCTCGCTAATGTAATTATTTTTTGCCCCTCCCCCACCCCCCTTTCATTTATCTCCAACTAGTGATCAGCAATCAAATTTTCTGCAGAAGTGTTGTTTCTGAATCTTTATCCATCAGCAACATAAATGATAATATTAATTTTAAACTTCCTTCATTAGATTCTAGAAGTTGAGTTGAAAGAGTTTAATATTTCTTACTCAGTAATTATTTTTGCATCCCCCCCCCCCCCTTCTCCGGATTGTGATCAATTCTAGAAACAATAAAGCAATGGAAGTGCTTAATATTTCTCATGTATGTAATTATTTTTAGATCTTTATTGCTGAATTTAATGAATCTGTTTATTTTTCATCAATTAAATTAAATATTTGTATGTCATATTTATACCAAATGTGTAAACATGGGAAAAAAATGAAGAATAATTTTTTCAGGTAGGAAAATTTTTTCCAAATCAATTTAAGAAAATTTAATACTCAGTTGGTTTTATGCACGTTTGAAACTGATAATTAGCTACTGCTAGTTTTTTTTATATGTATGATTAATGTACATACACAAAAATCATATTCTATTTATTTAAAAAATTAGTTATACTTTAACTTAACAAAGTTTTTTGTCTATTGTTAAATAAATTTCTTACGGATTCTGTTTTGTAGATATTTATATGTTGAAGAGGAATAACTTCATTTAAAATTTTTATATATTTAGTATAATCAATCTGTAGTAAAACGTTTTTATAGCTTGCTTCTAAATATTAAAATTGTAAAACTGTATTGTTTATTACGTCAAAGGGGGAGGGGGGGGGGGAATCTTCCCTGTTTTTATGAAATCTTCTGGTTTTTCAACAAAAATCTTCCCTTTTTTTATTAAAATTGGTTTGCAAGTATGAAAGAAAGATCTTTTATGGTTAAAGACAGTACAGAGTTTACGATGGCTGCCAGTAACTCTTTCCAAGAACATTCTGAGTGGTGTCTAGACAGTGGCTCAAGTTCGCATATGGCTCATGACAAGAATTTTTTTACAGAGTTCGAACTCAGAAGTGGCTTATTTATAAAATTAGCTGTAGATGAAACAGCGAGATCACATGTGTTGGAACAGTTAAATTAAAAGTTCCTGGTAATCACGGTGTAACTAATTTAAAGTTGAAAAATGTTTTGTGTGTTCCAAAATTAAAATGCAATTTGATGTCTATATCAAAAGCTACTGCAAACAACCGCCGAGTTATATTTACCAAAAAAGGAGCGAAAATTATTAAGCAGGACGGCTCTCCGATTATAAGTGACACGAGAAAAGGTGATTTATATTTTTTTCAGCCGCAGATGGATATCGCTGCAACAACTCAGGTAAGCAACTTTCATAAATGGCATTTAAATGAAAAGTATTTAAAATTACTAAAATCTGAAAATATGTTGAGAGATTTAAATTTTAATGAAAAAGATTCTTTAAAAGATTGTAAAATATGTATCCAATCTAAACAAACTGTGAAACCATTTTGTAAAGAAAACAAATTTTATAGTAAGGAATTATTAGAAGTAGTTTGTTCTGATTTATGTGGCCCTATAAATGTTAAATCCCATAGCGGATCGTTTTACTTTATTGAATGATAAATCTCATTACATTGAAGTACATTTTCTAAAAACAAAAGATAAGGCTAAATATGCTTTCCGAAAATACAAAGCGGCAGTCGAAAATCGATTAGAAAACAAAATTAAAATACTGCATACTGATAATGGTTTGGAATATTGTGGCAAGGAATTCAAGAATGCAGCATGAAACGCGAGTATTCATCTCCGTTGATGCCTCAGCAAATTTCTAGAATTGAAAGACAAGATCGTACATTATGCGAAATGGCAAGGTGTTTATTAATGCAATCGAATCTTCCAAATACATTCTGGGCTGAAGCAGTAAATTGTGCTGCATATATAAGAAACAGGTGTCCCACCAAAGGAATTAAAGAAAATAAAACTCCCTTCGAATTGTTCTTTGGTTATAAGCCAACCGTTAATTATTTTAAAATTTTCGGGCAGAAATGTTTTGTTCTAAATAAAAAATCAAAAGGGAAGTTTGAGCCAAAATCACATGAACATATATTCGTTGGCTATTCAAATGAATCATGCGCTTACAGATTATGGAATAAGGATACTAGAAAAATTGTCATAAGTCATGATCGATTTATAGATGAGTTTTAAACTAGAGATTCAGCTACTAATGATCAATTAGAATTAATTTTACCGTCTGAGAATAAATCCGATCTCTGTAATATTAAAAAGGAAAATCCTTTTATATCTGAAACTCAGACAGCAGACATTCATAACAAAGGGGGGAAAAACGCAGATCAATTTCCAACCCCTCGCTAGCAGAGAGCGGAGAAAGTTTCTCTTTTTCGAAAGGGGGGGAAACGAGCAGCTTGATTTCCCGTCACCCTGAATTCAGAGAAGAAATCGACTCTTTCCGAAATGGAGAGCGCTGACTTTAATTGTAAACAAGAGGAAGGATAATTGTAAACAAAAGAAGGATCAAAACAATCCTCCTTTTAAACGTGGTCCAGGCCGACCTAGAAAAATTAGAAGTTGGAACTTTCAAAAGTCTCGTAAGGAATATATTACAGATACAAAATATAAAGATGAAACTTCTCAATTAGCTGATAACTCATTTGTTCACAGAAACAAGGTATAGATTTTGAGGAAAATTTTTCACCAGTAGCCAGATTAAGTTCTATAAGAACTGCAATTGCGTATGCTATCCAAAATGGTTTCACAGCACACCAGTTAGATTTTATTATGGCATATGTCAATGGTGATTTAAATGAAGAAATTTTTATGGAGCTTCCTGAATTTTTTGAAAATGATATACATAAAAATAAAGCGTGTTTATTAAAAAAATCCTTGTATGGACTTAAACAGTCAGGAAGGCAGTGGTTTAAGAAATTAGATGAGAAATTAAGAAAAATGAAATTTAACCCTTTGAATTCCGATAAATGTGTCTATTACTCAAAATATCCTTTTGATGCTATTATAATCGTCTTTCTTGATGATTTAATTTGTCTCACTAAAAGTGAAGAGCACTATTTTAATATTAGAGATAAATTAGCAGAATCTTTCGAAATGAAAGATATGGGCCTTTTGCATTATTGCTTAGGCATTGAATTTAATCAAGATAGGGACAGCATCACTATAACATAAAAGAAATCTATTGAAGATTTATTAAATAAATTTGGTATGCAAGATTCTAGAAGTGAATACTCCGTTAGATAATAGTATGAAATTAACTAAATATATGTCACCAAATACAGAAGAAGAAAAATCATATATGTCAAAAATTCCATATAGGCAATTAATCGGTTCTCTTATCTATCTATCGGTTGCTACCAGACCAGATATCGCCCATGCTGTAAATTATTTAAGTCAGTTTAACAATCCAGGAAAACCCCACTGGATAGCTTCTAAAAGAATACTAAAGTATCTCAATGTAACTAGAAATTTAGGAATTGTTTATTACAGAGACAATAAACCATTAACAGCATTTGTTGATGCCGATTGGGCATTGGATATAAATGATAGAAAATCATATACAGGATATGTCTTCAGGGGTCGATCCAGGTTTTAATTTTTGGGTCCCTTTTTTGTGAAAAACAAAATATTTTTGTGAAATTTTTATTTATTTTTGTGAAATATAAAATATTTTTGTGAAAAAGTAAAATATTGTGTAAAATCTTCCGTTTTTACAATCACTTTATGTAATGTTTAATATCAAGTTAATAGAGTTTCGTTGAGCCAAATTAAGGCATTAATTAAAAATAATACTGAAAATATGAAAAAATTTAATAAAAGGATCATTTTTATAAAACAAAATCTTGTGAAGGAACTCATTTTATAAATTTGAATTTTGTGAAGGGTCCCTTTTTATGGATTTGAATTTTGTGAAGGGTCCCTTTTTAGGAATTTGAATTTTGTGAAGGGTCCCTTTTTATGAATTTGAATTTTGTGAAGGGTCCTTTTTTACTATGTGGAATTTTGTGAAGGGGCCGCAAAAGGGACCCAAATTTTGCCTGGATCGACCCCTGGTCTTTAAGTATGCCGGTGGACCTATTTCTTGGGAATCAAGAAAGCAGCGAACCCTTGCTCTGTCCACTACAGAATCTGAATCTGAATATATGTCTCTGTCTGAATCCGCAAAAGAGACAATTCATATTAGAAATTTCTTGAAAGAACTAGATCCTGAAATTGTATCAAGTCCGACTGCAATCATGTGTGACAATCAGTCCGCACTGAGATTGGTAAAAAATCCTGTTCATCACAATCGCAAAAAACACAGACATTCGACATCATTTTGTGCGAGAAGTTTACAATAATAAACTAATAGATATTAAATATATTTCATCAGAGGAACAACCTACAGACATTTTAACAAAAAGTTTAAATGCATGTAAACATGAAAAATGTTGATATGATAGGACTTAATACTCAGGACTGATGAACTCAAAAAATATTTAAACTATGTTTTCATTAAGAAATTAACTACTTATATTTTACATATTTTATTGTATTAACCATAATTATTTGTTTATAATTTTATTTCTTTACTAACACTTCTCATTTTAAGTAATTTTTGCATAAAAATAATTTTCTGTAATTTTTTAATATGCTATTATAATGTATAAATATGTTTTATTTTCAAAACATTTATTGAAAAAAATGGGAAATGTAGGAATTTTCAATGCATGTTTCCTCATATCATTTGCTAACCAGCACACACCTGTCATGACATCAGATGTGACGTATCTGTGTTACGTAATTAACAGAAGAGCGGCACACCCTTCGCTCCTCAGAGAGAGGTTTGTATTAGTCTGTACGCGAAAGCTGTTCTGCATGCGGCATAGAAATGCCAGCAATATGTTATTCTTTTCTATATTATTAAATGTTATTGTGAATGTTAAAAGGACTCTGCTTTTACTCTGTGGTCCCATTTAAACTAACAGTTACCTTAATAAAAAAAAAAAAAATTAAAATAGTATGCTGGTGATTTTCTTCTAGAAACTGCACCATAATTTGATAGTAAAAAGTTTAAATGGAAGGAAATTTTTTGTTCTCTCGAATTAAATTGATTGCTAAAAAATCCATTTTCCTCACCAATAATCGATCATTTTACATAGATTTAAAAGGATTAAAATCCACTGTTGCCAGATTGTACATGCAAAATTGTTTGAGAGAATATCTTTTCAAATAGGATTTTAGCAAAAATATTGATTTTACAAAAAATCCTGTTGTGATGGAAAAGAATGGAGATCATTTTCAAAATCAACAAACCAAATAACATAAAAATCAGTGAAAGCTTCAATTTTGGAGGCCTGTGTTATTTAGTAAAACTATTCATATTTCATCAGATATTCAATATTTTTATATTCCGATTACAGTATGTTGTTTCTACTGTAGTATGTAAAGTTTTCTAAAAAGGGCATTACTTTGAGTTTGAATACCTTACATGTTATAATAATAATAAGCGAATTTTTTCTTAAAGAAACTTTTGTATATCCAGGAATGTGTATAAAAATAACATGCATAAATATCAGAAGCATCATAATCATATGCTATGACTATAACACATTTCAAGCATTATTTTTTGCTGAGTGATAAAAAACTTTTTTTTTTTGTTCCTTAATTTATTTTATTTATTTATTTTTTTTTTGTGGTCTTTGGGAGAAATACTTTTGCTAACTATATAGGAATAACATGCTCTTTACACCCCGGAATTTTTAGACTACTTTGTCAAAGATTTTTATAGATATTTGACACTTTTGATTGTAAATGTTTTGCTAATCATTTATTGCATGGCAATCAGGGTTACTTTGGTATCTAGTACTCAGAAAATTTGAAAAATCTATTAAAAACCAGGGGAAAATTAGGCATTTCAAAATTGTTGCAAATACAAAGAAACAGGCCTAGTATTAGGGGTTCTCAAAATTTTAGGGAGAAATTTTAGGAATTTTAGGGTAAAACCAATGATATTGTAAAACTTCTAAATCCGTAATGGGTAAATAATTGATGTGTTAAAATTGGAAATGTGTGTTGTTTTGTATATTCAAGTTGAGCCAGACAAAATTAAGAGCCCTTACTCCATCAAAATTTAAATAATCTATAAAACAGACGGCCTTTTTATAAAATAAATTTTATTTTATGTAAATCATGCTTTCTGCATTTTCAGTACTTGGTTCGATGAAACCCTTTACTTGATATCTCTAGTGGCTTAAAATTTTTATGCATTCTATGACATGTCTTGTATGTATAACTCTTTTGGGATGAGCATGTTATATATGATACAGCCTTTAAATTATTTCTCTGGACAAGCATATCATATTTAAATAGAACGTTTGGTATGATACACCCGCCCACAGAAAGAATTTAAAGGATGTGTCATATGTTAAACACCCGACTGGGAAGGAACATTTGCAGCCATTTCATATGGTACACCCGTCCCGAAACGGTTAAACCTTCTCTGCGAGATGATTCAATTTTTCTCCAATTTCCTCACATGTATAATGAATTAGAAAGGTATAAGATTACTATACTGCAGAAGAATTCTGAATTATTAATGTAAGGCATGAGTTTCTGTCTACCACTGACTCAATTCTATGAAGAAAAAAAAAAAATTCTGCGACAATGTTGCGTAAGTTCTGTTACTAGGCTAGTAGCAGATATGTAAAACTTTTTGGAACCTAAAACACATTTAGCGGAATAAATGTCGCCATTTATAGCTTCAAGCCATTCTCTCAGCAAAACACCGTCAAATTCTTTTTCCAACAACCATCAATTTTTTTTTTCCTTTTTTTGTCTTGAAATTTCGTTTTACCTTTAACCATGATAAGGATGCAAATGAAATGAAACGATTTGCTGAGATTTAGTATAAAATCATTCAATGCAACCAACGAGATATATAAATTAGAGTGCTGATTCAATGGATGAAGGTTTAGCTTTCCGTGGTTCAAGATAAATCACGTGACATGCTCCAATAGGTTACTGTGTTTGGCCCTTTATCGCTATTTTGGCATTTAAAATATCAGTTCGACAAATTATCATTATTATTAGGTAACGTGACAGTCCTATGACCGAAATAAATTGTTTTTAAAATAACTTTACACATATTTCACATTTTAATAAGTAATAAAATACCTTTTTTTTCATCATTTGCCAACAAAGTTTAAAAGTGTTTATAAAAGAAAATTTAAACTTTTAAAGAGCTAAATTTAACAACAAATAATAATTTTTCAACTATTTTTAAGCATTTTGTCAGTTAAAGTTCAACTACACGAAATAAAAAAGAAGTAAAATCAAAATCAAAATTATTTAGAACAAAAGAATATTAAACTACGTAAGTAAAAAAAGACATTGGCGGTTATAACTGATGCAAAGAACAAACTCCAAACCATTGCCTTAGAAATTTACTGAAAATAAGCTGTTACCAAGGGAACCACCCAATACGCAGGTGCAAGGAGAGCATGTCACATGACTCATCTTGGACCTTCTCAAGGGTTACCATTTATCACTCTACTTTATATATCTCGTTGAATGCAACAATGCTAAGAATTAATACAATAATAAAATAACCTACATGTGCATGATGCAAGCGGTAAACACAATACAAGAGCATTCGATATGAACCGGACCGAAATGAATAATTCTCTCAACCCTTGGATTAGCCTTGGATGCGTTTTTTTAGGATTCATGGAAGAAATGTAGGAGAATTTTAGGAATGATTAAAATATTTAGGAATTTTAGGGGGAATGAGAGCCCTGAAGAAACTTCTGAGAATTTGAAAATTTTCAGAAAAACATAATAAAATTTTAGTTTCTATTTTGAATTGCCTAGTTTTATAGTTTGGGAGAAAAAAAAACTGTTTCTTTAAATTTTAGTATGATGAAGGAAAAAAAAAGTCAAATGATTTTCATTGCCAACTATAATTAATTAATATACCCTAGATAGGTTCAATTGACTTGTAAATGTGTTAGATTCTAATGCTACTTGATTATGTGTCATCTCTTTTATGTGTAAGGGGGTCTGGTAACTTTGACTTAGCACATATAAAAAACCATAAGAATTGTTGTCTGAATATATATTTTACTGAGCAAACCTAATGTAGTCCAATTTATAAATATTAAATAGAAATATAAGCCTTTATATAAAACCTACTTCAGTGGTGCCAAGTCAAAGATGCCAAGTTTGATAGAGAAAACTCGAGGAATTACTTTTCAGATTTAGTAGTGTGAAAGCAATTTATCTTGTCATAAAATTAATTTTTAAAAAAGTTAAAATTAAGTGGTACAGTCTCGAAATTTTATGAAAAATAAAATAAATTAACTTCATTTTTTATTTGCAAAAATTACAGATGTAGTATATCTTATTTCATTTCACTATATTTGAAATGTGCCTAATCTTTACATTTGTAACATTAAATCCACATTTCTCTTCTAATGTCATCTATAAAGAGTCCATTGCATGTAGTGCATACTGCATTGTTCTCACCAGGTTTATTCTCCAGAGGAACTGCTAATCATCATCATCACATGACGTCTTTAATAGGAAAGCATATGCCTGACTCCTAGTGCTTTCCTCATCCTCACAGATTGGTTGGGTTGTTTTGGATCTTTTTTTTTTTCCTTTGCTCAGACCCTGATTTTATGTTTGCAATTTTCTAATTGTTCAAGGCTGTAGTTATGCTACATACTTTTCTTCAATTCTTCTTAGGAGATCCAGTTATGATGCAAGTCTTAATGCTCTTTTAATTTACAGTTATGGGAATTAGAGATATAATACCCATTTTGGACATTAAAGTTTCAGATTGGTCGTTGATGTGGGATGATAAAATTTTAATGTTTAGATAATCCATTACTTCAAGTTTGTGATCTCAGCAGCAATTACTAAACAAAGAAATTTATCAAATGTGTCATGCATGAATTTTTTCCCACTCTTTCTTACAAAGGCAGCTAAACTAATAAATATTTATCTATGTATGTTTGTATATGGGCCTTTTCTACTGAAGCTTTTTAGCTAAATTAATTCAATAAAGAAGAAGGGAGAAAAAGAAAAAAAAAAAAAACTCGTAAAGAATGTAAACTTAAGAAGAAAGAAAAGTAAAATTTGTTTAGTCACAAATATGAAATATCTAATTATTGTAATTTCAGTGCAGTATCAATATTTCATATACACTGCTATTTATCATTGATGTAAGTATTCTGATATATAGGATGTTTGAAAAACCTTGATCTATCACACTTTTTATCTATTATACTTTTTTTTTTTTTTTTTTAAACACATTTTGGTAATTTTTTATTTATGTCTAAGATAAATATTTAAGGAATTAAAAACCCAAGCTGTAGTTAGTTTTCTGAATAAACTTAAACATGAATTGTGTGTTTTTTGCATTACATACAGGATGGTTATAATTAAACTTCTGCAAAAAAAACTTCATTGTGTACCAAAATGTATAGACATATTGCAACCAAAATTGGTGTTGTCACGTTTCATAAAATATGCTGAAGTAATTAGAAAAAAAAAAAGTGAAAAAATGCTCATTAGGTGGTACTGTTTATGGATAAATAGAAATTTCAACAAAGGAAATGACGTGTACAAAATGCATAAACAATTGTAGGTTTTTATTTATTTTATTTTAATTCATTTTGGATCATTTTATTGCTAAATTTGCTATTTTTCTGTGCAAAGTGTCATTAGTGGAAATTTTATGAACAAAAAAATTTGACATCTTGAGCACATCTTATGAATTGTCTACATAAGATGTGCTTTTATCTAAGATGTACAAATTTGAAGCTAATCCACTCATCCATTTAAGCTACGGGATAGAACAGGTGTTTAATTATAAATACCCTGTACATTTAACTTTAAAACTTCCTCAACCTCTCCAATTCAACAGAATGGGATGATTCGGCGCGGCTTTCGACACAGCTTTTTCGGTTACATTTTATTTAATGATTGATATTCTTCATGTCATTAAATTTTCATCAAACCTTTGTTAAATAATGTAATTTATAATTTATTTATTTATTTATGTGTGAGCAAAAAACTATTTTAAATTATTTACTAAAGATATTAATGATGAATGGAATTTTGCATAATTTAAAAGAGCCAATGATAAGATGAAAAACTAGTTTTTTGCAATTAAAACTTATTAAACTTGCTGCATATGTATTGCCATTTGATGACTAAAGATTCTAACCTATTTGGTGATAAAGCTTTTTTGGGCTAATAAAATAAACAATGTAATTTCTGATTTTTATTTTTAGTCATTTCATTTTTTTTTTTTTTTTTTAATGCTTGAACCAAAAAATATTTTTTTATGTTTTATTAATGATGAATAGAATTTTCGTAATTTGGGTAATAAAATAAACAATGTAATTTCTGATTTTTTTATGTGTGAACAAGAAATTATTTTAAATTATTTACTGAATATATTAATGATGAATAGAATTTTGCGTAATTTAAAAGAGCCAATGATAAGATGAGAAACTAGTTTTTTAGTCATCAGATGGCAATACATTTCTAAAGATTCTAACCTATTTGGTGATTGAGCTTTTTTGGGCTAATAAAATAATGTAATTTCTGATTTTTATTCATTTATTTATTTTATTTTATTTTTTTAATGCATGAACCAAAGAATATTTTTATTGTTTTATTAATGATGAATAGAATTTTTCGTAATTTAAAGAAGCCAAACTTATTGTTGCGCAGTTCCTTGTCTGATAAAATAATGTAATTTCTAATTTTTTTTTTTTTATTATTTATATATTTTTCATGCATGAACAAAAAAATTATTTTAAATGATTTACTAAAGATATTAGAGTATCTCAGGAGCATTGCTCACAATTATCAGATGAATAGTTAAATTAAAAATGTAATGTTTTTACCAGTAAAAATCATGGAAAAAATGGTAAAATTCTGATAAATGCTACTAGCCCACTTATACCGGTAGAGAGGTAGGTGCTAGATTATTCATTACATACACGTTTTTAAAATATAGTCTAGAAATATGTAATGCTTGTATTAAAAAGAATGTCTACATGTGTATTTTTCAATGTAATAAGTACAAAATTTTGAATAAACACCATAAAATGCTAGAACTCACAACAATTGTTTCGGGTCGAAAGAAGACACAACCCTTCATCAGGCAAACAAAGCAGGCACAAGTGCTGCAATCAAAGCGTGGTGCATTGCCGCTTTGATTGCAGCACTCGTGCATACTTTATTTTTTTCATAATATTGTTCTTAGAAATGGCTGATAGAATGGAAATTTCATAGTAAATAATATTGGAAAATGAGAACTAAAAATTTTAAAATATGTCCCAAAAGTTTTTGGGATAAATTTAAAAAAAAAAAAATAAATATGAAATTTATTTTCTCTGAAGGTGCTAAAAACTATAGGAAAAACATGTTTTGGCCAAAATGGTAAAAACTGGCAAAAACAATTACACAGTAAATACCATGCCAACCCTGCTTTATTTTTTCTTCTTAAATAACTTACTTAAAACTCTCATTGCCTATCTAAATCTCTGAAGCTATTACACGTAGCAGAATAGTTTAATACAACTTGTTAATTTTTAATTTTCTCCCAGCTTACTATTTACTTTATTTATTGTAACTTAGTTAGTCCCCACAGTTAAACAGGGGTGGCGCCAGCTAGGGGGCCGGGGTGGCACAGGCCCCCTGTCGGGGAGTCTGTGACCCCCCCATCGGGGCATACTCCTAAAATCTCTCGGGGGAACAAATACAAAATTTTCAGTTTTTCTACTTTTCGCAGCATTTTTCTTTCCTTTTACAAATTTGGAGCATTCCAGTTTTTCCCTTCTATATTCAATAGAAGAAAGTATTGGATTCATAAAAATTTCCAGCTTCCAGTTTTCCATGAATATACACGTTTTGAGAGGTGCAGAACATGCTTTGACCACGATATTTTTGGAAAATGTCTGTCTGTGACACGATCTCCAAAACCACGAGGAGTACTAACAAATGGAATGGTACAAATATTAACAGTAATATTATTAACAGTATTGCAGTTTTTGATAAATACTCATGTAATAAACTCTCTTTATGTAGTGCCCCCCTGACGGGGAGGTGGTGTCTCCCCGTCGGGGAATTTCTGGTTCCACTACTGCAGTTAAAATGTAGACTTAGATTCATTAATCACTAAATCAGTAAAAATCAACTGCACAAAAAGAAAAATAAGCAATTTACTTTTAGCAGTGCCAGATGAACATAGCCTGTACTTTTAAATATCCATCAGTTATATTAAAAATAATAATAATGATAAAAATAAAAAATAAGTTTCTATAAAATTTTCATTATCTTAGAGCTATCACTGCTATTATTATTATTATTTATTTATTATTTTTTTTTTGTTACACAAAGTTTAATTATTAAAGATTTCTGTTTATTTTTATTTACAGTTTGCATATTAAAATTTCTTATATAAGAAATCTTAGCTGAGATAAAATAAAAGTTAACTTTAGCAATAAACAAGATAAAGAAAATGTGTGCATTCTTAACCACTATTTATTTCTTACACTCAAAAAGTTCGGAATGTAGACATTTGGTGCCGAAACGGCTGTGTCGAATTGTAACAAACAGCCAATTTTTTTTTTTTTTTTTTTTTTTTAAGGATAAATTCTTTATAAGATTCCTTTATTTCACTATAAATTTACCTAATGGATTATACATAGTGTTTTCCAAAAATTGGTACAAAAGACAAAGAGAAAAATGGCAATTTATCATGACCAGAGTCCTAATTCTTTCAGACAGGAAGAAAACATCACCATTTGCAACAGACCACCTTGCTTAATTGCAAATTCTTCTGATTTTCTACCACCACTTCTTTTTAGATTAGTTACCTTTGTTTAATCCTTGCTGCCATCAATGGCTTGCTCTGTCATGAAATCTATAGAAAGTGCGCAGTCGTGAAAACTATAGTGAGTGAAGTTTCCTTTGCTGGGCCTTCCCTTCCATCAGGTGGTGCCACTTTCGATCAATACCTGCAGTGGACTCATTGTCATTATATGTATTACAGTTTGTTTAATATTTCTATAGTTTCTCTGGATGAAGCATTCCTAAGGCTATTATAATTCACGATTTTAACAGTACTATCAAAGTTTATTTTGATGTTATTGTCTTGGTGTGTTTTGGTTAATGCAGTAATTTTTCCATGTTTAATATCGTTGCTGTGTTTTTATTTTCGACATGCCAATGTCGACATGACCTTTTGTGCTTTCAATATTGGTAAACGGTATTTTATAAATTTCAGCGGTTTCCAAACAAAGCCTAATCAAGCCAAAAATGAGCCAAGGGCCTGATGCACATTCAGACCCTCTACCTGTCATTTTTTCTCATGCTTTTTATCACTCTTTGAAAAAAAGCCTTACATTTTTTCACTGTTTCACCCAAAAATGCATATTTGGATAAAATGTTACCTTTGTAATTTTTTTTTTAATTTGGCTTTCAGAAGTAAAATTCTCATAAAGTACTATTTTCAAGAGCATTTTTGTAGATTTTTAATCAAAAATTTTTTAATTCTAAATGAAATTTTGGGCACCCTATGTCAAGGGCCCCTGGGCCACAGCCTAGTTGGCCCATGCGTTAATCAGGCCCTGTTTCCAAGAGGGAAATAGGGTCCTTCGTTGTTTGTGATTAGTTGGTAAATGTTGGGGGTTAGGTTTATTGGGATATTAACATATTTTGCAACTAAGTTTTTAATTTTTACGAAGGCACTACTATCGTACGGAATGGAAAAGGTAAATTTAGAAAAATACTTTTAATAACTTGGAATCTGTTTTAAACTTTTACATCCTTTTTTTTTAATACAATTTATCAACGAAGTTTATGGGGTAACCTGCATTTATAGTAAGTTGTTTAATAAATTCCAATTCATTTTTAAGGTCTTTAGGTTCTAGAGGTCTTTGGTCTTCATTCCAGATAAGGATCGCGCAGTTATTATACTAATGTATAGCATTAATTTTGAAACAGTATAGAGTTTTACTGTTATTTATGAACTACTCATTGATTTTTGGTAAACAGTACTTTTTAACTCTATTTAAATGGGTGTTTTTGACAGCTAGAAAGTAAGTATGATTATTATCTTTGAATTCAAAAGTAAATTTAATGTTAGGATCTAATTAATTTAAAGTGCTAAGAACAGATTCGACTTCGCTATTTTTCTGGATGATGGCGAAAGCATTGTCGATGTATCTGAACCAGAAATGTAAAAAAAAAAAAAAAAAAAAAAATCTGGTGTGAAACAACCACACAACTTCCATTAACCACTATTGCATGTATTAAATGCATTTTTTGGAGATAATGTGATCAGAAGACATAAAATTGACCTAACAAAGTAGAAACCTAAAATTTTTATAGTAAGAGAAACTTGATACACGTCTAAAGACATAAAACAGAGTTTACATAGTGAGTTAAAAATAAGAAAAAAAGAATGGTAGAGTTATTTTTTGAAACACCAATTTCCGAGGTTTAAAACTGACCTACCTAATCAGGATGACTTAATTTCCTTGTGATAACCACGTAATACATGAAAAAGGATATCAAATAGATTTATGTAACAATTTTCAAGAAATTCGTTAGAGCCGTTTTTGAGAAACCAACTTTTACCAAAACTTGGTATACTCAGTTATTGACTGGTAAACAGTAATTACATACAAAAGGAAAATTAAATGGGAATTAATATGGCGAATTTGAAAAAAAAGGTACAGTTGTTTTTAGAGGACGCACTTGCAATACCTGAAATTGAGCTATTTTATACAGAACGCCTATCTATTTTCTTGAACTAATCAACTATATCATTCAAAAGGACATCTAATAGTGTTTATATAGCATTTTTGAAAAAAATCGTTAGAACTGTTTTTGAGACACACCCACTTACGGTTTCCGATTTTCCAATTTTCACCAAAACTTGGAAAATTCATCTGTACATCAGATCTGTCTCAATTCTGAAATTTCGTAGTTCTATCTTTATTAGTTTTGGAGATACGATAGCCAGAGGATTCCTCACATACATGCACACACACTGACTAATTGCCAAAAACTACTTTTTTAACTCAGGAGACCTTAAAACGTGTAAATCAGGTGAAAAGTCGATGTCAAATTTTTAGATCGAATAGAGTACTCCCATTACCTACGGTAGTCGGGTAATGGAAGTAAAAATAAAATATATATATATATATAAATCATTTAAAATTTCAAAAATTTTATTTTCTAATAGTCGTAATTTAAATTCTATCATAAAACCAGATATAAGTGATCCCATGGGGACCCATTTCTTTTTTCTTTGTCTGGTTCAGGTATGTCGACGATGTTTCAAATGTCATCTGAAAATGACAGATTGGACAGCCGTCATCTGAAGCAGTAAGGTTTACCTTTATGTGTTTAATATGTTAAATGATTAGAGTTTTAAAGTTAATGTTATTAAGTGAGTCGCACTTAATTAAAATTTGAAAACTAAACGTAGGGACCATATATAAAAATTGAAGTGTAAATTTGTAACATATTACAAAGAGATAGTATGCATGATACTGTTTTCATTAAAATCATTTTTACATACTCTGGATAGATTCGCAATCCAGTCATATATTCTAAATTGTATTTCATATTATGACTAATTTTTTTTTTTTAAATAAATTATAAACGTAGGCAGTAATGTAATTTATTTTCAGATTGATCACATTATTTAAAACTGGTCTAACAAAGGAATTCAGATTTTTTTTTTTTTTTTTCATTTCATTTAACTATTTCTGCTTATTAATGTAATTTAGCCATTTCAAATATTTATATTAAAATCATTTTTGTAAAACTGCATAAAAATTTTGATTTAAAATATTCCAAAATCAAAACAGTCAAAGCAAGACAATCTTGCTTTGACCTCTAAGGTAGTAGCACATGTTTTTTGCACCTGACGAAGAAAAGCCATGTCCTTTCGAAACCGGTAGTGCTTCCCTTTATTTTATGGTATGTGTGAAGAAGTTTTTATGCTTAAATAAAAATATTTTAAGCTAAATTTCAAGGGAGAGAGGACTGATGATGTTAATTTTCAATTTACATTTATTGGGCTTCACATCTTAAGTTTTTTTTAAATAAAATGTTTTAATTCTTTTCATTTTTATACTTTCAGATGTACTTATTAAAAACTGGAAATTTTTGCTTCACTTTCCTTTAATACCTTTTCTCTTTTGATATTTTTTTTTTTTTTATTTATGTATTATAGAAGTTAATTGAAGGGTAAAATTATTTTGATTAGAAATCTGATGTTCAAGCAAAGTATAAAGAATACAAATGGAAGATTCTGAACCAAATAATTATTGATTCCTTCTATAAAAGGAAGCAGAATTACATGTATTCCTCAAGCAGAGGCGATACAACTTAGCATGAAAAAAAAAAAAAAAAAAAAAAAATCTATTTTCATGCAGAATGAATGGCAAAGGAGACTTATTAATGAAAAATCCATGACTGTTATTAAAAATATTTATTTATACCTATAAAAAGTATTTATACCTATAAAAAGGAATAATTGAAGAGTTCTTGATATATTATAAAGCAAATTCAATACAGGGGCATAACTTAAGGGGTGGGAGGAGCCTCCCCCCCCCAAAAAAAAATGTTTTAAAAAATTGGGCAGCATAATGAGGTTTCTTGGGACGTTGTTTTGCACCTTAAAGTTCATTTGAAAGTGGATCATAATTTTATTAATTATCATTAGTTACCAGATTTTTATATATCGCAAACAGCCTTCGGCGACCAACTGATTCAACAACCAGCAAAAAAAGTTCGCATTAAAATGTCTGACTATAGCAAACTTCCATTAGATGGCGCCTGCGGCGCTCTTTTAACTAATTAGATGCCTAAAATAGCCTTTTTAAATGCGTACAACAGCCTGTTTTCCTACCGTGCGAACGACCCTTGAAAATCCTCATCATATTCCCGACCCTTAAAAAAATCTTATAACACATTCCTGTTTAGGGGTGCCTATGGCTCGATTTCCCGTTTTAGGCACTTACAATAGTCTGTTCGCTTACCGTATAAAAGGCTGTTGGAAATTCAGGTTTTGAAAGGTTTTTAACACTTTTCAACTATTATGAAAAGTGTTAATGACTTCGGTTTGTCTGTCTGTCTGCGCTCTAACTCCCGTAAATATTCATGGAATTTCTTGAAACTGATATATGTTATTCAAGTTCACTAATAGAATATTCCCTATTGAGAATGGAGTAAATACTAAGGATAAGCCGGATCGTCAAAAACTAATCTGCAGATATGGATCTTTTATTTCAAGATCCACAGATACAGATCTTTGAAAAATCTTAAATAATCAAGTATTCATGTACCGATTTTTGCTTTCATTACCCATTTACCGTACGTAATGAAAGTAACGTATTCCGTTTCAATATCGATTTTTCACCTGATTTTTATGTTTTAAGGTCCAAAAAAATTGTTTTTGGAAATTATTCATTGTGTATGTATATATCGTAGATATAGTAATATATATAGATCTATCATCCCCATGTTATCGAGCAAAAAATTTTGATGCCGAAAAAAAGTTCTAAAATCAGCCATTAGAGAATATTGAAAAAAAGAAAAATGAATTTGAAACTGTATCTGGAGTTTTTCCATTCACCTTTAGTAAATAAATTATTCATAAATTTTATTTACTAAATTATCCGTGTGTATTCCTGTGTGTGATTTACTCGGGGAAAGGCAGCCATTAGAGTGACTTTTCCCGAAAAAAAAAAGGTATCACTTTTTCCCTCTCGCTGATCAATCTATGTCTTATTACTATATCTATGGTATGTATATGTGTCTGGAGGAGGGGGGGGGGAGGGCATGTATCTTCTGATGACGACTGATGAATCTTCAAAATCTAAAGGTAGAACGATGGAACTTTATATTTAAAGCTTCATAACTTTAGGTGAAAAAAAAACTGGAAATGGGACAAGGAAAACCGAAAAAAAGACAAATCTGCATCTCAAACAAAGCTGTAATATATATATATATATTCAATGTCGCTATATAAAGCCGCTTTCAGCTATCTGTTTGAATTAGTCTGTTTCCTCTGGAAAATTATTCGTTCAGGCAGTGTTTGTGAACGTAGTAAAAATATAGCAAAGCATTTTCATAAATTACGGTCAATAGAAAAGAACGTTGAACTTAATTTTTGGTAGCCCTGTATATTGTCTATAAACTATATGCACATCGCATTGTGTTCTTAAATTTAGTTTTATATGAAAAACAACACAAAATGAAATAAATTTCCAAATATAGTCCCAATATATCCAAATACTTTAAGTAGCCCTGTAAACGAATGATGAATGATTTCCATTCTATAATCTGCACGAAGCATGTATTTATGCAGATAAAAAAATATGTTTATTCTATTTTGTTTAGGGCAGCCTATAGATGTTACACTGTACTTATCAAAAATTTCCCCTATAGATGTAATATATTTGAATTCTCTTGGATGTCGCTGTACACGAATCATTTTCTTGATCTTAACAAAAAGTTTAGTGTGGAATTAATATATGATACAGATTTAGAATACAGAGTTTGGACTGCCTACTACTATTTGTTCGAGAGATATTCTAATAACAGACACACACAGACCAACCGCTGAAACATACTTGCCAACATCCTAATTAATATTCCATAGTTTTGTTAGTCCCGCCCTTTTTTTCTCACACCAGTAAATTTTTAGAGCAATATTCTCCAAATGCAATCATGATTAAATAAGGAGAAAAGTACTCTAAAAAGATACTGGTGTGAAAAAGGAGGCGGGGCTAACAATAGTACGGAATATTAATTAGTATATTGGCAAGTATGCCAAAAACATGATTTTCGGATTCATGGGACCTCAAAAACATGTAAGTATAAGAAAAACTCAATTTTGAAGATTTGATCAACAAAAACAATAAAACAATATTTCCTCTGCCATATGTATAAATTAGAGAAAGTAAAAAAACTGTTCCAAAAAATTTCATTTAAACAAAATTTAAATCAGCTAATAACATTTAAATACAACTGATATAATCTATGTGAATTTTACTGAAGAAAAGATGGGATCATTTAGATATTTATAATTTTACATAACTGTTCATTATTTATATATTTCCATTTATATATTTTTTTTAAGTATTACTTTAAGAGAAAATTATATATTATGTAAAATATATGAATTACTTTTTATAATTAATTTCTTTTTCTTAAAATTAGCAGTCTCAGAGATAATGCATGATCAATTTTATAAAAATGAATGTTTCATTTCTAATGATTCACAGTTAAACACCTGCTTTCAAACTGTCGCTTTGAATAATATATATAGGATATATAGGGAGAGTGTGAACTAATAGTAGGAATTGAAAAAGAACGAGAAAAATCAAGCAGTGTACATCGATTATTAACACTTTCCAACTGTATGATCATATTGTATCATATGACTTTCAATGTTCTGTGCCTACATTATCACACAACAGACAGACAGGACTGAAAGGCATACAGACAGACTAATTGAATTCAGCATCACTCTTAAATATCTTTAGAAAGTGTAAAAAATGCTTAACAACAAAAGAAAATGCAGACCTTAGATTCTAATTTCTGCCCTTAATTTATCTGAATAATTTAGTGTAACCTTGTAAATATGAAGGTTAACTATATCTTATTCTAAACAAAACATTATTTTAGCGTATTGACAATCAATGGCAATTTTTTATGAATTTTGCAGTCGAAAATTATTTAAATGCGATTTATTTAAAATGTCTGTCCTAAAACGCAATGCATTAGCATTTTTTTAGTGTCCCTGTACAGAAACCACTTGCACAGTATCTATTAATGTTATTTTAAAGAGGAAACATTCCATAGTGAAATTGAATAACATTATCATTTTTTTAAAAATTCTGAAAATATTTACGGACGCTGGAGACGGACAGATGGACAGTCGGATAAAGATACACATATTCACAATTAAAAATTGTTAGAAAGTGTTAAAAACGCATAAGGTAAACGAAAATGCAATTCCAGCAAATTTCCAATTATATCCCTTAATGTAATTAAATATTTTTATGTGGCCCTGTAAATCAATGCTAATCATACTATATTCTGTAGAAAGCATTCTTTTGTGAATATGAAAAACATATTTTAATTTCATTAAGATTTGTATGAAGTAAAAGTATGAAAACATGGTTTATAGAAATACCTCTCATAGAAAACAATGCTTTGGAATACTTTCAGGTGTGCCTGGTACACAAACCAGTAGATATATTCAATCCATTTTCAATAGGGAACTTCCGATAGTGAACTTGAATAACATATATCAAGTTAAAGAAATTCCATAAATATTTACGGGATTTAGAGTGCTGACAGACAGACGGACAGAAGTCATTAACACTTTTCAACCTTGTTGGAAAGTGTTAAAAACTGTTACTAATTTAACTGTTGTGAATTTGCTGAATGTGGAGTCCGTATTTAAAAAAAAAAAAAAAAAAAAAAAATACATTAAACAATGAGTAATTGTGGAATGAAAATTCCCCAATAATAACATTTGCTTTGGCTATCCGGCGAGGTATTCTTAAACCACATTTCTTGTGACGATGGGAGCCTCTGTGCAAGTGTTGACTCAGCTAGTCCAGTGTTAAAATAGGGGTGATAACAGATGCGTTAACTTGGCCCCCCCACTTTCGAGTTTTTAAATTTCAAATACATCAGGAATTAGCTCTCAATTAGCTCTAATTTGCTCTCTAATATTAGAATTTGCTCTGGGTATGGAATCGAGATATAACAAGTTTAAAGGTGGGGGGGCCAAGTTAACGCTAGCCCCCCCACATTCGAAATTTTAAATTTCAAGAACGTCAGGAATTAGCTCTCAATTAGCTCTAATTTGCTCTCTAATATTAGAATTTGCTCCGGCTTTGTTAACGACATATTTCAATTTAAAAGAAAGGGGGGGAAGGAAGGGGGGGAAAGCAAAATTGCAGATATCGAAATTTCAAATACGTCAAATTTTAGCTCTCAATTAGCTCTATTTTGCTGTCTAATATTAGAATTCTATCTGAGTAAGTTATCTAGATATATCAGTTTGTTTGTGGGGTGGGGGGGCTAAGTTAACGCTGGTACACCCGACTCCCTATCACAAATAAAAAAATTTCGGTAGTGCCAATATTTAGCTCTCAATTAGCTCTAATTTGCTCTCTAATATCAGAATTTGCTCCGGCTTCGTTAACGAGATATTTCAATTTAAAGGAAAGGGGGGAAGGAAGGGGGGAAAGCAAAATTACAGATATCGGAATTTCAAATATGCCAAATTTTAGCTCTCAATTAGCTCTAATTTGCTCTCTAATATTAGAATTCGCTCTGGGTTAGGTATCGAGATATATCATATTTTTGTTTTGTTGGGGGGGGGCTAAGTTAACGCTAGTACACCCGACTCCCTATCACATATAAAAAAATTTCCGTAGTGCCAATATTTAGCTCTCAATTAGCTCTAATTTGCTCTCTAATATCAGAATTTGCTCCGGCTTCGTTAACGAGATATTTCAATTTAAAGGAAAGGGAGGAAGGAAGGGGGGAAAACAAAATTACAGATTTCGAAATTTCAAATATGCCAAATTTTAGCTCTTAATTAGCTCTAATTTGCTCTCTAATATTAGAATTCGCTCTTGGTTAGGTATCGAGATATATCATATTTTGTGGGAGGCTAAGTTAACGCTAGTACACCCGACTCCCTATCTTAATTAGTCTTAATTTGCTCTTAGGCTTAATTAGTCTTAATAGCTCTTAATTAGTCTTAATTTTCTCTCTAATGTTACAATTTGCCCCGGCTATGTTAACAAAATACTTTAATTTTAAGGAAAGGGCGGAAAGCAAATTTTTAAATATGGAAATTTGAAACATGCCAAAATTTAGCTCTTAGCAAACTGTAAATTAATAAAATTAAAATGTTTTAATTCTTTTAAAATATGCAATAATCAGGTGAATGAAAAAGCCGACAATACGAAATTTTATTAATATCAATAATGTTTTATATGGATTAATGTCTGCATAATTTAGTTTAAAAAAAAAAAAAAAAAAATCCCTATCTAATATCTAATGATTTATAATCTGAGAAACAGCATCATGTTGAAATCCATTAGCTATAGCATGGTAAATTGGAAAATGGAATGTACTTTGCACATGCACATTATTACAAATCCTTTTGCATTTTAAACATTTTTGTCTTTTACATTCAATAATTTAATATGTGATTTGAAAAAAAAAAAAATCATACAATAATAATTCTAAGATTTGAAAAAAAAACTTTTTATATACCATGTTTTTAAATTTTCTGTTGAATCATATAAAATTGACACATTACCAGAATAATTACAAATGCATTGTCATCGTGTTCTCAGCTATTCTTAAAGTTTCAAATTTTCAGCTAGTCGGAAAGTTAGCCAAAAAGCGATTGCGAGATTTGTGCTGCACAGACAAGAAAGCAAGTTCAAAGCAATACAAAAAAAAAAAAAAAAAAAAAAAAGTCGGTTTTAAAAATAAAATGATAATCCTTTAAGAACAACATATATTAGCATCATAAACTACATTAGCACTTTATCAATGCGTAAAAAAAAAAATTTTTTGTTATAATGACGTCAATTTTTGTGAGATGCCTAATTTAACTTTTTATAAATTTTTAATGTTCATGTTTAATTAAACATATTTATTTTTACATAAAAAAAAAAAGAACTTTTTTTCTTTTTTGTGGGGGGGGGGGCAACAATTAAATTATAGTTAATATTTGAATGACTAATTTTAAAGCAAATAGGAGAATATTATTTTCATATTTTAATTAATGAAAAGAAAACTAATCAAAAATTCGAAAATCGGGCTTCGAGGCATTGCGTTGTCATCGTGATCTGAGCTATTCTAAAAGTTTTAAATGTCCAGTTAGTCGGGAAGTTATTTAAAAATCGATTGCAAGATTTGTATTGGACAAACAAACAAGAAATCGAGTTAATATAAACATGGTAAAAAGAATCACTAATTTTGTTCGTCTTTTTTTTTTTTTTTTTTTTTTTTTTTTTTTAGCTTACATTCTGTGTCATAAACCTTCTGCCGAATCCGGGTTAAAAACGGAAAGAGGAGAAAATAAATTAGAAATATCAGTCCTACCATTAGAAATCCAGTATCAAATGAAAGGGGCGGAAACAGTTTTTCGTTACGACTATTAGAATTTTTAAAATTTACTAATGTATGAAATTTAAGTGACAACACTTCATTTTAATCTTTTCATAATTTCTAGTGCGAATCACGCTAATAAAAAAAGTCTTTAATTTAAAACTTTATTTTTATATTTTATTATTAAAGACTTTTTTTTTTAATCTTACATTCTCTGCCATAAAACGTCTGCCGAATCCGGGTTAAAAATGAAAAAAGTGTTAATAAAAAATGTTGCTCTCATCTAATTCATTTTTACTTTCCGAACACTATAGTGAGGAAAGTATTGTAATCATGTCAAAAATCCGAATTCGAGATTTTGATGTTTCTATACGTTTTGAGGTCCCCTGAGTCCGTTTTCACTACTTTTACGATGATGTATGTATGTGTGTGTGTATGTGTGTATGTCTGTGAGTGAACACGCTAGCGTCTAAACGCTTTGTTCGATTAACCTGAAAGTTGGTACGCATATTGTAAGTCACCATAGTACGAACCCTATAGATTTTGGTGAATCTAGCACTTATAGTTTTTTTACAGGGAAACAAAGAAAAATTCTTTATCATTATGGCCTATGGGAGCAAAATCTTAAAAGTGCGATAGCATCTAAACGCCTTATTCAATTGAGCAAAAATTTTATACACATATTATAGATCACAAATACTCAATCGGTATAGATTTTGGAGAATCTAGCACTTATAGTTTTTTTACAGGGACACAAAGAAAAATTCTTTATCATTATGCCTATGGGGCCAAATTTTTAAAAATGTGATAGCGTCTAAACGCCTTATTAATCCGAGCAAAAAATTTGTACACATGTTATAGATCACAGTTGAACTAACTGTATAGATTTTGGTGAATCTAGCACTTACAGTTTTTTTACAGGGAGACAAAGAAAAATTCTTTATCATTATGGCCTATGGGACTAAATTTTTAAAAGTACGATAGCATCTAAACGCCTTATTGAATTCAGCTGAAAATTTATATGAGTATTATAAATCACTGTTGCACTAACTATAAGCATTTTGGTGAATCTAGCATTTATAGGTTTTTACAGGGACACAACGAAAATTTCTTTATCATTATGATCTATGGGCTCAAAGTTCAGTAGCGTTAAATAAAACAACGTGTAATAGATGGAGAAAAATACTCAAACACTCTATTATGGTTTTCTCTCTTTTGTTTGTTTAACAACTACTCTTTCTTTACTTTATCTACAAAACTGTTAATTACTCAATGTTCGGAAAGTCGAGTGGAGTCACTCCAGATTTTTTTTTAAAGATTTTTCTTATAAAATATATTTTTATTTGTACATATTAATTGGATGTTACGTTATAATTGCTCAAGTCTGTAGAAAATAAATTAGAAATATCAGTTCTATCGTTACAAATTCGGTACCAAATGAAAGGAACGATTTTTCTGAATCCAAGGGTGCAAACAGTCTTTTGACACGACAATTAGTTTTCTTTAAATTAACTAAACTATGAAATGTAAGCTACAAAGCTTCATTTTAATTCCTTTCAGTCACTTTAAAAAGTAAGTGGCTCGTTACAAATTCGATACCAAATGAAAGGGACATTTTTTCTGAATCTAGGAGCAGTTTTTCCACACGACAATTAATTTTTTTTTAATGAAGTAAAGTATGAAATTTAGGTGGCAACACTCCATTTTTAACTTTTCATACTTTTAAGTGCAAATCACGCGAATAGAAAAAGTTTTTATTATTATTATTATTACATTTTGATTTTATTTACTTTATAAATGAAACCTTTAAAAACCAAATCCATATAAATCGCTCAAAAACTTGCTTCAGGTCCCTGATGCCTTCGGTTGCGTTTTTTTCACCCACAATATTTCGAGTAATTGATAGGAATCCCACTCCAAATGTAGTGGTACAATATGTTATGAAGTTTAATTTCCTGTCAAAAGAAAAAAAAAAAGATCCATTAGCAAACGAACGGATTTTATAGCACCTTATAGCGTATTCAATGAACAGCAGAATCTTCGGTTTTTCACCTCGCAGTGTGAAAAGAAATGTCTTACGAAAAGGTCTATAGTTAACCATTTTGAATTAATAAATTGATTCCTAATTAAAAGTATAAAAATTCGGTTTCGAAGTGCACTTACAGACGTTGCAGACGGTATCGTGCGGTAGATTTTTCTGGAGACATTTGACAGAGGGAAAGGCAGACGCTATTAAGGTTTATTAAAAATCTACTAGAATAATCTAAATAAGCATTTATAATAGAGAACAGCGATACTATAGGACCTCGTTGGCGAACTTTGAAATTTAAACAATAGCTGGGACATTTCTAGCCAATGACATTGCTTATGCAATAGTGTCGTGACAGCTATATTTTTACTTCCATTACCCATCTACCGTAGATAATGGAAGTATTGTATTCGGTCCAAAAATTCGGTATCAAGTTTTCACCTGATTTATACGTTTTAAGATCTTCTGAGTCAAAAAATTCACTTTTTGGAAACTGGTCAGTGTGTGTGTGTGTGTGTGTGTGTGAAGGGGGGGGGGGGGTTCTTCTGGTTATCATATCTCCGATAAAGATAGAACTACGAAACTTCAGAATTGAGGCATGGCTGTTGTACAGATGATTTTTCCAAATTTTGGGGGAAATTGGAAAATCGGAAGTGGAACATAGGAAACCGGAAGTGGGATCGCAAGTCTGTATCTAAAAAACGGCTCGAACGATTTTCTTCAAAGTTGCTACATAAACACTCTATTAGATGCCTTTTTCAATGATATAGTTGGTTTATTCAGAAAAATTAATAGCCGTTCTGTATAAATAGCTCAAATTCTGGTCTCGCAAGTGCGTTCTTTAAAAACCGTTCTACGGATTTTTCTCAAACTTGCCATAATAACTCCCTTTTAAATATCCTTTTGTAGGTAATTATTGATTTCTTGTCAATAACTAAGTATGCCAAATTTTGGTAAATGTTGGTAATCTCAAAACCGGCTCTAACGATTTTCTTGAAAATTATTACAAAAATCCATTTTAGATATCCTTACTCATGTACTACGTGGTTATTACACCAAAATTAAAAGTCATACTAATTAGGTAGATCCGTTTTAGATTTCGGAAATTGGTGTTTCAAAAAATAACTGTACAAATTTTGCTTTCTTATTTTTTTACTCACTATGTATACTTTTTTTTTATATGTCTTTAGATGTGTATAAAGTTTCTCTTACCGGAAAATTTTTTGGTGTCAACTTCGTTAGGTCAATTTTATGTCCTCTGGTCACATTATTTCCAAAAAATGAATATAATACATTTAATAGTAGGTAAAAAAAGTCATGTGATTGTTTTACACCAGATTTTTTTCATGGCAAAATGACAAAAACGATTAAAACTCACCCAGAAAGTCCACTGCCTTCTAGATAGAGGAAACGCTCCCTTCGCGCTTTTATAGAAAACTACCTTAAAGTCACTTTATTTGGTTATTTATCGCTCCTTTAGCGAGTTTTATAAATTAGGAAAAAGCGTTTGTTTACAAATTATTCCGTTCGTATCATGAAATGACACAGTACCAAAGCTAAGAATATACAGAAAAATGTGCATATTAATTAAGGGAAAAAACAACAACAACATATAATTTACTAAGTAGAATTACACATACAATTCATGGTACTTTCTTATATACAGGGTAGGGTGATTATAAAAAAAACTACCCCGATATATGAGACCATAGCTGTCATACCATTCACAGTAACTGAATAAAATTTTGGTGGAAGGTACGTTGAGGTATGCGCTCAAGAATTACTATATAAAAAACAACATTTAAACTCTAACAGTTACGGTTACAGTGACAAAATTTCAAAAATTTCAAATGACAACACCTACTTTTTTTTTATTGAAATGGAATCTCCATAGCAAAAAACCATAAACAGCGTTGGAACGGTACCTGTAACATGAAAATCGTCAGCGCTAGCAGGCTAAGGAAAAAAAAAAAAAAAAAAAAAAAAAACTTATGTGCCTACCAGAGCACGACTTTCATTTTTTTTAATGACGTCACATTCCACACTGAGTCTTTGGATCAGACTAAAGTCTACTGATTCTGCTTCGAAACAAAAAGAAGAGATCACGGTATCCTTAATTTCTTGTAAGGCGACTGAATAATGGCTTTAATTTCGTTGTTAGTTGTAAGACGCCGTCATGACTGACATCATTGCAGTACGTGAAAAACAAGGCATTGTGAAATGGCAATCAAAATCGATTTTGATGATGATAATAATGTTTCCCAGTAAGCGGCATATTGTTCACAGAGCAAGAAAGCAAGATAAACATCACGCATTTCACAATGCCTTATTTTTCACTTAGTGGAATGACGTCAGTCATGACGGTGTCTTACGACTAACAAAGAAATTAAAACCCTAATTCAGTAGACCTACATTAAATTAAGGCTACCATGGTTACAGCGTCTAGAATAAACAGTGTGGCAATCGCCTATAACCGTGATGTTAAAATGATGCTACAAAAATTAAGCTTACCCAGATATCGCTGTGATCGAAGCTATTGCTCAAATCGAAGACCTGATTGGCTTTTCCCAGTTTCGTCAGTTTAATCACGTGATCTAAGCATATAATTAACCAATAGGGAGTCTCGGTTTTGTTGTCGTGACCCTAGCTTCGATTACAATGACATCTGGTGGCAGGCTTAATTTTTTTAGTACAATTTTATTCGCCGCTTTCCACACTGTTTATTCTAGACGCTGCACCATGGTCTCTTCTTCTCGTTTCGAAGTAGAATCAGTAGACTTTAGTGAGAGACGAAGACACAGCGTGAAATTTGATGTCATTAAGAAAATGAAAGTCGTGCTCTGGTAGGCACATCACAGTTGTTTTCTCTTTTTTTCTTAGTGGTGATTTTCATGCTAGAGGTACCGTTCCAACACTATTTATGGTTTTTTGCTATGGAGGTCCCATTCCAATAAAAAAAAATGGTGTTGCCATTTTAAATTTTCGAAATTTTGTCACTGTAAACGTAACTGTTAGAATTTAACTGCTGTTTTTTATATAATTCTTGAGCGCATACCCTAAAATACCTTCTACCAAATTTTTATTCAGTTTTTCGGAACGGTATGGTAGCTATGGTCTCATATATCGGGGTAGTTTTTTTATAATGACCCTGTACATTATTTACACTATTTAAAAAAAAAAAAATCCAATTTGCCGTTAGCTGACCTCCAAACCCTCATTCAGTGTCCTTTACATATCTGATGAGGGAACCAGTCAGACAAAGCATTAGACTAGTATGCATGAAAACTAGTGTACATGAACGTTTTGCGTACATGAAAAAAAAAAATCGCGGAATACCCCCTATCTCAAAAATGCATGAAATTACATATTGCAGCAATTAGTAATACGCACGTCTGTACGCTTCGCGTATATGAAAACAAAGAAAAAAAATCACGGAATACCCCTATTTTAAAATGCATGAATATCAAATATGCATGAAATTACATACTGCAGCAATTAGTAATACGCACGTCTGTATGCTTCGCGTACATTAAAAAAAATACTTCTATCTCAAAATGCATGAAATTACATATTGCAGCAATCAGTAATACACACGTCTGTACTCTTCGCGTACGTGAAAGCTAAAAAAAATCACAGAATACCCCTATCTCAAAATGCAACAATATGCATGAAATTACATATTGTTGCAATTAGTAATACGCACGTCTGTACGCTTCGTGTACATGAAAAAATGCATTTTAAAATTAAATAATCAAAATAAAATATTAAAATTAAACTAAGAGCAAAATAAACAGAAATAACAAAAATAATAAGAGCAAACTCTAAAAGATGCTTTTGGCTGCTATGCGCATAACGCCAAGCGTGAATTCTCGCCAAACTCACTTAGCTCCATAGGGATTTTCCGCTACAAAGAGACTCTACTCATCATTAAGACTCCTATAATACGAGCTGACTCACAGCTGATCATCGTTGCCCAGCGGAAATATAGCTTGGCGACGTTTAGTTACAGACGGATTACTCAGCGTCTTTATCGCCTAAAATGGCGAGTTTGCCTAAACAGAAGAGCGAATGATTGTACTTGATAAGTTTGGCGAAATTTTCTTATAACCTTTGTAAAAAGTAGCCATCACTGTTGCTATTAAATTAGTCAATTTTAAATATTTATATACGTTGAAAAGTAGTGTAGGTTGTAAAATACAACATTTAGATAATCGAACAGCAATAAAAAGAAATAATTGATACAAAAAATGCAAGAAGACATATCATAATTACACTTTATATTTGTGATTGAAAGCTAAGCGTACAATTTTCTTTTGGACAATTAATAGCCCATTTCTTTTGCCTTTCTTCATCTGTTGGAAATCTAAACGTTCTTAAAGCAGTTCTGGTATGATTTGAGCAATTTTCGGCTGCAAAACCTCCATTTTATGTGATTTGATAACACTTGAAATTCAGACCGCGCAACTCGGGAATTCGGATGGGCAACAATCACTGAGTGGGAAACAAAATGCCTGATGAGCCAGGTTGTATTGGAGGAGCTCTACTCACCATACACCACATTTCACGACGCAACTATCACACTATTTAAACTTCTGCAAAATATACAACACCATTTACTTCATTTCCCGCAGCTACTTCTTTAAAGTTAACCATATTCAATCATCTTTCACAATCTACGTAGATCCTAATTTCAATTTATCTAACTACGTTCCAATAACTAGACATTCCATGCTTACCTAAAATTCCCTCTGCTCGACACCTTCAATCTAGCAATTTCACCTTTAACGTCGCCAAACTATGCTGGATCCAGCTAGACTTTTGCATCCTCAACCAACATTTTAATCCGAAATCGACGCTATCACCTTCAATACTGACTTCCTTCGACGACCTTTATTTCCTCAACTCGACGTTGCGTCTACGTCACACATTTTCCTCCAAAACGCTGCTCCAGTGCTCTGGACAGGGTCTCGAAGTTATACCGTTCTTCCTTCGAAATAGTTTCTAGTATGTCGACTGCATCGTCCCGTAACACTGCTGCTAAATAAACTTTCTTGGCAGTTGTGTCCCAGGTGTTAGCTTCAGCTACGATGGTAGACTGTGTCTTATATACTTGCCAAGTTGATCTGCCATCATAGATGGATAGCTTAATTGATTCTTGATTCTGTATTCTTTTATATCTCTTTTCATCTTCCTGGGTCATGGATGCTAACTTTCCTTCCAGATTCCGGATCTTCTTTTGCACTTCATCACCTAAACATTCTTGAAATTTCTTATCATGTTTTCCTATCAATTCTTTGTTGCATTCTTCTTCCATTTTCCTCAAAAATTCTACATCTGTTTTTTAAAGTTTGCTATCTGTTTCTGAAAATCTTCTTTTCAGCTCTTGATAAAAGTTTTCTTCTATTTTCTCTTCAATACATCCTTCTATTCTTATCTTTTATCTTCATAACTTTAACTTCTTTCCCAATTTATTTTTCCACAATTTATTTTCTTATTCTTCTTTGACGGATATCACTTATTCCTGAGCAGCTCCCACTTTTTCTTGAATGGAATCCAGTTTTCATCTTTTCTTGTCCTGCACACATTTCTTTCGTCAATCTGGTTTTAATCCGCTCATTTGGGCGAACTACCTTTCCAGAAGTTTCTTCATTTCTTGTTCCATATATCGAGTTTTGATCAGTCAGCAGACAATCTCACTTCTGACACCAGAATTGTTGCGAACTCGGGGTTCGTGAATTGTCGGTGAATGAACATGTTTTCCACAGGCTTAAAAATTTATTTACAGAATATTCCAGAAGATTTCAGGACTGTTAAACAAATATAAGCTTCAATTTTACTAGAAAACACAGCTAAAATAACAGCTGACAACTTAAGAATCATAGCATATACGGTAACAGAAGCAAAACACATAGCAAATGAGCTGTAATCGATAGCAGAGGCTTTGTAAAGCAGAGATCTTTATACCGCGATATATTGGCGAAAAACTGACTAAATGGTCGGAACGTGATCCTTTTATATATTTATCCCTTCATTTAGTTATATCCTTCTCCAATATCTAGCAGAATAGTCCAGTTTTAGATAATCGATAATTAAAGTTTTCTCGTGAAGGTCGCTAAAAAAAAGTCCCCAAATTCGTCCCCGACTCAGCTTATTTCAAAGAGCTTCTAACTGAGACCATTTTTGCTGTTTGTTTACAGTCTGTTGCTTTGTGTTAACGCGATGGTACTTCAGAAGTGTATGTGGCGATAGGTTGTATCTGAACCTGGGACTATCGTGATAGAAATCCTGCGTCGTGCCTTTGGGCAAAAGGTTAACCCGTTGTCCATCGGTAAGTTAGGATAATCTACCCAAGAATGGCGCCTCTACAGTACTCCCCTCCCTAGTGAGTACGAAATCGTACGAGCGATGTCACTCGTTTGGACGGTAGCTGTGGCCAGATTGTGCTGTCAGATGTCCGCGTGTAAAGTTGATGTGCGGTGTGACATGCTTTATGCTGTGAGCGTTTCACAGTGTCTGATGCTGCCATCTGTTGTCCGAGATGAAACTTAGTTGTGTCGTTTATTCGCACGTCCGGGTCACCAATACAGAAAGTGCGTGTGGCGATAGGTTGTATTTGAACATGGGACTATCGTGATAGAAATCCTGCGTCGTACCTTTGGACAAAAGATTAACCCGTTGTCCATTTGTAAGTTAGCATAATCTACCCGAAAACGGCTCCGCTACCGCTACAGAATAATTCATACTGCGAATTTTATGTTGTCAGCTGTTATTTAAGCTAGGCTTTCTGACGAAACTGAAACTGATACTTGGTTTACAGGCATAAGTTTCTGGAAACTTCTGTAAATAAACTTTTAAATCTCTGCAATATCCGCCTTTCATACACAGACAACTCATGAACCCCCGAGCATGCAACATACACATATTGTTACGAATTTGTTAATAATAGTCAGTGTTGCCAGATCTGACAGATTTTTTATTCAATAATCATCTATAACTTTGAGATGTGATATCTGATATACATAATAGACTGTCAATCTTCGAAGTGATTAGGCAAGCGTTACAATTAAAAATTATTCGTGATTATTGAATAAAAAATCCACCAGATCTGGCAACACTGGTAATAATAGTTATTTTTGTGTAAATTCATTTTAAGAGGCTTAGTCATGTTACCAAATATTAATATTCGGCATTTTTAGTTTGTTTTCGCATTAAAAATGGTCATTTCCCGTTAAAAACACGCTAAAAATCTTCACCAAAGCAGATAATTGCTTTGGCGCCAAATTTGCCTCCTTTTTTGCTCTTGGCTTTTTTTTTTTTTTTTTTTTTTTTGCCGACTAAATCTTTGCTATCGATATACCAATTATCCAAACTCTAACTTGAATATTCTACGAGTAAATTGGGTAAATTCTGGATTAATAGAAGAGTATATTATAAAGTATTCGGATTTCGGCCTTCAGACAGATTTCACGCCAACTACCTTACTGGAAGGTGCTCCTAACTGAGTCTTGTTGAATGCAGCCAATTGCTGTGTGTTAATGCTGTGCTACTGTTTGTACTTGCCAGCTGTTATTTGAAATTTAAGCTGTATTTTCTGGTGAAACTGAAGTTGATATTGTTATGGTAAGTTACAAATCAACTCTTGTAATTGACAAGCTACATACAACTGAACTCTGTCACTGTCTAAATTGTATTACCCGACTGTTGTATGCAATAATAATAGCGGTTATATTGCTTGTTTTGAAAATGCATTCTAATTATTTATTTGTATGTTAGCTTTTCGTTATTTAGCCCATTAATTAATGATAACCTTAATAGATACACGGTGTCCAGATCTGTAATCTTCTGAAATTCACATTTGGAAATGCCAGTTACCATCATATGGCCTATGTAGCTGATATAGGAGATCCTCTATTCATTGGACTTGATTTCCTAAGAAAGTATAATTTTTAATTCGATTTTAAAAATAATGAACTGCATTCACATGCAGATGGTTGGTTGGTTGATTGGGTTTTATGTCACACTAGTGCTGCGCAGTGGGCAATTGGCGACGGTCTGGGACCCTTGAGGTGGTATGGACACATGCCATCACAATTTTGATCCTACACGGAGAGGATAGCTCCCCCGCTTCGGTAATCACCAGAGGTATAATTTTGATGGGAACATTGAGGATTTTGCGGCCACGACAGATCTTACGTGCACCAGCCACCATTAGTGTAAACGACGGTCTTTGGCCAGCTCGAGTACCGAACCCGCAATCTTCCAATTACGAGTCCGGCGCTCTACCGACTGTGCTACCGCGGCCCATTCACATTCAGAAGACATAGCTGTGTTTAACAATGAAAATCCAGACATTCAAGAAATCTGCCAGATAACAACAAAGTCCGAAATCTCCGTCCCTTCACACAGCGAGACCATAGTTTCCGGGACACCTAAAGAGCAATACTTCTGCTATGGACAGAAAGAATACCCGAATCCTGACGATAGCCCAAGAGGAGTTCTGGTGGCTTCATCTCTGCTTGACCTTACAAAAAACATTATTCCTGTGAGAGTCGCCAACATAAACGATAAAGTAAGGACCGTGAAGAAGGATGAGGTGCTAGCAACTTGCACTACTGTTACATGCATTAACCGGCACACGCAATCAACTGAGTCCAAGTCTTCTGAGTTTTCAACAACGAAATTACTCAAGAATGCAGAGTTAGGAATCGAACAGAGACGTACTGCGGAGAAGCTACTCTATGAATTCAGAGACTGTTTGAACATCTGAAGACGTCAGGAGAACGAACATCATCCAGCACAGAGTTGACACAGGAAATCATTCTTCAATTAAGCAATACCCAAGAAGACTTCCATTTGCTAAGCAGGAAGAGATGGCTGAGCTTTTAAATGAGATGCAGCATAATGATATCATTGAACTAGCAACGAGTCCTTGAGCTATAGTTCTTGTGCGAAAAAAGGATGGTTCAACAAGAAGATTCTGGGTGGATTATCGTCGTTTGAATGACATCACGAAGAAAGATAGTTACTCTCTTCCTAGAATTAACGACACATTGGACACACTTGCTGGCAATGAATGGTTCTCGACGTTGGATCTGAAGAGCGGTTATTGGCAAGTAGAGTTACATCCTGATGACTGTTAAAAGACTGCATTCACTACGGGACAAGGATTATGGCAATTCAAAGTTAAGCCATTTGGATTATGTAATGCTCCTGCAACTTTCGAGCGCCTGATGGAGACAGTGTTAAAAGGACTTTCCTATGAAGTCTGTCTGGTGTACTTGGATGATATTATCATTGTGGGGAATACCTTTGAAGATCATCTAAGAAAGATCCATAAGGTTTTGGAAAAACTCAAAATGGATAACCTCAAATTGATTCTTAGCAAGTGCAACTTGTTCCGTCGTGAAGTAAGTTATTTCGGCCATATCATCTCTGCTGAAGATGTGAGAACTGATTTCGAGAAGATCTATGCAATCAAGGACTGGAGTCACCCTGAAAACGTCCATCAACTACGAAGTTTCCTGGGGTTATGTACATACTACTGGAAGTTCATAAAGGGTTTCTCGAGTTTTGCCAGACCACACACCACAAGCTGACGGAAGATAAACTGAGGTTCCTGTGGACAGAGGAATGTGAAAAAGCGTTCAAGAGACTTAAAGAGACCTTAACATCA
Organism: Salticus scenicus; assembly: GCA_963930645.1. NCBI lineage: Eukaryota > Metazoa > Arthropoda > Arachnida > Araneae > Salticidae > Salticus > Salticus scenicus. The sequence continues at coordinate 168,179,212 of OZ005657.1, forward strand.
TCGCCTATTTTGACGTATCCACAGCCAGACAAACAGTTCATACATGATACTGATGCAAGCCATGAAAGTGTCGATGCTATTCTGTCGCAAGAAGTTGATGGCCAAGAATGCTTCATTGCCTATTGGAGTAAATGCCTGTCTAAACCAGAGCGATAGTACTGTACCACCAGGAAATAACTACACGCCATAGTAAAAGCTTGCATCATTACCTCTATAGCAGAAGCTTCCTGCTCCGGACTGACCAGACCACGAATCTTTAACCCTGCTGCTGTGTTCGGGTCCATTTCGACCCAGCATTGACATACATGAAATTTTGTATTTATGTAAACTACACTCCGTAAAAAGATTATATAAAGTGTCATATAAATTTAATTCAAAAATAGGAATAAAAAGTACGGTTATATATTGAAATTAACAACCTTTGGTCTCGTTTAAATTCCATTTCGTACATTTAAAAGTGAATGTTCATTTTGTTCATTCGTAATGAACACAGCAGCAGGGTTAAAGTGGTTGCTTAATTTCAAGAAACAGGAAGGCCAAATTACCAGGTAGATACGCCTCCAGAAATATGACTTCAAGATACGCCATCGTAAAGGGATTCTACATAGTAATGCAGATGCCTTGTCACGGAAGCCCTGATCGAAAGCTGCAAGCCGAAGAGAAATACCAGCAGATAAATCCGGTTGCTCGCCAAGCTACAGTCTCAACACTATCAAAACTGGACCACTGGAGTGACCAGGAACTTAGAGAAGTGCAGTTGGATGATCCTGACATAAAGACAATATTACAATTGAAGTAGACGACCAGCAACAGACCTACCTGGAAGGACATTTCCACATTTAGCCCCATTACAAAAACTTATTGGGCACTCTGGGACTCACTTTATATTAGAAATGGCGAACTATACCGAAAATGGGAATCTGACGATGGAAGGAGTTTCAGATGTCAGACTTTATTACCAATAACGAAGATTCAGGTGTTCTAGCATAGTAGCCCTACCGGTGGCCATTTCGGGGTGATGAAGACTCTACAGAAAGTTCGAGGAGAACGCTTCTACTGGTGCAAGGCAAGCGAGGACTTGGAGAAATGTTGTAAATCCTGTGATGCTTGTGCAGCATATAAAGGCCCAAAGAAACGAAGCCGAGGAAGACTACAACGATATAACGTAGGAGCACCATTTCAACGGATTGCACTCTACATCTTGGGTCCTCTAACACGGACCTCCAGTGGAAATAAGTACATCCTCGTCGTAATGGACTATTTCACCAAGTGGCCTGAGGCGTATCCCATTCCCGATCAAGAGGCATGCACAGTTGCAGAGGTTCTAGTGCAGCAATGGGTATCAAGGTACGGCACGCCCCTACAACTTCATACCAACCAAGGTACGAACTTTACCTTTGCTGTTTTCAAAGGACTGTATCAATTACTCGGCTTAGGCAAAACTCAGAAAACACCCCTACATCTCCAGTTGGACGGCACGGTCGAGAGGTTTAACCGCAGCATTCTGAATAACCTCTCTCTTCTAGTATCAAAGAAACAGCAAGATTAGGACTTGAAGTTGCCGTTGTTTCTGCTGATCGAAGTGCAGTCCATGAAGCCACTGGCTATACTTCAGCTCAGATGCTGTTTGGACGCGAACTTCGTCTCCCATGTGATCTCCTGTTTGGTTTTCCACCAGATGCGCCTTCATCACCCAAAGAGTACATCCAAGATCTTCAGGCACGATTTGAAGACGTACACAAGTTTACTTGGTAGCGGATTAACATGGCAACGGAGAAAATGAAGACAAGGTATGATCTAAAGGCTACACAACGTAAATTAGGGGAAGGAGACAAAGTTTGGTTGTGGAACCCTATTCGACGCAAAGGACTCACTCTCAAGCTACAGTGTAACTGGGACGGTCCCTACACAGTCATAAAATGACTGAATGATGTCGTGGTGAGAATTGCTGAAACACATTCCTCAAAACCGAAGGTGGTTCATTTTGATCGGTTAGCCACATACCACAGCTAACGGTAATGTTGAAATTTGAAATGTAAATATTTGTTAAATTTGTTATATGTGTAATGTAACTAATTGTATATAAATATTTGTACTTATTTGTAAATTTTGTAAATATTTCTCACTTAATTTTGAAATCTGTATTAATATTTTATTGTTATATGCAACTTAGTTTTTGTATTTTAGATTGTTTAGTTTCGCCTTCTGACCAACGGTTGTACTTCCCGGGATGTACAGTCCTTGAGAGGGGGGCAGCGTTACGAATTTGTAAATAATTCGTAGTTATCTTTATGTAAATTCTGCATTTCTAGCTCTTTTTCTCGTTGATTGCTAACTTTCCCTTAAAAACGCATTAAAAAACTCCAATAAGGCAGTAAATGGATTTGGCGCCAAATGTGGAGATTTTTTCTTTCTTGGCGATTTTTTTGGCGACTTCGGTGACAAAATCCTTTTTATTGATATACCAAATATGGAAGGTATAGCTGCAATATTCTACGAGTTACCAGAACATTCTGGGTTTGATACAGGGGTATAAAATGAAGCCCAATGCGCGAAATCAGTCAGTCTGAGTTGAGTTTCGCCAACTACTATCATTGCTACTGAATGAGCTCTGAGTCTCTTTGGATTAATGCCTCGCTGTGTGTTGCTCTAATACAATTCGTACTGTGAATTTGTTGTTGACAGCTGTCATCTAAGCTGTGTTTACTGGTGAAAGTGCAGTTGATACCTATTTTGTAGGCCTGTATTCTTCTGGAATTTTTTGTAAATAAAGTTTCCAGCTTTTGCAAGATTCGCTTTTCATTCTTGGACAACTCACTAACCCCCAAGTACGCAACAATATATATATATATTTAATCCTTCAAAAAGTAATCTGGTTACAACTTTAGTCTAGAAATTTGTCGGTGAGTTTTAATAATTTTTGGCATTTTGGCGATGGAAAAATCTGGTGTGAAACAATCACACGACTTTTTTTATCTACTATTAAACGTATTATATTCATTTTTTTTTGAAATAATGTGACCAGAGGACATAAAATTGACCTAACGAAGTCGACACCAAAAAATTTTCCGGTAAGAGAAACTTTATACACATCTAAATACATATAAAATATAGTATACATAGTGAGTAAAAACAAGACAAATAGTTATAAGATTTAAAAAAAACTTTTTATATACCATGTTTTTAAATTTTCTGCTGAATCGTTGAATCATAGCTATACGCAAGCGAAGTGTGACGTCACTAACCATCAGTGGGGCCAAATAAAAAGATTTCCTATGTTAATTATCCATTTGATTTTTTGTAAAACATTATTAAAAATTAAGAAAAATTATTTCCTGATTTTAACCCCCATATTTGGATAAAGTTATATAGAAGTTATTGTGTACATGTGTTAGATTGAGTTACTTTTGCTTTAAAATTGATAAGCTTTTAATTTTAAATTTCAAAATTGTGTCGTCCTTGGCGATTTTTGTATTTGGCGATCAAAATCGTAATACGAAAATATACATAGCAGATGTATATTTTTGTAATATGCATTCTACGATATATTGTTTCATATTATTGATTGCTCTCTTAATATACGTTGGTGAAATATCCATGATTTTTGAAAGGAACTAAATATGTTCGCCAAATAATTTGGCGATATTTTTTTTTTTTTCTGCCAAGGACGACAGCTATCAAATATTCCGCTGCAATATATTAATATCTTATATCAGACACTTTATTTAGACATTTGAAAACAAATTTGACTTCAAATTATGATTCAATATATATCATTTCCCTTTTAATTAGTATATTAGTTGGATATTTATTGTGTAAATATAACCCTTTGAAATGAAATGTTTATGCTTACATTCGAAAATGGAAGTTAGATATTTTTTTTCTACTGTTTTGAAATTTAAAATTAAACTTTTATCAATTTTACAGCAAATAAAATTTTTAAAGCGATAATGACGTCAATTTTTGTAAGATGCATAATTTAACCTTTTTTTTTTTACAATTTTTTAACGTTCACGTTTAATTAAATGTATTTATTTTTTTGTCGAAAGGAAATGAACTCGTAATTTTTTTGGCAATAATTAAATTATAGCTAATATTTTAATGCTTATTTATATGCTATCAGGAGGTTACTATTTTACTACTTTAATTAATTAAAAGAAAACTAATAAAATATTCGAAAATCTGATTTCGAAGTATTGTGTTGTCACCGGGTTCTACTGTGAAAGTTTCAAATGTCTAGCTAGAAGGGAAGTTAGTTAAAAATAGATTGCATGATTTGTACCGGACAAACAAACAATCAAACAAGAATCGAAATTAAATAAAAACATGGTAATAAAATAAGAAAGCAAAAATTGTAGTTATTTTTTGAAACACCAATTTCTGAAATCTAAAACGGATCTACCTAATTAGTAAGACTGTTAATTTTCTTGTAATAGCCACGTTTTACATGAGAAAGGATACCTAAAACGGATTTAAGTAATAATTTTCAAGAAAATCGGTAGAGCCTTTTTTGAGGTACCAACATTTACCAAAAATTGGAATACTCAATTATTAAATAGAAACAATAATTACATACAGAAGGATATTTAAAAGGGAGTTAATATGGTAAATTTGAAAAAAATCCGAACAGCCGTTTTTAAAGACAGCAGTTGCGAAACCTGAAATTGAGTTATTTATACAGGACGTCTATTAATTTTCCTGGACAGACCAACTAATCATTGAAAAAGGCATTTAATAGAGTGTTTATGTAGCAACTTTGAAGAAAATCGTCAGAGCCGTTTCTTAGATACGGACTTGCGATCCCACTTCCGGTTTCCTATGTTCCACTTCCGATTTTCCAATTTTCACCAAAATTTGGAAAAATCATCTGTACACCAGACCTGCCTCAATTCTGAAGTTTCGTAGTTCTATCTTTATCGGAGATATGATAGCCAGAAGATTCCCCCCCCCCTTTCACACACACACTGTCCAGTTTCCAAAAAGTGCATGTTTTTACTCAGAAGACTTTAAAACGTATAAATCAGGTGAAAACTTGATATCGAATTTTTGGACTGAATACAATACTTCCATTATCTACGGTAGATGGGTAATGGAAGTAAAAATATAGCTGTCACGACACTATTGCATAAGCAATGTCATTGGCTAGAAATGTTCCAGCTATTGTTTAAATTTCTAAGTTCGCCAACGAGGTCCTATAGTATCGCTGTTCTCTAATGTAAATGCATATTTACTTTATTCTAATAGATTTTTAATAAAACCGTAATAGAGTCTGCCTTTCCCTCTGTCAAATGTCTCCAGAAAATTCTACAGCACGATACCGTCTGCAACGTCTATAAGCGCACCTCGAAACTGAATTTTAATACTTTTAATTAGGAATCAATTCGAAGTGACACACTGCTTTAACCTTCACCAATGATTCACCTTTCACACTGCGAGGTGAAAAACTGAAGATTCTGCTGTTCCTTAATTGAATACTCTATAAAATACCGTGCGTTTGCTAATAGATCGTTTTTTTTTTTTTTTTTTTTGGACAGGAAATTAAATTTTATAAGTAGTATTACATTTGGAGTGGGATTCCTATCAATTGCTCGAAATATTGTGGGTGAAAAAAACGCAACCGAAGGCAGCAGGGACCTGAAGCAAGTTTTTGAGCGATTTATATGGATTTGGTTTTTAAAGGTTTCATTTATAAAATAAATAAAATATTTAAAAAAAAAAAAAAAAAAAAAAAAAAAAAAAAAAATTAAAATTTTTTTCTATTTGCGTGATTAGCACTAAAAAGTATGAAAAGATTAAAATGAAGTGCTGCCACTTAAATTTCATACTTTAGTTAATTTTTAAAAATCTAATTGTCGTGTAGAAAAACTGTTTCCGCCCCTGGATTAAAAAAAATCGCAGCTTTCATTTGGTACTGGACTTGTAACGGTAGGACTGATATTTCTAATTTATTTTCCCCTTTTACCGTTTTTAACCCGGATTCGGCAGAAGGTTTATGACAGGGAAGGTAAGCTAAAAAAAAGTCTAACAAAATTAATGATTCTTTTTTTGCATGTTTTTATTAACTCGCTTTCTTGTTTGTTTGTCCAGAACAAATCTTGCAATTGATTTTTAAATAACTTCCCGACTATCTAGACATTTAAAACTTTTAGAATAGCTCAGAACACGATGACAACGCAATACCACGAAGCTCGATTTTCGAATTTTTTATAAGTTTTCTTTTCATTAATTAAAATATGAAAATAATATTCTCCTACTTGCTTTAAAATTAGCCATTCAAATATTAACTATAATTTAATTGTTGCCAATAAAAAAAAAAAAAAAAAAAAAAAAAAAATGTTTAACTGAACATAAACGTTAAAAATTTATAAAAAGTTAAATTAGGCATCTCACAAAAATTGACGTCATTATAACTTAAAAAATTTTTTACGCATTGGTAAAGTGCTAATGTAGTTTATCATATTAATATATGTTGTTCTTAAAGGATTATTATTTTATTATTAAAACCAACGTTTTTTTTTTTGTATTGCTTTCAACTCGCTTTTTTGTTATTTGTCCAGCACAAATCTCGCAATCGATTTTTAGCTAACTTTCCGACTAGCTAGACACTGGAAACTTTAATAACTGACAACACGATGACAATGCCTTTTTGTAATTATTCGGGTAATGTGTCAATTTCATATGATTCAACAGAAAATTTAAAAACATAGAATATAAAACTTTTTTTTTTTTTTTTTAATCTTAAAATTATTATATGTTTTTTTTTTTTTTTTTTTTTTTTTTTTCGAATCACAAATTAAATTATTGAATGTAAAAGACAAAAATGTTTAAAATGTAAAAGAATTTGTGCAAAGTACATTTCATTTTCGAATTTATCATGCTATAACTAATGGATTGTAACATTATGCTGTTTCTCAGTCAGTCATTAAATTTATAAGTCATTAAATATTAGATACGGATTTTTTTTTTTTTTTTTTAGCAAAATTATGCAGACATTAATGCATATAAAACCTTATTGGTATTAATAAAATTTCGCATTGTCGGCTTTTTCACTCAACTGATCATTGCATATTTAAAAAAAATTAAAAGATTTTATTACTATTAATTTAGTTTGTTAAGAGCTAAATTTTGGCATGTTTCAAACTTTCATATTTCCAAATTTGCTTTCCGCCCATTCCTTTAAATTAAAATATTTTGTTAACGAAGCCAGCGCAAATTCTAACATTAGCAAACAAATTAGAACAAATTAAGAGCTAAACATTGGCACTTTCGAAATTTCGTCATTCGAAATAGGAGTCTCGGTGGGACTAGCGTAAAGTCCCCCCCCCCCCCCCCCAATTTATCCTCAACCCGCAATAAAACTGATATATCTCTATAACTAAGCCAGAGCGAATTCTAATATTATGCAGCAAATTAAAGCTAATTGAGAGCTAATTTTTGGCACATTTGAACTTTCGATATTTTCAATTTTTCTCCCCCCCCCCATCTCCTTTTCTTTTACATTGAAATATCTCGTTAACGAAGCTAGAGAATATTCTGATATTAAGCAGATTGAGAACTAAATATTAGCATTACGATTTTTCTTTCTTTTTCTTTTCTTTTCTTTTTTTTTTTTTGTAATAGGGAGTCGGGTGTACCAGCGTTAACTTAGCCCTCACCCCAACCCCACAAAAAAAAAAGAAAAAAAACAAAAAAAAAAACTGATATATCTCGATAACGTACCCAGATAGAATACTAATATTAGAGAGCAAATTAGAGCTAATTGAGAGCTAAAATTTGGCATATTTGAAATTTCGATATCTGTAATTTTGCTTTCCCCCCTTCCTTAACCCCTTTCCTTTAAATTGAAATATCTCGTTAACGAAGCCGGAGCAAATTCTGATATTAGAGAGCAAATTAGAGCTAATTGAGAACTAAATATTGGCACTACCGAAATTTTTTTATATGTGATAGGGAGTCGGGTGTACTAGCGTTAACTTAGCCCCCCCACAAAACCAAAAATATGATATATCTCTATACCTAACCCAGAGCGAATTCTAATATTAGAGAGCAAATTAGAGCTAATTGAGAGCTAAAATTTGGCATATTTGAAATTCCGATATCTGTAATTTTGCTTTCCCCCCTTCCTTCCCCCCTTTCCTTTAAATTGAAATATCTCGTTAACGAAGCCGGAGCAAATTCTGATATTAGAGAGCAAATTAGAGCTAATTGAGAGCTAAATATTGGCACTACCGAAATTTTTTTATTTGTGATAGGGAGTCGGGTGTACCAGCGTTAACTTAGCCCCCCCACAAAACCAAAAATATGATATATCTCGATACCTAACCCAGAGCGAATTCTAATATTAGAGAGCAAATTAGAGCTAATTGAGAGCTAAAATTTGGCATATTTGAAATTTCGATATCTGTAATTTTGCTTTCCCCCCTTTCTTCCCCCCTTTCCTTTAAATTGAAATATCTCGTTAACGAAGCCGGAGCAAATTCTGATATTAGAGAGCAAATTAGAGCTAATTGAGAGCTAAATATTGGCACTACCGAAATTTTTTTATATGTGATAGGGAGTCGGGTGTACTAGCGTTAACTTAGCCCCCCCACAAAACCAAAAATATGATATATCTCGATACCTAACCCAGAGCGAACTCTAATATTAGAGAGCAAATTAGAGCTAATTGAGAGCTAAAATTTGGCATATTTGAAATTCCGATATCTGTAATTTTGCTTTCCCCCCTTTCCTTTAAATTGAAATATCTCGTTAACGAAGCCGGAGCAAATTCTGATATTAGAGAGCAAATTAGAGCTAATTGAGAGCTAAATATTGGCACTACCAAAATTTTTTTATTTGTAATAGGGAGTCGGGTGTACCAGCGTTAACTTAGCCCCCCCACCCCACAAACAAACTGATATATCTAGATAACTTACCCAGATAGAATTCTAATATTAGAGAGCAAATTAGAGCTAATTGAGAGCTAAAATTTGACGTATTTGAAATTTCGATATCTGCAATTTTGCTTTCCCCCCCTTCTTTCCCCCCTTTCTTTTAAATTGAAATATCTCGTTAATAAAGCCGGAGCAAATTCTCATATTAGAGAGCAAATTAGAGCTAATTGAGAGCTAATTCCTGACTTTCTTGAAATTTAAAATTTCGAATGTGGGGGGGCTAGCGTTAACTTGGCCCCCCCACCTTTAAACTTGTTATATCTCGATTCCATACCCAGAGCAAATTCTAATATTAGAGAGCAAATTAGAGCTAATTGAGAGCTAATTCCTGATGTATTTGAAATTTAAAAACTCGAAGGTGGGGGGGCCAAGTTAACGTATCTGGTGATAACCCTTGTGTAGTGGAGAGAAAATAACGATAAAGGAACTCCGAATGACTGGCTGTTTACCAAATCCCAAATGACAGGTCAATTTGGCACCATATTTTGGAACCGTCCTCAATGTTAAATGCGAGCAATGGGGTTACACTATACTGTCCGCTTTTAAGAGAGAAAATTTATAAATCTGAACGGGAAAAGAATCATTTCCAAAAGTCTGTAGACTATTGCAACTAGAAATCGCTGAGATAAAAAAAATCTGTACCCTAGGATTGAATTTACTAGGTGGGGTTGCAGTTTAAAATGCCAAGTCTTTGTCGAAAGTTTGAAATACAATATAAAACTTTGTTTTGTAATAAACTTTTAGAAATATTATACAGAATTATATTAATTTGTGCGGCATTTTTGAAATATTTCGTAGTATTTTGCTCCTGCGTAGTAGGTAATTCTGTTGAACGAAAAGAAGCGGAAGAATTTTTTTTTTTTTTTTTTTAAATAACTGTTTCCCCCCCCCCCCTCCTTTTCTGTGCCAAACCAGATTTTTATGACTTCATTCAATATTTTTCGATTTTTTCCCCTGAAAAATCTGCTAATAAATATAACAATGAACGTTTAACACAATTTATTTAAGTAAAACAATACAACAAATGTATCAAATTGAAGTTTAAAACATCCCAACACCAAAAAATACACACAATTCAATTTGTAATACAGTCAAAGTATCAGAAAAAAGAGCAATATTTTTTTTTTCCTTTTTAACAAGTGCACTTTTTTAAAGCAAAAGCACTTTACACTAGATTTTCTCAATATAACAAATTATCCTGGAAACATATTCTAAAATTAAGAGAGACACAAACTTTTGGCAGATGGAAGTATACATAAAGATGTTTCTTTTTGTATACGAGTCATTTTCAAAGTTTGCTTACATTTGTACCAGAAAAAAATAAATAAAAGGGGGGGGGGGAATCGGGAGCAAATTAATATTAAACGTTTTACTTGGCCTATGCATTAAATAAGAAGACTTTAATTAATGTTTCTGGCTTTAAATATTAAAAAAATTAAGCATTACACGTTAATTTTTTAAAAATATTCTATGCAAAAGTGTATTCTTTCTAATTTTTAAAAACAAAGAAAAAATATTTAATTTCATAATTTAAATTTTTAATAAAAAGTTGAATTATGTTAGTAGGAATAATTTGTATTATATTGATGATAAAAACTACAGGGACTTTTTTTTTTTTTAAATGGCAAATAATAATAAAAACTGTCTTGCTCATGCTTGTTTACTTGTAAAAATTGAGACATAGTTAACAATACAGATATTTTCTAAATTTTTGTATATAGTATTTAAATATAAAATTGAAAAAATATTTTAAAGCATTAAAACTATGGTAACTGATTTGATGAGATTAAAGAAAAATACTGAAAGCAAAATTTGAAAAGGATCCATATATCATCATTCTTGCTGAAATTTTAAAATGTGGCACAAAAAAACTGCCTCCAGGATACAAGTGATATGGCCTTTAAAAAATGAACACATTTCGTATGAGCTTTAGTTTTGTAGTGCAATACTACATTGATTTACCATTACTTATCTAAAACCAGTTTAGATCTTTCTATATATGGTTTTATTATAAATAAATATATATATATGCTGATAAAAAGTCACTAATGAATGCTTCATTTTTACAGAATTCATATCTGTTATAAATATGTACATATATGGAAAATATTTTACATTTAGTTTAATCTTTATTATTATTAAGATTAAAAATTTAATAGATTACATTTGAATAAAAGCTTTTCAATTAAAATATTTTGTTTAAAAAAAATATTGTATATCGAAATATTAAAAAAAGTTCTTTAACTTTCTGACTGTTATGAAAGCAAGGTCGTAATTATTTTTTAACAAAAAGTTTTTTGTACCAGAATTTGAAATTAATGATCAAAATCAAATATGAATGACTTAGAAATAAAATAAGTTGCTTAAATAAATAAATAAATATATATATATATATAAGTAGGATATTGTTAAAGGTAAAATGAACATGGCAATGAGAAAGTTAAAGTAAATTGATATTAGAACACTATGTTCGCTTTTCAATAATAAATTTTGTCGAATGATTTTTTTTCTCAAAAATGTAAAAGAGTTCAAAATATAACAACTTTAAGAAATCAAAAAGTGAACAAGTCACATTAACAGGAAGAATTCAGCCTTTATCCAACAGATGAAAGAAAAACAAGAATCAAGGATCGGCTGATTTTTTTTTTTAACCATTTCATTGCACATCTTTATGGCATAATTCGTTATAGTATAAACTATAGTTTAAACTTAATTCAACAATTTTTAAAAAATTTTCCTTAAAATTTTTCAGACAAATTACCTCAGAAAAAGCAATGATCTCAATGTACTAATTTCGATTTTATCTCTTTCACCATTTACTGTAGCCTGGGTTTTCAACACCATATTTTCTGGGATAATTTTTCTCTTGTAATCGATTCCATGAGTTAGAGGATGCATAATCTTGATTACTTGAAGCTTTATTTTCAGTTGTTTTCACTGACGATACCGTGAAAGTATTAAGTTCTTGTCGGGTTCCGATTTCTTTTCCTACTTCTTCATAAGTTTTATACATACTATTCAAACCATTTCGTTTTTTCATAGGGATATCCTGTCTTGCACGATTGTAATTGTCTTGATTGTATGCGTGAATAAATTCTCTATTTGTGTCTGGATAACATATACTTGGACGAGGAATTGGAGTTAAGTTATAGTCCGCTTTCAAAGTTAGGTGTGGAGTTCTCTGTAAATCAACTGACGTTGAGTGTCTGCGACACCTTTTTTGATAAACACAGACGCACAATGCAATAATTAAAATAAACAACACTGAATTGCCAAAAATTATTATTGCCAGAGTAGGAACATAGACTCCATCATAAGAAGATTGGGGATGAATTTCAAAGGCAAGAGTAGAATTGGATAGAACTTTTATGAATACCATATCATCTGTTTTCGCTTCTGCTGTTAAAAATTCATTTATTTTATTCATGAGTTCTTTGGATTTTACTGCAATTTTAACATTTTTCAAGTTTTCACATGCAAAATTTTCCTGTTTTTTATGGTTTGGAGCAGCATTTAATAGGTTCAGAAAACGGCTAATAGTTGAAGAGTTGGAACAAACTTTTGGTACAATCACAGTATATTCTTCCAAACCATTATTATTAAAAGTTTTATCCTCAATTATTTTAACATCTGTAGGCTTGGACGAGTTTGTGTTAACAGTTTGGTTAACAAGAGTTCTAAATGTTGTATCTGTAGCGGCTTCTGCATTAACAGAGAAATCTGTAGCGTCAGATGTTTCTCTTTCTGATGTACTTATAGTGATGCTTTGACTTGAAGTACTAGGTGTCGATAAATCAGAACTTCCATTTAGTGAAAGAACTGGCGTAGCAGAACTCTGGAGGAAATTTACTTCTTCTTGTCGATTATCAATGAAAGCCGATTTATCTTGTCTGTTTGAGGGAGATGAATTTGCAAACGAAGTTCCTTCATTTTGTTTTGTAGATGCAACATTTTCGAGAAATCGAAAACTTTTTGTGGTGTTGTCTGCTTCATTTTTTAAACTGTCTGAGAAATGGAAAGCGTATAAAGACGACGTTAAATTTTTTTCATTAGAGTCAGTTTGAAAATTTTCTTTATTTCCTTGAATAAAATCGACTACTGTTGTTACACTAGTTGGATGAGAATTTTTCTGACTTTCTGCTTGAGACGTAATGTTTTCCACAATACTTGTGTAGCTGAAATTACTTACAAAGTCAATTTTGTCAAAGATCGAAGTTAGGGTTGAATCAGTCCAGGGTATACTGATAGAGGATTCATGGACTGTCTGTTTAGATGAAGAAAATATGCTAGATATATCTTCAAGTGTGGACTTTTGTTCCAAAATGGAATTTCCTGCTGTAACCTCGGTTGTTTGTGTATCATTCTGTTTATTAGAATCCAGCGACACTTGAGTTGCTTTGTTGCTACCAGGAATAACATCTTCAAAATTCGACGCAGAATCTTGGGTAGAAATATTTTTTTCTTCAGGAGTGACTAGCAGGGATTTGTTCAAATATTCCAATGTTTCAAAATTAACTGTAAATAAACAGAAAATTTGATAAGTGTTAAAAATATTAATAATTTGTTAATCAGTAAACATATTTTGCAAAATATAATACAAATCGTACATAAGCTGAACTTCTTAGTTGCAAGGTTTTTTTCAAGGAAAAGTAAAATCTAAAAATAAAGAATGCTAACACAGTCGCTGGTATTAAAAAACTTGCACACTCCTCTTATTCGAAGGCTGTTTTGACTTGCATTATTGTACATAAAAATAATGAGTATAAACAAAAATGGATAAATAAGATTTGAAGGCATGGATTTTTTTTTTTTTTTTTTTTTTTTTTTTTTTTTGTTACTTTTAACCGAATTAAGGAATTATCCCAAGATATAATACAGATCATAAATAAGCTGAGCTTCTTAATTTCAAAGTGTGTTTCAAGGAAAAGTAAAATCTAAAACATAAAGAATTCTAATACAGTCCTTTTAATTAAATTCCTACACTCTCTTATATGAAGATTGTTGACTATAAAATCACAATGAACTGACATTAAAAATATAATATCTTTCTAAACATGACAATCTTTTCGAGTAACAGGTAACAGGGTGTCCACTATGTAATGAAAAGATCATAAAATTCAGCAATAGGTCATGAAAATCAAAAAAAGGTCATGCAATTCGGCCGTCACTTAGAGTCATGTATCGCGTCAGTTAGCCCGATTTTACCCGATCAGACGAGTAGATTGAATCGAATAAATTTTTTCGCTTGCTGTTCAGGTTGGGTTGATTGAATTTTTTTCCCCCTGTGGGCCGATTTGAGAACATCTAAAAAAAAAAAACTATAATAAGTCGAAATCTGTTTGATATAATTATAACTGTATAACTGATGTAAAGATACTATATATGACCACAATTATAAATACACGTACCTAAATTATTATAATAAGGCAAACAAACATATCAGACAAAAGCAATTAACAAAAGGAACATAATATTATTTATTTTTTAAAAATATATAGATTAAAACAATAAACTACAAACACTAAACTTTAATCATATATCTTGAAAATTTATTTTTCCGACTGAGTGAAAATAATGCCCGGACCGGGAGTCGAACCCCGGATCTTTGACTTACAAGGTCAACGCTCTACCAATTGAACTATCCAGGCTAACAACCGGTGGGCATTACTCCCTCAGACAACCTTCAGGCAAAACAACTGGTCTATCATGTAAATAGCTCGACAGAATAAGCCGCAGGTAATAGAAAACACCATTAAACAATGGGAGGAAGAAATACATTTATTAATATCACAACAATCAATAGATTGGGAAGAAAATCGTATCTGATTATCTTATCTGAAAATCATATATATGATTTTCTTCCCAATCTGTTGATTGCGTGATATTACTAAACTCGAAGCCTATTTTTTGTATACTTGAAGTACTCGACACACATAAATGGTTAAAAATTATTAACATATTTTTCAGATTTTAAAACGTTTAACTTAGTGTATTTAATATTCGTAGTTTTAATTCTTTTTAAAATGATTTACCAGTTGTGTGACAATGAAAATTTACTTTATTTCATAACTTAAAAAAAGTTTTGCATGAATTATTAATTTTCATTTAGCTTTCGGGTTTTGGTCGGGTGCAGGTCATCAAAATTCTCTGTTGCAGTTTCGGGTTGATGAAAATTCATGTGAGTAGATCAGTGGGATTTATATTTATTACGTGCGTATTTACATTTGTGTGTATATATTACAGTTCCGACAAAAGAAAAAAAAATTCCACTTGAGCGGCAAAAGAAAACTTTACATGTCAATTGCCGTTCCCGCCAAAAAATGTGTCGAACCTCAGTGATGACTCGTGGTGTTAGTCGATCACAGACGACCTTTCCCTATCCTATCAACACTCAGTTCGCCTCGTGGACTTAGAATTAAGTTTTATGTTCTTTGCTCCTGTCAGCCAATGTTTCGTTCATTTGTTAAAAGTTTGAGAACCTACATCGGTATTCCCACTCCACAAAATGGATCGGATTGAGCTTAAAATGGAATAGAAATACCCTGCTTTGACTCTGACAGAGAATGGGACTCTGGTGTAGTCAGAGATCTGGCAGACCATTATAGATGTAGCCAGATGTAGAAAATCATTACAAGGTCAATAAAATGTAGACATTTAAGTCAAGATCTTAACATTCAAGTGGTTTATTATGAATATTACATTGCAGTCAGTATTTTGTCCTCTTACCTTTACATTTTATCACCATCTGCAGCTGTTTAATGGATCTCTGGATACATCTGCCAGATGTCTGCATCTTGCTACACCTAGAATGATCTGCCAGATCTCTGGCTACATCAGAGTCCCATTCTCTAGCAGAGTCAAAGCAGGGTATTTCTCGTCCATTTTAAGCTCAATCCGACCCATTGTGTGGAGTGGGAATACCGATGTAGGTTCTCAAACTTTTAACAAATGAACGAAATACTGGCTGGCGGGAGCAAAGAGCATACAGCCTTACTCTAAGTCCACGAAGCGAACTGAGTGTTGATAGGATAGGGAAAGGCACTGTATTATTATTTTTTCAGGGGCGAGGTGTGGTTCAGAAAATTATGGAAGCGCCGAAGCGAAGCGCTTCCAAAAGCAGAGGAAGAATCAATTCAGTGTTTCGACGAGGCGACGTTACTTGATTACTTTTTAAAAATCTTAAATAGGGGGAAGCGTTGCTTCCATCGCTTCGCCACTGCATGCTTTACGGTGAAAAATGGAATTGTGCTCAGTTTGTTCAAATACGATATTTTATAACATTTGTTGATTTACAATTATTCAGTAGTGTAAATATATGATTATAATCCTACCATAGTCATTTATATCTTTAAATACATTTCACAAACAAAATTCCCTTTATGAAAATCTACAGGCATTCTAACTTTAGTTACAAAGACAAAAATCTATTGTATTTTTTTTTTTTTTAATTTTCGCATTTAACATTTAATCTTTCTAAAATATGTGTACTTAAGGTTGTACATCAGTCAGATTCCCTCTTTCTTTCTTGCCATGCTATCGTATGGGATTTTTGTTGCTTCGTTTTATAAGGATATACCATTCAAAAATGAATGTTGTTTTTTAGCGTAGTAAGGCTAAAAAGCTTTTTTTTTTTTTTCCCCAATATACAGTGAATAATGTTTTTAAATAATAGTTTAAAAAATCATTAAAGTGCATTTTTTGTTTTCAATGTGGTATATAGGTTTAAAAAAAAAAAAAATGAATATGTTAGATATATCGATAAAAAAAAAGTCATGAAAATTATTTTGAGGTCATGAATTTTTTTTCTGGACGTTTTTTCGAACCTGGCACCAGCTTCAGAACAGAGCCAGCCACTCGGCCGCTGTTGGGTCCCAGAGATTTTCGGAATATCATATTAGGGTATGTACTATGTAGGTACTATCAAGCAGATGTTCTGCACGAAAAAGGCTAAGTAACTTAATAAACTTGATCTGCCATCATGTTTCAAAATAGTGGCCACTTGGATAGAAAAAAGAAATTTACCGATTGAACAGGAAGGACATTTTTAAATCCTGTGTCGGCACTACATAACTTCCCTGTAGGCCTGTTAAACTATACATATATATTACACTCCTACTCAAAAGTTTAGCAAGATTTGCAAACGATCAGTTTTTTTCAGTTAAAAAACTTATCTCTCGATGAAATGTTTTCAAACATTGGGTATGTAAAGAACCGGGTCTTCCTCATGTTTTTCAGTAAAGATTGGTTTAAAACAACATTTAGGGGGCCGGTAACAAATTGAGAAAAATCAATAATGTTTGTGTTCATCCTGTATCGTTAAGGGAACGAAATGAACTGTAACTTTAGGATATGTTAATGATGACCCAGTTTAATTTATAGATGAATTTGTGTGACGATAGCATATTAAGTAACGGAGATATGAGGATTTATTTTAAAACTCCAAAAAAAATCAGCATGTTTTTAATTATAATATACAGATTTCTTAACGAAAGTTATTCCCACTTTCAGATAAGTTGAAAAAACACTTTTAGATCAATATACTGTATAGTCCAGGCAACGAAGGCCAAAATTTGACGAATAGAGGAAAAAAAATCGTGTAGTTTTGAAATTTTACATACTCATAGCCGAGAGGGTCCTGAACAACATACTAAAAGTCCCCGCCCGTGGGGGGTGAGCGGGGTGCAGGGGGGCATTTTTCAGTTTTTATTAAATATCTTAAAACCTATCGCATTTAGAGAAAAAATGTCAATTACAAAATTAATCTACGTAAAAGTTTCTACAAAAATGTATGTTACATTTTGTTTGTACGATCATTAGTTTAGAAGATATAGGGAGATGAAATAACACATTTTCTTGAAAAATTCTTTTTTGCAGTAGTAAAATCAACTAAAGTGTGCAATTAAAAGGGTTCTTGTCAATTATTTTCGAATGTAAAAAACAAATATATACATAGGGAATATGCAAGGATAATACAGCATGTTTTGTAAGTTTTAAATAATTTTAAGGCTAGTAGGCGCAAGTGGCAGTTTGAGTAAAAATCTGGATAAGTCCAGTCAAAATAGGAAAAATAGAAAAAAAAAAAAAAATCGTGTAGTTTTGAAGTTTTGCACACTCATAGCCGAGAGGGTCCTGAACAACATACTAAAAGTCCCCGCCCGTGGGGGGTGAGTGGGGGGCAGGGGGCATTTAAGGGGGACAATTTTCAGTTTTTATTACATATCTCAAAAACTATCGCATTTAGAGAAAAAAATGTCAATTACAAAATTAATCTACACAAAATTTCCTACAAAAATGTATATTACATTTTGTTTTTACGATCATTAGTTTAGAAGATATAGGGAGATGAAATAACACATTTTCTTGAAAAATTCTTTTTTCAATAGTAAAATCAACTAAAGTGTGCAATTAAAAGGGTTCTTGTCAAATATTTTCTAATGTAAAAAACAAATATATACATAAGGAATATGCAAGGATAATACAGCATGTTTTGTAAGTTTTAAATAATTTTAAGGCTAGCATGCGCAAGTGGCGGTTTGAGTAAAAATCTAGATAACGAAGACCCAAAACCGATCAACGTTAAAAAAAAAAAATCGTGTAGCTTAGAAATTAAGCACAAGTTATAAAGTTAAGTGCCCTGAATAACATACTAAAAGTCCCTAACCATGGGGGGGGGGCATTTAAAGGGGGCACATTTCAGTTTTTATTAAGTATCTTGAAAACTATCGCATTAATAGAAAAAAAAATCTCAAAGCTATAAGATTTTTTTTAATGTTGATCGGTTTTGGGTCTTCGTTATCTGGATTTTTACCCAAACACCACTTGCGCCTACTAACCTTAAAATTATTTAAAACGTACAAAACATGCTGTATTATCCTTACATATTCCCTATGCATATATTTGTTTTGTACATTAGAAAATATTTTATCAGAACCCTTTTAATTGCACACTTTAGTTGATTTTACTATTGCAAAAAAGAATTTTTCAAGAAAATGTGTTATTTCATCTCCCTATATCTTCTAAACTAATGATCGTACAAACAAAATGTAATATACATTTTTGTAGGAAATTTTACGTAGATTAATTTTGTAATTGACATTTTTTCTCTAAATGCGATAGTTTTTAAGATATTTAATAAAAACTGAAAATTGCCCCCCTTAAATGCCCCCCGCTCACCTCCCACGGGCGGGGACTTTTAGTATGTTGTTCAGGACCCCCTCGGCTATGAGTATGCAAAATTTCAAAACTACACGATTTTTTTCTTCTATTTTTCCTATTTTGACTGGACTAGTAATTGTAATACAAATCTCATGAAATATGAACATTTTATGAAAAATGTTTTCACTACGCATGTGCGAAAGATAAAAATTTTATTGCACAGGTTGAAAGCTAAATATATTGGTCAAGTTTTGTCAAAAGTGCATTTGAATAGAGTAAAAATTAAGCAAATTATGCGAAAAAGAACGAGCTAGCTTTTAGATATTTTCCAAGAGTTGAAATTTCTTAAGGGTTTTTTTTTAGATGTCGCGTAATTAATTTGAAGATCCAATTATTTCAACCACGCTCGAAATGTACTTTTTTTTTGTGAAAAACCCCTTTATAAGCTTGTAACTCTAACATATTTTTGTTTATTTACTAAGATTTGTGAGATGAGGAAGAGGAACAGGGTTGCTACACAAATCAGGAGAAAAAATTCCCTGACTTTTCCCTGTCCCTTTTAGAAGTAAAATAGAAAACACACGCAATCATGCAGCATTAGAATCTAACATGTTTACAAGTTAATTGAACATATTTAGGGTATATTAATTTTATTAACTTACTATAGTTAGGGAAAAAAACATAATTGATTTATTATAAAGCACTAAAAATTTTTAAAAAATTTGATTATGAAAAAATTTTCCTATGTTTTTCCAAAAAATTTCAAAATTCCCTGAGTTTTCCCTGTTTTTTAATAGATTTTCAAATTCCCTGAGTTTTTCAGGTTTTCCAGGTGCCGTAGCAACCCTGAGGAGGTTTTCACAAAAATAACTTTTGCTAAGTGGTTAAAATAATTGGATCTTGAAATTAATTACGCAGCATGTGCAAAACCCCTTTAGAAATTTCAACTCTTGGAAAATATCTAAAATCTAGCTCATTCTTTTTCGGATAATATGCTTAATTTTTACTCTATTCAAATGCACTGTTGACAAAAGTTGCCCAATATATCTAACTTTCAAAACCTATACAATAATTTTTATTTTTTTATTTTATTTTATTATCTTTCGCACATGCGCAGTAAAAATGTTTTTCATAAAAAAAGTTCATATTTCATGAGATATTTGTATTCCGATTACAATATATTGTTTTAAAAGTGTTTTTGCAACTTATCTGAAAGTGGGAATAATTTTCGTTAAAAACTCTGTATATTATAAATAAAAAACATGATTTTTTTGGGGAGTTTTAAAATAAATGCTTATATCTCGGTTATTTAATATGCTATCGTCACACAAATTCATCCACAAATTAAACTGGGTCTGTATTAACATATCCTAAAGTTACAGTTCATTTCGTTCCCTTAACGATCACAAACATTATTGATTTTTCTCAATTTGTTACCGGCCCCCTAAATGTTGCCTTAAACCAGTCTTCACTGAAAAACATGGGGAAGACCCAGTTTCTTACATTCCCAATGTTTGAAAACATTTCATCGAGAGATAAGTTTTTAAATTGAAAAAAAACTGATTGTTTGCAAATCTTGCTAAACTTTTGAGTAGGAGTGCAGTTTAGGAAAAATAATAAAAATGTTATATTCTGATTTAAAACGGAAAGTTCATGTAGTGACCCAGAAGGGAAATGCACAACTAGACGTTATACAAGTCGTAAATATTAAATTTTAATATTATATAGCTACCCCCCCCCTTTTTTTAAATAGATATTAGTGTGCGAAAAAAAAAAAAAAAAAGTTGCTGCTCAGTTAGATGTTATAATAGTCCCAAATACAAAATTTCAACGCTCTATGGCTAACAATTTGAGTTATTCGAGATAGAACAATTACGGAAAATGAAAAACGAAATTTTACTAAAATCGAAATATGCGAGATAATTCTTTCATCGCCTTCACAACATTTCATTTATTTCGAACAAATAAATAATTACCTTCATAAATGTTAAATTACCTGCAAAAGATCCCTTTGAAAATCCCATAATCAACAGTGAAATCATAAATATCTTCGGATAATCCAGACCTGCAAGTGAATTTAAAAGAAGTTACAATATTATACTACAATAAGGCAAAAATTCGATTTTATTCACTATTTCACAGAATAAAATTTTACTTTAATAAGATCATTAAAAATCAGGCTTATTTGCAGATTATATTCACCTTTTGCACCATTTTTTTTTTGTATAATATACTTCAGTTCTTAAAAAAGATAGTTTTTATGTTTAGGCGTTGTTGAGGATGTAGCTTGATTATCAATGGAATTTTTTCAAACCCACAATTATGTTCTGCCAACACCAGTATAATTTGAAACAGATAATGCTATTATTTGTCACAATATTTTCAACCATTTTTGTAGCTGACACGTGTTTTTCTTGCTATTGAATAAATATTTTAGATTTATACATACATACATACTGCATGGACATTTACACACGCATACATATATTTTATAGATAACTTATTCTGGCTGTCTACGTTTTTAATTTTATGATGGTGGAAAAAAAATATCAACTTTCTGAAAATGCTAAAAATCAGTGTTTAAAAAGCAGGGTTTTGCAATGTAATACCCTCGAAAAGGTGATTATCAAAACACAAAAAATGTAGAAGACATATTACATTAAAAGAAAAAAAAAAAAGCAACAAAGAAACAATTATTTGATTCTGTCACATCTGTGTGATAATACCTGCTTTTTTCCAGCAAAGAAAAAAGTCGCATTGTTTACAGGGAAAAAAAAAAACTTATTTTGAAACTATTCGAGAGCATTTTTCGTAAAGTAAAATGATCATTAATCAACCACTATTAACAGTAAATATACTGGAATTGGAAATTTAGATGGGAATTTTCTCCCTCTCCCTTTTATAAGCTTTACAGAGAATATTACCATATAAACAACAAAGCAGAATGAGAAATTTCTTAGTAACTTCCTTTATCATGCTCTAATTGTAAAACTATAGTAACATTAACAAATTTTCTGTACTGACAAATTTCCTGTTGCACAAATTTTCTAAAAGGAAAACAGAAAATCTCTTTTGTATCTGCATTTTACAGAAAAAATAATTTTTACTGCCTCAACTAATTTAGAATTCTTAAATATATATATATTTTTTTCTATAAACAACTTATATGTAGATAAATAACATCTTGGGTAAGAGAAAGAAAGCTCGTTATGCAGGCAAATTAACAGCACTTTGAAAGTTCAACGATATGACTCCTACAAAATAACTTAAGAGTTTAAAATGTGTTAATTTGAAATTTATATTTTAAGAGAAAATCAGTTTCTTTGCAAATAAATATCCAAGCCTAAAAATAATAAATAAGAAAATTATGCGAGTGCTAAAGGAAAGCTATGTTCTAGAATTAAAAGGAAGTAAATTATTTTAATTAAAATATAATTGATAGTGTTTGAATTATCACTTAATTTATGTTCAAATGGAATCGCTATATGCAGAAAAGAGTCTCATGTCGATCCCCTCCCCCCCCCAACCCCTAATATATAATAGAGAAGTGCTTTCAGCATATTTGATAGTTCATCCATTAACGCATATAGAAATGACTACAGTCTAGTGATTAGTTAGGAGGGTTATACAGAGGGTTAACTTTCTTGAAGCGAACAAAAAATTGAAATCCTTGCTGGTTGCAATAGATTGGATAGCGCCTTCTAGATGGCAGCACTATAAAGAGCTTTTAGTGTTCGATAGCATTCCACCCTCCACTTTGAATCTTCGCAGTGTGTATATAATGAGCTCAATATCCATGTATCCACTTATATGCCGTATGTATAATCTTTCTTTCCACAACTTTATTTTGATATAGAATGGCAACGGATAATTATTATGTAAAACAATGTTTTAAAAAGAACAGCGTTAATATATATATTCTTAAAACTATAAAAATATAAATTTATTTTTTAACTAAAAATTATGTTTTAAATGTAGCAACTGCTACATTCTTTTGCTGATCCGGATTATCAACTGTAAATATTATGACAGATACCGAGAAGATAGAAGACTAGTCAACCTGTGCAAATCCAGTAAAAATTCCTCCTTTTTGGATAGATAAACCTGAAATTTGGTTTTACCAGATAGAAGCACAATTTAAAATTAATAGTATAACTAATGAAGACACTATGTTTAATTACATTGTAGCACAAATGGAGCCAAAATACATCGACAATATATGGGACATAATAACCGATGAGACGGCTAACAATAAGTATTCATTCGCAAAAGAGCGTTTGTTAAATGCATTTAAAGAAAGTGAAAACAAGCGAATCATATACCTTTTTTACTGGTATTGAAATTGGCGACATGAAGCCAAGCCACCTTTTGCAAAAAATGAAATCCTTGGTGACCAATGATATTTCCGACATCGTATTAAAAACATTATGGATGGAAAAAATGCTGCATCATATCAAACATGTATTAGCGGTTAGTGGTGAAAATATTAATAAATTGTCGATTATGGCTGATAAGAATTTTGACATACAGTCGGTAACAAAAGTATCCGAACACTAGCAAAAATTCCTATATAAAAAAAGTAGAGTTAATACTGTTTTGTTAAATAAATCCTTGTCGAATCAAGTTCTTAGTCTAAGAACATGATTCGACAAGGATTTATTTAACAAAACAATATTAACTCTACTTTTTTTTTTTATATAGAAATTTTTGCTACTGTTCGGATACTTTTGTTACCGACTGTACATTCACAAACTGAAGTATACGAGACTCATTCAACGGAAGTTAAGAAGTCAAGCCTGCCGCCAAATATTATGTCGCAATTATTCGATAAGATATCTTCATTAGAACAGCGAATTGAAGAGCTTCATTTAAATCACCCAAGACGAAGCCGTAGTACAGGAAGAAACAATAGATCTATGTCGAGAGGCAGAAGTAGTAGTCGGAAGAGATACAACCTGAGAGGCAAATGGTGTTATTAACACTTTCTTTCGGTCCACGATGCTTCCCGGAAAGATGTAAACCACCATGTGAGTGAAAAAACCAGGAAAACTTACCTGAGCAGCAGAATCAGAGTTAGCGGCCAGTTCTGTTGCTGAAAATACAAAGAATTGCCGCGAACTAAATTATAGACTCTTTGTAATAAATAAAAATGCTGGGATAAAATTTTTGGTTGATAGTGGCGCAGATGTTAGTCAGATTCCAGCCACTTACAATGACAAAATAAGTAGCGATTTCAAACTTTATGCTCAAATGGTACTGAAATTCCGTGTTTTGGTCACAAAATTTTAACGCCTGATTTTGAACTTCGCCGTAATTTTCAATGGCTATTTATTGTAGCCAAAGTCGGCAAAGGCATTTTGGGTGCAGATTTCCTTAACCGCTACAATTTATTGATTGACATTAAAAACAAAAAAATAATTGATTGTGTAACTAAATTGAGCATTCTTGGCGAAATTGCATCATCCAACCAATGAATCAAAATGTAAGCACATTGAATAAAAATGGTAAATTTTCTAGTATTTTAACATAATTTCCGGAAATAACAATACCTGATTTATTAATTTCTAAAACAAAACACAATGTTAAGCATTATATCACTACTAATTGTAAACCAATTTATTCTAAAGCAAGGCAGTTAGATCCAAAAAGATTAGAAATAGCTAAACAAGAATTTAACTTTATGCTTGAAAATGGTATTGTAAGACCATCTAAATCCCCATGGGCAAGTCCACTTCATTTAGTCACAATAAATAAATAAATAAATAAAAAATAAAAGACGGCAATCTGAGACCATGAGGAGATTATCGACGCCTGAATGACGTCACAGTACCAGATCGCTGCCCCTTGCCGAGAATTGAAGACTTCCACTGCATGTTAGAAGGCAAAAAGATATTTTCTGAACTTGATTTACTTAAAGCATATTACCAAATCCACATAGCAGAAGAAGACAAACAAAAAACAACTATAACATCACCATTCGGACTTTTCGAGTTCAATTTTCGAGTTTTGACTTACGAAATGCGCCATCAAATTTTCAACGATTTATTAATGAAGTTTTCAGTGGACTAAATTTTACTTTTCCATTTTTGGATGACATCCTTATTGCATCAGAATCTGAGGAGCAGCATGAAAAACATCTCACACGAGTATTTCAAAGACTTAAAAAATTATGGTCGACACATTAACCTTTCAAAATCAGTTTTGAGAGTGAATAAATCAGAATTTTTGGGATATTTAACACCAAACGGCTCAAAACCTCTTCCAGAAAAACTTCAAGCCATAACAAACTACAAGCTTCCTGAAACTATTTACGATCTTCGTAAATTTTTAGAAATGATTAATTTTTATAGACGATACTTGAAAGATGCAGCACAGACCCAAGCTCCCTTAAATGAATATTTAACCCTACAAGGCACCCAGTTCCATATGTGCAACACGGACTTTAATCGTTCCTATAGCTATAAAACTATTAGTAGCGACATCTCTTGACATCTTGATAGAAGCTACTGACATTTAGCAATGTAGTAATACGAATCTTTACCTAAAGATGTCGTTCGTGTTTTTGTTATAGTGCACTCAGTGTGAAATTTGAATGAAAGTGATACGTTAGTCGTTTGTCTGAATTCAAAAATAAAAAAAGGATAGTTATTGAAGAGTTTTGACTCGAAAAAAATTCTGTGTGTTATAACGAAGTGTATATTTTGCAGGGGTAAGTTGTTTTTTATATTACATTAGTAAACGTATTAGTAAATCATATTTTTATGTATGTTCCACATACGGTACGTTGAGCTTTAGTGTCCATTTTTACTTATACGTACTTACGATAACTTTCCTTATCAATACTTTGATTTTAGTGCAGATAATGTCGCGAAGAAGATCGCGTGATGAAGATATTGAGGGTTTCTTGAATATTCTTTCTGGAAGTGAAGATGAACAAGATTTTTCTGACGCTGAAAGTGATGATGACAACGAAAAAAATTCAGTCCATCCAAAACTTTTTATCCGAGCCACTTAGCGACGTGTAAACTTCCTTATCTCCGCAGAGACATCAGTGTTCGTCTCCCGTCAACGAGGTTCTTACGAATATTGAAAACCCTCAGCCTAGTACATCAGGAATGACTTCAGGGACAACTACAGGTACCATTAACACAATGTCGGGCACCTAGACGATCATCGAAGAATCAAAATTACAAATTATTCTTTGATAATTATTATACGTCGTCAGAGTTGATTGCTTATTTGGCCAAAGAGGGAATACAGTCGCTGGGAACTGTCAAAAAAGGTCGTTTAGGAAAAGACCTCAAAATACCTTCCATAAAAGACCTAAAAAAGGAAAAGGCTCAGAGAGGTTATTCAGAGCAATGGGTAGCAAATTGTGATAATACAGATATTGCCACCGTTATGTGGTACGATAACAAACCAGTCGTTTTATCATCGTCTTTTGTGGGTCAAGAGCCAATAGAAATAGCAAGAAGATACTGAAAGAAACAGAAAAGTATATACAAGTGGATTGCCCCCAAATAATCAAAACATATAACCAGCATATGGGTGGTGTGAACCTTCTAGATTCGTTCCTAGGGAAATATAAAATAAAATTAGGACCAGCAAATAGTACTTGAGGCTATTTTATCATCTTGATGTAACTCTTATCGCAGCAGCATACGCCAACCCCAATGAAACAGAAGGACTTCAAATTTGAAGTAGGGAAAAATTTATGCATGTTTGGGCTTATCGATAAACAAAAAGAGAGATAGACCAAGTTTATCTGATGAAATTGAAAATAAAAGGCAGAAGACAATTACATCAATCCTACCTCCTCGTGATGTCAGACGTAATGGGTTTGAGCATTTTCCTGTTTGGGGTGAAAAAAGACAATGATGCAAATATCCTGGTTGCAAAGGAAAAACATTCTTATCTTGCGACAAATGTCGCATAGAACTTTGCCTAAATAAATATAATAATTGTTTTAGATCTTTTCATCAATAAAAAAATAACAAATTTATTATATTAGTTATATGATTTTGTTTATTATAAATTGCAATATATAAAAAAGTAAAATATATAATAGTTATTTCATTTTGTTTAAAATAATAAGTCACTAATTGAAAAAAATTCAAATAGGAAACTATTTCCAAAACAATTCAATTGTACTAGTTTAATACCAAAAAATAGTTAAGGCTCAGTGTACCGTATGCGGAACTGAAATAAAAAGTTGATTTTTCCGTAAAATATGGTTTTATTTTTATTTTTTTAAGTTTTCCCTATCTTCTGATCACTAATTACAACCTATATATTTTTGTCGCGCACTAAAAAAAAAATTGAGCCTTGTAGGGTTAAAAGGTTCAACAAAAAAAAAAAACTGAAGAAAAATTTCATGGACTGACGAAGTGAGGCCTTTGAAAAAAGAAAGAGGATTTTTATCCAATGCTGCTTTACTAACGTTTCCAAGTCCAGATTTACCATTAACTTTATGTACAGGTGCCTCTAATTTTGCCATTGGATCTGTTCTACAGCAATACGAAGACCGACATTGGAAACCAATTGCATTTTATTCTAAAAAGTTAAATGAAACTCAAAAATCTTATAGTACATATGATCGGAAACTTTTAAGCGTTTACCTTTCAATCAAACACTTTAAACACATGTTAGAGGGTCGAGAATTCACAATATTCACAAATCACAAGCCAATTACATTTGAATTTAAACAAAAAATTGATAAAGCATCACTAAGACATCTCCACTTTATTTCTCAATTTTCGACCAATATAAAATACATAACTGGGGAAGGTAATATTGTTGCAAACTCGACATCTAGAATTTAATCCACATTTCGGACATCGATTACGACAAAATTGCAGATGAGCAAAGCAACAATTAAGAATTAAAGGAATTACTAAACAATACCGAAAATTTAAACTTTAAACAATATCAACTATCCTCAGGAAAAATAATTTGGTGTGATGTTTTAACTCTAAATATTCGATCATTTATACCACAACCTTTTCGAATGAATGTTTTCCACAAAATACATGACTTGAATCTTCCTGGTATAAAATTAACAGTGAAACAAGTGTCATCGAAATTTATTTGGAAGAATATCAAAAAAGATGTTAGAGAATGGGCTAAAACTTGCATTAGCTGTCAGAAAAATATAATTATTCGACATACCTATTCCAAATTCAATTCATTTGAAGAACCTAATGGAAGATTTAGTATAATTCATGTAGATAAAATTGGATCATACCCACCATCCAATGGAAATAAATATTGTTTAACATGCATCGACCGTTTTACTTGCTGGATGGAAGTTATACCAATAGAAAATATTACCATAGAAACAATCATAAACGCTTTTTATATAAATTGGATCTGTCGCTTTGGTGTTCCTTACAGTGTGATCACAGACAGAGGAAATCAATTCAGATCAGAACTCTTCAAAAGCTTGGCCTTTATTTGCGGATTAAACTACAAACAACAACGTCATACCATCCACAAAGCAATGGACTTTATCGGCGTTACGTAATAAACCCTTGACATGTGACTACTACAGGGGAAAATACCGAACTATAATGTTTACATTTGTATTTTATGGGGAACTGTTTACATTATGTAGGGAAATATTTGCATCCTAGAGGGAAATTCATAGGGAAATGAAGAATCAGAAGTCACATGTTGGGTATGATTTAACCTCGAACCCAAAAAACCGATAGAGTCCATTGAAAAATTGAAAGATACACAGAACATTAAAAGCACCCATCAGAGCCCACAATCTAGTCAAATGGAGTGAGACATTACCAACTATACTCCTTGGTTTGCGCGCATCTCTACGTGATGCTACCAACTATTCCATCCCAGAAATGGTTTATGGTAAATCACTGAAGCTACCAGGAGAATTCTTTCAAGAACCTACAACCAAAATAGAACCTAATACCTTTATAAGTGAACTACAAAAACAAATGGAAAATTTAAAAGCCAATGCAAATGAAAACAGAAATTATTTTTCCATAAAAATTTAGAAACAGGTTCACATGGAGAGTGGTCAGAGTGGACCGTGTTAAGAAAGCATTATAGTGCGACTGTCAGGAGTTGGCCCCTGTCAATCAAACGTGACGTAGGCAGCGACGATGCTATTACCTTGAAATCGGTTGAGGGTGAAAAGGGAGGTGGTTTGCTATCTTTAGGAGTTTTGTGACATTTTGGCGAAAATACTGTTTATTATCTATTTACTTATTTCCAAATTTGGAGAACTTTTGGGCTTTTTAATATGTTATATCATTAAAAAATATTTGTTACATTATAACTAATTATTAATACGATGAGGATTGTTATGATTGTCTAAACGATATTTCAAAATTTCGGTTTGCAGTCTTTTTTTTCTCTTCATTTTTTTTTTTTTTTCTTTCTTTCTTTCCTTATGTCCTAATTTGGACCTAGCACCATAAATAAAACTACCAATCTACCAACCTTTCTTTCTTCTTGCTTTCTTTCTCTTAGAAAACTGAAAAGAAAGTGAAAACTGAAAAGAAAAGAAAAGAAAAAAAAAAGAAAGAAAAATATTTAAAATTTAAATAAAGAACTGCACTACTGTAATTATTTTTTTCTCTTTCTTTTCTTTTTTTTTTTAGACAAAATACATAGAAATTAAAAGCCATTCTAACAATAATGTAAGAAATTATCTTTCATATTCGTATCTGATGTGTTTCAAATATTCTGAGAGCTATTGTACATATACTGTAAATTATGCGTACAGCTCAATTTATTTTTATAAAATTCCCCATTTATTGATTCAGTATTTTTTTAAATGTTTTTCTTTTCTTAAAAAAAAAAAAAAAAAAAAAAAAAAAAAAGAGTACAGCGTAAAAACTTTTTTCATTTTTATTTTTTAAATGTTTTCAAAGAAAATTATTTTTTTCCTGAAATACAAAATAAAATGCGTAGACAATAATTTATAATCCATGCAAACAGCACGATTTTTTTTTCTTGTTTAAATTTATTGCTCGAAACTTCTTTATGCAAATAAGGTATTAGTGCTTATTGAAATTTCAGACATTATTGAAAAGTGTTTTTTTTTTTTTTTCCTTTTAGTTTATGTGTCATTAATTTTTAAATATTAACACATGTTCCTTTTAATAGGCAAAACGAATTTCAGCTAGCGAAAAGTAAAAATTTTTGGCTTGATGTGTTATTTTCATGGCAACCTTCTTTTTTCCCCGCCCATTCATTCTTTTCACTTTGTGCACCCCTTCCTTAAAGTAAACTCTTCGAAAAGAAGGAGGGACGAAGGGCCAACTCGTGAAAGTTGAACTATAGACCCCCTTATGAAAGACCTTTTCCTATTATTGCCAGGAGTAACAAGTATATTACAGTAAGAATTAAAGGAAAGGATATCAACGTTTCCGTAGATCGACTGAAACAAGCTTATTTGTTAGCCTTAGAGGAAGATGATGCTCGAAACCTAACAAATAAACACCGACAATTCAATTAAATTGAGTTGAAAGCGAGAAGAGGGAGGATCCAAAATTTAAAACAGCATGAAGCGGAAGAATTACTTTTTCATCACGTTATCAAGATTTTGTGAACTTTTAGTATTGCATATTTACTTTTGATTTAATGTTTGTAAATATTTTGTAAATAGCATTTATCTATTTTATTGCAATATTCATGTTATATTAACCATTATATTTTTCTTGTATCGCAACTATATTGCTTGGAAGGGAAGCAGTGTAACCTCTATACGCCGTACATATAATCTTTGTTTCCACACTTTTATTTTAATACCAGCCGCCTTCGGCGACCAGCTGGTTCGCGATCCCTGAAAAATCCGACTTTACGAAACTCCCGCTCGGTGGCGCCTGCGGCGCCTTTTCCCCGTTTCAGGTCTAATAACAGCTTATTGATATATCGTGAAAATAGCTTATTGAAAGCGCAGTAAATTCCCGTGCGGTAGCGCCTTTGGCGCCCTCTTCCCTTTTCAATATCTGAAACAGCCTGTTCGCTCACCATGTTATGATATTTCAAATTTCTGACTTTAGCTAAGTTCCGCTCGGTGGCGCCTGCAGCGCCTTATCCCCGTTTTAGAACTTGCAACACCTTCCTCGCTCATTAGAATTTGAAATATTGAAATTTTAAAATATTACAGCGCCATCTGGCGGTAGAAATTTCTGTTATATATTGTTCAATTCCAAATCAACAAAGCTTTCAAATGATGTATTACTTATGAAATTATTTTAATACGTAGCTGAAATACAAAAGAAAACCTAATCAGGACACCTGAAAACGTGTAAATCGGGTGAAATCTCGAATTCCATTTTCGATAATGTAAAAGTACTTTAAAATGTGTATCAACTAAACAAAGCTTTCAAATGATGTATTTCTTATGAAATTATTTTAATTAGTAGCTGAGATACAAAAGAAAACTGATTCAGGACACCTCAAAACGTGTAAATCTGGTGAAAACTTTCGATAATTTAAAAGAACTTTAAAATATCTTTCGAATGATGTGTTAGAAATAATTTAATCATAATTAGAAATTGAAATATTGAAATTTTAAAATATTACAGCGCCATCTGGCGGTACAAATTTCTGTATTCCACTCTTCGATTCCAAATCAAAAAAGCTTTCTAATGATGTATTACTTATGAAATTATTTTAATTAGTAGCTGAGATACAAAAGAAAACTGATTCAGGACACATCAAAACGTGTAAATATGGTGAAAACTTTCGATAATATCCACTGTTCGATTTCAAATCAAAAAAGCTTTCTAATGATGTGTTACGTGAAATCAAGAATCCCACTTTCGATAATATAAAAGTACTTTAAAATATCTTTCGATTGATGTATTAAAAATAATTTAATTAGAATTTGAAATATTGAAATTTTAAAATATCTGGCGGTAGAAAATTCTGTAATCTACTGTTCAATTCCAAATCAACAAAGCTTTCAAATAATGTGTTACTTATGAAATTATTTTAATTAGTAGCTGAGATGCAAAAGAAAATAAAATTTAATTTGCAATTAAAATGTAACTGCTTTGTTTATTAATGAAAATTGATGAAATTTTAACTGCATGTTGGTTTTGTGCTGAACAGGTTGTATATTAAGTGTTGTGTGGGAAAAAGAAAATTTGAAGCACTTTGAAATTTGCAATTTTTAACTCCAGTTCAAGATCATGTGACATTAATGACTTCCACATGTTTTGTTCCTGTTCGAGACAGCCGTTAAAATCGTCTGCGGATAGAATGCCTCTTTTTAAGCAATAAGGATTTTTGGTCAGTTTTCGATTGACATGGGTCAACATTTTAATTAACCACTTGCCTGTTTTGCCCGAACGCCGTTCGGGTACTTGAAATGACATTTCCTTGATTTGCCCGAGCGGCGCTCGGTCAGCCTTCTTTCTATTCTAATCTACTGATTTGTCGTATTTTTTTGCTTGTTTAGTGTGTAATGTTTGTAACAGATGACTCTAGTAGTTCCAGTAAAGTTAGAATTGTAAAGTGTTAAACCCAGTTCGCCTTTTTCTTCTGAGAAAAGCCAACTTTAAGGAAAAATGTATTTTTACCAATGAAAATAAAAATTAGCATAATTCCTTAAATTCAATACTTGTAATAGTTCTGACTGCTAATTTGAGTTTATATAACCGATTTCACCATAAAATTGGGCATCAAAAATATGCTTATTTTCTGACATAATATGACGGAAAAAAGAAACAGTTAAGTGGTTAATATCTCCGCAACTAATTAAAATATTTAAATTCTGTTTTCACTATCCCCTCGGGAAGGCTTCTGAGCACCCGTATGTCAAATTTTATACTTCTGCGTTCAGTAGGGGCTGAACGTATATATGCTCAGACAGACAGAGAGACAGACAGACATCTTCCTTTATTATTATAGATTGAATGAGAACGGAGATTAAAAATTATTCTGTAAAACAACGTTTTGAAAAGAATAGCGTTAAAAAAAAATCTTACAAGGAGACGGCAAGGGTGTGGGGTCCTCAAATCGAACGGAGGTTTCGCGTGTAATTAGCACTCAGTGAGTATATTCATATACTCAAACCCTAGAGCGCACTACTTAGCCATCGCCGAGAAAAAAATTCCTGAAGTTTGAAATTTTTTTTTTTTTAATTTGTATTAAAATTTAATGAATCGTTATAAACAATTTCTTTTCAACTTTTATACACTGTTAAATCGCGAATTTAATGATTTCTAACTTTTTAACGATTAGAACTTAGAACGGTAGATAGAATAAATACAAAAGCCACAGTTCTTTTAAACATTACCATTTATTTTTTATAAAATAACATATTATTAAATACAATGAATATTTATGATTATACGTTTATAGCATTAGCAATTCTTTCAATCATTCATCTTTACGAATACACAAACCTGGATGATATTTATCATAAAAACAAGAAAAACACAAATTTTGTCGACAACTTGCACAATAAATAAATGCAGCTTTTTTGCAGGAGCACGGTGTTTTGAGAATTTCTCCTAAAAAGCAAACTTCGTTCACATTCATAAATGCCACAACCACAGGCGAATAATAAATTTCCATATGTTTAATGTTAAAAAGTTAGAAATCATTAAATTCGCGATTTAACAATGTATAAAAGTTGAAAAGAAATTGTTTATAACGATTCATTAAATTTTAATACAAATTAATTTTTTTTTTTTTTTTCAAACTTCATGAATTTTTTTCTCGGCGATGGCTAAGTAGAGGTTGAGGTTGAATAGGGTTTGAGTATATGAATACACTCACTGAGTGCTAACTACACGCGGAACCTCCGTTCGATTTGAGGACCCCACACCCTTGCCGTCTCCTTGTTAATACTATAAAAGTATAAATTTATTTTTTAACTGAAAATGATGCTTTAAATGTAGCAACCGCTACATCCACATAGTTAAAAATGGAATCTAGCTTAACTGAGGGTACATAAACGACCCCCCCCCCCCCACACACAAGATATATAATTGACTGAAAGAACACAATCACAATAAAAATAACCCCAGTCTTATTCTTCCAGTGGACTAAATACAAAATTTTCAATTGCCCTGTAATTCCTCCTAACGGAACCCTGAAACATTTATCAATGAACACTGTCTGCAACTGCAACCATGAAATGTATCAAACAGACCTCTGCTAAAGTATGTATGTATAATGAAGCGAAAACAAGAAATGGGCCGATGAGGCCCGTGCATTTTTATTTGATTATTTCTAAAGCATGTCAAGATAGCAATTTTTTTCCCTTGTTCTCCGAGAATTGTGAGGAAAGAGGGAGGGGGGGGGGGAGTTAAAAAGCAGTGCATGTCTAAACTTTTGTTAGTTCTTGCGTATTCGGATTGCTTTATCGAATTAGAACACTTGTTTTCAATCTGTGATTCACATACACAGTGCTATAATTACTTTGCGTTAACTAAAAGGAATCTTTGAATCTAGTGCTAGAATTTATAGAATTACATATGTTGCTGAATTGAGAGGCTGCAAACCGAAAAAAATTGATGAGAAAAGAGGGGGGGGGGTAATGAACTGGTGAATAAATGCTGGTAACCAAAGGACTTGAGATACGTTCTCTAATGTATTTAAATACAGCAAAAAAAAAAAAAAAAAAAAGTGTGTCATTTTTAAATTAATGAAAAATATAGAATCCTTAACTGGTTACAATAGATTGATTTGATTTGAGCCTGTTAGATGGCAGCACTACAAAACAACTTATTTTTCTATTCTTTGACCAGAGCCTCCTTAAGTAGATACCTTCCACGCGCTTCGAATCCCAATGTTAAATTAGGCAACATTTAAAAAACAAAACTAACGCTAGGTGACAGCACCTACGCAGAGTAACAATTTTCTTCTGTTTCATAGATAAGTTATATTTTTCATATAAAATCTAGCTATTAATTTCAATTTAAAGTCCAAAATTGTATTTTTTTTTTCTTTTAATTTGAAAAAATGATGTGAAAGTGCTTTATCGTAAATATTTTCAAAAAAATATTCAAATATTTATATTTAAAAAAGTATAGGGTTTAATTTTCTTCGAAAGTGGACAAGACCTATTTTAGCTTTTCAACTAATTGAATTACAACGTATCAAATAAATAACACCTTTTTTTTTTAAATATATTATTAATTAAAAAACGAAATTTAAAATTAAATAAGCAAAAACATGGCATGTCTATCACGCGATTAAATTATTTTTTATATATTTATTCAATAAAAATTTCAAAAATTTTTTTAATATAGATATCAGATGAAAGTTTCGTTTATATAAATTAAAATCTCTGAACTTTAAATGAGTTCAGTTTAGAATGAATAATTTATAATGATAAATTATTAAAATCATGTCTTTTTTTTCTTTTTTTGGTCATGTCCTTTACGTTACATTTTTACCTTATTAGGTGTGAATTATTTTTCTTAAATCGAGAATTTTATATTATTTATAAGAAAAATAGACCAGCACATTAACGAGATAAGTTAACATTCAGTAATAAAAATTGGAGAAGAAAACAATCTGTTGTCTAGTCCGTCAGAAAAAATAAATAAATAACCATTAAGATTTAAATTTTTAAAATTAAGGATTTCTTGAGTATAAGTTTTCTCTCGCACGAAAAGTTTTTTTTTTTTTTTTTTTTTTTTTCCCCAAGATTTTATTAGCTCCATCAGTTCCGAGAGGGTATGCTTTCGAAACTGATAGATATTTTCGAAATAAAGTTGTGTTATGTTTACATGTTTTGCGGTCTCCTGAAACGAAAAATGTTTTTAGCCGTTGGTCTGTGCGCGTCGGTTTGTCTATCTCGGATATACTTGGAAAATGCTGAAAGTGTATTTCATTTTGTGTTAAGTGTTTTTCATATAAGACTAAATTTAAATGCACAATCTGATGTGCACATAGTTTATTGAAAACATACAGGGCTATCCAAAATTAAGCTAAACGTTCTTTTCTGTAGAATGTAATTGACGGAAGTGCTTTGGTACACTTTTTTATGTCGACGAATACTGTTGAAGAAGGAAAATTAATTTTTCGAACCTATAATGTAAAAAAAGTATTTTTTTTTAAGTTCTATCTTCAACTCAGGTTTTTGAATGAAGTCACGTTTTGAGGTTCCCTGAATACAAAAAACTTCTTTTTTTTTTTTTTTTTTTAGTTTTTAGCGATTGATTTATATGCATATTTATTATCAGAAAAACTTAAAAACAAACAAATGCAGGAAATTCACAATTGTATTTTAAAACTCGTATTAGGTTTCAAATTGAAAAATTTGATAAAGATTGGCAAATTTAAGGACAAATTAATAACATCCTTGAAATAATTTTACTTCCATTGCCCTACTACCGTAGGTAATGAAAGTATTGTGTTCGGTCCAAAAATTCGATATCGAGTTTTCCCCTGATTTATATTTAGCCAGTATATGTGTTTGTGTGTATATATATGTGAGTGTATGGATGTGGGGATATTTTTCATTTTTCTGATAATTTTTCAAATCAGTACTCATGATATTTAATTTTTACATGAATTTTTAATTCCATATTCCATTTCTGTGGTAAAAGGTTAATAAAAGTAATGTTTTGAATCTTAAAACTTAATATTTTTAAAAAGAACAAAAGTAGAGATAAAAATTTTCTATTTTTTCTTTTCAAGATTCCCAACACTTTTGTTTCGATTTAACTGAAATAATCAAATTTTTATACGCATTTACACAAGTCTTTAAAAAACAGTGGTATTAAAAAAATATAAATCAATCTTGTTCCTATATTGGAGTATTTTATAGTTTTATTCATTTTATGAAAAAAACTACAAAATACTCCAATATAGAGTGACTTGAAAGTAACTAAGAACAAGTTATTTTTCTGTATTCCTACATCAATAAATAAAAATTTTATTTCATTTTGTAATAAGCATAACTATTTTTATTTGTTAAATCTAACTTACTAACAGAGAGGTGTCAACCCTTCGAATTTTTATATCATAATTTCTTTTAAATTTATCTTCGTCTTAATCACACAATTTACGATAATAAAGAAAAATAATGTTTTTTGTGAAAAATATTATTGATATTCAAAAATCCGGAGGGTTGGCAATATTGCATTAATTATTTATGCAGTTTACATACCTTGTCTGGAAATATTTGGAAGCAATTTTTTACGCTGAATTGCATTGCTTGGTATTTCGTGGAAACATATATTTTCACGGCTACTGTCTGATTTATAAAATGGAACGACGCAATACACCATATTACATATATAAAAAAAAAAAAAAAAAAAAAAAACTCTCACATTTGTTAAATTAATAAAACATAAACCAGGGGATCTATTCTCCGATCCGACCGCCATAGCGACCGTCCTTAAACAACGACAGTCGTTAAATTCCACTTTTACCGACTTTCTTTCCTCCCACTGCTAAAGAGCGATTCTCCCCCCAAGGTTGTTATCTAAGGTAGTAATCGAAGCAGTCTTCTTCCGAGGCTAAGGATGTCAGTGATTTCAGCCAATGGCGTGTTGACGTAGACGCTACACCTGTGAATAGACGTCGTGTAAGAAAAACAACTTTGCAAGGCAACATGAGGATTGCACATCCAGAAATGCGCATTCTAAAAAAATTCATTGTTCAGAGTTTGCGTTCCTTTATTATCAATACTGCGTAAAAAATTTCATTACAAGAATTATTATATGTTAAAATTTTATCTTTACTAATATGAGGAGATAAAGCTGTTAGAGTGTACAAATTTAATAGGAGAAAAATAAATTAAAGTACCACAAAGTTCTTTTTTTAATATGGCTTTTTCGTTTTTTCTTTTTTTTCTATTTCTTATCTCTCTTATTTTTATTTTTTGTTCTTTTGGCGGTTTAAATTATTTTGATAAGTTTGTTTATTTAAAAAAATGTTTTCATCTGAAGAAGTAAGATTACTTATTAGAAAATGTAATTCAACTCAAATCTATGTATAATGCAATTATTATTATATATATTTTTATTATTTGTGTTAACCTACTTGTTTCATAACATAAAATTTCGCTTAATTTATTAATAAAATCTACAATATATTAAGGTGTCTGTTAAATAATAAATAAAATTCAACATGGAAATAAGATGTAGAAATGAAATGCTTTGCCCACAATACGAGTAAAATATAAATAGATTATTTTGAAGCAAAGTTAAATTAATTTTTCGAACTCCTTATATTCAAATCAACACTATTATAAAACTATTTAAATGATTTAATCATTTTATTTTATTCACAAATAGGTGGTAAACTGAACTTAAATTTAGTTTATTATTATTATTTATTTATGTTATATATTGAAACTAAACATGATAGAAATCTGAATTTTTTTTAATTTTAACTTTATATGAAATTTCATTTTATGCGTAGCATAAATGCACTTTTAGAATTAATATTATGATTTTTTAAACATCTCCTATTGGGAGCTTCATTACTCCAAAACTGACTTTTTAAAAAAAATCTGAAAATTTGTTAATTCGAACCTCTCTCTATCTGTGCTTAATAAATATATTATAAATAAATACTGCGTTTTTACTTAGAAGATTTTATGCATTTTTATTTAAAAAGTAATATGTTTTTCATAGGATTAAGAATACAAAGATTTTCCAATTATATTGAATACACAAGGAAAATAATTTTTACATAAACAAAATACAGACTAATATAGGTAATTATTATAGTTCAAAAAATATTTAGCCTTAAATAATAAGTAATAAAAAGGATTAAAAAATTGCATTAAACAAATTCGATTTTTTTTTTAAATAACATTCTGAAAACCAGTAAAGTTCAAAAACTTTTCATTAGAAATATTTAATATGTATATAAAGAGTGAGTAAATAAACTATATGTAACTTCAGTTTAACAGTTACTTTGAAAGAAAAAAAATCGAATGAATAAATTACATATTTTTTAAACAATGATCATTTTAAAAGGAAGAGTTTTTCTGATTTTCCGGCACATTTTTGTACAGTTGGAAAATCATATTTTCATGTTATCACTTCAGTTAGAATTAAAATGTACCATTCTGTTCGGTTACTTTTTAATTTTGAAAAGCTTATTCTGTTATATTATTATTAAAAAAAATTTTAATTATATAGGTCTGCTTTTTCAAAAATAATATTGGGGAGAGGGAGGATAAACTAACCTCACAATACCAATTTACATATTGATAAACTGATATTTCCCAAAAAATCATTCACGAGAATTGAAGAAAATAGGGACGAGTCTTTATTATAAGGACAGCATGAAGGAGTCGTTATCATAAGGACTGAAACAAACCGGATCTTCACCGCAAATTTCTATGACTGAGAGGGGAGAATAGCAAAAAGTCGGAATGTCACGTCACGTGATCAAAATAACGACTTTGACAGTCGGAATTGGGATACAGTCGGATCGGAGAATAGACCCCCAGAACTCAATTGAAGCTCAATTGCATCGCGCTCGCGGGAAATAAACATAACTTTACGTACGGTATCAAGCGCCATCTACTGGCTATGTTCTTCTTGTACTGTTGCCAAGTTTTCGAGCGACTCGCTAGGCATCTACTTAAGGAGGCTCTGCTTTGACAATCTCCCCACCTTGACTCTTTGCAGCAGTAAAGAATGTGTATCATATCCGCATCACATACACATACAGTCACGGATTAAGAATTTTTATACAATTCTAATCCGTGCATACAGTGCAGGTTCTTGGTTTATAGACACATGCCTAATCAAGAAAGGCATGAAGAAGGAAAGAAAAAGAGGCGAATCCTGATGAAAGCGTTCCGTTTAAATCAGCTAAGATAAAAGATGTATCTATAAATCGCTTTTGTGCGTTCCTGAAGAAAATCCACAATTTTACAAATAGTTCACAAATGGCCTACAGTTAATGAAAATATTGATTATTAATAAAATATTTCATTACCATTTGTGGGGACAGTGCAAAAATCTCCTCATCCCCCTCTCCGACTTACAATTAAGTGTGTCATAGAAATGTTTCAATCTTTGAAACGTATCATCCATGCACAAATAATTAGTATGTTGTGACCATCACAAAACTTTCATCGATATCTCCCTACGCGATGTCACACAGTACATATTTATTAAAATTTTAATTTGTTAAAGTTGTTTTCCATGATAAATATAGACAATTTTCATCTCTCACAAAGCACAATTATTACATAAAATGTGAAAAGAAAGTCCACTTTCTGCCTTACAGACATCTGAGAACATTTTTTTTCTTCATTAAAAATTAACATATTTACGCGTGTTTCGGGGAAAACTACGGAAAACGTCGAACGGGATCAATCGCCCAGCAGATGGCCCTGTGATCGCATTTTATATAAACTTTTAACATGGCAGTATAGGACAAAATTTCGTATAAATGTACATAATGAGCGTTATTTTAAACTTGTGATTGTAAAATTAATATGAATTATTGATAATAGTAGTAGTTAACTACGAAAAAAATGTTGTGCATGTGGAGGCACCGGTTCCCCCCCTGGGGAGAAGTACCCCCCGGGGGGGGGTAAATTTTCAAGATGGGTATCTTTCGAAAGATCTCGTCAATACCTTTAAAACGAATGGTTGAACTATAAATCTGTGATAATTTAAAACAAAGTTATCGATTTTTTTTTTACTTTTAACAATTTTTTTTTTTTTTTTTTAAACGAAATTTAACCAAACTTGGTATTTAGTTGGTCCCCGACATAAACTGGTGCTGATTACATTTGGGGATCAATAGCTCAACAGGTGGCGCTGTGATCGCATTTTTTCTAAATTTTTAACATGGCAGTATAGGACAAAATTTCGTATAAATGTACATAATGAGAGTTATTTTTAACTTGTGATTGTAAAATTAATATGAGTTATTGATAATAGTAATAGTTAACTAGGAAAACATTTCTGTGCATGTGGGGGCATCGCGGAAGTACCCTCCCAGGGGGGGGGGGTAAATTTTCAAGATGGGTATCTTTCGAAAGATCTCGTCAATACCTTTAAAACGAATGGTTGAACTATAAATCTGTGATAATTTAAAACAAAGTTATCGATTTTTTTTTTTTTTTTTTTTTTTTTTTTTACTTTTAACAAAAAAAAAAAAAAAAATTAAATATTGTTACTGGTTGAATATGTATTACTTTTAACAAAAAAAGAACTTAGAAAAAAAATCGTAATTTTTTTTTTTTTTTTTAACTATTGTTACTGATTGAATATGTGTATATAGGAAAATATAGAAGAAAGTCTTGTAGTGGCCACAATATACTAGTTTTATTTTTGAATTCAGACAAACGACTAACGTATCACTTTCATTCAAATTTCACACTGAGTGCACTATAACAAAAACACGAACGACATCTTTAGGTAAATATTCGTATTACTACATTGCTGAATGTCAGTAGCTTCTATCAAGATGTCAAGAGATGTCGCTACTAATAGTTTTATAGCTATAGGAACGATTAAAGTCGGTGTTCCACATATGGAACTGGGTGCCTTGCAGGGTTAAATATGATAATCAATTGCTTCAACTTTATTACTGTATGATGATATACTTTTGCGCCGCATAAAAAAAAAAAAAAAAAAAAAAAAAAAAAAAAGAAAAAAAGGTAGAGTGAAGTAATTTTAAGAGAAATAAGATATTAAAAATAGACAATAGTTAAATCTCGTTAACAGCTTAAATCCAAATTTGTTTCTACCATTACTCATTACACGATGTGTCTTTTTAAATTTCATTTCACATTTAGAAAATTCCCAAAATGTAAAAATGAGTCCCCCCCCCCCTTCTTCCTCAAAAAAAAAAAAAAAAAAAAAAAAAAAAAAAAAAAAAAAATTAACGGTTGTGAATTTTCTGAATGTGAAAACGGAATTTTAAAAAATACATTATGTAACGAGTAATTGTAAAAACAAATTTTCCCATGGAATAACATGAGCCTTGACTTCCAGCGAGATTAGGCATTGTACACTCAATGTGCAAAAAGTTTAAAAGCACAAATCTAGAATCTAGTTTATATTGTGTTTCCACTGCACCCCCACCGTTCCCTCTCATAAAATAGAATAATAATAGTAAAGACTAACTTTCGTTCATAACATGCTTGAATGTAGAGAGATTTCGCTTTAAACGCGTAAAAAGATTAATCTAAGGTAAAATTGCTTTACAAAAAATCCAGTTTTAACAGAAAGGACGCGGAAATGTTAAGCGACAAATGATTAAACTCGCAAAAATATTTTCATTCTCAAAATTGTTATCTTTTTTTCTACATTTATTCTCCTAAACCAAATTAACCAGTTTAAATAAGCCTATATTTATGCAGCGTGTTCGATAAACCTTGCAGTTTCAGTGATGTGCAAAGACAAAAATAAAATAATAAAATAAATAAATAAAGCTGGC
Source organism: Salticus scenicus (assembly GCA_963930645.1). Classification (NCBI taxonomy): domain Eukaryota; kingdom Metazoa; phylum Arthropoda; class Arachnida; order Araneae; family Salticidae; genus Salticus; species Salticus scenicus. Next base: position 168,221,664 of record OZ005657.1, read on the forward strand.
TTGAACACTTTTCAATGTCGGGAAAAAGCATACTGGGAAAGCATGTTTCAGGGTTCATATATAAATCACAACAGAAAATATTAAGTAAACATATGCTTTTTATTTCGTTACTGATCTCACAACCTTTTTTCAACATATTTCTTGAACTTTTATTAATGCTGAAACTTTGTACATGACCTTATTAGGACATGAGGTACATTTTACTCACTGGAATACTTTTTTCTTTTGTGTGTGTGTTAAAGAACGTAAAAAGAAGTAAAATTTAAAATTTTTGATATTTAATTCTCAGAAATTTTTGAATAATTTTATAAAATACTTATAGAAAGAAAAGAAAAATAAAAACTTTTGTATTTTGTTATGCACGTCTACTTTCAATAAAACCAATGCGTCTACGCCTAGAACATGTATCAATATTTAAGGAATTAAAACCAAATTCAAGGTTTTTCGAATACTCTGTATATTCATTTTATCTGTTTTCAGTTCATCGAATAAGAATTATTATTTTTAACCTATTGAATTAAATAAAAAATGGATGGGGCAAATTCAATTACTTTTATTTCAGAATTATTTTGAATTTACCTGTGTAAGACTGTTGAAACTTTCTTTATGCATACAAGCTTTAAATTGAAAGATTAGGACATTATTTACCAGAGTTACTAATTTTTCTAATTTAAAAACATAATTAACTATAACAGTAAATGAAATACCTATATATAAAATATTTATAACAATAATAAAGTAGCATTTTAATTATTTAATAGAAATATTAATTTGTCTTGAGGAACTTAAAGACACGATCTGTGATTAATGGGAGAACTTGATTATATAATTTTAAACTATGTTTCCTTATCCTCATTCTAACCAAGACGTAATTGCTTTTTAAAGATACAGTAATAATGTATTATTTCCTCTCTAATCAAGCCATTGCATGGATAGTTATTACTTTCAACGTGAATTTAAAGGTTTATATTTGAAATTAATCTCACACTCAACACTTAGATTATTATATTACAGTTTTACGAAACCTAATTTCTTGCGAATACCGAAGAATTTTTCTTATTTTTGTCCAGGGTGTGAATGATTTTAATCATTCTATTTAAATAGTGATTTAAATAAGATTATTATTATTATTATTTTTAAATCATTTGATTAAAATCAATTTTTAGAATTACTTTTGAATATTGATTAAAATCGAAGTTATATATATATATATTTAAAATATAAGCAATGTTTAAAAAGAATTTTTTTCCTTTTAAGTAATTTTATTTATATTCCAAGTTTCTTGTTCATAGTAATGTGTGGAAACAATTACAAGAACACCTGAACTTTGTTATCAAGAGAAGGTTTTTATTAAGATTTTTTTTTTTTTTTTTTTTTTTAAATCACTTGATTAAAATCAATTTTTAGAATTATTTTTGAAAGTATCATAGAAATGGTATCCACAGCAAAGCGAAATCTGCTGACATTGAAAGGATGTTCTTCACTTTTGGCTTTGTACACAATAAATTTGAAATCAACTAGGTGTTGATAAAGCATCAAAACTAATTTTTGTTTAAAGCATTGAATCATGACAATATTGTCTCTTATTTAAATATGTATAGTTCATTAGTATTAATTATATACCTATTAGTAAATATAAATTATTTAAAAATAATTAAAATTACATACTCTGATTATAATTGTAAATTAAATGACATAAAACCATTTTTAAAATCAAAAGAATCCCATTCAAAAACTTAAACTTTTGAGACCAATATTTTTAGTCATTAGTTTTTATATAAGTTTTTGTTAAGCTATAAAATTTCAAAGGTCTCGAAAGCTTTTTAAAATATTTTGAATATTTAAAAATTTTCATCTCTTGCAAAAGTGAATATATTTTTCTCTAAATTTTTCTAAGTGTTTAAATTTTCATTTATTTATAGTATGTCTTTGCAAGAATAAATTTTTATTTCATGCTTTTTAGGGCTCCACAATAAAAAGCTTCTACTGTTATTATTATTATTACTACTTAAATTTTTATTTTCTGCTTTTTAGTTAAAAAAAAAAAAAAAAAAAAAAAAAAAACTTCTCAAAAATGATTAAAAAATTCTTAGGATACTGTGTAGACAATGAAAAATTTTCTTTTATCAATTGACACGTTTTCTATTACTTATTTGCAAAAATTAACACATCGGCCCTTGGAGGATCGAACCCACGACACGCTCTAACCAAAAATCAAAGAACAGTCAAGAAAAGTTATAGAACATCTAGTAGATTCTAACAAATTCTTATACAAAAAGAACATTGTTCTCGAATGCTTTTTAAAATATTTTGAATATTTAAAATTTTTCATCTGTTGCAAAGTGAAATATTTATATTTTTCTTTAGATATTTATATTTTTATTTCAACAATTTTCTTATTGTTGAAATTTATATTTTTTTTATAGCATGTCCTTGCAAGAATATTTTTTAAAAATGCTTTTTAGGGCTCCACAATAAAAAACTTCCAGCGTTACTTTTTTTTTTCTACTTAAATTTTTAATTTGTGCGTTTTAGTAACTAAAAGGAGCTTCTTAAAAAATTAATAAAAAATCTTTAGGACAGTGTGTAGAAAATGAAAGATCTTTCTTTTATCAATTGACATCTTTTCTATTAATTATCTGCAATAACGTAACACTCGGCCTTCGAGGATCGAACTTACGACCATCACGATATCAACATGACGCTCTCTGTATCCGATTAAGATAACAAATGACGAAATAAAGGTGCTAACATTCACGTTAAAGTGGAGGTGCCTTGTTTTCAGCGTGACACGAAGACAAAATCCAATTTCAATAAAAAGCTTCTAATAAAGAAATGTATGTATACATATATTTATGTCGTTTTTTAAGGACAATAGTGATGTATTTATTTTTCTTTTCTTTTCTTAAATTATTTTGGCTTTATCATATAATTGGTTTATAAAGAAATATTAGTTTTTTTTAACCGTTGTTATAAATTCTTAATTAAAAAAAAAAAAAAAAAAAAAAGGAAAACGTGTAATGTCTGAATTAACAAATCTGTCGCCTTCAGATGATTTTTCGACCCGATCGAAAAAGCGAAAAAGTTTGTATTCCTCGATTATGAAGTAACAATCTTGGTGTCAGTAAAGGGCATTCATTACCAACTTTATTTATAAAATATCCTTTTTAATATTGCTTAATGTTCATGCTGAAATACTGCATATTACGTAGCACTACTTATTTTATATGTTTATGTATAAATAAAATGTTTAACAATGTTATAGAAATAACATTGTTTCTATGAAGGCGAATGCTTTTCTCAAAAATGCACCGAAAGCACCCAGCAAAGTTACAAAATTATCCTAAAGGATATATCAAACAAGAAAAAACCGAAATGCGAAATCCATAAACACAAGAAAGATGGAAACATCACCACAAAAACACCCCTACCAACAAAAACCTGTGCAAGTCACGTGCAAACAACTAAAATTTTAAGAGTCAAGTTGAGATGTAATTAATGATAAAAGTTGTAGGTTTTTTTTTTTTTTTTTTTTTTTTTTGTTAGATATTAGAGATAAGTTTAAGACAATTTTTAAGAAATAATTCTTCAAGGAATAAATTAATACAGTCACATTTCTGTCACGAAACGTATGTGTAATACGAACACATGCACACAAAAGTCCGATATATATATATAATTTGAATAATTTAATTCCTTTGCAACACCCAGCAAATGAAAGATAGATAAAAATACCAACATATGAAACTTTAAATGAGATGTATTTCGAATAAAATTATTGTCACGATGATAATTTAATTTGAGTACACTGAGTAGTAAAAACAAATTAAAGTACTTACGCAGAAGAGAAATGACACAAACATAACAGATAAGCCTAACGATGAGATAATTTGCATAATCCATTAATCCAATAGAAACATTCATCAAATAATAGAAATGTAAAGAGATAAATTAACCAAAAGGATCTGTTGAAAGAAAAGAGAATTCATGAAATGAAAAATAGAATTTTAAATGCTGAAAACCAGAAATGTTCACTCATCAGGAAACTTGCATCTCTGTCAGCATTATGCAAGATTGCGGAAAGCTGTATAACTAATTCAAGCAATATACAACTCAAGTCTCTATCTTGCAACAAAACAAAGTAAAAAAGGAAATTAGATTAAAAAGTAACACAAACCATAATTGAAAAATAGAATAAGTATTTTTAATAAGTCCGCATGTAACCAATTCCATACAGAGATAGTAGAAATAAACAGGTTGCCAAGAACGAACATTAGTGAAAAGAAAAGATTAAAAGTAAAGAAACTATTAATCGATCTAGTTGCTTCTGAAATGAAATGAATGCATTAAGTGATAGTTATTAATCTTTAAAATTTCAAAGCTAGTAACATTATTAAAAAGGTGATATTTAAAAGGGTTATTTAATTTTAACGTTAATCTTTTCTATTTTTCAGTTTACATTTCGTAACGTGAGCAAGTGCCATCTTATGTGAAAAAAGTGATTTACTATTAAGTAATTGCAGAAAATGTACGATTTGACTTATATAAATGAATTATTTAATTGTAGTAAAAGCAAAGAAACAGATATAAGATCACTGAAACCACACAAGACCAATAAGAATGAAATTACAGAAATTTAAATAACCTGTGGAGACTGATAGTGAATTGAAATATTTATTTTTGATTTACTTATTTTTGATTTAATTTAACTTCAATCTATCCATAAATTTATTTCTAAATTGTTAGTTGCAATTTTAATGATTTTGTCGGTGCGTAAAAACGACATGAAACTCAAATCAAAAGATACAAATAAGCAATGAGAAAATAAACAAATAAGGCAACAAAAACAAACAAAATATTAAATTTAATAATTAAACAAAATATTTTTTTCATTTAGAAAAGTTCAGAACGGTGAAAAAAAAAAAAAAAAAAAAAAAAAAAAAACTCGTCAGAGGTGACTTTTTTCACCGTCGAGCACCAATGTACGATTTCGTTCGTTAGCAGCTATAATAGCAAATTGCTAACGGGCACCCTCTATTGTACAAGAAATTAAGTGAAGTTAACCCTTAAATGCCGTGTGTTGCCTTTCGGCAACATACTCAATTTTGTCTTTTAAAGTATTATTAAAATAATATTGAAGCTCTAATGCTTATGTTTGCCAACTGACAATAACTTGCTTTTTAGCTGTAAACCATAGTTAAAATAATGTATGATTTTTTAAAGTATTTTTCCCGTGATTTATTTAATAAAGGTAAGAATAAAACATTTTTAAATTGATTTAAAAAATAATCAGGCATTTAAGGGTTAAAAATGAAGAATAAAGTGGAATAAACTATTTAGTTCATGAAATCAGAGAATCAAACAGAAAAAAACTGTTAAAAAAAAAAAAAAAAAATTACTCACAGGATGATGCATATGGAGTCACAAGGATTAAAACAAGCAAAATAATTCAAGGGTTTAGTTGCACAGAGCAGATGAAGAATAATGATACTCTACAGCAACATTGATATTTATTTATTGATTGATTATCATGCGTTTTAGTGTTTGATACATATATTGCGTGCGTATAAGTAAATCGAAATCTGTCTCCTACGAAGTTCAGTATTTCGCCCACTATGACTATTCTTTTTCCTGCAAATAGAAAACGTGTTTCACGTAATTTATGTGTGAAGCGTGCTTTTACTTTGTTTTTACTATATTATCGATTTGTCTTATATACATGCAAATATATAATAATTAAATTATTCATTTCACTTTCCACGATTTGCAATTACAGCTATATCCTGTAATATAAAAAAGTATTTCATCGCATTTTAACACAGGTAGCCCCCTGAAAAGGTGTAACGCTTTTATAGCAGATTGAAAGCAATAGCTTTTGTAAGCAAACTAATATGAGAGATAGCATAAGCAGCTAAATCTGGCTTTACCACCAAGCTGCGAAGATGCTACGGATGTGAAGAAACGGAAAAGAGCGAGCCACCGCACGCCGGCCGCCCCTTTGCGGAAGTCGAATCGTTTGTTTACGCAGTGAAGGACAGATTCCCTATTTTCTGCAAATATGTGTAACCTTTCTCTGATGAGCGTTTTTCCAGCAATTCTTGTCTCAGCACCCATGGAATACACAAGCTCGGCCACTAACCCAAGACAAAGTCAACGATGCGCAGTAGAAAGTCCGAAAGCCGTGCTTCCGGCGTACTATTATATGCATTACTCATAGCCTACGGCTCGAAAGGGAAATCGACAGCAAAGTTACGAAGTGATAGCATATAAGCAACTCAAACTTCATTCATAGATAGGGAATAGGAGAGCAGTTAGGCATCACCGGAGAAAAGGGAGAGGATTTTAATAAGTAGACTAAAAAGAGGAAAACTTTTCACTTTTATTTTCAAGGCCGCGCATGTGCGAAATCATGCACCGTTTAATTTATGCGGATTATTGTGTCAAGTAAAAAGGATGCATAACTGTAGCTATTATAAAGTGATTTTAGTGTTGCATTTTCATTTATTAAATTGACATAACTTGTAATTAAGGGTATTACAGTTACTGATATGCATGCATAAAAGCAATTTTCAATTCCGTAAGTACATAAAGATTTCACACATTTTTAAATGAGGTTTCATATATCAGAGGAACATTTGCAATTGACCTAATTATGAAAGACACTGTTCTGAAAATAATTAGAGACTCGAAAAGCATCTAACAACGCATTATAATAGAAAATTTCGTTTGTAATAGAAAAGATAATACTCTGTTCGATTTTTCATCGTCCGAATGAGAATATTTTATATGCATGTAGAAAAGATGATGGTGTAACAAATCACATTAGACACACATGCGTAGTTAAAGTATTTCTGATACAAAATCTGATGTGTCACTCACAGGACTTTGTCTTATAGTATTGAAATGCAAGGTAAGAGAGATTACAGAATACGGGGTATGATAACAAGTACTGAATATATGAACCTACTTTAATAATTTAAAATAGGTTTTAAAACAGTTTTATTTGACATATAATTATCCTTTTGTTTAAATATTACAAACCTACCTATTGTTACCTACTACTTACATTTACAGAGAAAAGAAAAAAAAAATCAAGGTTGTTAAATTTAAAAGTGTATTACAAATTATTCAAACAGCTTTGACCCATGACACCCCTTGAAACTTATTAATCTTCATCAAACCTTTTAAAAAAGGGCAATCTCATAAATTTTAAAGTACCAAAAGTAAATTTCTTGCAATTATTTGTTTTTAAGCTATGTTACTAACTGGCAAACACACAAATCAACAGCTAAAATCTTGACTTTCGTATTCAAAAAGGATGCCAAATTGCGATATTACGAAAAAGAAAAGAAAAAGCAGCCCTGGAAATTGGACTTTAAACAATATTTTATCCACCGTATGGGTATAAGAAATTGAAATTAGGTATTATTCCTAAGCAGTTTTCGTTGACATGGTAAAATGTAGTAAAGCACTTACATCAAGTATATGCAATAGAAAAAAATGTCTTTGTTCAATTTCGGGTAGCTCTGTATTCTGTTTATAAATTACATACACAACACACTGCGTGCTTAAATTTAGTCCTACATAAAAAAAAAAAAAAAAATGATAATAATAATAAAATAATTAAAATAACATAACGTGAAATTCATTTCCTAAATACAGACCCAATATATCCAAAGACTTATGGGTAGCCCTGTAAACTGATGAATGATTTTCCTACCATGTTCTACACAAAGCGTGCATTTATGCATATAAAAATATATGTTCGTTTCATTTTGTTTAGTGTTTCCTATAAATGTTAAACAGTATTTGCCAGAAACTTCGCCCATAGACGTAATGTATTTGAATTTTCTTGGATGTTCTTAATGTAGCATCCCTCTATGATAGAGTTATACCGAGTACAGTCAGAGTATGACATTCCTGTTACAATTTGTTCCTGTGATATACTGATAACAGATGCACAGACAAGCCACTGAAAACCTATTTTTGGGGTTCAGAGGACCTTAAAATGTGTAAAAAAAAAAAAAAAAAAATTGGAAAATTTGACCCCAAAACAATACTTTCTCTACCATGTATGAGTAAGAGAAAATAAAGACAAAAAAAATGTATTTCAGTGTAATTTCTCTCTTATAATGAGGGGGGGGGGGGGAGTGGACGGGTTAAAGTCGACTGACAGCGTGAGTCCTAGGCCTGGATAGCGGCCCCTCCGTGGGGGGGGGGGGGGATCTTTCTAAACGATACAATGATCAAATTTTTATTATTACTATATTCAGAAAATTGAATAAAAACAACTTTTACATCATTATAATAAGAAAACACCACCAAGATGGCGTTTAGAAGTAATTGGTACAAAACTCTGATTTTTTTTTTTTTTTTTTTTTAAATGGTGTTTATTTAAAGTTTTGTAACCAATCAGTTTTATCTTACATATTTTTTTGTTAAAATTGAACAATAAATGTCTTAAAAAAAAAAAAAAAGTATGTAACTAAAATTTTCACGTATTTATTTATTTATTCATTTAAGCTATATAATTAAATTTAGCTTATTAATTTAGATCCGAGAATTTCGATCCCTTTTGTGAACTTTTTTTTATATCACTTTTCTGTGATGTGGAGAGACAGTTGCAATACTTTCAATTGTTTTAAGCAGTTTCATCTATTATTTTTTTTCTAATCAAACACAGATTAGCCACGCTAAATTATGTATTTAATATTACATTACATATAAAATGTGCATGATTGATCTAGTTTAAATAAATTTAGTTTATAAATATCAATAATAATTTTTTCCTTAATAATATATAAAAATACTCATTTTAACTGTTTATTTGTGTTTAACTGTCATATGATCTTGCAAAGGTTTGGGGGAAAGGGAAAGTTGGGGCGCTTGACAAACTAATTTAACCCTTCTTAACCCTTTGCGGCGCAAGACAATTCGGATCATTTAAATTGTACTGCCACCGGAATTCATGAACTAAATTAAACTAAAAGAAATTTTAAATTTTAAGGTTGAAAATACTGGCCTTTTCTGATGTGTTATAAACGTAAATTTTTGCTAAAAAATTTCCGGGATGAAATTTTGCAGACGTATCTTAAATTTTGCGTCCTCGCAGCGAGGACGCCGCGCGTTAAGGGGTTAAGTCGTGGTGGGCTTTGCTCTTTCTTATTGTTATCATGATTTTATTAACTCACTTTCTTGTTTGTTTGCTTGTCCAGTACAAATCTTGCAATCGATTTAACTAACTTCCAGACTAGCTAGACATTTGAAACTTTTAGAATAGCTCAGAACACGATGACAATGCATTCTTTTAATACTTTTAGCCATCTTTAAGCAGAATTGAATTCATAATTAATAAATGTTTGAAAATTTCTTATAATTGCTCTCTTTATTACGCATTTGATCATTTTCTTTCAAGTTGATGGGATAATTCATAAAATAAATAAATAAATATTTATTTATTAATACATAGAATTGTTAAGTTTATATGATTAACAGAAAATTTTAAAATGTGGTATATAAAAAGTTCTTTTTATCTTGTAATTATTATTTCTTTTTTAATTGTTCAGATTTTGACCCCGTTTCACATAGTTTTCAAATCTTATAACCAAATAATTTCAAACATTTAAATTGTTTTTAATGAACTTTTTGGTGTTCAACGGTCTCAGTGTTTGCTTTCGACATTTATCTATGATTTCACTCTCTTTAATGGTCTTATTTCCTCTAATCAATTAGAACATTTTCATAAGACTATTGTCTTTGGTAAGTTTTGTGATTTTTTTCGTAGTATATTAATGCTATTACTTGTTAACTGATTTCATATCTTTATTAGAGGTGTCATAGGTTATTTCATTTAGTTATAAATTCATTTTGGTGACTGAGGATTTCAGTAGCATTTAATCATCAGTTTTTCTAAATTCCACTATGTCACAACATTTATTTGAGGAGCAAACATTCAAATCGTATTTTCTCCAAAAACAAAAATATTGAGTTTGTGACTTTTCTTTAAACTTAATATAAAATAGTATGACTACATATCTTCCTAGATATATCTACACATTTTCCTAGTAGCTAGTAATGCATCTAAATAAACGATAATTAGGTTTTAAGCTTAGTTATTTTTTTAATTTATTAGTTTTTGTATTGTCTGAAAAATTTTATTCGAAGGAGAAAACATGGTTTTAATGTGAACGATGAATGAGCAACCGTCGCATTTCGGAAAATTCGCACAGCAAAAAGACCCAAGACGAGAAAATCGGTCATTCGGAAAATCAGTCTATCGGTCATTTTTGATTTACAAATTTTTCTTTAAAAAAATGCCAATTTCCTTCTTATGCAATTCGTGTAAATTGGAATTTTTTAACCTCATTTGTTCTTTTTTTAAATGAATTTTTAAAGATGTAACGGACTTTTGGGGCATCCGGTATATTTTTATGATTTAAATTTCTTTCATAATTTCCATAGAAGAAACTGTTGCATACCTGCCAACCTTTCAACTTACTGTAAAAACCAGTAGATTTTACACACACACACACAAAAGTATATTTTATCATCTGATATCCTTAACAATAGTTGAATTTATATAAATATATAATTCGACAAAAAGAAAAAAAAAATATGAATTTTCAGAAAACTTTCTATAAATAGTAATATTCTTTAAAAAATCCCTTTCCTTTTAGATGAAAACATAATATAGTATATTAAAAGCAATCATTCAAAATCCCAACAATAAAGGAAAGAAAAATTTGTCAATGATGTTTAATTAAACGCTATTTTTTTTCGTTTGTTGCTGATTTTGCTTTATTAAAAAAAATAAACTGTTGTTCAGAGCAATTTTAAATTTTCATTGCGTTTAAAAATTAAAATGTACTCCAGATTTTTATCAGGAGATGAGAACTGACAGACAATGAGGATTGATATTCAACTTTTATTTCGTTATTTATTATAAACTTTCTTCGGGTAAAAATCAATATTGATAAAGATTATTTACAATTTGATATTTTTGATAAAAGAAAAAAATTCCCATTTAAAATTAACTTATTTATTTACTTTCAATCATGTTTACATAAAACAGTTTAAAAAATTTATTAATTTCTTATGTAGAATTAAATATCTTTGCTCAGATAGTCTATTTATCTGAAGGCAAAACTATATGGTTATTCTGAATTTCTAGTAAATTCTATTTTCAAATCATATTTTTAATGCATGCTAATTCGTGCTGAAGTGTATACATAAAAGGGAAAAAAAGGAGGGGGGGGGTTGAGAGAATTGTTGGTACTGGTTAGATGGGAGGGTCACTGGTTATATTTATATATATATATATATATATAAAGTTATTGCCCATTTTATAGTTTAGATCATTTTTTCACTTTATTCTTATGAATTATCTTTTTCAGTTGAACAAAATTTTTCTTCATTAAGATTTGTATTTATTTTTTTAATCGCTAAAATTTACTTTTATACTTAATCTCATTTCTTCAAATAAATATTTATCAAAGTTAAATGTAATAATATTAAAAAAAAAAAAAAAAAAAAAAAAAAGCATTCATATTTTTATTAACAATAACAATTTATGTATACTTAAAAAAAAAAAAAAAAAGTCTTTAGTTTCTTCCTTAAGTTTCTAATTTAGATGTATTTTTATTGGTGATGATTTGAAAATCTTAAGGATTAATTTATTTATAGTATTTATTTTCTTCTATTAACTAACAACACTATTTAGTTTCAAATGAATACGTACATCTTTTCCTAGTTTTTTTTTTTTTTTTTTTTTTTTTTTTTTCCCAATACATTGCGTGAATGCAAAAGTTCCACCCGTTTTTATTACCCATAAAGAAGAGCAAATAAACGCAAAATGAACAGTACCTATTATTGTGTATAACCCCCATTGCTATCTATGACCTCTTGCCATCTTTCTGGTAGGAGAATTCCACAAAGGTAAAATTCCGGCGATTTCGAGTCAAAAAAGTCTTGGATGGCAGTTTTCACAGCATCAAGATCAAAGATTTTCTGACTGAAGGAATTGTTTAACGCACGAAATAGGTGATAGTCAGTTGGTGCCAAGTCAGGAGAATAGGGAGGATGGGGTAAAACCTCCCAAACAAAGCCCAGTAACTTTTGGCGAGTGATGACAGCAGCATGTGGCCGGGCGTTATGTGATGAAGGATAACACCACGATGATTGATGAGACCTGGCCGTTTTGCTACCAAATTTGAATGCAGCCTAACTGTAGACAGTAGAAGGCAGCATTGATGGTTTGGTTGAATGGCAGGACCTCCCAGTAAATTATTCCCTGCGCATCCCACCACACAATCAGTAACACCTTCTTGGGATGAAGTTCAGCTTTTGAAGTCGATGCAGGCGGATCAGAAGGGCGACACAGTCCTACGACGATTTACGTTACGGTACATAACCCACTTCTCATCTACTGTCACAAATTCGTGTCAAGAATGGGTCATTTTTGTACCGGGAAAGCAAGAAAACACAGGTGAAGATTCGGTCATCCCGTTGATTAGCTGTCAGGTTATGTGGAACCCAACGATCCAACTTAGGAAGACGAAATAAAAGTTAAATGTATGAAATTATCTTGCTTCCTGTTTTTATTCGTCAAGTCTTGTATGGGTGTTATTGGGCATTGAACTTTGTAAATTTTAGCTATATGCCTACAGTGTTACAGAAATACTCCTATTTTTGCATACATCATTTAATTCAATGCCCCTGAAGAAGTATTGATGTTGTATGCTTTCATTATTTGGATTCTGATTATTCTTTATTTAAAATTTTCTTTTCCACTTCATGTGATACTTTTCATTTCACCCTGTGCAATGCTTGAAAAGGTTTTCGTAATATAACAGGGGAAAATCCAGGTAAAAATTGGGACCCATTTGCTGCCCCTTCACAAAATTCAAATGTCTAAAATTGGCCCCTTCACAAAATTCAAATCCATAAAATGGGTCCCTTCACAAAATTCAGATTCATAACAACAGTCCTTTCAAAAAGATTTATTATTAAAAAAAAAAAAAGATGATTTTGTAAAAATTTTACACGGTAACAGTATTATTTTTAATGAGCGTCTATACTTGGTTCAATAATATGCTGTTAACTTGATATTAAACATTAGATAGTGTAACTGCTAAAGTGAAAGGTTTCGTGCGATAATTCTTTTAATCGCAAAAAAAAAAAAAAAAAAAATCGCAAAATTATTTTATTTTTCACAAAAATAAGCCCCAAAAATTAAAACCTGGATCATCCCTTGTATATAAAGTTTAAGATTTGCATTTACAAATAAATATATTTACGTACAAAAAAGCATTAACCCCCCCCTCCCCCCCCCCCCCAAAAAAAAAAATACTTGAGATAACAAAATCAACAAGATTTTATTGTTAGTTTTTCGTTCCATTTGTACATTGCTATATTATTACCTGGATATTTTCCTTCACATATTTATGTAAAAATTGCTAAATTTAAGGTTTTTTTTTTTTTTTTTTTTTTTCAATAAATATGTTCCTGAAAACCAGTAGATTTTTAACAAAATCCAGTAGAAATAGAAAAAAACCCGTAGTCTATTGGTAAAAACAATAAATTTGGCAGGTATGCTGATGACATTGTGCGTCAAACAGAGCCATTTTTCCCAATTACCAAAAATAAAATCAATAAACACATCTTTCTAATATATTATATCATACAGCAATAAAATCTCTAATTGATCAGGGCGGGGAGAAAGAAATGGCCCGCTTTGCATTCTACGACCTTTCAAGCTTTTATATTTCTCATAAATTAGATTATTACTTTCTTCATAATTTCTACTGAAAAAGTTGCTAGCATACACACATTAAGATATTCACGCCACTTGGTAAAATTTTTATCCATTTAGTTTGAGTGGACATACAATACGGTAAAAGTCTTTCCTGAAAGCATTTTTTTTTTCTTTTTCTTTTTCATCAGATAGAGAAAACAATGGGTATCACGCAATATATTCTTTGATATTTCAAATACCTTTGATGGTAAAGTAGCCTTAACGTAAGATTCCAAGCATGAGGGATGAGGGAATTTTAAAGGCTTCAGAAGCAGGGGAAATGGAGATTAGCGAAAGAGGCACAGAAATTCGAAATATAATCACCACCGAAACAACTTAAAAATTGGAACATTTTCTGGAAAGATATTTTAGATCATCGTTTTCAACCTGTATGTCATCACACAAGTATGCGGTTAAGAGAGTATATCTTCAAAATTGCGACAAAAACTGTGTTTACGAAATTTTTAATGCTCTGAATTGAAATTCGTTTTTATCATTGGCTAATATAAGACAAAGGCAGGCAATGCTATAACAGCCGTTTAAAGTAAAATAATAATAAAGTTTCCCAAATCTGTTTCGTACTTTTTCTGGAATGAAGAAATCATATGGTGGGGAAAATTTTAAATTCTGGGAGGAGAAAAAAATGTGTGTGTGTGGGGGGGGGGGGGGAACCCCTAGAATGTTGTGCCCATCACAAATCTTTCTTCTATATCATTCAAACATTTGTCGAAAAATTTAGAAAAACCTGAAAAGGATTGTTGTAGCACCTATCGGTCGATATGCACCCAAATTAAGTCAGCATAGTTACCTCATTTCACTTAAGAATATTTGTGTTTTTATACATAATAGAAACTGAAGTGAGGTCCTCCGGTAAATAGAGAAAATTACTTCCAATATGCGCTAAAAGTGAGTCAGCATAGCTTTTCATAATAGACGCCTCACAAAACAAGTTTTGTGCATTTACGCACTACAGTAGCTAAGATATAGCCTTTCCGTATATTCGAAAGAAAAGCAGTATAACAGCACCACTTATTGGCCAATATATATTATAAAGAAGTTTCACATAATAGCCATCTTGCATATCAAGTTTAGCGCATTTATATACATTATAGAAGTTGAGATATATCCTTTGTATAAATAAGAAAAATGCCAACGTAGCAATGCCACCTATCGACCGATATGCACCAAAATTTGAATACCAATTTATGTCAAGGTACAATTAAATAAAGTTTCAAGAAATTCTGTGCATTCATTCTTCATCCAGAACTGTCACAATATTTATGTTACATGCACACACACATTTCCTAAAAATAGTCAAATCGTGTTCAGGGCATCTCAAAACGTGCAAGTCCATCGAAAACCGGAATCTCAAATTTTCACGAATCTAATACTTTCTTACGAATTTAAATAATACGTCTAATGTTTATGTTGAAGACGATAATTAACTTTATAATTCAATGATAATTATGATTAACTATTTCAAAGAATGAAACATTTAAAATGGAGAAACTTAAATTACTTGAGCATAGGCAACAGCATTATTTGCAAATACCTGCTTATGCAAAAATTTTGAAAATCGGAAGAAGTTTTCAATATTGAATTTTTAAGTCCTTTGTTAGCTTATACCGAGATAAATACGGAAAAAAAAAGATAAAATATTTTTCAGTCAAGAGAAAGAAAACTTTATATACAATAAAATTGTACATATAATAACAAAATGCACGGGTGCTTCATCCTATAAAGGATCGCACAGAATTAATTGAAATTATTCAAGATACTGTCAAAACAAGTTTCTGCTGCTACTCTCTCTGATTAAGCTCGAATAAAAGCTAATGAAGTGACACCCAAAGAGATTTCTAACATTTTCTGATTAGTAAAATCGGCAGTGAAAATTTAAGCAGTGCCGTTAGAAGAATCTACAATATTTCACTAAAGTTTTTAATGAATGTGAAAATCAAGACTGTATTGAAATTAAAAAAAAAAAAAAAAAAAAAAAAAAAAAATTCTCTCAGGCAAGTAGATTTTACGCAAATATGAATTTTAATATGGAAGTTTTTCTCAAGTTTTCAAACAGGTGTGTGTATATACAAATTATTAAATTATTCAAATTATATATATATACCGGGTGTCCCATAAGCCTGTAGACATTTTAAATATTTATAAAAAATGAAGGAATTGGTAGAATTGAACACAGTTTGCGAAAAAGTTATTCTCGAGAAGGACTATTTTTTGTAATTGGGGGGGGGGGGGGATAAAATTTTTGTCGAGAGAGGGCGCTGTATTTGACCAAATTACATATTGCTATGAAAAACAATATTTATTTATATGCAAATGTTTGCAATCGTTTAAATCCTATTCTGTGTGCACGCCATTAACCACAAATTTGTAAATGAGTTACAACATCGCAAACTACGGCTTCAGTTGACGGTTGTTACCTCAGGAATAACACCTTCACCAATAACGCTTTATGAACCAAGTAAGCATCGCAATTAAAATTTCATGTATGTGGAAGTAGGGGTCAAAAAAAAAAAAAAAAAAAAAAAAATAAGGTGCGTTAATAGTAAAATTGTGCAATTTATAGAAATCTGATTTGAATATTTCTCGTTACGCATCCGTGCAGCGCCCTCTATCGATGAAATATTTAACTAATTTTTTTTTCTTTTTTAAAAGAAAAGAAAAAACACTCATCACGAGAATAACTTTTTCGCAAACCGTGTTCAATTCTACCAATTCCTTCAAGTATTATGAATTTTTAGAATGTCTACAGACTTATGAGACACCCGGTATATAATCAAACCTATCCTCAAAACATGTATCATTCCAAACTTTCAAAACGAAATGTAAAAAATTGAACCGAATAAGTGTCTACTGAACTATATACAATATAATAATATATGATGGTCTAATATATATGTATATATATATATATATATATATATAAATTGGGCAATCTCGAGAAGACATCTTTTCTTTGACATACTAAGAAAATTGTTTCTTCTCCATTTTTTTTTTTTTTTTAATTTGTTTCAGGTACGAGACTGTATGTCTATAGTACAACAGAAGTTGATCCAGGTAAAAATCCGGGCCCTTTTCCTTTACAAAATTCCGCATCATAAAAACGGCCCCTTCACAAGATTTAAATCTATAAAAAAAAAAGTCCCTTCACGAAATTCAAATTTATAAAATAGGCGCCTTCACAAGATTGTTTTATAAAAATGCTCTTTTTAAAAAATATCTTTCATATTTTCAGTGTTATTTTTAGTTTACATTTGGTTCAACGAAACTCTATTAACTTGATATTAAATATTATATAGAATGACTTAATATGGTAGGTTTTATACATTCCCCCCCCCCCCACAAAAATAGAGGGAGGGGGAATTAAGATTTAATAAAAAAAAAAAAAAAAAAAAAAAAAAAGATTGAGGGGGGGAAAAAAAGGCCCCAAAATTAAAATCTGGATAACCCCTGTATATCTTTTAATTGTATAGATATAATGGAAAATAATTTTTAAACACTTGGGGGGGGGGGGGTAATTTTTATAACATTTACTGACGAAAATACTTTTCGTT
This sequence comes from Salticus scenicus, assembly GCA_963930645.1. Classification (NCBI taxonomy): domain Eukaryota; kingdom Metazoa; phylum Arthropoda; class Arachnida; order Araneae; family Salticidae; genus Salticus; species Salticus scenicus. The sequence goes on from OZ005657.1 coordinate 168,239,025, forward strand.
AATGTCTAAGTCCAGATTTAATAACACATCTTGCAATATTTTTACAAGATATTTACTAAAAAAATTTCTATTAATACAACACAGCTTTTAATGAATTGTAAGTACAAAGCATTTTAGAAAAGACGACTATAAATATGTACAAAACATTTCTATCAATTAGGAAATATACGTAATAAAATATAGCATGCAAACCTGTATTTGCAAAGTAAAAAAAAAAAAAAAAACACAAAAGAAAAAAAAAAAAAAAAAAAAAACTATTTTAAATATTAATTGCTCATTACTTTGCAATTTGTATTGCACGCGTCAAAACAAATTAAAATGTCTAACAAAAAGTAGGTTGATGAAAAATCGCTTTTTACAACACGCAATACTAAAATCTTTGAGCTACTTTTTATTTAAGGTTTCGTGAAAACAATCTGATTCTGCAAATTCATAATTTCTCTCGGCACGGAAAGTCACGTATTTTCGCATCAGAAATTGAAGTTTAAATAAAAAAAAAAAGGCTAAAAATTAAGCTGGGTGTAAGAAGTAATTAATGCTTATAATAAACTGCTTAGATTTGCGTAAATAAGGATAATTTGAATATTCAAATTCATAATGAGTGGATTTTAATATAGCATTATTGTATTGTTGTTATGAAAGAGCATTTAAGAGCTATTATTTAATTTAGCAATTAAAAGCAATATTAGAAGAAAAAAAAGTTTTATAAAATCGTAAAAATAGATTTACAGACAAAGTTGTGCATTACTAAGAAAGCAATAGGTTTTGTAGAAAACTAAGTGAAAGAAAAGAAAAACAAATATCACACAGATTATTGTATTTACATTATTATTAGACTGTTTTATTTATTATTATTTTATTTATGAATGATTATAAATGTTTATAGTTGTTCGATTTTTATTATGTATATATACACAAATGCAATGCCGCCCCGCTGGAAAAAGGGAAAAAAATGTTTCTAAAGCGGCCACAAGTCTTTTGGATTGGACATTGGACAAGCCTGGTTTAAGAGATATACCAGCTCACTCAGTCGGATTATTTTCACTCAGTCGGAAAAATAAAATTTCAATAAAATATGATTTTCTTCCACAGTTCATTGTGTGATTTTAATAAAAATTTTATTTCTTTCTCCCATTATCTAATGGTGTTTTCCATTTCCTGCGGCTTATTTCTGTCGAGCTATCTACATGATAGACCAGAGATGTTTCTGCCTAAAGGTTGTCTGAGTGAGTAATGCTGACCGGGGTGTCGGCCTGGATAGCTCAATTGGTAGAGCCTTGATCTTGTAAGTCAAAAGGTCCGGGGTTCGACTCCCGGTCCAGGCATTATTTTCACTCAGTCGGAAAAATAAAATTTCAATAAAATATGATTTTCTTCCACAGTTGATTGTGTGATTTTAATAAAAATTAAGAGATATAGCTTTCTGATCAAGCTATTTAAACACTCAGTATATCTAACTATACACTGTTAAAAAAAATACGCAACTTTGCTGCCAGAAATTCTCTATAATTTGAAAAAAAAAAAAAAAAAAATCGTAAATTACGGAAAAATTACGCTGACAAAACGTATTTTTCTGTAATTACAGAGAATTTCTGGCAGCAAAGTTGAATATATTTTAACAGTGTAGGATAAAACAAAATATTAGTTTGAGTTGTTCCTAAATAGTTAACATAGAATGTCTATAGAAGTCCGAATGATAAATGTATTATTACACTGAGTATTACTTCACAAAAATGAGCTCTTTATCCTTTTTTTTTTTTTGTCTATTATTGTGTTGTAGTGAAAGCGTAAAGCCAAAATAGCTTTAAAAAAATTGCACCAAATACCACGAATGAAAGTACATGTCAAGTGGTTCATGTTCAACATTTCTTAGATAATTCCCCAATTACGAGGTTCTCCCCGAAAAATTTATTACAGGGTTAAGCACTTCAGTGGGTCTGATAAATGCTCTATATCCTTTCCCCTGATTTGAGAAAGGGGGGGGGGGGGAATTTGCCAAATAAGCACATTCTTTACAGAACATTTACTACTTAAAAATGATATATGTTGTATGAACTTCTTTGAATGACTCATTCTTCATGAAGAATAAATGTTTCACAATATCTGTCAAAAACGATTTACAACATTTAAAGTTTATTTATTTATTTATTTTTAAGAATTTTAAAAGATTAATACTATATATCCTTTTTAACCTTTTTCTTTTTAAGAATACAGTACTTTTTTTTTTTTTTTTTTTTTTTTTTTTTTTATGATTCGTAAAATCGTCGCATCTGTTACAAGTAATGAAAAACGAAATATTTTTGAAGCCATAAATTGTTTTGGAGAAAATATGATCAACTTTTCTTAATTGATGGGAACGTTATTAACCATATCACACCCTGGCAAGAAAAGTGATACAACTCAAAAATCCTGTATTTGAGAAAAATCAGCTTAAAGAACGATAAAGCCTCCATTGACCTACAATAAAACTGACACAACTGTCTTTCAGATGGATAAATTGCAAGACAGAGATATGACGCTTTCCGTGCACTTTGGGGCACTTCATACACATTCTTAAAATACATAAACGCATAATCTCACCCCCCCCCCTTTTTTCCTGCCACTTTTCTTCGCGTTGGTGAGGTGTGATACGGTACGAATTTCAAATATATATATGGGTCATTCTCTGAAAAGTGGGCTTTTTTTTAAAAAAAAGTTAGTCCAAATAAAATTGCCCCATTTTTTTTTTTTTTTTTTTTTTTTTGTGCATGAACACATATGTTACAGTTATATAAAAAATAATATAAACCAAACTGTATCTGATAATTTTTTGAAATAGTATTATTGTTATTAATTAGAAAAATGAGGGAATGATTGTGAGTGAATGACAAATTTCTTCTAGAAACTACTTTATAAAAATATGATTAGGTTTAGCTGTATTTTCAAACACTAAATATTTCTTAAAACATATTTTTATTACTATAATAACATAAAAAAGCAAATTTGATTTCTTTTAGTTAACTTTATAATGAATGAGGGAATGACATAATAAAAATACTGTATTTCAATCTAGCGTTTGAGAGCCGTATGCTACTTATTGTAAAATGTTTCCAACAGAACACAAAATGGTTTCTTTACTTTGCTGCTATACAAATTAAGTTTGACTTGACTTATATAGGGCACATGCTGCTATTAATGGAGTAAGTAGGGGTGTCATTATAGTTTGATGAGGGAATGATATCTATTACCAGGGACAACAATAAAGAGTGTTGTAATTTCTTTTATTGCATAATATATAAATGTAGTATAATGGATAAATATTTATTAAAGTATGTTTAATAAATTTTCAGTTCAAATAATCTAAATATACATGCTTTAAACCATAGAAACCATTTTATTTACTTACATGTGTGAATAGGGACATAGTGAAGGAATGATATTTTGCATTTCAAAAAATATTTTAAAATTACATTTGAATTACAGTAACCAAATAATAACAGTTTATATGCATAACTAATTAATATTGACAGTTCTGACAGCTTTTTGTTTTCGTAATTTTAAAAATATGTCTTCAAGACTACTGGGACATGAAATGATCACTTTTCAAAGAATTACTCATATATACATACATTTATTTTATTCGTAAAAATAGGAATAAAACGTTAAAACATAGTTTTAAGCTTTATTGTTTTCTGTATCAACCTTATAGAAAGCAATACTCTTTTTTTTTTTTTTTTTTTTAATTATGGGTCAACATTTTTTTATATGAGTGAGACTAAACTTGCACGAAGATTTCTAGAAATTTTACCTTTTGCCTTTATTTATTTAATAAACAGCAATGAACAAGAGTCACCTTTTAGAGAGGAAAATAGTGAGAAAAAAAAAAAGCTAGCATAGTTAAGTGAAAAGAGCTAAATTTAAAACATCTAAAAATGTGATAAAGAACAATCATGCAGTACGCATTGATTAGCAACACTTTCCAACTGTACGTACTTGTTGTACCGTATATCTTTCAATATTTTTTGCCTACGTTATCACACAACAGACAAAATGACTGAAAAGTATACACAGACTAGTTAATTTTGAAATCACTCTTAGGCATTTTGGAAAGTGTTAAAAAGGCTTAACGTAAAAGAAAATGCAGCCATTAGATTATAATTACAGATTTAATTTATCTGAATATTTTACTGTAGACCTGTAAATCTGAAAGTTAATCATATCATAATCTATACAAAACAATATTTTAGAATAATAATAATACATGTCAATGATTTTATGGAAAGTGTTAAAAAAGCTCAACTGAATTGAAAGAAAAAAAAGTTTAATTTTTATCTGAATATTTTTTGCAGCCCTGTAAATCTGAAAGTTTTGTGTATCATATGCTATACAAAACATTATTTTAGAATATTAACTATACGTGTCAATATCTTTATGATTTTTACTGTAGAAAGTTATTTAAATGTGATTTTTAGAAATGTCTGTCCTAAAACTCAATGCAATGGTTTTTTTTTTTTTGTTCGTTTGTTTTTTGTCCCTGTACACAAACTAGTTGTACATGTACAGGACCTATTATTATTAATGTCATTTTAAATAGGGAACATTCCATAGTGAACTTGATTGTATCATTTTTTAAAAATTCTGAAAATATTTAAGGACGCTGGGGACCAAAGATAGATAAATAGAAAGATATACAATCGGTCAGACAGATACACAAATTAAAGTCATATTCACACTCAAACATTATTAGAAAGTGTTGAAAACGCTTAATGTAAACGAAAGTGCAATTCCAGTAATTTTTTATTAATAGCTATTAAATTAACTGAATATCTCTGTGTGGCCCTGTAAATATAATACTAATCATACTATATTGTATAGAAAGCATTCTTTTGTGCATATGAATAACATGCTTCAATTTCATTAAGGTTTGTGCAAAGTAAAGATATCAACATTTGGTTTATAGAAATACTTCTCATAGAAAGCAATGCTTTGGAATACTTTCGAGTGTCCCTGTCTGTTCACAAACTAGTTGTGGTATTTACTCTATTTTACATAGGAAACATCTGATAGTGAACTTGAATAACATATTTTAATTTCATTAAGATTTGTGTAAAGTGAAGGTATTAAAATATGGTTTATAGAAATACCTTTCATAGAACACAATGCTTTGAAATATTTTCGGGTGTCCCTATACACAAACCAGTAGAAGTATTCACTCCATTTTCAATATGGAGCATACAGTAGTGAACTTGAATAACATATATCAGTTTCAAGAAATTCCATAAGTTAGAGCGAGAACAGACATAGAGACAGACAGATGAAACAGACAGATACACAAATTGAAATTATATATTGTCATTTAAAAATTGTTAAGTGTTAAAAAAGCTTAATGAAAACGAAAGTACAATTCCAGCATTTTTTTATTAATAGCTCTTAATGTAACTGAATATTTTTGTGTGACCCTGTAAATATCATATTAATCATATTATATTCCATACAAAGCATTCTTTTGTGCAGATGAATAACATATTTCAATTTCATTAACTTTGTGCAAAGTAAAGTTATTAAAATTTGGTTATAGAAATACGTCTCATAGAACAATGCTTTAGAATACTTTTGAGTGTCCCTGTACACAAACCAGTTTTGGTATTTACTCCGTTTTATATGGGAAACATCCGATGGTGAACTTTAATAACATATTTCAATTTCATTAAGATTTGTGTACAATAAAGGTATTAAAATATTGTTTATAGAAATACCTCCCATAGAACACAATCCTTTGGAATATTTTCGGGTGTCCCTGTACACAAACTAGTAGAGGTACTCACTCCATTTTCAATAGGGAATATCCGATAGTGAAATTCAATAACATGTCAGTTTCAAGAGATTCCATAAATAGTATTTTCGGGAATTTGAGTGCGGTCGGACCGAAGTCATTAACACTTTTCAACCTTGTTGGAAAGTGTTAAAAAAAAAGGGGGGGATATTTCACTTTGTTTTGAATAGACATCTTCAGATTATATTTTTTTAACTCTAATGCATTTACAGATTATAATTTTCACAAAATATGTGAACAAAAATAATTTTAAGTTTTATTTTATAGATAATTTTCCTTATTAAAAAAAAAAAAAAAAAAAATATTTCATTTAATTCTTTAGCAAGCAATGTTTGTTTTATCAACGTATTCTATATTATCTCTTTATAAAACTATTGAGACGCAAGGTGTTTTTTTTTTTTTTTTGTTTTTTTTTTTCTGCCAAAAAGCGAAAATTTTGGTTAAAATTTAAAGATTTGTAGAAGTTTTATTAGTAAAATTTAAGTTGGAGTAGGGCATACAATTGCTGCGGGTCTCCTTGCTGAAGTTGGCCCCCAAATACACTCCTTCTCATATTTATAAGGACACTTTATATTTTGAAATAACTAATGTAAAAATAATTGTAAACAAGATTATACTAAGTGCACTTAATATATCTAGTATTCTAAAAACCAAAACTGTTATAATTTTTTAAATATAAAACAAAACTAATAAAAAATAATGCAAAATGTGTTTTTCTCCACGTTTTTAGATGTTCATAATTATAGGGACAATCCAGATTTTTGTCGTTTTATTTAACTTACTAGCGGATAAATTACCAGGGTTCCCACTCTTAAAAAGGAAAAAAATTCAAGGACTTTTCAAGTACTTTTTAAGGCCCATTTGAAATTTTTCAAGGACTATTGGGGGGGAGAGGAAAGGGCGGGGGGGGGGACTATCGCAGAATGCTAGGCATATTTACAAAACTTTAGTAAATCCCAGAACGCTAGGCATATGCACAAAACTTTAGTGACTACTTTCATTATTATTATTTTTTTTATAATTAGAATAATAACTTTGCCTGTTTTCACAATACATTTTTGATGGATTGACCAAATTAACTTTTATAAAAGTCAAAAAATGATTAGTTTAGGATTTGGAATTGGGATCATTATGATTATTCCAAAGTTCTTAGGTTTGAGTTCTGGTCTGGTCACTTTCTGCTCAAAATTAATGACTAGTCTACCAAACAGGTAAGAGATTGGCGAAAAAGACAAATAAGCTGAAACTATATGCAAAAGCAAGATAATGAGAATTTTACGACAAAATACATTATATTAGACAACAACGTGTGCATGTGGAGATGGAGATAGTATCGAGCGTTTGCTAGAGTGGAAAATTCAAGGATTTTCAAGGACTTTACACGAAATTCAAGTACTTTCAAGGGCCCTTGAAAAAGAAAATGAAATTCAAGTACTTCTTAAGGACTTTCAAGGCCCGTGGGAATCCTGATTACAGTTGACATGCGAATTTGTTAACTACTGGGCTAGATTAATTCATATATAAGCATTCAATTTTTTTTTGGACTGACATTAGTGATAATTCCTCGAAAAGAAGAACGTTCAAGTAGTGAAGTATGATAAATGTGTTTTTTAAGTGGAAGGATAATTTCAATCCGCCGAATTTCTAATGAAATTCGAAGGTCTAAAATTGTTGAAGGAAATGTGATCAAACGTTGAACTCCTGGTTCGATAGGAGAGAGATCTGATGCAAAATCAGAGTTGTTTTACAGAGATCGAAGATTCATAATTCCTCTTACTGTTCTTACTCATAATGACTGCTGCTGAATTTGCTCGTAATTTTTAACGAAAGGTTAGGGTCCACATTTATGCATGTTTAAAATAATAATATGTTAAAATGAATAAAAAACCTGTAATAATCAATCAGCATTTAATGGGGGAAAGAAAGTCTGTGTTAAAGTTGAATAAAGACAATATTAAATGGTAAAATGTTGCCTTTTCGGATGAAAAACATTTTATTCTTGATTAACCAAATGGTTTTAAGAGTTACTGGCATGATCTGAAGATAGCAAAAAACAGAGCAGATTTTTTAAAGGCATATATGAATCCGTCATTTTAAAGGTGGATCAATGGGGCTCTGTGGAGCTGCTTCTACTGAAGGCAGAATGGATTAGTAATTTTTTCTATTATTATGGACAGCAAGAGAATATCCGCAAATTTTAAACGTGGAATTATCAGATTGTTGTTAGATTTTGGGGGGTAATAATATTTTTTTCAACAAGACTTACATTATGCTCTACTTTTAGAGCAATAGGAAATAGTTTGAAGAAAAACTTCTGTATTATTGCGTTTCCCATGGCCTGAAAGTTGAAAAAACCTTAACTTATGATACTAGAAAAGTGCATGCAAGTGGAAAGCAATTTTAAATAGTTTAAATGTATTAAGAATATCATATATGCCATACGAAATTGTATTGAAACTGAATATTAAAAACAAATGTATATATATATATATATATATATATATAGACCAGAGAGAATGTCTGACTGTTTAACCCTAAAAAGATACCCCATAAAATATTAATTTAAAGAATAACTGAAAAAAATTACTAAAATTCGAGCTGTCCTTATAATTGTGAACACCTGAAAAATCATCTTTTTACCATATTTAAAGTTTTTTAAGATAGAAAAACGATAAAACTTTTTAAATATAGTCTATTAATGAAATTCAATTTAATTAAAAATATATTTGTTTAAATAATAGTGTTCAGTGTTTAGTTAATATAGAAAAACAAGTGTCCTTATAATTATGAGAAGGAGTGTAGAATTAAAAGCTTTAAAAAAAAAAAAAAAAAAAAAAGTGTAAGGGGATCTTGAAAAAGTATGTCTCAGAAACCAGTTTGATTAAGAGGATACTTCACCTAATTTGACCAGCAGCCTAAACCCCATGTTATTCTGTGGTAAAAATTTGTTTTATAAATTACTCATCACCTGACGTATTTTTTAAAATTCTGTTTTCACATTTAGAAAATTCACAACCGTTAAAATGTTTCTTGCTTTTCAAAAATTAATTTTTTTAATTTTTAATATTTAGTTTTGAAGCTCTTAAAATGTGGGAAATTTACTAAGAGCATTTTTTGCACTTTATATCTTCAAAATGAAATATTGAAAATTTAAAAAAATAATTTTTGAGAAACGAGAAACATGTCAATGGTTGTGAATTTTCTAAGTGTGAAAACGGAATTTAAAAACATACATTAGGTAATGACTAATTAATAAAACAAATTTCTCCATGGGGTTAGACTGCCGATCAAATTAGGTGATGTCGGCCCTGCAGGTATGATAACATGATAAATAAGGCATAATATGCAAGAAAACAATTTCAAATCATGTAATTAACTATTTTAACATTATATACTTCAGAAAAACAAACTATAGCTTAAAAATAATTTTATGGTCGATCAATTTGGTTTTATTATTTAAATAGGGGAGTACTTCAACCTCGTCATAGTCTATATGAAAATTCCGTATTAAATGTCAGAATTTCCGTTAGGGACTATAATTTTCTTTTATTATAGAGAATTTCTATTTGCTAACGGGTAATTATTTTAAATGGAAATAGGTACACTGTTAAAAATACAATTCATTTAAAAATAATGTCATGCTATTAGGAAAAAAATATATATCCAATTATTTTAACATTTAAATATTCGTACCCTAAAACTTTTTTGTAGATTGACTTATTTCCTTATTTCGATCGTATTCAACTCAAAGGAAATACTTAAAAAAAAAAAAAAAAACCTGAGACAAAGAGAAACTCCGTCACGTATACTACTACGAGACGTATAATTTACAAATTAAATTACTAGATGTTAAAAAATATCCAATTATTTTAACATTTAAATATTAGTACCCTAAAACTGTTTTATAGATTGACTTATTTCGATCGTATTCAACTCAAAGGAAATATTTAAAAAACAAAATATATATTTAAACCTGAGACAAAGAGAAACTTCGACATGTATACTATAACGAGACGTGTAATTTACAAAGTAAATTGCTAGATGTATAGCTCATATCCTTAAATTCACCGATGCTCAACTACAACATGTTTTGAATACAGAGCTCAAAGAGATCGTCCGATCATTATAATGTGTACGGCACGCAAATCTTGTGTATAGTTGAAGAAAGTCGACTAAAGAGCACCCAAAATGTTCTACTTGTTGAACACCGATGACAAGGTCGACGTTTTCTCTGCAATCTGTTAAATGTCGTTCAAGCACTTCTCCCAGAGGCAGAATAGGTCCGGAATTGCCACACACATCACTAATATTATCAAGAAGCGTGAAATGAAACACTTATTGTTTAATACCGCCATGAAGTCTAGAATTTAAAAAGTCGGGAAGATTCTTAGACGATAAATGGACTTTTTAGCTTCTCTTGATATTCTAATAGTTCATTTTGGAACAGAGAACAAAAATCCTTACCTTGTACAAACAAACAGAATATGTTCTGTAGACAGTGTAGCCAGATCTGCAGATTTTTTTATTCAACAATCACCAATAATTTTGAGAAGTGGTATTTGTGATATACATAATAGACTATCAATCTTCGAAGGGATTAGGCAAACGTTACAATTAAAAATTATTAGTGATTACGGAAAAAAAAAAAAAAAATCCGCTAGATCTGGCAACACCGATATACATAGACTATCAATCTTCGAAGTGATTAGGCAAACGTTATAATTAAAAATTATTGGTGATTACTACTGAATAAAAAATCCGCTAGATCTGGCAACACTGTCTGTAGATATCATTTGAAATCTCTTATCTACATTTTAGCTGAAACTGTTTTAAGTACGTTTATTATAAAAAAAAAAAAAAAAAAAAAAAAAAAAAAATATTTTATTCTGCTTAAAGAAATTTCATGAAATTAACATATAAAAGTTTCTTTGATTTTTCTCACTAAAATAAACATTTCGAATCTTACATGAAACGCAATCATAAAAAAAAAAAAAAAAAAAAAGTCATGATGCTTGTGAAATTAAATATTCTTTATTAAGCATGCGTGCTTTGAATGAACATATATTTCTATATATTTATATCGGTAACAAAAAGATTCATTATAAAAGATTTTTAAATTTATGTATATTCATTATAAATTATACCATTAAATTTGTTATTGGTGATTCTTTAAAAAACGATTTTCTCAATTTTTAATATTTCATTTTGAAGCTATATAGTGAGAAAAATGATTAAGTGCATTTTTCGTATTTTTAAGCTTTAACTAGTATTTAGAATTAAAAAAAAAAAAAATCAGTTTTTGAAAAACAAAAAGTTAAACGGTTGTGAATTGTTTTGAATGTAAAAACAGAATTTTTAAGAATATATTGGGTAATGAGTAATTCTATAAACTTGTTTCTCCGTAGACTAAAATGGACTTCAACTGTCGACGGCAAATACTTTGAATTGATTTCCCTACTATGTTTCAATGAAAACGCACGACTCAAAATGTCAGAAAATTCTGAATACGAATTTAAAAACAATTATTTATAAAGTGGTAATATTTTAGTAAAAGCATCGTTTATTTAAATAACTAGCTAAACTGAACTTACAAAAAAGAAAATTCCAGACCCGTCTCCCCAATTGTGTGGGTGATAAGGTAAGGTAGACAAGCACAATTGAAGAAATACCAATCCTTTTTTACAATACGGAGAACGAGGTTGCCTGTGAGCATGATAAATAACAGTGCTAACCCCCATCAACCCCGAAATACTGGAATCTCTAGTACCTATTGCTTTCCCAAAGAATTTTTTTATGCTGATCTACAGCGATCTTCCTTTCTAATATATAAATAAATAATAAATATATTAAATACCTAGTTTTGAGCATGAAGATTAACATAATCTACTGTTTAAAAATATGTGGGCTAAGTTTTTAATTAAGAATTATTATTATTATTATTATTATAAATTTATCTAGTATAAAATTCAAGATACATGCACCAACCTAAATTGAAACCAATGTAAAAGGATACTAGACTTTGGAGTTTTAACTATATTTACAGGGGGACTCTGAGGTTTTATCAGAGCTGCCAACCTAATCGAATCCGGCAAATTGTTTGTACCGCCCATTTTTCTACACCACTTAATTTTTAGAGTATTTGTTTTCTTAATTCATCGTAAATATTTTTGAAGAAAATTACTCTAAACATTAAGTGGTGTTGAAAAATGGGCGGTATTAACAATTTGCCGGATTAGGTTGGCAGCTCTGTTTTATAAATACAGGGTTCATACTCAAATATGGGGGAAAATTCCCCGAGTTTTCCAGGCAATTTCCAAGAAAATATTTAGAAGAAACGCTTCTCTAGAGAGTAGAAAATACATCTACTTCCACTGTATGGTGTTATATTACTGCCCATTATGATAGAAATTTAGGTAGAAACCATTGTTTACATGAGTATTTTAACGATACTTAATCATTTGAATTTTGCTATGAAGCTAACAAGAAAAATATAATTTGACAGAAAAGAAATATTTGATTTTCCTTGACTTTTGACGAAAATTTTAATATTCCCTGAGTATTCCAAGTTTTCCCTGAGTAGTATGAACCCTGAAATAATTCTGGTATTATTATCATGACGATTAAAGGAAAATCTATTTTTAAGGTAACATTTGCTTATGTTTATATTTTCCATTAACATTTGAATGGTTTATTTATTTTTTTTTTTTAAGACAAAGAATTTTATTCAAGAATTTTATATAAACTGTAATTATTTAACTTCCTATCGCTTCAAATACAACTACGCATTCAAATTTTATCCCAATAAATTGCAAAATTTAAGCCTCTATCTGTGAACGTCAAGATCAACATTAATTCATATTTTTAGTTCTCCATCATACTATAAGTATAGAGATCTTGGTTAAATCTTGAAATTTTTCAACCTCGTTTTTTTTTGACATTTTTACATGTTTCGAGGTGGGAGGAATCCGAAATCACAAAATCAGTATGGTACTCGTTTTTAGGGTGTTTGAGTGTGTTAGTCTGTGTACACGATATCTCAAAAGCAAATAATTGCAGAGAAGTCTGATCAGTTTTATCACTTCTGGTACTGGTTAAAACAAAACCCTATTCGAAATTTACGATTCGATGTTCTTCAAAAGTTACAAGGGTTTCAAAACTTTTCTCCTTAAAAAAAAAAAAAACTTTTTTTAATATTTTTTTCTTTTAATTCAAAAATTTGAGCATATAAAAAGAGCAACATTTAAACAATATTTCATAAAATTTTCATTAAAAAGTTTAGAAAAATTCAGCCGGTAGGTCCTGATTTCCAGAGACCCTTTAGAAAAACAGTGGACACGATTTCTCAAAAAGTGATGCACCGATGTTATTGAAAATTTCTGCATATCTTCAAAATAGAATTAATTAGTGCTTGAACGAAGGATTTCTCTTTTTTTTTCGATTACAACTAATTTTACAAGGCAATGCGTCAGGTAAATTGTACCGAAAATTGTACTGTTTTTGCATACAGCTCTTCCAAAACTATTATTATTTATTTATTTTTTTATTCTTCGTTCACGCGCTAGTTAATTCTATTTTGAAGAAGCGTGCAAAATTTCAATAAGATCGGTGCATTAGTTTTTGAGAAATAGTGTCCACCCCTTTTCTGAAGGACCTCCGGAAACAATGACCCACCGGCTGAATTTTTTTAATTTAATAAAAATCTTATAAAATATTGTTTAAATGTTGCTCTTTTATAAGCTCAAATTTTTAAATAAAATTTTTATTCATTATGTTTAAAAGATATATATCCTTAAAAGTCTTTGAAAACCATGCAACCCCTTAACATGGGAAAGTAGGGCAAATTTTCAATTAAACGTGCATTAAAAAGAATGTTTTACTGCAAAGATTTCAGACTAGCTTTTAAAATATTAGTTATGATGCTGGCATGAACATCGTTAACTATGAAAATTTAAGTTTAAAATAATTTTGTAAGTTATTTGAAAATTACGAATTCCTTAACATGGCAGAATAGAGAAAAACTTCGTATAAACGTCCATTATGAGGGATATTTTCATCGTAAAGATTTAAAAATATCATTTAGGATACTGGGATGAACATCATTGACAATGAATTCCCTAATTAAAAAAATTCGTAAGTTATTCGAAATTTACGATTTTCTAAGTATGGTAGAATAGGTCACATTTTCGCTTAAACGTGCATTAAAAGTAATACGTTAGCTGTGAAGGTGTCAGACCATTTAAAACCTCAACTGGCTTGAAGAACATCAATGACTACGAATATTCAAATCTGAAAATTCCGTAAGTTATTCGAAATTTAAGATTTTCTAAGGTAGCAGAATAGAGCAATATTTCATAGAAACTTGCATTATGGGGATCATTGCATTGGAAATAATATGGAATTGCTTGAAAACTAAAATATGAATAATAAAAATTAATATATTGGGATAAGGTAAATGTATGAAACTGAACTGTGGGTAGCCTACTTTTAGGTGTGGTATTTTAGTTTGTCGCCGGGGTCAAGCGATTGGTCAAATTTATTTCTCTTACCATGAATGTAGTATGTCCTGTAGTAGAAATTTATGAGAACAAATATACGACGGGGAAACTGAGCAGAGTCTACCAATGCCAAAACAGTTTAATTCCGTTTTGACATTCAGAGAATTCATGGCCGTTAAACCAGCTCAGCAAAACAGTTGTTTTTCAAAAATTGTTTAATTCTTTATTTTGAAGCTGTAAAATACAAAATTTCATTAAGAAAGTTTTTGCATTTTACAGCTTCAAAATAAATTTAAGTTTTATTTTAAAGTGTCACTTTATTTTTTCACCCATCCGTATATACATGTGTTCGAAAACCTCGGCCTTAATTCATGGAATATTAACCTTAGATATATTATAAAATAGCAAAGTTGCGGGAAAAAAAAAAAAAAATGCATGCAATTTTATTGTTTCAAATATTTCGGAAGATTCGAAATTTTAAAAAATTACAAAATTTTAATATTGCCCTCTGTTCATAAAAAAGAAGAAAATGTCCACTGAGAAAATGGGCGCTGTACATTAAAAATTTTTCAAAATTTCAGCATTGTATCATGAAATTTACAAAAGTTTAACCAACGTAACTTCTCGCTATAAATATTTTAAATACTATACAGTTTAACCCTTAACTACACGGGCTGGTGTAAAAAAGACACCATTTATAGTAAACAGAATATAAATGACTTTGGGATCCCTCTACCCAACGCTGAGTGCACAACTAACAGATCATTGAAGTATTTATTCGAAGATTTTTCATTAGTTTTTATAAAAAGTTTTGATAATTAAAACTTATACAGTCGGCAGCAAAAGTATCGTAGCACTAGCGAATAATTCTTATATCAAAAAAGTACACTTAATACTATTTTGTTAAATAAATCCTTGTCGATTCATGTTCTTAGATTAATAATAACAGGAGACTTGGCGTTGGAATGTTAAAACCCGAATAAACTACTACGTCAGAAACGCCAAAAGAAACGGTAGCCTTACGAGCACTTCTCCAGATTCGGAATTCTTTTTGCACTGAAGACGGTACGATTAAGGCTACCGAAACAGTTGTGTGCAACGCAAATATTTTTCTGTTGGCGTTTCTGACGTAGTAGATTATTCGGGTTTTCATGTTCTTAGACTGACTAGGACATGGCTCGACAAGGATTTATTTAACAAAGCAGTATTATGTGTACTTTTTTTGGACAGGGATTATTGCTAGTGCTCGGATACTTTTGCTGCCAACTGTAGCATACATATTTGTTCTTATTTATTTTCTTTAACAATACATCTTTGAAAGGCATCCTCAGGATGTTCTGTGGATAAAGAGGAAATCCAATGTATCTCCTCAGGATGTTCTCTGGACAAGTGTGTTGTTAGGGTTGATTTGATATTTTGGTGATGTACGAAATACACCACGAGTGTACTTGTGTTAAAACATTAAGCGCGTGTAGTTAAAGGTTAAAGTAATTTTAATTAATAGGTACTAAGATGAAGTCACCTGAAAAATCGCAGAAAGTGAGTAATTGTAGCGCCACCTCTCTGGTCATAAGCACTAAAATAAAAATATCACAGTTTTGCATAATATGCATCTTATATATTCAGATTCGAGCGATTATATCCACTAGAATTAGATAATAATAATAATAAAGCAATTAAAAGTTGCGAAAAATTATATATAGCATTAGCAGGTAGTCCTGTCGAATGATATACGCCAAAACTTATTAACATTGTTTTCAGAATAAGCAACTTTTAAATTTCACATGATTCCATGCGTGACGCGTGAGACAAAGCTCATGAAAGGTGCACGTAAACAGTGTAACAAATGTTAGTCGATATACAGTCGAATTGAAACAATAGTTTTTTTTTTTTTTTTTTTTTTTAATAGCAATCTCGCATACCAACTTTGGTGATCTTATACACTCTAGAAGCTGTGTGTAACCACGTTTCTTGCGCTTAGCATTGAGGACGCTTCCAAATGCTTGGAGGGATGTCAAATTGATCGACAGGTTGAGATTTAATAAACATTCAGTCGTTCGGCGTCCCCTTATCGCTACTTTCTCTCAACCACAATGGTTGTCACCCTATTTTAACTCTGGACTCGCTGAGTCAACACTTGCGTAGATGCTCCTATAGTCGCAAGAAACGTCGATGAAGAATACGATATAAACCTTCCTGTAGATTTGGGGGGGGGGGGGGAACTACATACAACAGTGGGCGATATATGCTTGCTGAGCGATCAGCACGAATTTATATCAAGGCACAATCAAATATAAAATTTCGTGTAATTATCTGCATTTTGAGACAGAGAGCTCACGAAATTTTGGTAGCACACAGACCCACAGCCATTTTCCAAATATTTTCAAATCATGTTCAGGTATTCTCAAAACGAATAAATCTATCGTGACACGTAAATTTCGAGAATTCAGTAGTACTTTCTTTTTTGCATATATAAGAAAGGAAAAAATAAAAGATGAATGCAGCAGATCACGTTTCAAGGAAACATGCATAATTTAAAACTGAAAATTATGTGTATCATAAAAAGCCCGTTTTTATGATATAACATTATGCTATGAGATTTTATACACCATTTTATCAGGATACGCAGCACTTTCCACTCACTAGAAATTTTCTTGCATGGGGGTCCCATTAAAATTTGTAATTTTCGAAATTGAAACCACTAAAATTTATTATCGGTTTAATAAAATTCTTCACACTTTTTTTTAAATGCAAATTTGATCTTAAAAATATGTAAAAAAAAAATACAATGTGAAAAGGAATTAAAACCAAATTTATGGTGTTTTCGAACATCCTGCACTTGTTATCATTACTATTACTTTCCATTTCAATCTCACTTTTGAAAAACTGATGTTATGCAACAAAATCTCATATTTAAATTTTCCGTAATCAGTAAACATATCGCTAAATGGCTATACAACAGCTGAAAACAGAAAAGCAGAAACTTTTCTATTTTATTTGGGGAAGGGAGAATTTGCAAATTACTTAAAAAATATCCCCCCCCCCCCCCCCCACCACACACACACACCACACCACTGTATAATGTGTCAACATTCCTTTAATTTCTAAAAAAAATTTAAAAATCTGTTTTAAATCTTCTAAATAGGAACATTTTAGAATATTTGAAAATAATTCATATGATAGCGTTTTAAAAATATTCCTCTCGTAAATGATGCATATCTTTTTAAAGAAAAAAGTAGTTAATAGATAAAAATACATATTCGGGGGCAAAAGTAATGATTATTTTACAAGACATTTACAATTTTAGTTTATTACAAAAGTTGTAACAGCCTTACGGTTATATATTACATAACCCCATAAAATAATTATCTGAATGCATATATGTATAATAATTAATAACCTTTCTCAACCATATGTTATGAAGATATTCATAGAAAAGCAAATACTTACGCTAAATAAAGTTGGCATGTAAAAATTTAGAAATACTACAATAGTTAATACTTATCTCAATAGATAAAGGGTGGGGCAAGTTTTATACGTTGTACACGATGCATGTATATCTGTATACATTCTACATTACATTAGTATTATATTGCAATCTATAAACGTGTGTGGGTGCGCGTGCAATATATCGCACCCTCGAAAGAAAAGTGAGAATTCAAAAATGCAGTATGAGAAAAATCTACTTAAGCGTAACGATAAAGTATTGACATAAAACTAACTCAACAACCCCTCAGGTAAATAATTTTTTAGATAGAGACATGGGCGTAGCCAGCATCCGATTTAGGGGGGTGCAAAAATTTTCAGGCCCAAAGTTGTATGTAAAAAAATATTTTTGGCGACAACAGAGAAATAGTTGTTCTTGGTAATGGTGACCATTATGGCGTGTGTATAGGTTTAGGCTTGACAAAAGTTTTTTCTTAAAATACCCATTTTTTAACATCCCTGACCCCTCCTCCTTCCCCCAAAAAAGCAGATATTTTAAGTTTTAAGCCTGTGTTTGTCTGTTTGAGCCACAGTAGCTTCCAAATGAATAGGCCGATTTCAATGCGTTTTTTTTTTTTTTTTTTCTTTCTTTTAGGAAAGCTGATTTAGTTTTTTTTAGATAAGTGATAAAAATATGTTTGATACCTTTAATTGAAATGCGATTTTTTTTTTTTTCTTCACAGGCAAAATTTGCTTTAACATTTTAAAATGTTATAGTTTACAAGTATTCAACTCCACTTTCAAGATTTAAAATAAATCACATGGTTTATTAGACTAGAGTATAAAAATTTTTGAAAAATTAGTTTTTTTTTATGAATTTCAAATTTTTGTCCGATTGTAACAAACATAAAAAAAATTAGTTATAAATACGGATAAGTTCAGTGTCCAAAAATATTTAAATTCGATTGAAAATTGGGGGATTTTCCAGAGAATTTTCTAATTGAAATAAAATTTTATTATCATATTTATTTTCTAGGCAATTTGCACATATATTTTTTAATTTGCAAGCTGTCGATTTTCCTTCTGACCATAGGCGTAGTAGAGTTTTCCAAATTATTCTAGGGGCCCAGCTCGAACTTGTGAAAATTTTGGACTTTATGAATCTTCATTGCATATTATTGTCTTAGAATTTCATAAAAAATTACACACATGTGTATTAAAATAAACAATATTAAATGTATTAAAATTTCCTGAAAATTATTTGAATTAAATTAAAAAAAAAAAATTGAATTAAATTTTTTTAATACTGCCTGATAATTTATTTTTTCTCTGGATTTTACATTGTTATAGTTTAACAATATATTCTAAACATATTTGGTTATTATTTTGTGTTAAGTTATTTTTTACTTTCTTCTATCTTCAATAGAAGAAAGTATTGGATTCGTAAAAATTTTCGATTTCGGGTTTTTGATGGATTTACACGTTTTGAGAGCTGTAGAACACGATTTTAACATTTTTAGAAAATGTCTGTCTGTCTGTCTGTCTGTCTGTGTGTGTGTGACAAAATTTTGTGGCAACTGTATCTCTGGAACTACTGCACAGAATTTCATACAAATTGGTATGTAGTTGCACCTTGACATAAATTAGTGCCTATCAACTTTTGGTAAAAATCGTCTTACAGGTTGCGTTGCCATCCCGCTTTTTCTAAATTTTTAACAGGCTGATATAGGGCAAAAATTTTCAAGATGGGTATCTTTCGAAAGGTCTCGTCAGTACCTTTAAAACGAATGGTTGAACTATAAATCTGTGATAATTTAAAACAAAGTTAAAAATCCTTTTTTTTTTTTTTTTTTTTCTCTCCTCTTAATTTTATCAAACTCCCACGGTTTCCGTGTTCTGACAAACTTAAACTAATTTTTGCTTTTTTCCCCTAATTTTGTCAAAGTCCTACGGTTTCCGTGTCTTGACAAACTTTAACATATTTTTGCATTTTTCCCCTAATTTTGTCAAAGTCCCACGGTTTCCGTGTTTTGACAAACTTTGACAAAATTTTGGGTAAAATGTGAAAATTATTCTAAGTTTGTCAAAACACGGAAACCGTGGGACTTTGACAAAATTGGGGGGAAAATGCAAAAATTTGTTTAAGTTTGTCAGAACACGGAAACCGTGGGAGTTTGATAGAATTAAGGGGAGAGAAAAAAAAAGAAAGTGGGACTTTGACAAAATTTTGGGTAAAATGTGAAAATTTGATAAAGTCCCACTTTTTACTTTCCGAACACTATAGTGAGGAAAGTATTGTAATCATGTCAAAAATCCGAATTTGAGATTTTAATGTTTCTATACGTTTCGAGGTCCAATGAGTCCGTTTTCACTATTTTTGCAATGATGTATGTATGTGTGTGTGTATGTATGTGTGTATGTATGTGTGTATGTATGTGTGTATGTCTGTGAGTGAACACGCTAGCGTCTAAACGCTTTGTTCGAATACGCTGAAAGTTGGTACGTATATTGTAAGTCACCATAGTACGAACCCTATAGATTTTCGTGAATCTAGCACTTATAGTTTTTTTACAGGGACACAAAGAAAAATTCTTTATCATTATGGCCTATGGGACCAAAATCTTAAAAGTGCGATAGCATCTAAACGCCTTATTCAATTGAGCAAAAAATGTATACACATATTATAGGTCACAGATACTCAATCTGTATAGATTTTGGAGAATCTAGCACTTACAGTTTTTTTACAGGGACACAAAGAAAAATTCTTTATCATTATGGCCTATGGGATTAAATTTTTAAAAGTGTGATAGCGTCTAAACGCCTTATTAATCTGAGCAAAAACTTTGTACACATATTATAGGTCACAGTTGCACCAACTGTATAGATTTTGGTGAATCTAGCACGTACAGTGTTTTTACAGGGACACAAAGAAAAATTCTTTATCATTACGGCCTATGGGACCAAAATCTTAAAAGTGCGATAGCATCTAAACGCCTTATTCAATTGAGCAAAAAATGTATACACATATTATAGGTCACAGATACTCAATCTGTATAGATTTTGGAGAATCTAGCACTTACAGTTTTTTTACAGGGACACAAAGAAAAATTCTTTATCATTATGGCCTATGGGATTAAATTTTTAAAAGTGTGATAGCGTCTAAACGCCTTATTAATCTGAGCAAAAACTTTGTACACATATTATAGGTCACAGTTGCACCAACTGTATAGATTTTGGTGAATCTAGCACGTACAGTGTTTTTACAGGGACACAAAGAAAAATTCTTTATCATTACGGCCTATGGGACCAAAATCTTAAAAGTGCGATACCATCTAAACGCCTTATTCAATTGAGCAAAAAATTTATACACATATTATAGGTCACAGGTACTCAGCCTGTATAGATTTTGGAGAATCTAGGACTTACAGTTTTTTACAGGGACAGAAAGAAAAAATCTTTATCATTATGGCCTATGGGACCAAATTTTTAAAAGTGCGATAGCATCTAAACGCCTCATTCAATTTAACTGAAAATTTATATAAATATTATAAATCACTGTTGCACTAACTATAAGCATTTTGGTTAATCTAGCATTTATAGGTTTTTACAGGGACACAACGAAAAATTCTTTATCATTATGATCTATGGGCTCAAATATCAGTAGCGTTAAATAAAACATCGTGTAATATATGGAAAAAAATACCCAAACACTCTATTATGGTTTTTTCCCTTTTGTTTGTTTAACAACTCCTCTTTCTTTACTTTATCTACAAAACTATTAATTACTCAATGTTCAGAAAGTCGAGTGGAGTCACTCCAGATTTTTTTTTTTTTTCCCTCTCCCCTTAATTCTATACTTTTTTTTTTTTTTTTTTTTTTTTTTTTTATTATTGTTACTGAGTGAATTTGTATAGGAAAAGATAGAAGAAAGTCTCGTGGTGGCCACAACATACTAGTTTACTTTCTCTTACTTATATATGATAGAGAAAGTATTGTTTTTGTGCCTAATTTTTGACATAGGATTTTTGGTATATTTATAAGTTTTGAGGTCTTCTTAAACCGAAAAACATATTTTTTAGAAATTGATGTGTCTAAAATATATGTCTCTCTGTGTCTGAATCATCATCATGTAAGCATAAAACAAGAACAAATATTAGCAGAAATTTTAAATCCGGTATTCTAAATCTGTATCATGTAGGTATGTTACTTTGAACTTTTTTTTTTTTTTAATTGAACAAGTGGTTGGTGTCCTGAATCTGTTATTTTCCCACAGATTTATGGGATAAATATTTGGTGATTTATTGGCACATGTTATATAGCATTCAGTTTGACAACTAATGGCCCCGGACAAAATAAGGGATATTTTGAAAATATAAGGGTTACTTTCATCATAAACAAGTCGGTCTAGATTTAAAATTTCACTGGTGATACTGGTATGAATATTATTGAATATCAACATTCTATTTTAAAAATGATGATGAAAAGAACAGGGTAATGTTCTGCATAAACTTGCATTACCTAGATAGAAACTAATGAAAACTAAAGTACGAAACCGTATCAGTAAAATTATGCAGAAAATTAAGATAAAGGAAATCCATTGAAAGGAAGGGAAAGGTAGCCTAGTGGGTGACGCATTTTAGTTTCCAGCCAAGCCTGACCATCGGCTGAGTTCATTGCTCTTATCTTAAGTATACCATGATCTATTGTAGAAATTTATGGGAACAAATATGGGTTAGGTGTCTGACTAAAGTTCACCAATACCAAGTACAGTTATTTATTTAAGATTTATTCGATGATCAAAATTTCTCTGTAATATAACAATTCCACATACGATAAACATTTGTCCTCTCACTGAAG
This sequence comes from Salticus scenicus, assembly GCA_963930645.1. Taxonomy (NCBI): domain Eukaryota; kingdom Metazoa; phylum Arthropoda; class Arachnida; order Araneae; family Salticidae; genus Salticus; species Salticus scenicus. Next base: position 168,261,615 of record OZ005657.1, read on the forward strand.
ATGGAAAATACTTGTTTAAGGCAATTTTAAACTTTATCAAGAATGCAACCAAAACAATTATTGTAATACTGCTTTACATTTTTTTCTTGCTACCCATAGGCTATTTTTCTTGGATTCATTTAATTTTATGAAAGAAAAAAATAGCTCAACCTATAATGAAATTTGAACATTATAATATAATATTACACTCAAATAAATAAAAAGTAAATAATTTTAAGGGCCATATTACTAGTTTAAGAAATAAATAACATATAAGCAAGAGCAATGACATATTGATTAAAAAAAAAAAAAAATAGAATATAACTCATACATATTGCTCGTTGTTCCTTTGGAATTTAATTCATTGTTAAAACTTAAATAAAGTGTGATCAATTTAAACTTCACACCAACAAAGTTAATAGGAATGTTTGGAGCTTCAGTCAGTCTGTCTGTTGATTCGTTCATAAGTGATGCGTTCTAATTTCACTAAATATTTTTTGAATGCATTTATAAACTGATAGATAAGAATCATGTTTATTATAGCATTCCCTATTGAAAATGGAATAAATAGAACTACCATACTGGTTTGTCTGCAAGAACTGATAAAAGAAAACTATTACATTATAATGTATGTGAGGTATCTCTTTAAAGACTAATTTAATTCTTTAAAGTGCACAAAATATAGTGTCGGGGAGGAGGGGAATGGAGAAGGTGCGCACATCTGAACTGATTAGGAACGGTGCTGAGCAGTTTTGTTTCAGTCGCTTTTCGAATCCGGACGAGGTACAAGGTATCTCAGGACTTTAAAATAAAATCAGAACTATTAAAACATTCTAATCGTATTCATTATAGTTCCAGTAATCATTCTTAAATATGAATAAAAATTCGTAATTAAGTATTCAAGTCAAATAAAACGATTCTTCAAATGTCGAATTATAGTCTAGTGATTTAGTGGTGTGTCGTTAATCTTCGGAATACTGGCAGAGGGGGTAAGTAGAATTAAACTTATTCTCATTTAATTAATATGCATGTTATTCTGATTTGTAATAAAGTAAAAGTTGCAGAATCGAATTTAAAATAAATTCGTTAGACTTTCGTAATCCGAGATGCTAAATTTAATTAATCCTAAATCGAAATTCATAAAAAGAATCTTAGTCGTAAATTCTATGTTGGCTTCAAAGCCATTGTGGTCCGTCGATTCACGGAGGTTTAATTACCTATTAATTAGATAATTAATCGTAATTCGTTAAATTAAAAAAAAATATATTTGTAAATTGAAAAAATTCTTTTTTTTACGTAGGATTAAATTATCTGTATAAGAACTTTAAAGTAAATTAAAATTAATTTGTTGAAATAAATCATTAATACAAGGTTAAATTGTTTTGATATAAAACGTAATTCAAAGTAGTTTCGCTTTCATGCTTACGTAAAAGTTTTAGTTTAGAGAAAACGTAATTCAAAATAGTTTGGGTTTCAAACCGAAAGTTTCGGTTTGGAATTTCAGAAATAAACTTTCATATTAAGTAATTGTTGAATAAATGAGTGTATGAGAATGAAAAGGGTGCATTTAATATTTTATTAGTTTATTTATTTCAGTACAAAAAAAAAAAAAAAAAAATCTATTCTATTATGTGTTGTTTCTTTTCATTTGTTCTTATTTTTTTTTCATATTTTACTTCCTGATCTGCAGAATAATAATTTAATTCAATCGATTAATTCATATTTAAATTTAATTGTTTGTAATTAGTTTGCTCATAAGATGGGTAGAAAGGGAAAAACAAGGGCGAATGACGCCGAACAGAGTGCGTTGTTCCCAAAATCTAATGAAGTGATAAAATTTGAAAATGTAATTAGAGAAATAGAATTCATAAAATCGAAGGTCAATGATTGCGATAAAAGCGATCAAGCCAGATTAAAGATCCTAAAAGATAAGGTAAATGCACTGGAGGTTAAATTCGAGGAAATAGTTACAAATTTTTCCGAAGAAGAAAACGATGAAAACTTTGAAGAAGTGATGAAAAATCGGGACATTCTGTTGGAGTTGTCTGTAGTGTTAGAGAGTAAATCGCAATCAAATACCCCAAATGTAAATAGTGATGCACATACCAAACCAGGGACTTCTGTTAATTCGCATATTAGTCTTCCCAAACTTGAAATTCCTTATTTTTACGGGGATAATGAATCTTGGTTGTCATTTAAAAATTTATTTAAATCATCTATTCTGGATAATGACAGCCTTAGTGAGGTTGAAAAGCTACAATACCTCCAATCGTGTGTAAGAGGTAGTGCATCAAAACTTATTCGTGGATTTTCGTTACAATCGGAAAATCTTAAACACTGTTGGGAAATTCTTACTCAGCGCTACGAAAATAAACGCCAATTAGCTATAACTCAGATAAATAAAATCTTTTCGGTAAAGGTAAACAAAGCGGATGATCCTAAATCGTTTTTCAATTTAATAGATACTTGTAACGAAGCGGTGCGAAATTTATCGACCCTCGGATTGGAATCTAATCCTCTTAGCGATCTTATTCTTATAAATTTCATGATTTCAAAATTGGATTCATCCGTTAGGCATAGGTGGGAGCTCAGTCTAGAGAATACGCAAACTATTCCCGATTTAAACTCGTTTCGTACATTCATTGAAAGGGAGGCGTCGAGTCAAACAAAGCTTGAAAATAAACCAGGAATGTTTAAGAAGCCAGTAGAAGGTAGTAGTGTAAAAAAATCTTGTGTCAATAATTCAATACTAGTCAAAGAAAATAAATGCGTCGCCTGTTCTCAAGTACATCAATTGTTTAAATGTCCCAAATTCAATCGAATTAGTGTTCAGGAGCGATGGGACTTAGTTAAATCAAAATCACTGTGTGAAAATTGTTTGCGAACTAATCATCAAGTGCGTCAATGTAGAATTAATATTAAATGTAAAGTATGTGCAGGTTCACATCACACTCTTCTGCACATTTATGCACAGAATTCTGCAGATCAGGGAGGCGGCCTTGTTACTACGTCGGTGGCCAATAGTTCACAATCTAATGCAAATTTTAGTAACCAAAAGGTGTTATTGGCTACTGCCCTTATAAAGGTTAGGTCACCTGTGATGTTGAAAAACATCACATATCCCTTTTTAAAATAAAATAATAATAATAATATAAATTACATTTTATTTATTTATTTATAATACAAGCAAACATTATATTTCTTATTCTAAAAGAATTTAATACAATTTTGTTTATTTCGCTTATGCTATTTTATTTTTATTTCTATTTCATTAATCTGTAATTTCATATAATTTATTGTTCTTTTTCCTGCTCTAAATCTCATCAAGTAATAATTAAATAAAATATCAAAGAAAGAGAAACCCATTCATTTTATGCTTTAAAACCGCAGACGATTTTTTTATTGTAGCTTCCTGTCTCCAATCAAACGTTTATAGATTCCGTTGAATCATTGTAGCTGAAAATAATTTCTAATATTTTTTATCAATTGATTTCGTACTTTTAGCCAAATTCTGGATGCCTGACAAAATTTAATCACATCCTATGACGTAATTTAATTTTAGCCAATCCTTTAGCTATTATTTAGGTTTACCAGATATAAAATTTAAAATGTGTTCAGCCAACTTGATTTTTGATGCCAAGGAGATTTGGCGAAATAAATGAATTAGCTTGCTGTCTGTCTTTCTGTAAAGATGTTATTTTTTTTATCTTTGAGTCAAAAATGTCGAAATGCTTTCGGTTTAGAAAAGTATATCAAAATGGCTTCCATTCTTCATTCGATGTCTCTCTGATTAATAAACTGAAATTCTTCGTCATGAATGTTTGCGAATCTACTCATTCGTTTTTGTTCAAAAATGCATTATATATATCTTATAAGAGTAATAAAGAAATGTAATTTTTCTAAATGGAAAATGACTTCATGCTACATTTTACGGAGCTGAGTGAACCTGCTACGCTGTACGTCATGGCCGCTTCATACTTTAGATATCTCCATCCCAGCTCTTCATTAAATATATGTGGTGCCAGACTCAGGCCGGATAATATATCCGGATATCCAAAATTTTTTTTCGTCTTGAAAAATTTGGGCATCGACATTGAACTACTCTTTAACGAATATAAACAAGTGTACTGCAATACTCGAATTTCTGTTTAACGGATCTCTGCTTAGTCACCTAATATCGGCGTGATATCGACTACGTTAATCATTCTACACATCCTGATTAATTCATGAATGTGACGTTTTGCGTTGTTGAAGACTGTTATGTTTTTAAAACAGCTGCCCCGGTGATGATCCAAAAAGAGATTAACTACGTTACGGTGAACAGCACCGAATTTACCGATTTGTTCTTCATCTTTACTAAAGGCTAGTGTGCTGCGGGATGTCATCTGTGATTTTTTTTAAAAAAAGATATTACTTGGTGTCTACGGTACCGATTCTTATCGCCGATATTGTGTGATGCCATGCCGTTGGACTTTCTACGGTTTCATTGAATAATATCCTCTCTACAGTCTGCAATGTTCGCAATTTGTGATCGTCTTATGCACTTACCGTTCGGTATTAAATGATCGTTGATTCATCGGTGCAAGGAGAATTGCCAAATATGGGTCGTCTTTCTGGAATATGTGCAGTTGAATTACAGTGTTCATTTTTTTTTCTCGCGCACTCATACAGGAGAAGAGCCTTACAGTTTTAAATAAAAGAATAAATAAAATACCGTAAATAAATAAATTTATATCTATATATATTTTTGTTTTAGCTAAAAGAAGATTCGGAAAAGGGGTAAGTTTCCTTTGGAATCATTTTATTGTGCCAATAAAAAGAAACATTTCTCACATATTTTTTCTTAAATATTGACAATAAGAACTTTTCGTACATTTTTCTTAAATATTGACATTTATTTAAACTTTATATATAAATTTTTACTTATGGGTAAAGTCTTTTATTCTTCATATGAGTATTATATTCTACTTTAACTTTTCATTTCAATTTTTAAGAACAGTTAAAAAGTTATATAAATGATCAAAATTTGCTTATATTATTTTTGAAATATCTAGTTTTTGGATATTCAAGTAAAGATTTATTTCATTTGTCAAATTAAATACCAGATCATAGTGATATTTTTTTTTTTCTTTTCATCATACTGCATAAATTTTTTTTTAATTTTTTCATATTTTGATTTTTGTGTTTACAATTTAATATATCTTGACAATTATTTTCATTTGCATATATATCCATTTTTAGTATTATTCATTATATATTTTTAAATATATCTATAATATATATATACAACAAGACGTATATAAACCAATTTCATGGTTGCAAGGCATAATGTTATACAGGAAAATATTACAAATAATTTATACATATTTTTATTAATCTTGAAACTTTATCATCCAACTTTTGCAGGCTTAATTAAAAAAAGAAAGTATTTAACAATTTTATTCATTTTTAAGTGTCTTGGTAACTTATTTGTTTATATGATATTCAATTGAATTCTTATGCATATTATTTTTATTTAACTTGGTTAACATTTTTATATTTGAAAAACATGGCACAGAATCGAAACGCGTTTTGCTCCGTTCCTAATTTCGATGGGGACGCGAGATTTGTCAAATTTTTCTTCGATCAATTAAGATCCTTTGCCATGTTAAATAAACTAACAAATGACGCGACATTACATGTAATGAAAGAAAAACTTCGTGATGCTGCGTTAGCATACTTTATTGAAAATGAAACACTATATAACTCGACAGATCTTAAATTTATCGAGGAAAATTTCTGTAAGTTTTTCAAGGAATCGTCATATAACACTGGAATATCAGAATTTCATAATTTAAAAATTTTGCCGGGAGAGTCTATTAAAAATTTCGCCCATCGTGTAAATGTTGCTGTACCTAAGGCTTTCCCTGACCTTAAAGACAAACAATCCCTTGATAACATTAAACTTCCGAAATTTTTAGAGTGTGTACCATCAAATATTAAAATTAAGTTAATGGAGGAAAACATAAGAGACTATAACAAGGCAGTTGAACGTGCTCAGACATTATCCGAAATATATGATTCTTTCAACAACACTACTAATACTAAGACTATTCTTTCTTGTGATAATAAAAATGACTCTGTAATATTAAACTCATTGAAAGATTTATCTGAGAAAATTAATAGCATTTCACTTAAAAACAACAATCCACCCTCCCATAATGAATCTTTGCACGTAGTTCAGTCAAGCAGACCCAAATTTGATCAAAGAAATTATGGAAATAATTACAAAACTAGACAGACCAATTTTCGTTCTTCCCCTAGAAGAAACTTTTCTAGAAATAATTTGATTTGTCAACTTTGTTCCAAACATGGTCACGTTGCTTTAAATTGTTATAAATGGAGAAATAGAGATAATTTAACTTATAAAACACGTAATTATGAAAACCGTAATTTAAACTAGAAAAGAGGTATGGAGATGCTGATGCTGCCATATCTCGAAAACTAAGGGTCTCATCAGCAAATGAACATAAATTCCCGAATGTGTCATCTTCAAATTCTCTTCCAAAAATTTCACATACTAGACTTGTAAATTCAGTTGGATCTCAAACTGTTGCTAATATTACTGTAGCAGATAACAAAGCTACCCAAACATTTCAAAAGTGTAATCTTAATATTGATAATACAGAGTATATTCCAAGTCACAACAATGAGAATTACGCAAATAATATTGAAGATCATATTTTATTTAATGTAAACAAAAATTCTCATACACTTCCTATAATAAAAGCTAAATTAGCCAATAATGATATAAAGTTTCTTATTGATACCGGAAGTAGTTGTTCACTTTTAGCCCAGTCAACATTTGATAATTTAAAAGCAAATTTAAAATATAAAAGACTAGGTTCGTCTATTACTCTTAAAACGGTCAATTCTTATGTTGAATTTTCTTCATGTATTCGTGCAACTTTCAAAATTGAAAAAAAGTTTTTCCAACACAATTTCTATATTATTGACATACCACCTGGTTCTAATTTTCATGGAATACTTGGTATGGATTTCATTAAAGAAAATCATGTCACTATTGACTTTTCGAAAAATTCCATGAGAATTGGAAAATTAGACTTTACTTGTTCCTTATTTGATTCGGGAAATGAAAAATTAGATGTATATAATGTTAACTCTGACGATAATAACATGAATGTTTACCTTCTAAAGAAAGTTATAATACAAACTGGTGAAAATATCTACATTACTGCAAAAACAAATAATAAGTTACAAGAAACGAATTACATATTTTGTACTGACTTAAAGGATCCTGATATAGAAATTTTAGATTCTATTGTATCACCAAATTACAAAAGTGAAATTAATTCTGAAAATAATAATTCTCTTTTTACGTTACTTATCTCAAATAAGGGTAAAAATTCAATTCATTTCAATAAAAATATGCATATTGGTAAATTATTTTTAATTGATGAAATTAAAAAACCACATTTAGATAAAATTGAAGACTCTTGCTCTAGTAATAATAATATACAAAATATTGAGGATCATATCCACTTGATTCAAGCTTCAGAGGATATATTACTAAAGCGTAAAAATGATTTATCAAGCAAAGATTTTTGTTTGAATCATTTAACCCTTGATCAACGTAACACACTAGAAAATTTATTTTTAAGCAAATTTGCTGCTTTTTCCAAATCTCTCAGTACTCTAGGACATACTGATAAAATTATTCCTAATATTAAATTAATTAATGATTTCCCTATTAAAACACTTCCATTTCCGATTCCACAAGCTTTACAAAAAGAAGCCCAAGAGCAGATCAATGAATTAGTAAACGCCGGCATAATTGAGCGTAATTGCTCCGAGTGGGCTTGTCCCATATTGCTAGTAAAGAAAAAATCTGACGGTTCAAAGAAACAACGTTACAGACTTGCTTTAGACCTTAGAATGGTCAATACAGTCATACAAGGTTCCTCATATCCACTTCCTAAGATTCAAAATATTATTTCAAATCTTTCGTCATTCAAATACTTTACTTCGTTAGATTTCATGCAAGCGTACCACCAAATTGACCTTCCAAAAAAATATCAAGATATGTTAACATTTACATCTATTTTCGGCAGTTATCGATACAAACGTGTTTGTTTTGATTTAAAGAACGCCAGTTCTATATTTCAGTCTCTAATGGACACAATACTCGACGAGATAAACATTAATGGCATATATGCTTATCAGAACGATCTGATTATTGGATCAAATTCATTTGAAGAGACTTGTGAAAAAGTAAATAAAGTGTTAGAAATTCTTATCAAATATAATTTAACATTATCCCCATCTAAGTGTGAATTCCATAAATCAGCAGTTAATTATTTAGGTTTCCACATTGAAAACCATACTATTTCACCCATCACCGCTAACATCGTAAAGATCAATTCTTTTCCACCACCAACGACAAAACGACAGTTAAAAAAAATTCTTGGACTTGCTAATTTTTACAAATGGATTTTACCATCTTTCTCAGAACTTGCGCAACCCCTTGTGGAACTCACAAAACCCAAAACAACATTCAAATGGACAGAAAAACATCAGAGTATTTTTCAAAAAATTCAAAAATTATTCTTTCTTCCCCCAATGGTTCGACTTCCAGATTGGGAGAAAACATTCTATGTCAACACGGATGCGTCAAAAACAGCCATTTCAGGAGCACTTATGCAAAAATTTAATGGTAAATTACTTCCTATAGCATACTTTTCCAAATCTTTAAAACCTTCTGAAAAGAAATATCCGGCGTTAAAATTGGAACTTATGGCAATTCATAAAACTGTCACCGCCTTCAAATACTATTTATATAATCGTGAGTTCGTAATTTTGTCAGATAGTGCTCCCCTTGAAAAATATAAGAAAACTACCAATCCCGCTGACGTTACCACCCGATGGTTAATGGACTTATCTGAATATACTTACGTTTTCAAACATATTCCTGGAAATTTGAACATCTTAGCGGATTATTTATCACGTTGCAATTTTGAAAACAATCAAGAGGATCTCAAAGATAATCCAAACTTAATTAATGACATACAGCCACTACCAATAGTTGATGTTGATAAAAATGAAAACAGACTCGAAATTAACAGTAATGATAATCAAAACAAATACTCAGAATATGTTAATTATATGATTTCAGGAAATTCAAACTCTAAAGACCCCTTGCTAGAAATTTCAGACCAAACATTTGTGTCCGAACAAATTAAGGATTCTGAATTAAAAACAATTTACGAAGAAATCTTAAAAAACGGAAAGTCAGAAAAATTTCCCAATTACTTTATAAATCCTGATTCTAAAGTATTAATGCTCAAGAAAGAGAATATTCATAACAATTCATTCAGTTATTTAATTATTGTCCCAAATTCTTTAAAAGCGAAAGCATTGTCCATTGCGCATTTATCTCACTTCGGTTTGGCTAAAACCTATGAATTTCTTTCTAGAAGATACTTTTGGAGGGGCATTTATACTGATACCCTTAATTTCGTCTCTTCATGCACTAAATGCTTACAAGCGAAACATCACAAAACACCTCCTGCTCCATTACAAAAAACATATACACCCACTCATCCAAATCATACAATCTCCACAGACTTGGTGGGTCCTTTTAGTAATGGTCAATACGTCTTGACAATAATTGATCATTTCAGTAGACACTTAGAACTTTACCCGTTATCTAATATTACTTCTCCAAAAATAGTTCAATGTTTGTTTTCATACATTACAACCTTTGGTCGCCCTGCATGTATTCTATCAGATTTAGGTCGACAATACACATCTCAAGTTTACAATACATTTAATGACACTCTAGGCATAAAAATAATACATTCGTCTGCTTTTCATCCTCAATCGAACTCAATTAGCGAACGTGTAAACACATCAATTAAGTATTCAATTAATATATTATTAGAAGAAGGTCATTCATTTCAAAATGCACTATATATACACAAATCTCTCTACAATGGATCTACGCATTCTTCCACTCAATTCTCGCCTAATCTTCTACATTTTGGTAGAGAACTGGCACTAATTTTTGACACTTATAATTCAAATTATAATTACACTTACCTGGACTCTAATGTAAACATCTATAAATTAATGCAAGACCTTCAGGAAATTTATAAAAAAGCGTACAATAACATTCAACATTCCCAATCAAAAAGAAATAAATATTTTCAAAGAAAAGCTAAACTAAGAAGCATCTGCACAAAAGATATTGTGTATCTGAAGTCTATGGATAAATTTAAACCTAAATATACAGATCCTTTCATTGTCACAGTTAAACATTCCCCTGTTTCATTTTCAATTAAACGGTTACATGCTAGTGATGATAAGGCATTTCGTGTGCATATTGATAGAATTTTATTGGCACCTCCACGTAATAATCACTTATTTGACATTTATAATAATTCTAATTTTAATAAGAATCACATTATTTCCAGTGATACACATCAATATAATTTACGAAACAGAAAGTAATTTTTCATCATTTTTCCTTAGGTTAAAAGTTACGCAGTGTAAATTTTTAAATATTTATAAAGATTAAAGGTAAATTAAATAAATTTGATGTATACTTTCATCGCAACAGACCTGATCAACCTGTTGTGATTTTTATTTGTTGTGAAATTTCGCAGCTTGGATAATCAATGGCTGGTCCAGGAAATTATATTCTAAGCTGCATTGTCTTACAACAGCAGTGTATATCATTTTAATATTTTTCTTTAACTTACTTGTTAATTATAATTGCATTTTATTAAAAGTTAACATACTAGAACAATATTTTGATTTAAAAAAAAAATGTTAATGCAATTAAAGAAAAAAAAAAAAAAAAAAACTTTGGTGCAGGTAATATTTTTATCACACATATGCATATGTCTCATATTCCAATTACAATTACCTATAAAAAAAATGAATAAATAAAAACATGTGTTATTATTACTTTCTTTCAACATGTATTATTTATTTAAACCTTTTATTGAATATAAAAGACTCACTATATATTTCATAACATATAAATATACTTGATTTTTATTTTGTACAAACTTTCATATTCAGATTACTTATACATTTGAACTATGTATTTATTACAACAAATCCTTGTCCTACATGAACTGAAATGGACTCGTCAAAGTTTCTCGCCATGCATGGTAACATAAAAATTTACTGATTTCAACATCTTACCACGAACTGATAAATATATGATGACTGAATTATTATGATTTTAAATCAATGGACTAGATCTCATTTTGTTTGTGAATATATTCTAAAGACTTGTGTACACAGATTTATGGCCATACAACATTATATCACATCACCTTATAATATCCTTATTTCCTGTATTTGCATTTTATTATTGTATAAGAATATTTTTTTAAGTATGCATACAAGATTTTCTATTAATAATATGACAATGTACGTATTTTATTTGTATTGGAAGCCATTCGTTTTTTGTTTTTGTTTTGTGATCAATCTATTTTACAAGATTGGAAATAATTTGATTTAATTTAAATTTTTGCTGAGTTGTCATATCATAGACGATGTAATGGCTGAACCCATTTTTTTTTTCGGTCGACGGGGAGAAATATGTGATGTTGAAAAACATCACATATCCCTTTTTAAAATAAAATAATAATAATAATATAAATTACATTTTATTTATTTATTTATAATACAAGCAAACATTATATTTCTTATTCTAAAAGAATTTAATACAATTTTGTTTATTTCGCTTATGCTATTTTATTTTTATTTCTATTTCATTAATCTGTAATTTCATATAATTTATTGTTCTTTTTCCTGCTCTAAATCTCATCAAGTAATAATTAAATAAAATATCAAAGAAAGAGAAACCCATTCATTTTATGCTTTAAAACCGCAGACGATTTTTTTATTGTAGCTTCCTGTCTCCAATCAAACGTTTATAGATTCCGTTGAATCATTGTAGCTGAAAATAATTTCTAATATTTTTTATCAATTGATTTCGTACTTTTAGCCAAATTCTGGATGCCTGACAAAATTTAATCACATCCTATGACGTAATTTAATTTTAGCCAATCCTTTAGCTATTATTTAGGTTTACCAGATATAAAATTTAAAATGTGTTCAGCCAACTTGATTTTTGATGCCAAGGAGATTTGGCGAAATAAATGAATTAGCTTGCTGTCTGTCTTTCTGTAAAGATGTTATTTTTTTTATCTTTGAGTCAAAAATGTCGAAATGCTTTCGGTTTAGAAAAGTATATCAAAATGGCTTCCATTCTTCATTCGATGTCTCTCTGATTAATAAACTGAAATTCTTCGTCATGAATGTTTGCGAATCTACTCATTCGTTTTTGTTCAAAAATGCATTATATATATCTTATAAGAGTAATAAAGAAATGTAATTTTTCTAAATGGAAAATGACTTCATGCTACATTTTACGGAGCTGAGTGAACCTGCTACGCTGTACGTCATGGCCGCTTCATACTTTAGATATCTCCATCCCAGCTCTTCATTAAAGTCACCTAACGGCAAAATTATTCAATGTCGGGCGTTAGTTGATAGTGCCTCACAAAATAGTCTCATAACAAAGGAGTGCGTTGAGAAGCTAAATTTGCCTTTGTTTGGCACTTCTCATCGACTTATAAGCATAAACGGTCTTTCCGCAGAAACTGTTTTGAATTTTACGGAATTCTCATTCTCGCCATATTTCGCTAACGAGTATAGGAACTTGAAAGCGCTAGTAGTAAATAGGGTTACTACCCCTCTGCCAAATTTCCGGGTGCAAACGACGTCTTGGCCACATACAAAAAATCTTCAGTTAGCCGATATGAATTTCTTCAAGCAACAACCAATCGAAGTATTATTAGGCGCAGATATTTTTGCGTCACTAATTTGTGGCAAACCAGTACATGGAAGGCCAGGAGAACCATCTGCCATTCCCAGTTCACTTGGGTACTTACTCAGTGGCCCTCTCTCAAGGGATGGAATGGAACCAGAATCAACATATAGCTCCTCGTTACACTGCCTTAACTTGAACGATTTTTTTGACAATCAGCCCATAATATCTTCTAAGAGTGAAACCGAAGCCGATCCGGCAGAGGAACTATATAAATCTTCCACCAAGCGCAACCCCGAGGGTCGCTATGTGGTGAAATTACCCCTCCATGATGAGATAGATTTGGGTGAAAGTGCCAACTGTGCACTAAAATTGTTTAAACGGCTTGAAAATCGATTTATTCAGAACCCTAATCTTAAACGGGAATACTGTAAGTTTATGTGTGAATACTCTGACTTAGGTCATATGACTTTACTAAGGGCTGAAGAACTTAATCGCCAACTCAATTATTATATGCCCCATCATGGAGTTATAAATGAAAATAGTAGCACTACGAAACTACGGGTAGTGTTCAATGCGTCGGCCGTAACTACAAATGGCAAATCCCTGAACTCTAACTTGCATAAAGGGCCCAAACTCCAATCCAGCATTTTTAGCAATCTAATTAGATTTCGTTTAAATAAAGTCGCCCTCTCGAGTGATATCGAAAAAATGTTTCGGCAAATTCTAGTCGCAGAGCCTGATACAGACTTTCAAAGAATATTTTGGAGGGCCAATGTTTCAGATCCACTCAGAGTGTATAAATTGAACACTGTTACTTATGGCACAGCCTGTGCTCCATTTTTAGCCCTGCGTACCATATTACAGCTATTAAACGATGAAGAACCCAATTTTCCCGTAGCTGTGCAGGCTGCCCGCAACAACCTGTATATGGACGATTTCCTTGGAGGGGCTGAAACAATCGAAGCCGCTCAATCTTTGGTAACAGACCTTCAGGCATTATTTAATGCTGGGGGCTTCAAGCTGCGAAAATGGGCTTCAAATTATGTGGAAGCTCTAGTTCAAGTCCCAGAACCTCTAAAATCAACAAATCAGGAATTATCCTTAAACCCCGATCAATCCCAACGTATTTTAGGACTAAACTGGAATTTAACATCGGATACACTGCAGGTTGGAGTTAACACCGAAGAAAGCGTAAAAACTAAACGACAATTATTGTCCGTAATTGCACGCATCTTCGACCCTTTGGGTCTGTTATCCCCTGCCACTATTCTTTTAAAATTGCTTCTACAAGATGTTTGGAAGCTAAAACTTGGTTGGGATGATCCTTTACCACCAGACATTCAAAACAGGTGGAATGAATTTTATGAAAAAATTGCTTCCTTTAAGGCCATGTCAGTACCCAGATTTTTAGACCTGAAATCCGAACCTATTTACCAGATTCTGGGATTTTGTGATGCGTCAACAAAGGCATATGCTGCCGTAATTTATATACGCCCAAGTCAGAACTCATCTTTAAAATTGATTGCAGCTAAAACCCGTGTAGCTCCTTTAAAACCCATTACCTTGCCTAGGTTGGAGCTATGCGCGGCTGTATTACTATCGGAACTTTTGTCAGTCGTCCAGAGCTCGCTGGATTATCAGGTTGAGGAAATTCTCCTATGGACAGACTCAACAATAGCCCGTAGTTGGATCTTAAATCCCCCCTTAAAGGGCAACACATATGTCCTACACCGAGTAAACAAAATTAGAGCTCTCACAGACCCAACATCATGGCATCACTTACCAAGCAAACATAACCCAGCAGACTGTGCAACCCGTGGGCTGTTACCCGACAAATTCAACCACTTTAACTTGTGGTGGTCTGGACCTGATTGGTCAAAGATCCCGGTCTCAGATCCCGAGTCCAAGATTGCTACCTCAGTCCCATGTACAATTGTGGGAATTCCTGGACTAATAGAGTCAACTCCAATGCATGAATCCGTTATAGAGGATTTGGTTTCAAAATTTTCATCAAGTAATAAACTGTTTCGTGTAATTGCATTTATGAAGCGATTTATAAATAATATTAGAAATGCTACAAAATTGAAAGGACCAGTCTCAGTACAAGAAATTTCAGAAGCTAGAAAAATTGTTATTAAATTCGTCCAACAAAGGTCCTTTGCTTCAGAAATAGCCCTTTTGCAGCGCGGTAAACCCGTTGCAAACAACAGTAAATTAAAATCTCTCCATGTGTTTATTGATTCCGAAAATCTATTAAGAGTGGGAGGTAGAATTGACAAAGCCAAGACCCTTCCCTATGACACTAGGCATCAATTATTGTTGCCTAAAAATCACCCTTTTACCTCTCTTATAATCAGACATTTTCATGTGAACAGTTTGCATGCAGGTGTCGACCTAGTATTAAACTTAATTCGCCAGTCTTACTGGATTCCTGATGGTAGGTCCACTGTGAAAAAGGAGCTTCGAAAATGTGTCACGTGTGCCAAAGTCCAACCAATCCCCATTCAACAAATGATGGGTGACCTTCCCAGTGCAAGAGTCAACCCTTGTAGACCATTTCAACATGTTGGCCTTGATTATGCAGGCCCTATTCAAACAAAGTGTGAACATAAACGAACAAAAACAAAATTTAAGTCCTATATTTGCCTATTCATCTGCATGAGCACCAAGGCAATTCATCTCGAATTAGTCCCGAGTTTATCAACTGAACATTTTTTATATGCCCTACAAAGATTCATAGCGCGTCGAGGCTATCCTTCGGACATATACTCGGATAACGGGCGCAATTTTGTGCGTGCCAATGCCCATTTAAAAGGGCTAGTAAAGCTTTCAAAAACCAATACTATTCAAGACTTTGCCACAACTAGACAAATTCATTGGCATTTTATGCCACCTTACGGGCCTAACTTTGGCGGCCTATGGGAATCTTCGGTTAAATTGGCCAAACGCCATTTACTTAAAGCGTGTAAAGGCAGTTGCCTATCGTTTGAGGAGTGTGCTACGATTCTCACAACTATTGAGTCTTGTTTAAATTCACGACCCATAGTCCCACTTTCCACCGAGCCCAATAATTTCTTAGTACTTACACCAGGACACTTCTTAATTGGGGCTCCACTTCTCCAGCTTCCTGAACAATCTTTTAACCAAACTAATCCATTTTGTACCAGTTTTTCTTCCAGATGGAAACTCCTTCAGCAGATCAAAAAGTCCTTTTGGAGCACCTGGGCAAAGTCTTATTTGACTTCACTCCAGTCAAGAGAAAAATGGAAGAGTGGTAATACGCATCTGCAACCTGGTCAGCTAGTCCTGGTGTTGGAACCTTCTATTCAGCCAGCTCAGTGGAAGTTAGCACGCCTTCTGGAAGTCCATCCGGGTGAGGATGGAATTATTAGAGTGGCTACCCTGAAGACGCCATCGGGAATCATCAAGAGACCCGTGAATCGAATCGCCAGTCTGCCATGCTCAGCCCCCCCCCCGGAGGATGTCGGGGAGGAGGGGAATGGAGAAGGTGCGCACATCTGAACTGATTAGGAACGGCGCTGAGCAGTTTTGTTTCAGTCGCTTTTCGAATCCGGACGAGGTACAAGGTATCTCAGGACTTTAAAATAAAATCAGAACTATTAAAACATTCTAATCGTATTCATTATAGTTCCAATAATCATTCTTAAATATGAATAAAAATTCGTAATTAAGTATTCAAGTCAAATAAAACGATTCTTCAAATGTCGAATTATAGTCTAGTGATTTAGTGGTGTGTCGTTAATCTTCGGAATACTGGCAGAGGGGGTAAGTAGAATTAAACTTATTCTCATTTAATTAATATGCATGTTATTCTGATTTGTAATAAAGTAAAAGTTGCAGAATTGAATTTAAAATAAATTCGTTAGACTTTCGTAATCCGAGATGCTAAATTTAATTAATCCTAAATCGAAATTCATAAAAAGAATCTTAGTCGTAAATTCTATGTTGGCTTCAAAGCCATATAGTGATGCATTATACAAATGTACAAAATTTATAAAGTTTTTTTTTTTTTTTTTTTTTTTTTTTTTACTGTATTAAATTAACTACACTATATATCATAGAAAAAAAAATTAAAATTTATAGAATTTTGATTTCTATTCTTTCTTTCTCCATAGATTTCTAATTTTTCGCATTAAACTCTCTAACTCTCTTTATTAATAAAACATAATGATATTTTTGTGATTAAACGCCCACCCTTTCTTTAACAAATTTACACAAATTCAAATTTATTTCTCATAAACTAAAATAAGTTTAGACATCACAAATATTATTTTTTCTGTATTATATAAACGAAAATGATCAAATATGCACTGTATGGTGCTACACTTTGAAAAATTGTCGCAATTTGAGGTTGATGGCTTTACAGTGAGAAATTTTAATTAAATATTTGCATATATTGATAAAAAATTATGTATGTTTAACTTTAAACTTAACGACTGTCTTTCTGAAGCTAATTCTTTCTGGTATCTGATGTCATTTGGTCACTATTCAATGGTCATTGTCATTTCCATAACAAAGTACAACATTTTGAAGATCTTTTTCATTCACACTGACCTACTCAAACTTGTAGAAAAAGATAAAATCTTTTGCTCATCGCAGTCGAGGAAGGACCCCTGCTATGAGATTTGTCTAATTTTCCTTTAAAATGCTGCAATCTGATACTTGACCAATATACTATACACTCTCCATGCCCTAGGATCTCGTAGATGTAATTTATTGCTGTTTTGTTGTGATAGATAAAGAATGTCTTTTTTTTTTTTCATGTGTGTGTCTTTATCGCTTATTTTTCATGAAAAATAGCATAGGAAGCAACTTTTCTTAGTTTGTTTACAAAAAACGATTCTTAAAATGCCAAATAAAGGAAAAATAACTAACCGAAGCAAAAAAAAGTTGCGTTAAAAATGCTACTTTTTTTTTTTTTTTTTTTTTTTTTTGTTATTAACTAGCAGGCTTTGCCCGCTTTGCTAGTCGCTATATTTAAATGAATTAAAAAAAAAATATATAAACAATATTTTTTTACCGTTCTACAAATTAAAACGAAAAAGGAAATATATTGAGATTGCTTAAAAACTTCGCTTCGGGCCCTCGCTGACTTCGGCAGTCTTCTTCACCGCAAAGTCTTGGTACTGGATAATTTAATTTAATCTATAGAAATGTCAATAATATAGGGAAAACTGCATTAGTCTTTTTTTTTTTTTTTTTTTTTTTTTTAATAAACAGAACAGAAAACGCATAATATTTTACATGGAGATATTTTGTGTAATTAGACCAATTTAAAAAAAAAAAAAAAAAAAAAAAAAAAAAAATGTTTTTCCTTTTTTTCCCACTCGCATTCCAAAAACATTCAATATAAAAATGAGAAAAATTGTGCACAACCATTGCAAGAGTTTGGGCCTCTTGGCGGAATTTAAAATTTAGTACTGAAGTAGCTCCGACGTTTCTCGCCAAAATGTTTACTTATGCATATGCGAGACCTATATCAACTCATCGCCGAGATGACAACAAAATTATAAATAATTATAAGATTTAAAAAAAAAACATTTTATATACCATGTTTTTAAATTTTCTGTTGAATCTTATAGCGATAGAACTACATTAGCACTTTATCAATGTGTAGAAAATTTTAAAGTGATAATGACGTCAATTTTTGTGAGATGCATAATTTGATTTTTTACAATTTTTTAATGTTCACATTTAATTAAAAGTATTTATTTTTATATCGTAAAAAAAATGAACTCGTTTTTTTTTTTTTTTTTTTTTTTTGCAACTATTAAATTATAACTAATATTTATTTTCATATTTTAATTACTTAAAACTTTGCAACGTAATATCTTTAATAACTTGATATAAATAGTGTCCACACAAAAAATGAACAATTTTTATAGCTCTTTTAAAAAGTGTAACATCTATGCAGTATCTTTTAAAAAATTCATCAATTTTTACTTAGAAAAAAAAAAAAAAAAAAAAAAAAAATGACCGACTGTGATCACTAAAGTAGTTAAATCTAGACCAATCAAAAATAGGAGTGGTCCACTCGGATATGTTCCCGACAAACTCTTTTCTTTATTTATATAGACAACTAATTACTTGTAGGGCGACTAAGGCGCCCGTTGAAAAATAATCATTTCATTTTATTTATTTCTCACTTCAAATAATTAATTTTCTAGCAAGACCGTGCGAAATTTTCGAACATTATTTATCGCTTCGTTACCTTTAAAAATAAAAATTATTATTATTATTTCATAGACGTCATTTTTTAGATCATCATGACATTATATGGACGCAAATTAAATATTTTATAATTTTTTTTTTCTTTCGCACGAAAGCATATTTTATTTTATGCTGAAGAAAAAAAAAAAAAAAAAAAAAAGGCAACATTTAAAAGATTAAATGTCTTTTTTAAAACTGTTGTTTACATATTTTAACTACTTTTAAAAAATCTAATAAAAAATTCTTTAAAATAAGGTACCGAATGAAAGGGGCAATTTTTCTGAATCCGTCGGATTAAACAGCTTATCGATCGGACAATTAGATTTTTTTAAATTAACTAAAGTATGACTATTAGGTGAGAACTTGGGTTCACACACAGACGGAGTCCAAGGAAATCTCTTAAGCCTAAAGCATGACAGAGTTAGGCACTGATGATCATAACTATATATGCTGATTTGAAGTTTTAAATTTTGCTTCATTTAGAGAAAAAGAGGGGAGCACCATCATAGAAATTACTGGAGGGGGGCTCCCATATAACTCTACTCTTATGCTTCTGACGTTAGATTTTTTTTTTTTTTCCAATAGTCATAATTAGTGTATTTTGACAAAAATTAAACATGATTTCGCATTTTGTTAAGCTTTAAAGAGGGACAAATTACTAATTTACATTATTAAGAAATTTTTTTTAAATAAAATTTTAGGACAGAAAAACATACCATTTCAAAACTTTTGCCAGACACGGTATGTAATGCAAATTTTCATTTTCATGTCTGTGATCTAGGGGGGTGCAAGTGCACCCCCCTGCACCCCCCTCGCTACGCCCATGGATAGAGATGTTGCGCATTTTGTGTACGTTGAGGCATTTCATATACAGTTTTTAATAAATTAAAAAATGCCATTCTTTGAGTTGTGTCACTTTTCTTGCCGGGGTGCGATAGTTTTAAAACGCTTTACTATATAAAACGTGCTTCTCCCTTTTTTGTGTTCAATTTTACCAACATATACTCCGAATGGCGTTTTTTTTTTTTTTTTTTTTTTTCTTTTTTAAGCCCTTGAAAATTTATAGCTGTTTAGTAGTAGTTCAGTATAAGTGTCTGGGGACTGACTTTTCAGAACTTAAATGGGAACTGAGTTTTTCGTTTACTGTGACAAACAGTGTTGAGCATAATTGATTA
Source organism: Salticus scenicus (assembly GCA_963930645.1). Taxonomy (NCBI): domain Eukaryota; kingdom Metazoa; phylum Arthropoda; class Arachnida; order Araneae; family Salticidae; genus Salticus; species Salticus scenicus. The sequence goes on from OZ005657.1 coordinate 168,281,850, forward strand.
AAAAGTAATTGAATTACAAATGAATTAAAATTAAATTATAATTACAATTATTTTACTGTCAATCAATTAACAAGTAATTAATTACAAATAAATTGAATTACTTATTCAATTTATTTGTAATAATTCAATTTATTTATAATAAATTACTTTTTGATTGATTGACAGTAAAATAATTATAATAGTATTTTAATCGTAATTCAGTTGTAATTCAATTACTTTTTAATCAATTATGCACAACACTGGTGACAAACGACGGCACATAAAAGGGAAAGCAGAAACTGATTTATGCGGGGTGTTCAAACCCCCTTTCTAGACAAAAAAAAAAAAATAATAATAATAATAATCACTTAACTTTCTTAGAAAAGCAAGTTTCCCTAACCTTCTGCGACAAAAACAATCCACCCCCCAAAGTACCACTTGTTTTAGGAACAATTTTCCTTTACGAGAAGCTGCGGTAACCTAATGTTACATTACACCTTATTACATTTGTGACTGTAAATAACAATTTAAAAGATTTATGAAGAGGTATCATTGAACTGTCATAAATTAAATTGTTGCAACTATTTTAACAGGGGGAAATTTTCATTCGTCTAAATGTAGTTAGATAAGCATTCAATCGTAATGCTAAAATTTTAGAAGCATAAAAAATTAATCTCTTAAAATTTAATCCTATTTTAAAACATTTTTAAATGAAGCATTAAAATGAAGCAATTTTAAATGAACATTTATATATGCTTAGGTTATGCTGATGTTTTTGAGGATAATAAGAGCGCTTAAATCAATGCAAAATGATCGCCCCCTGGCCCCTACCCTTTATGTATGCATTATAATTCATTTCATTAGCCACATACAGTCGGTAGCAAAAGTGTTCGAACACTAGCAAAAATTCCTATGTAAAAAAAGTACACTTCATACGGTTTTTTTTTTTTTTTTTTTTTTTTTTTTAATAAATCCTTATCGAATCATGTTTTTACACTGACTAAGAACATGATTCGATAAGGATTTATTTAAAAAAAAAAAACGTATGAAGTGTACTTTTTTTACATAGGGATTTTTGCTAGTGTTCGGACACTTGTTACCGACTGTACAAAAATATATTCTAATTCGGATGGATAGACAGTTTTACTCATAGATATTGTTATATATATATATCTGTATTTGCTTAGTTACATAACGTGGACAAATAATTAGTGTATCTTTACTATTAAGTATTGTTATAAAATTCCTCATTCTACAATCTCAAAAATGCTTTATTTATTTATTTTTTTAACTCAAAATTATGAAGTACTAAAAAAGTACAAGGTGAATATAAATTGTATATTTTTTGGGTTTGGGGGGAGGGGGGGAGCTTTAAAATGGACTTTATTCCACTTCTACTCACGAAATTAAAATAGTCTTAAGCAGGCAGTTTTGCCGTATTAATCTACTTTCACATCTTGAATAAAAATATACAAAATTGCCCAAAGCCACGGGCAGTGGCGGATCTACAACTTAACTTTTGGGAGGGGCTAAGATTTTTCAAGATGTTATTACATGTTATGAAAATTTTACAATCTTAGTTATTGAACAGTGAGTATTATGAAATTGTTGTAATAATTTATTTGTAATTATTATATGGAGAAAAAATAATAATAATTACTTTAAAAAGTTAATAATAATAATAATATATGCGTATGCAAAAAGGATTACTTACAAAATTTGTACATAGTTATACTTTATATTTTTAAACATTGTATTTAATTATGGGAATTAAAGTTTTTTTTTTTTTTTTTTTAAGCTGCAAAATTCCAAGTTTATATTAAATGCAAACAAATTAATTTAACATATTTTATGAAATTGTAATAATAGCGACTGTATGACCTAATTATATAACATTTTTAATATCTCTCTTTCAGCCTACTTATTCTCAATCTTCAAACATTTATCTTAAAATCTTGTTACATTTTTTTTCTTCTTTTTTTAAAGACATATTCTAACATTTAAAATCGAAGTTAGTATAAACAAAAGACTGACTTTAATAAATGTACATTTTAGCCATAAAGTACCATACCTGAATTAAATCTATTGCCAATATTCTATAGTAATTAAGTGTTTGATTCGGAGATTAATCGAAAAAAAAAAAAAAAAAAGTGCTCGCAAGTTTTTGCTTGTAACAATTGGTAATTTAAAGACAATATGCTAACTTTGCTAATGCCCAGTAACAACAGTGTGTGTGTGTGTGGGGGGGGGGAGTAAAACCTTCTTAAGAAAGCCACCCACGATGTTGTAAAAAAAAAAAAAATAGCCCTTTAGAGAGCTCGCCTTTTACTAGATGTCATTCAGAAAAATAATTCAGGCAAAAAAATATTATGAATAAAATGGATTCAATTATTTAAATCTACATCATTTGTCTATACTGCTTGGTAGTAGCCATTAATATTAGTTTGAATTTGTTGCTTTTTAGCAACTCATTTTTTCTAAGAATTCTTTTATTCCTAGATCAACTTAACATAATTTCTGAATGAATAAGGAAGTTTTTATTAAGTCCATTGAAAACTTTTGGTAAAAATAATAAACTACAACCTAATAGATTTAGCTTGTAATTTTTAATCTGAACTATGTTTAATATTTCAATTTTTCTATTTAAAGTCAACACCACTCTCTTAAAAGCTTTTAAAATTATTACTTGAATATTAGTAGGACACAAAATGTACTTTTCCAAGCCTGAATTTCACCTGTAATATGCACAATAAAAACTATAAAATGTTAATTTTTTCTCTACAGACATATTCACAGAAAATATCTGCTACATTTTCACAAATAGAACAATAAGATCAAGCCATAGCCAAGGCGAGGGGGGGGGGGAGGGACCCACCCTGAAATTTTGCATATTTAGGGTTGAAAATTAGGGTTCTTTGAGAGGAGTTACATATGAAAAAGGGTCAGTTTACATCAAGAGTTAAACAATATTACCTGCTCTTCCAAAATATGATATGCATTTATACATGGGCATTGAATTGAGGTAAGTCAGTATTAAATCCTATTAGGAAATTTTGAAAGCGAGAAAAACTGGCACTTACAGGAGATGCCCCTTAAATAGAGGGGGACTTTAAGAGAGTTTTTGACTACTGATGTTTATATAACAATGACAGATAATTACTAAAATGACTTTACTGTAAATGTTATTCAATCTTCCAAATATGAATTTAAGTTTTCCTTTAAGTTTTGTGAGTCTTTTTTTTTTTTTTTTTTTTTTTTTTTTTGGGGGGGGGGGGGCAAGGGAAGGGGAACTTTCGCTCCCCCCCCCTACATCCGCCACTGGTCCCGAATAACTTCATTCATTTGAAATTGCGTAATATCTGCGGAATATTTTTTTTCCTTTTAATCATTAACACATTAAATTGAATAGTTAAAAAATCGAAGTAATATCGATAAATTAAAAATATTTTTTATACATAGTCACCTAATGGAATGGAACATAAAATCAGAAAATATTACGATTAATTCTGTACTGATAAGTATAAAGGATTTAAGTCCATATTCTTGATTTTTCAGGAGACGAAAAATAAAGTTTAACTAGCTAAAAACAAATCAGAAAAATCGATTAGTAAAAAGGTATTTCGTTGATTTATACCCTTTATACCATTCAGTGGTTGTCAACCTTCATTTAATAACGGGAAAAATTGAATTAAATATTTTGTACCATACATGAATGGTAAATTTCTGAACTGGTCCTTTTTTTTACCAATGGATTTTCTCAAAGACTAAATGACATAGAATTAAATCCTTTATACCAATCGATAGAGAATTTTTTTCTGAGTCTGACTATGTACTTAACTCAAAATCGACATTTTTGGACTTAAATCCTTTATACTTATCAGTACAGAATTAATATATCGACCCTTTAAAAACTATTCACCCCATTAAACAGGTAACTTTTGAAGATTAGGTTAGCTTTTAATTATCTATATTCCATTAATACTTAATTCATTATAAGTTAATTTTTTGAAATTAAAAATAAGGTTTGAAACAACGTTTTCAGAGATAATATTGAAAAAATCACTTAGTAATTTTGTAATCCTGTGATTATTGTTTATCGCGTAATCAGTAAGACTATTGCAGAAATAAATCTAAAAACAAAAATCGAGACTAATTTTCATAAAAATCTGGCACGCTGAAATACAGTAGTTTATAATTTTTAACTTTGATATTGGACAAAGTTACAAATCCGTACACATACAAGATATCAAAATGCCCAATTTTTAAATTAAAGTGTTTAATCATACGAATTCGAACAGTATTTTCATACGTAATCACAAAAGACAATATATTTTCGCATTTACAAATAGGACAAGAAAAAGAAATGAAAAGGGAGGAGGTGAGGGGGAGGAGAAAGAAAAAGGAACAAAAAAAAAAGTTACTTTTATGCGGTACATAGCTCAAACATATCAGCACATTTTTAAAACATCGCCTAAATTTACAAATATTTTGGTATTTTGTTTATTTTATTCCATTATGTACGAATGAATGTTGAAGTTTAAATTAATATTGCTTACAATACGCCAGAAAAATTGAATCATTTTTAATCAGGAGGGAGAGGGGGATAATAATATTGATAAATTAATTTTAAAAGTAATTTATCAATATAATTAAGAAGATAATTTTGAATAATCATTGATGTTAAAATTTGTTTTAGCTTTCACAAAAAGTCAGTTCTATGACAATGGCGCGATGAAAAATTTGATGGGAGATTGATTTTACAACTAAAAACCGAGAAATCTGTCGGTTTGGGTTATCTTTGGGTAAAACTTTCTCCAGCAATTTTGTGGTAGATAAAACTAACATAATTATTTTGATTTTATTCAAGTTTTGGTTTTCGATTTATTTTCTCGTGTTTTGGAAAAGATTTCAATTGTTAAATCTCCCTTTTAACTGCGATTGTTATAGTAATTAAAATTTCAAAAATAACACGAAACAATATTGACTGTAAACAAATTCTAAATTAGGAAGCAGCTACAATGCAATGCTTTTGCAGATTCCCCTACTCATCTGTAAAAATTTGCTCTAGAAATTAATGAAGCATTTTCCTTTATTATCTACTATCAATTCAGCAATAAAACATTAAAGTTCATAGAAGTAGCAGTCTAACTTTTAATCAAATTAGTTAATAAATTTATCCTTGCCTCCTCAAAGACCTCTTCATAGTTTTAACGAAAGTTGTCAAATCTATGATCCCCCCCCCCCCCCGATTAACAGAACATTTTATTATTATTATTACTAAATAAGTTACAATATCGTTATTATAAACCATAGATATATGGTGTGCGTGTTGATGTTAGGGGGTCAAGGCCAACTGACTGCGCTAGGATGGATAAGCTTGAGTTTTTCAGGGTCCAAGCCCGTATATTTACGCAAGTTTTGACCAAAACCATAGAAACATAAGATTTACACATTCAGCAACCAACCAAGCAATATTTTTATTTTAGTATATATATAAAACATAGCTAGAAATTACAAACATTCATAGATGCTAATTTTTACGCTTTTTGGCTACCAGTAATTTTTAACAAAAATCTCTTATAAATTTCTGTAAGTTTTCACTAATTAAATAAAATAAAACTTTTACTTAATTAAAATTATTAATTAATGAAGCATAACAATTTGGAGCTACGAAAGTATAGTCTTCTGTTAACAAATATTCTTCCATTATTTATTTTTAGTTTAAGGCGACTTTGATTACACTTAATAATTATTAAGCGACGGCTACACATTTGTGATGTCAAGGTGTTAAAAAACAATTCCTAAAATGTTTTATTATTATTATTACACAAAATAGATACTAGTAGAAAAAAGCTACATTTTTGAAAGGAAAATAATTAATTGTTCGACTTTTCAGAATCCGAGTATATGAAATATTTATCCAAGCATGGATGAATTTTTTAAAAGGTATTTTAGGACGCTGTTGGTGTTAGGATTAAGGTCAATTGATTATACGAGGATTCCAAGTCTGGGTAGTGTGGCCTCCGTGGGAGTCTTTCTAATCAAAGAGTCTCAGGCCCGTATTTACTCAAGTTTCGAATTAAACTACGGACAACTACGAAAGATTAAGTCGAAGAGCTCAATCTGGAATCGAACCCGACACTTCTCTCAACCAGGTTTGAGTGCGGAACCTCTCGGCCACTGGAGGGGACAAGAATGTTAGGGAAAAGTAATGAATCTGGATTTGAGAACAACACATGACCATGAATATGAATGAAAATAATCATTATTAGATTACACTGTAATTACAAAAATCATTTACTGACGGTCTTAAAGTCACAAGTTTGAAAAGTGCAACAAGATTCGAAAAAATATCTTAAAAAATAAAGCAATAACACGCAAATATTTTTAGAAGTCATATGCTGCAATAACAATAAATCATAATTCAAATCCCTATTCAAAATAACTTAAAAAATAAATAAATAAATAAATAAAAACAGTCTGAGAGCTTTCGTAAAGAGGTGACAAATTCTTCCTAATAGAAACCTTAAACGAGTAATTATTACCTCCTCTTAATATATTCATATTACAAATTAACGTATAACATGGATTAATAGCTAATTTTTATTCGGCAAAAAGCTGACACATGCCAGGGAAGTCTGTCTATAAGAAATCAGAACCCCAAAACATACACTTCACAAAAATGGATGTACTTAAAACGAACCCTTCACAGGAATGAGCGAAATTAAAATGGACTTTACACAAAAATCGGGTGTCTTTAAAAAGTTTCTTTAAAAAAAAGTCGAAGGAGAAAATTTCGTTAATCAGCTGAAATAAATGGGCATATTCTAGGAATCACTCACTCTCCCTCACACCCGGAGATAAAAAAAAAAAAAAAAAAGAGCCAGAGATTTTTATGATTAAATGACATTTTTCAAGAAACAGTGCAAACAGCAACAATTTTGCCAATTTGCGGCAAAATAATTCCTGATTTCGTCAATCAGCGTTGGGGAAGGAGAAAAAAAAAAAAAAAAAGAGCCTGAGATTTTTATGATTAAATGACATTTTTCAAGAAACAGTGCAAACAGCAACAATTTTGCCAATTTGCGGCAAAATAATTCCTGATTTCGTCAATCAGCGTTGGGGAAGGAGAAAAAAAAAAAAAAAAAAAAAAAAAGAGCCAGAGATTTTTATGATTAAATGACATTTTTCAAGAAACAGTGCAAACAGCAACAATTCTGCCAATTTGCGGCAAAATAATTCCTGATTTCGTCAATCAGCGTTGGGGAAGGAGAAAAAAAAAAAAAAAAAAAAAGAGCCAGAGATTTTTATGATTAAATGACATTTTTCAAGAAACAGTGTAAACAGCAACAATTTTGCCAATTTGCGGCAAAATAATTCCTGATTTCGTCAATCAGCGTTGGGGAAGGAGAAAAAAAAAAAAAAAAAAAAAAAAAAAAAAGAGCCAGAGATTTTTATGATTAAATGACATTTTTCAAGAAACAGTGTAAACAGCAACAATTTTGCCAATTTGCGGCAAAATAATTCCTGATTTCGTCAATCAGCGTTGGGAAAGGAGGGGAAAAAAAAAAAAAAAAAAAAAAACACTCATTTCAGCAATGAGGATCGATTAAAAGCAAATATTGACAGTTAGCGGCTAAATCTTAAATCATTACACATTTTGGCAATTCAATAAAGACTATCCCGTTTTTAGGTTTATCACACACTAAAATAGCATTTTTTTTTTTTCTTTTTAATATAGTTTATTTCAGGAACAAGCTTTAAATAAAAAGCTCGATTTTTTATTCATTTTTTTTATATTACCGGCAAATGCGCATTTCGGCAATCAACTAAAAAATTATCACATATAATATTTGATAACTTGTTTAAAAGAGAGAGAGAAAATCCCAATACATAATAAACACTATAGAAATTTTACATAATCATAAATGATAAAACTTCAAAAATTCGCAAAAAGTGAACATCTGTATGAATGCTGTTTTTTTTTTTTTTTAAATATTTTTACGATTAATGCTATGTGTGCAGTATCTAAGCAAAACACAAAATCTATATAATCGTAAATTACAATGAGTCATATCTCATATCTGATATGTAATAAATAAATACAAGATGTAAGAATATTAAGCCGCAAAAGTAAATGATATAAAATATCCATTAAAGTTTTTCCAAGCTCGAAATTATAGATAACTTAATACTTAAATCAGAATCATAAATTTTAATTAATCGTAATGGTAATTAAAATTACAATTAGACTAAAGTTATCTACATAATTAACAAATCACTAATCATTTCGCTTAACAACAATTAAACAAGAATTAAAATAAATAAATAAAATATAAATAAACCCCACTTGAAAATTTTACACGAGAAAATGATTATAAATTATGCGATTAAATAATAAAAATGCAAAATTTAAGATTACAAATTTTTAATCTTTAAAATGATCTGATATCAATACTTTTATTTTATTAATGCACATTCATATGCACTGACATGACGTACTGCAATTATCACCGTAACATATACATAATTGATTTACAACCAAAAGCATTTTTCCAAGATTAACAGTTCGACGCAATTTATTAACAACTACAGAAAATATTAATACAGGAAAATATATGAATTATTATTTACTAATATTGTCTATTTCTCAATTAAGGTTTTCGGTAAAATGGAAAAGAAAAAAAAAAAGAACTGTACTTACGGAACGCAAAGAGAAAATTCATTTTCATCTGATACCACGGCGATGCGATGTCCGATAAACTTTATTTCGCACCAATTGAAGAGAAAGAGAAAAAACGTTCGCACTGGAAGAGCCGGAGAAAAGGGAATGGCGATTTGACCACCAGCAGAGAAGAGACCAATAGAAAGCCCTTCTTCATATCCAGCCGGATTAAGGCGCCACATGTTCATCGCCAAAGGGTTTGCCAGAAGGAGAAGTAAATATTTTATCGCCAAGTGAAATCTTGAATTCCATTTTTAGAGAAACGGAGATAATTTCTTTTCTTTGGTAGTTGAATGAGTTATGAGAAGGGAAGAATTTCGACAGACAATACAGTATTTATATTTTTTCTTTGCATTCTCCGAGTTAACTATAATATAAAGAAACTATTATAGATTTAAATCCCTTTATGCTTCACCCCCAAACGAAACGAGTCTTCATTTTAATAGAAGTAATTTTCATATCTGACTAGTTTCTATCCATGCAAATAAGAATTTTGCCTGTAAGTACTGGGGAGGAATATTAAAGTAATTCCTTTAGAGTAGTTCTATCTGGTTTTGGTCCATTCTTTTTTTAGGCGCATTTTTAATAAACAATTTAATTTATTTTATTACATTTTAGGCAAATTTTTGTTATTGCCTAATTAAGGCATCATTTATGTCGAAAAGATTCAAACAAAGGTAAATAACAACGTTTAGAACGCCAAATAACAAGGCAAATAACTTTGTTATTTGCCTTGTTTATAATCCCACGCCAACTCTTCCATCTATAAAGGTTTCAACCCTCTTACTGCTCATTTTTTAAAAAACAAAATCGCTTCAAAATCTGTTTATAAATTTTTAATTATACATTTAGAATCTACATACACTAAGCGACAGAAAAAAAAAAAAAAAAAAGCCGCACTGCAGAAAAATTGACTTATACCTTTTTCATTTGTGATAAATTCAAAACTAATGGTTGAAACCAGTGTTGGGCATAATTGATTAAAAAGTAATTGAATTACAATTAAATTACAATTATAATTATTTTACTGTCAATCAATTAACAATTAATCGATTACAAATAAATTGAATTACTTATTCAATTTATTTGTAATAATTCAATTTATTTGTTATCAATTACTTGTTAATTAATTGACAGTAAAATAATTATAATTGTAATTTAACTGTAATTCAATTACTTTTTAATCAATTATGGCCAACACTGGTTGAGACAAATAAAACAGTCATGTTTGCATAATATCAAAGTGATGATACCTATGTGCATTTTTGATTTAATAATTCACTTTAATACACTCTACAAAGTAATTATTAAAAATCTACATAAAACATTCTTTTTAAACGTAATATAATAAACATATACTTTGTACTGTATTATGATTTATTATATGATTCAAACAAGTTATATTTTAATACATGAAATGAAACCATTTATTTGTTAGATCTAAGCAATTTTTAGTAAAAATATGTATTCTGCATTGAGCTATTTCACCTTTATATGGAAATACTGCTTTAATGCGCAATGGCATAGTATTATGCAGAATTTTAATATAAATATCAGAAATTTCTCTGTGCCAAATATCATAAAAAAAAATTTTCTACTCCTTGCAGAGTTGTAGGCTGCAATTTATTTAATCCTCACCCCTTTTCCGTGCTTTTTTATATACTAAACATTTTCGAGCGGATTGAGATTAGAGCTATTTCCAAGTCTGATGAAAAAGAAATTCTACGATATTTTTTGTGGGATTTAACTTAAAGTTAAAAAAGATATGATTGCTTACAGCATTATAGGTGCTCATGGGATAGAATAGGTAGTTTTAACAATTTGAATCGAATAAACGCACCACAGTAGCCCTTTAGTATGGTGCAATATCATCTTGAAATTCTGTTTGCGGGAAAGTTTGAGACACCTTCAAAATAATCGGTCAGGCGCCGTTTTTATAATGGCCGCATTTTATTTCGAGTTAATTGATCCCTTGAGCATAAAAATTTGCCCGACTCATTGAAAATTTATGCACCTCCGTACCATAATGTACGGAGAATGTGTCACTGTTTTATGAATGCAATTTTCAATAATTCGATCACATTTTTATCATCTTACTAGTTTTTTTTTTTTTTTTTTTTTTTATCAACCCGAAATAAAATAAACTTGACTCAGCAGAGAAAACCAGTTCGGCCTAATAATTAACTGATAATATGTTTAAATTTTTGGTCAACTGAAGTCTTGTTTTTTTAATTCTTTTCCTTAGTAATGGCTTTTTTTTGCAGATCTTTTGGTCTTTAACATACTTTGTTTAATTGTTCCCGCACTGTTTTTGACGAAACTATTTTGCTATGCACATTTTTTTAATCTTTTCTAAGTTATGAACATGTACAAATCGATTTTTTTTTAAACTTTTGTTTCTTAACTTGCCATCATCTTGCTTGGATGGGCAACATGGCCGCCTAAAGACACATTTTCCTTTCAAACAGCAAAAAATTTTATATGTTCCTAAAAATTATCTCAGGAATATTTCGTTAACATTTAATTAATTTGCCATCTCACGTATTAAAATATTTTTTGACTTTCATTCTAAAATTAATACTTTTTGTGGCATCGTTAAATGCCTTATAGTTGCCTTTTTTAAAATACTTTCTAAAATTATAATTTTCCTGACAGTTGCATTTTATTTTTAACACTGGGCTCAATCCTAAAGTTTACGTGGAGGGCGACGTAATAAAATCTGTTCAAAAATTTGCTTTTTAAATGATAAAATTGCTGGTTGCAAAAAGGGAAAAGGAAAATATCCAAGTGCGGCTTTTTTTTTTTTTTTTTTTTTTTTTTTTTTTTGCCGCTATTTGGCTGTTTAAACGTGTAGAACATTTTTGTAACAAAGATTTCTTAACCCTTTATCTACCAATGGGACTTAGTCTCGTTAAATATAAAAGCTTATAAAATAAAATTTATGAAAAGAATGTCAAAGGTACTTAGTAGTATCGAACATATACATTTTACTTTTAATCTCACTTTACGTCACTAGGCGTTGCATGAATCCCGTTTTATTCAGCTAACTATACTAAAACTGTACTAACTATACTAAAACTGTAATTCAAAATAGTCTAGATATTACGAATTTCTATGTATTCAAAAAAAAAAAAAAAATACTGATTTTTAACATAATGTTCATAAAAATAAATAAAAATAAATAATGTGGTATTAAATATTATGTATTTCAATTTGACATTGAATATGTGGATTTTTATAATATTTTTCTGATTTTGTCTTGTGTTATGCACTATTAATATTCATTTTCAGTGAAAAACAATGCCGCAAATAATCGGGCAAAGATCTGTGTGGGATGGTTGGGTTTTACGTCGCACTAGTGCTGCGCAGATGGTCAATTGGCGTCGATCTGAGACACACCCCTAGAGGTCCGGAGACATGACATCACAGTTTTGATCCTCCACGGAAGGGATGGCTCTTCCGCTTCGGTGACCCCCAGAGGTATAATTTTTTATGGGAACATGGAGGACATTGCGGCCACGACAGATTTTACGTGCACCAGCCACCATTAGTGTACACGACGGTCTTTGGCCGGCTCGAGTACCGAACCCGAAATCTTCCAATTACGAGGCCGGCGCTCTACCGACTGGGCTGCCGCGGCCCCCACCCTGTATGGGTTAATAAGTATAGTGAGTCGGGGGATTATTTACTTATGGACGATATGTTATTTTTAGAAACAGCTATTGCAATGGGGGGAAATGTAGATATTAACCATAAGTGTTTTAAAGCCAAAGAATAAGACCTTTATAAGCAAATACCATAAATTGCAAAAACACGCTTTTATTGTACTATTTAAATGAATTTTATGTTCAAATAATTAAACATCAGTTGCTGCACACGCAGCTCTCCTACCTACACTTTTTTCGCCTGGTGAAGGGTCGTGCTAAAACAGTTGTTAAAATAAGGAAATATCAGTGTATTTTTAGAATTTATGGTGCTTGCTTATAAAGTTCTTATTTTCATCATTCAGTTGTTCAATACTAATTTTTTGATGCATTATAATAAAGTGAGCATTTCCTTTAGGCTTCCTTGCACCAAATAGTCTGTACAAGTGATTTCGAAAGTCAGTTAATTACCATTGTTTTTTGTTTGTTTGTTTATTTCTCACTATTTTTTATTATTTCTAATATATTTAATGATATCTGTAATTTTTCGTCCTTTTTATTATTATTATTATTATTATTATTATTATTATTATTTCTTCGTGCTATCGTGATTACAAATTTCTCTCATTCAAATCATTTCAAACATCATCGATTTTTAAACCCTCAAAGATTCTTCTTAGATAAATATGTGCTCATGCAGTGCCTTATTATTTAGGAGTGTTGCTCTTTCGTGCAGCACTCGAGCTGAAGTTTTTCTAGGAAAAATAGAAAATCTTCTCAATTATTTCGATATTAAACAATTATTAAAATATTAAAATCCGAGCTTCTTTTCTGAATTTATGACGCTTGCTTATAGAATTCTTATTCTTCATCATTCGTCACCAGTTTGCTATATATATACACACATACATATCTTTATATATACTACTGGCCATTAAAATTGCTACACCAAGAAGGAATAATAATAACGGAATGAAATTTGTTGGACACATACATTATAGTAGGAAGAACAATTGATTAAAATTTCAGGAAATTTGGAGTAAAATGTACTGAGAATACAGTACATAAAGCAGCGACCTCTGTGAGCAATAACAGCACTTATCTGCCTAGGCATTGAATTGAACAGCGATTAGATGACATGTATGGGTAGAACACTTCATGAAGTTTTAACACAATACCACAATTCATCGATCGAAGTTACTGGTGAGTGGTGGGGGGCCAGTCGCTTTTCAACGATTAAAGAGTCATTTTCATTGGTGCGAGACCAGGAAAACGCGCTGGCCAGAACAACAGTCGAACACATTCGGCATCAATGAAGGTCCAGACAATATGGACTACTTGCGGTCGTGCATTGTCCTGCTTAAATGTTGCGCTTCGGAGGCCTTAAACATAGGGCAGAGCGATGGGCTTTAACTCGTCAGAAATGTAATGGCTGGTATTCAGAGTGGCGGGAATGAAAACACGAGGTGACCGGGACGTGTATCCAATGGTACCACATACCATCAATCCAGGTGGTGACTCAGTATGCGGCTACCAAAATTCTGATTACCCTCAAAACTGCATCACTGATATGGGCGCCATTAATGTGTGATCAACGATGAACCTGGACGCAGGAATGGCGTGAAGTCACTTTTCAGACAAATGACAATCCTAATAAAGAAGCATCAATAAACTGGCGTTGTAAAAATATTACTTACAAACTTTGAATAAACATATTGCATTTTATGGTGTTTATTCAAAGTTTGTAAGTAATAAATGACAATCCTGTTTACAGCATCAAGATTGCCTTATCCGTATTTAACGGCATTATGAATAATGCACATTGCCAGCTGGGATTCGACATCATCATACTGTCCATCATTCGCAATGATGTTATGATGTTATGGGTTACCATTGGATACACGTCTCGATTACTTCATATTCGTATTCCTGGCACTCTGAACAGCGGCCATTAAATTTCTGATGAGTTAAGGCCCGCCCCTCTGCCCTGTATTCGAGGCCTCCGTAGCGCAAATTTTAAGCAAGATAATGCACGACCGCAAGTTGTTTGTATTGTCTGGACCTTCTTTGATACAGAATGTGTTGGACTGTTGCTCTGGTCAGCGCGTTCTCCTGATCTCGCACCAATGAAAATTACTGTTTAATCGTTGAAAAGCGACTGCCCCCCCCCCACCACTCACCAGTAACTTCGATCGATGAATTGTGGTATCGTGTTAAAACTTCATGAACTGCTCTACTCGTACATGTAATCCAATTGCTGTTCGATTCAATGCCTAGGCAGATAAGTGCTGTTATTGCTCACAGAGGTCGCTGCTTTATGTACTGTTTTCTCAGTACATATTACTCCAAATTTCCTGAAATTTTAATCAATTGTTCTTCCTACTATAATGTATGTGTCCAACAAATTTCATTCCGTTATTATTATTCCTTCTTGGTGTAGCAATTTTAATGACCAGTAGTGTATGTAAACATTTATATATGCATATATGTTCTGTAACCGTTTACAGAAATAATTAGATGCAGCGCAACCTAAAGAACAAGCAGGATTTCGAAGTGGTTTTAATACCATCAACCATATTCATGCAATTAGTGAAATTATTGAAAGAAGTAATGAATACGAACTCCCTCTGTGTGTGACATTTGTGGACTACGAAAAAGCTTTTGACTCTGTGTCATCACTAGCAGTTATGGATGCATGAAGGAATACTAATTAATTAGTTCAATTGATTAGTATTCCTTAATTTTTATTAATTAGTTAGTTCAGGATACATTCACCTTATTGGAAACATTTATAAAGAAGCAACAGCCAAATCAAATGCACATACCGAGTAATGCATTCAAAATTAGAAAGGGTATAAGACAAGGGGACACAATTTCCCCCAAACTCTTCAATGCAGTACTTCAAGAAGTTTTTAAACAATTAAATTGGGAACAGAAAGGCATAAAAATTGATGGAGAATTTATAAATCATTTGAGATTTGCGGATGATATTGTATTGCTTGCCTCCTCATTTGAGGATTTGCAAGAAAGGCTGCAGGAATTAAACAAAGAAAGTAAGCTCGTTGGATTGAAAATGAACTTCAGCCAAGACAAACGTTATGACAAATTCCTTTTTTTCTCCAGTGTAGATCACTGTTTGGATGAATTAGAAATGGTATGCAGTTATACTTATCTGGGGCAAGTCCTTACGATGAACGGGAACATCATGGAAGAAAGTAACAGCCGAGTTAAACTTGCATGGAGAGCATTCGGAAGAAATAGTGCTATATTGAAAAGCGACCTCCCAATTTGTGTGAAAAGAAAAGTTTTTGATCAGTGCATTTTGTCTGTTTTAACTTACGCTTCAGAAACTTGGACATTAACATGTAAAGCTATACAAAAACTGCAAACAACCCAGAGTAGCATGGAGAGATGCATGTTAGGATTCACCCGAAGAGGCAGAAAACGAAACACTTGGATTAGAAAGTAAACCAAAGCTGCTGATGTTATTCCTAGAATTAAGAAGTTGAAATGGAGCTGGGCTGGGCCTCTTGCGATAATAAATTGATAGATGGACCACCAAAGTTCTATTTTGGACACCAAGAGATAAGAAAAGATCGAGGAAAAGACAACTGTATCATTGGAGAGATAAAATTGTGAAGTCTGCAAGAGCAGAATGGAGAAGAATTGCAGAAAGCAGGGCAGTTTGGAATCACCTAGGAGAGGCCTTCATCCTGCAGTGGATTGATAAATGTAGAAATTGATGATTGATGAGGATGATATGTAAAATATTTCTTTCTTTTTATCATGGTCATGAATTTCTCTCAAGTTAATCGTTTCAAACATCTTGATTTGAAATGTTCTCGATTTTTAAATCCTTTAAGTATTTTTCTTGAATAAAAGAGTGCTTGTGCAGTTTCTAATTATTTGGAAGAGTTGTTCTTTAATATTGCACTAGTGCCTACATTTTTCGCTTGATGAAGTACCATGCTTAATTGTTTCGTCCTTAAAAGATTATTGAAATAATACGAGCTTTCTTTTCTCAATTTAAGGTGTTTGTTTATAAAATTTTTATTCTTTATCATTAAACAAGCTACCAGTTTTTAGGGACATTTTATTGAACCATTTTGTTATTTTATGAGAAATTGCTGTACTAGAGAGAATAGGAATCTGCACGGTCCAGGACTTTTTTTTTTTTTTTTTTTTTTTTTTTGACGGCTTCGGTAGCGGTATACGGGCTTTCGTTTTGCCGCCCCACGTCAGAACAAAGACAAATTTTCTAGTGAACCTCGTCGACAAAGCAAAGACGAATTTCTGAGTGGGCTGGACCGGCAAAACATTAAAGGTTTTTTTTTTATTATTATTTTACAAATGGTTTCAAACTGCTTTATTTATTATTTATTTTATTATTATTATTTTATTAATGTTATTATTATTATTATTATTATTATTATTATTATTATTTTACGTCAGACCGTACCGGACCTGTATTGTTACCATGCAGGTCGGATGGGGCCCAGACCAGAAAGGGAGACCCCCTAAGAGAGAGTGGCTTATTTTACTTTACTTTTTTATGCTTCTCAGTCATTTAGAGCAGTTTTATAAATATATGTACAATGATTATTTCTTTATATATGTAAAATATTTCTTTATATCGTGATCACAAATTTCTAACAAATTAATCGTTTTAACCTTTAAATATCCTCGTTTGAGACGTTCTCGATTATTAAACTCTTTAAATAATTTTCTTGGATAAAAATGTGGTCGTGTAATTTAGGAGCGTTTCTCTCTCATGCTACAATCGTATTTACATTTTTCGCTTGATAAAGGATCGTGCTTAATTATTTCCATTTTAAACAATTTTTAAAATTATAAAATGTGAGCTTGTTTTCTCAATTTATGGTGTTTGCTTGAAAACTTTAATTTTAATCATTCAACAAAACGTCCTTTATTGGGCTATTTTACTGAATCAATTTGAGAAAGTCGCTTATTTTATTATATATATATATAATGATGATCTATTAAGTATAGTAGGAGCCAAGCAACAGATACAAGATCACTGAAACACCAATGGCCAATAAGAATAAAAATTTCTTTATGTAGAAGTTGAGAAAAATGAAAAAAATTCATCAGAGGATGAAATACACATATTTAAAGAAACCAGATTTATTAATTAACAGCCTGCAAAACAAAAGAAACAATAAATTAACTCAACAAATCTTAACTTAAAAACATAAACTATATCGAAATTTATGAAAAAATAATTAAAGAAACTTAAGAATATCTATTATGATTATAATAAGAATGAGAACGAAAAATAAACAGATGAACAATTTGCCACAACAACCCACAAAAACCGATGTGGCCAGTATTTTTTAAAATTTAGATTTGAAAAATATAATACTTATTTTAAATTAATTCCAATGAAAACATAAAACATTTAGAAATCTGCACCTCAGTTATTTAGAGTGGTTCTTTTAATATATGCATAGCATTTTTTCTTCTTCTTTATATACGTAAAACATTTCTTTGTTTTTATCGTGATTACGAATTTCTCACAAATTAATCGTTTCAAATATCTTGGTTTGAGACTTCTCAGTTTTTAAATCCTTCAAATATTTTTGTAAAAGACAAAAACTTGAACATGCTCTTGCAATTTCTAATTAATTTGAACGTTGCCTTTTGTTGCACCCGTGTTTACATTTATTGCTTGACGAAGGATTATTTCGAACACTTGACTTTCGGATTCAGGGGGCCTCATAACGTGTAAATGTATCAAAAACTAAGTTTAGAAAATTCTATCCTCAAAATATTACTCTTTCTACTATATATGAATCAGAGAATATATATAAAACAGATGTGTGTGAGACCGTTTTTTCCCTCCTTTATAAAAGGTAGTATTTAATTATTTTCAGCTGAAATAATTGTTACATGTTATTTGAATTTATGGTGTTAATTATAAAACTTCATTATGGTGTTCTTATCCTCGTCCTTTAACACCACATTTTTGGCATTTTTCTTTGCTGCAAGCAAAGATATTAATATTTTCGCGACCGCTGACGTAGATTCACGTCATTTGAAAATCTGTAACTCCGACAGTAGGCGTTTCTCTCCCAATTTGTATGTTATTTATTTCTTAAAAATATACCCAATATTCATATTTGTACTTTCAATATACTATGCACTGTTAAAAATTTCTGTAAATTTAATGTAAATATTTATCCAGAGTTTCTGTAAATTTACAGTAATTCTTAGGTAAAAGTGACTAATCGAGATTCTCAATCTATATACTGTATTTTTGCCTAATTTTATTATTTAATTTTTTAATTAAAATTAAAAATGACTGGTTTTACTTTAGAAAAAGCATTCCAAGTCCTAAATATATTCTCATCAATAATTAATTAAATTTATATTAGTCATTAACATGAATGTATAAAATAAGTTTTTTAACATCTCCGTTTATTTTCCTCTGTAATTTTACGTAAGATAATAGATTACACAGAGTTTTCTGTTGAAATTTTTAACAGTGTGGATACAAATACTTTGATCAGAAAGAGTATCATTATAATGCATATTCATTTGTAATACAAATGTGAATACAGACAATTTTGTTCTGAAATATTGTAATTTGGAAGAATAACGCCCACAGGTGGTCCTTACTGTCAAAAAGGCAAAAGCATGCGGTCGTAAAAGTGTTAAATATTATCACGTCATCCCTTTACTTATGGCTCCTGTACTGAAATTTTAAGATAATTAAATCACTGATTTTGTAGCAAGATTGGAAACAAGATTAACGATCTCATTAAAAATAAACCTACAGAAGAATGAAATCAAAGGTCAGGATTAAATATGGGGAAAATAAAAAAAAGGAGAGAGAAAGAGAAAGAAAAGAAAGCAGTGCTTAGAGCATAGATGCCTAGTCTCCCTTTTGCAAGGGAAACTTCAAACCGGAAAATTTTTATAGTTGTTTTTCGTAATATTAATCGTCGAAAATACATATAACACATTCCATTTAAAAATACTGGTGTCAGTTCTGATTTAAAAGTTAAAAATGTTGACAGCTGTGTTAAAGAAAGAGCATTCTAAAAGTAAATTATAATACTGTTCTGATAATTCTTCTTTTCTTTTTATATTGTTAGTCAAGCGTTAGATCGCTTGATTCATCTATTCAAAATAAAAATGCTTGAAGAAGTAAAAAAAAAAAAAAAAAAAGTGAAAAAGTGAAAAAGCATTTGAAAAGAAAAATTCTTTCTTGCTCAGGTGTTTAGGTGTTTTGCAATCATTAGAGAGGATAAAACCAATAAATCTGGGCTCTAGAAATATCTACTTTAGAAACTGGATTCAAAAGAGTATATCTGTTACGGATTAATTAACCTATTATTAAATAAGAAAAAAAAAATTAAACTAAATAAAAATGCATATTCACTAAATAATTTCTTAGTAGTTCACTTTGGTTTCTAAGACTGTGGAAACTTCTGTTAGAAAAATAAGAAAAAAAGGGGGTGGGAGTGGGGTGGGGGGTGGGATATCATTCGGTTTTATTTTTGACAGATATTTACAAAATGATTTATTTAATCTATATTAGTAAATAAATTAATCAATATAAAATATATATAAATGTAAATCAAAAATAAAATACTAATAAAGATTTTTTTCAGTTATTTTTGTTTTAATAAATGTTTTATCGAAAAGAATAATAAAAAATACCTTGAAGTTGTTTTTCAACAAAATAATTTTTAAAATCTTGTTACATAATGATGAAAATAGTAAATGTGATGTAACTAATTTATTTTTAGACTAATTTATATTACAAATAAAAACTATTTAAACTTAAGACACAATCATCTGCCGATGGCTTTACGCTTGACAGCTGCCACAAATGAATAAAAATGAGCGCGAATAATGCATTGAAAATGAATTTCCTTTCCCAAGAGAAGCAAATTTAAAACTAACAAATCGTTTATTTTATATTCATACGCAGATTTTAGAAACTGTTTTCACATTTGTAAACGTTTTCGAATACAGACTATATTTTTTAAATCGCAAAAAGAAAGTATTTTCTAAATTTAAAATATATGTTGCAATTATTAAAAATAAATTTTGGATAATTGCGAAAACATTACGTTATAGTGATATCATCATGTATAAGTGCAAATTTTGTGCATAAAGATATTTTTTGTGCCGGAAAATTCACAACACTTATAGAAAATATTTTGTTACAGTAAAATAAATACTTTTGGACAAAAAAAAAAAAAAAAAAAAAATCTGTATTTATTTTTTAGAATTTTTTTCTCGTAATTTTTAACGCTTTTCAACGAATTTTAAAAGTATTTATAGCTTTGGTTTATCTGTCTGTCCGTGCTCTAATTCCCTTAATTATTCATGGAATTCTTTGAAATTAATATATATTAATTGAATCCACTATGGGATATTCCTTATTGAAAATGGAATAAATACCACCACTGGTTTGTGTACTCAGGGACACCCGAAAGAATTCCAAAGCATTACGTTCTATGAGAGATGTTACTATAAACCTTGATTTAATGCCTTTATTTTGCACAAATCATAATGAAATTGACATTTATTATTCATATACATAAAAAAACGTTTTCTTTAGGGCCACACAAAAATATTCAGATACATTAAGGGTTATAATTTGAAATTGCTACAATTCTATTTTCGTTTTTATTCAGCGTTTTTAACACTTCATTACAATGTTTGAAAGTGATTATGATTTAAATTAGTCTTTCTGTCTGCCCACCTCGCCGTAAATATTTCCAGAAGTTCTTCAAAATGATATACTTTATTCAAGTTTACTATGATAGGTTCCCTATTTTAAATAGTATAAATAGCACAGTTGCTTTGTGCACAGGGACACCTAAATGAATTTCAACGAATTGCGTTTTATGAGAGACCTTTATATAAATCATAATTAAATAACTTTGTTCGGCACAAGTCATAATGGAATTGATATATAGAATCATTCACAATGGTAAAAAAGTTTTCTATAGAATATTATGGCATATGTTTAGCGTTAAGATTTATAGGACTACACTAAAATATTCAGAATGGACTATAATTGTAATGGACTATAATTGTAAATTGCTGGAATTGCATTTCCATTTCTGTTAAACGTTTTTAACACATTCCAACAATATTTAAGAGTCATTATAAATTCAATTAGTCTATCTGTCTGTTCTTCTGTCATCCATGTCTATTTGTTGTGTGACCGTGTAGGCAAAGTACAATGAAATTCAAACGATTCAGTAAGTACGTATAGTTAGAAAGTGTCAATAATATATACGGACTGCACGATATTTAGTTATTGTTTTTATTTACTTTTAATCGCATAAAAAGGCATAGCTCTAATTTATTTAAATTGATTTTCCAGTTTTCATTATTGTAATTTAAAGTATTTAAAAAAAGAAACTGTTTTGTTTCCATTCATAATATTAAAGTGTTACATTAACAATAATCAATACATTTTATTTATTTATTTATTATTATTTATTTATATAATATTTTATAGTAGTAGTAGTATTTTAAATGTTTCTTTTTAATTGATTGTTACTAGAATTTGAAAAAGCGAAATATCAGAGAAATATTATTTTACATTTGAAACAAATTTTGAATTTTAAAATATAACCAAATAAAACAGTAAGCAGCTGAGGCTTCTGTGTCGTCATATCTTTTTAACACAATAGATTACAAATGTTTTCTAAGATTACCCAATAAAATTGAAGCAGTTAAATGTTTGTTAAATCACTGAAAGTAATTTTACCCTCCCACCTCTCCCGCCCTTCTTGTTTTTAAATCATATTCCAACACAACCGAAAAGGGTTTATTTCAGTTTGTCTGCCTGGCTGAATCCTAACTTTCTTAAATGTGTTTGGATCACTAATGGAAATGGTTAACATAGAAATTATAGCAAATTACATTGACACACAAAAGAAAGCGATAACATTATGGTTTATGGACTTTTTTAATGTGTGTTTTATTAATGGTAATTATTTTAAATAAGAGCAAAGTTGTATAAATTATAGTGGTTTTCTATAGCATGTTCTTTACTTAAAATGCTAAAGACAGCATTTATAGTTCTTTTACAGAAAAGTACTGCATAAAATCGAATGCATTATGATCTAAATCTAAATGCACTTATTATTTTAAAGTTTTAAAACATGTTAAACTATTTGAAGCGGAATCAAAGTAATATGTTATTAGGGATTTAAATATATCGTGTTGTCTCGAAAATAAAAATTGTACATTTAATGTTTATGTTTTTATTTTATTTATTTTTTTATTTCAGAAGCACAAACATGCAAGTACGCACTCACAGGAAAAAAAAAAAAAAAAAAAGAGATACATTGAAGTTAAAAAATGCTTATTGTTTGAAATGTTTTTATATTATTTTAAAAAGAATTAATTAATATTTGTTAGGTACAATACCTTATATCTTTTATAGGAAACAGTAAGTTTAATTTTACAGTTATTTTGTATGGCCAGACAGAGATAATCTGAATATATTATTACTTATCACATGTTACTATTTCATGAAGGCAGCGTTCCCAACTTTTATAATTTATTCACGAGCACTTTTAGCACCGCCTCTTTTTCATACCGGAAATTTTGAAAAATGATTTTCTTCTTATTTAGTCGTTGTCACATATTAAAGAGAAATAATCTACAAAATTTCTGGTGCGAAAAGAAGGCGGGGCTAAAAATGCTCCTGAATAAATTATAAAAGTTGGGAACTCTGCATGAAGGTATTTAATGGTGATATATACAAACCCAACTAGTTGATATTTCAAACACTATGCATTATTTTATGCCCCTCCCCATCCTTTTTTTTTTTTTTTTTTTTTTTTTTTTATAGGAGAATAAAAATGCCTAAAATTGCATAGGAGAATATAAATGCATAGTTGCAGTATTCAAGAAATAATTGAATTCTGAAAATAAAATGCAAACATTTATCAGACTGAGATGTTATATTTTTCTTAAATCGAATTTTTAATGCCATTATACATTTTTCAACTGTACTAAAACTTAATCTATTAAGTGTGTATCATGTAGATTTTCTATTAATTCCTCCAAAAATAATTTGAATTTATGCTTACTATGGATTAAATTGTTTGTCAATGCTGTTATAAAATTTACAAATTGAATTAAATTTTATTATATTTGCAAAATATCAAAAATGAATTCCGCGTACATGTACCAGTTTTTCTTTTAAAATTATATGTAATAGACATTTGGACATTTGTGGTGAAAATCTCAACTCTATCATCTTTGGGAAAGTACTTTGTGATATACGCACGACGCATAATCTTTCTTTCTTGTGTTATCATTTTTGTTCTTCTGTAAATAATGAAAGTATAAACAATTAAGAATATCAAAAAGTGATAGAATATTTCCATAAGATATTCTGTGACTACGCTATGAAGGTGAGTGTGCTCTGTGAATGAAAAAATTCGAGGAAATAAATACTATTTCAACTATTTTTCATAACTGAGGCATGGCCAGTACTTTCTTTTACATTATACAATAATAACAGGAAATGGAAAATAATTTCTTTTTACTTTACTTAATCAATACTATATCACTTTCTATTCCCACGACAAATAAAATGTTTACCTTTGCTGTATTTACTCTCCAGTATAGAAAGAACTAATTAAGGAGATCACTTCCGATTTTTGGAAAAACGGAATTTCTAAAAAATTCTATTGTGTGTGTGTGTGTGTTCGACAGGATAAATCTTTAAAACAACGATTTGAAACAAAACAAAACATATTTAAAACATAACAGAAAGAAAAAAGAAAGATAGATAGAAAAACGCAACATTTTGCTGAATTGTATGAAAATCTAATAAAACCCGAATAAACTACTACGTCAGAAACGCCAAAGAAAAATATTGCAAATGCTACCGAAACAGCTGTATGCATTTGCAATATTTTTCTTTGGCGTTTCTGACGTAGTAGTTTATTCGGATTTTATTATTCCAACGCCAAGTCTCCTGTTATTATTTGTATGAAAATCTGTTGCAACAGACCTCAGTTCGAATAAGAAATTATGAATTTACCTGAAAAGTAAGCTTATTAGAATTTTCCATTAAAAATTTTTGTTACTTAGAAGGGTCGTTATAAGGATCAGGGCAAGGATTATTGCGAGAGAAGGAACTGGAACCACTGTTTCTCACAAAAAGACTTGAAAAATGAAAGGATACTTTTATTAGTTTGCATATAATGGATTCATTGTATATGCAAGATACATAAAAAATAACATATGAGTACTAAACAGCAAAACATAAAAACTACATCACGTAGTTTCACAAGCATTTAATAAAATTTATTTAAAAAAAAAAAAAAAAAAAAAAAAAAAAATGAATCGGAGGGGAAAAAAAAAAGCCCGTGTACACTGTTGTTGTTTTTAACATACATACACTCTCTCTCATGTTAGAGAAAGACAGATTATTTTCGTTTTAAAGGTAAGCATTGTTAGTAAAATGCATAGTACGCATCCTTATTATGAAATAATTTTCAGTTTTATTATTTTCACCCTCCTTCCCCCCTTTCGCCGTCGTTATTTGATGAATGCACATATTTTCATTTCGTTTTTTTTTAAGAAGAAAATAATTCAACCTTAATATGTATATAGTGTTTCATGAATCTATAATTACATATATGTCACATCGGTATAAAAAAAAAGGGTTTTTTTTTCTACATGTTACAGACAGATTATGAAAGATCCACCAAAAGACATATCCTAAACCCCGTATTTTAAGAACGAGTCGGAATTTCTGAAAGCTGTAAAACGTACGTTGAATCAATCAACAAACATTGAAAACTTCGTAAGTTATTCAAAATTTGCGATTTTCTTTACAATGGTGAAAAGGGCAAAATTTTGCATAAACGTGTATTATGAGGACTGTTTTCGATTTAAAAATACTGGACCAATTTTAAAATTTCATTTGGGACACTGGAATGAACATCACTGATTATAGACATTTTACTTTGAAAACTTCGTAAGTTATTCAAAATTTGCGATTTTCTTAACATGGCAGAATAGGGCAATCTTTCCCATAAATTTGCATTATGGGGATTATTGGATTTAAAATACTATGAACTTGTCTAAAAACTGAAATACGAAACTAACCATAATAAAATAAATAACAAATTAAGACAAGGTGAATGTATCGAAATGAAGAGAAGATAGCCTAGTGGATGGGATGAGACATTTCATTCTACTAACGAGCCGAGTGATCTGTATCCTTCATTTCTTTTAACATGAATATAGTATGAGCTGAAGTACAAATTTATGAGAACAAATATATGATACGGAACTGAGCGGAGTCCACCTAAGCCAATAAGTTCACTACTGTTTTCAGTTTTCGTGGAAAAAAGTCTATAAAAAACGGTAAATAAATCCTCTAAATAATTTTTTTGCCGCAGACTTGTGTTAATAAAATAATGTTACTTTTTTTTTAGGGTTTCAAAAAGATTTCTAAAATACAATTATTCTAAACAAAAATATCGGCCGTGTTCCACCTAAATTACATTGAAGTTACAAACACGTTTATGTTAATATATTGGGGGTAAGTGCAAAAGTTCTACCCGTTTTTATTACCATACAGAAGAGCAAATAAACGCAAAATGAGCAGTACCTATTATTGTGCATAATCCCCATTGCTATCTATGACCTCTTGCCATCTTTCTGCTAGGAGATAGCAAGAGGTCATCCGGCGATTTCGAGTAAAAAAAGTCTTGGATGGCAGTTTTCACAGCATCAAGATCATCAAAGATTTTCTGACTGATGGAATTATTCAACGCATGAAATAGGCAATAGTCAGTTGGGGCCAAGTCAGGAGAATAGGGAGGATGGGGTAAAACCTCCCAACCAAAGCCCAGTATCTTTTGGCGAGTGATGACAGCAGCATGTGGCCTGGTGAAGGATAACATCGCGACGATTGATGAGAACTGGCCGTTTTGCTACCAAATTTGAATGCAGCCTGTCTAACTGTAGACAGTAGAAGGCAGCATTGATGGTTTGGTTGAGTGGCAGGACTTCCCAGTGAATTATTCCCTGCACATCCCACCACACACTCAATAACACCTTCTTGGGATGAAGTTCAGCTTTCGAAGTCGATGCAGGCGGATCCGAAGGGCGGCACACAGTCCCACGACGCTTTACGTTACGGTACATAACCCACTTCTCCTGTCACAATTCGTGTCAAGAATGGGTCATTTTTGTACCGGGAAAGCAAGGAAACACAGGTGGTGATTCAGTCATCCCGTTGATTAGCTGTCAGGTTATGTGGAACCCAACGATCCAACTTTTCTCGTAAAACCCAACTTAACCAGCCGTCTCTCGACCATTGTCCGATGTACGTTGAAGGTCTCCGTTAATTCTTGCACGGTTGGGTTCGGGTTGTTCCTTATGGCTTGGTCAATATCGTCATCTCCAACGTGTGATGTCCACTCCTAGCCTAATCTTGGCAGCTTCCGTCTCTCTTCTCTAAATTCACGAAACCATCTTTTCATCTGTTCATCCTCCCCATAAACTTGACAAACGTTGCGACTTGCTGCGGCTGCTGTACTCTTTTTACCGAACTCGTATAACAAACAATGTCTTATATGCTCCTTCTCGCCTTCCATGTTACACCCTCTGATATTTTTTTTTTTTTTTTTTTTTGAGAAGATTGACTTTGTGAGACACGATGCCTTTATCTTTATATGTGAGGCATCCACACGTTTGATTGGCCGACGATTCGAGTCATTACAATGTCACGTGTGACGTCAGTTCCATTGCAAATTTGCATATCCAAAAACGGGTAGAATTTTCACACTCACCCAATATGTGTGTGTGTCTGTCTTAACTTAATACTATCTTATATTTTCTTTTAACTTCACTCATGATAATATTGTCTTGTACTTTTTGGTTTAAATGTTAACTGTAAATTGGCGTTGGCTCCTATATGTAATAACATGTTTTATCCATGCAGCTGGTAAGTAAGTCTTATATTTATTTATTTGATTTTTGTTATTATTTTAATCTATTTCCATTTCACATATTTTCACTTTTGTCTTCACATATTTTCACTTTCACATTAAAAGTAATTATTAATTATCATTATGCACTTAATTTTACAGAAAACAACAAAACTTTGCTTGTACAATTTGTATGATGCGCCAGATGAAGTTATGAATTTTGTAAGCGTTAATTATTTCATTTGATTTTGTCTTATTTTGAAATATATTGGGAGTACAAATTAATTCGGTCCGTTTTCAATAGATGGCTCTGGCTGATTTGTTTACTGAATAATGATAGATGTTTTTGGCATTGTTAGAAAGGTTTGACCTTTGTCAACCATATTCAGTCAACGAAGCTTCGAGTTTTATACAACAACATTGGTTTTTTGAGCATTCAATATGTCGAGTTTTGTGCTAAAGAAACAACATTTGCGGGAAGTTTTGATTTTCTTTTTTAATTGGAAGAAAAGTGCCGCTGAAGCGCATCGATCGCTTGTAGAAGTTTATGGTGAATCTGCGCCATCTGATAAATCATGTAGAGAGTGGTTTCGACGCTTCAAAAATGGTGATTTTAGTGTCGAAGACAATGAGCGCCCGGGCCAGCCGAAAAAGTTCGAAGACGCCGAATTGGAGGAATTGCTCGATCAAGATCCGTGCCAAACGCAACAAGAGCTTGCAGGATCGTTGGGAGTCACTCAGCAAGCAATTTCCGTGCGCTTAAAAAAAATGGGAATGGTTCAAAAGCAAGGAAATTGGGTCCCATACGAGTTGAAACCGCGCGACGTTGAAAAGCGATTTTTCATTTGTCGTTAAAAATTACTTGGAAACGTTGAAATGGGAGGTCCTACCCCACCCGCCGTATTCGCCAGACCTTGCTCCTTCTGATTATTGGTTGTTCCGACGGATGCATCACGATTTGGCTGGACACCGCTTCACTTCTTTCGAAGAAATTCAAGAATGGCTCGATTCATGGTTTGCGTCCAGAGAGGACTCATTTTTCAGAGATGGAATCCGAAAATTGCCAGAAAGGTGGACAAAAGTTGTGGCTACCGATGGACAATACTTTGAATGACATGTTTTTTCATTTTGATAATAAATGAAATGTTTTTTTAACAAAAAAAAAAACGGACCGAATTAATTTGTACTCCCAATATATTACATATATTCTTTTCTTTTCCTTCTTTCCGAAAAATAAAGTCACATAACCTTATTCAGATATTTGCCTGTCTACCATCCTATCTATCAATAACCTTATTGATAGATTGCAACAGAAATTTTACATAGAATTCTGTTGCAAATACACCGTATCAAAAGTTATTATACATGAAGATGCCCTGAATAAACATAGTAGTTGAAAAGCCTAGTTGAAAAGTAAATCAGTAGAAAATAATTAAAAGACAGTAAGTTAAAAAATGAAATTTACTGTGGGCTCCAAAAAAATTCGTAACTGTAACTGTTTCGAAATTAAAATTACGAAACAAAGCTACAATAGGAAAAAAAAAAAAAAAAAAAAAAAAAAAGAGCCCATAAAATTATTAATATAATTTAAAAGAAAAAATAAATAAATAATATACACAAATGATATTTTTAATAATAAAGTAAAATTTAAATTGCCTAAATTATCTTAACTTGCTCATGAAGAGATGTAAATATTACATGTACTATTCTAATTTGAGAATTTCATTAAACATCTAGACTAAAACTAAATTTGACATTTTTACTAATTTTATTTCACTGAAAACTTATCGAATTTTTGTAAAAGTTTCTTTAAAATATTTTTTACTTTTGTTTACATCAGACCTCTTATTTATGAAAGGTCTTTTAGAATTTTTGCATTATATGTACTTAAGCGTGTGTCTCTAATAAAACAAATTTAAAAAAGCTACCCTAGTTTTAAAAAATTAATCTTAATATTAAAAGTAACGTAAATTTGTTCTTCACAAAACGTTCAAAAATTAACGTTATAAGAACTAGATTTTCTCAAAGGTGAGAAATTGCGACGAGGTGCCAGAAGTCTGAGAAATACAAAACCCTTGTATTAAAAGCTGCTTCTAACTAGTGCTGCAAAAAACCCATAGTTTTTGAAAAACGGGAATAAACCCGGGAATTTTGGGGAATAAACCTGGAACTTTGGGGAATATTGGGAATTTTAAAAGTAAATAAAATCAGTCATTATCAAAATGAAAGTTGGGGCTAACGCATTGAACATAACATATACATAATACTTCAAATGTCAATGAGTATTACGTAAACTAGTTTTATAAAATTTTGTCCTTTGCTTTTAAAAATTATTTTTAGCAAAGAAAATAAATTTAATTATGTATGAGCTGTTTTAAACTTAAAAATATAGTTTAAGTAATATTATTTGATCAGAAAGGTCTTAAAATGATAATTTTAGTTAAGTAATCTTTTAAACTGCAATGATTTTGAGTTATTCTTTTTACTTTCTTTTTTTTTTTTTTTGTGTTTTTCAATAAATATTCGTTTTAAATGTTTCACAAACAAGTACAGTCAACTCTCTTTAATCTACAATTAAATTTTTAATGTAAAAATAATAATAATAATAATAATAATAATAATAATAAATAAATAAATAAATTAAAAATTCAAGACAAACTACTATTACATCAGTATTTAACAAAATTAAAAATAAACAATGATGAATATTCACTTCTGCACTTAAAAAATATTTTCCTTTGTACTTTTTAAAATAAGTATGTATATTTATATTTTGTTGCTGTATATTATTTGAGTATGCTTAAATTATTTACCTTATGAATACACAATTTTATTAACATTGAAAAAATATTTTATTCTGAAATTTATTAGAAATAGTGTTTCTATTTTAATGTCTGTTTATAAAATAATAGTAATAACAATAACTGACTTTGTATCTGCAAAAGGAAGAAGACTTGAGTTGCTTTTCACAGTTATAGTTAAAAATGCTAAATAGGAAATCATTAAAAATAATAAAAATGAAAAAAATGTGTCCATGCATCAAATTATTTCAAAACTCCCAAAAATTTTCAAAATTCCCAGGAATTTTCAAAATTTCCTTCCCAAAAAACCCTGTTTATTTCCGGGGAAGAAACGGATTTTTTCTAGCCTTTGCAACACTACTTCTAACACACAAGAAATCGTTTTCTTCTCATGTTAAAACTCTCCTGCCCGCTCCCTCCGCCACACTCTTGGTACGCTGCTGCTTAAAATAAGAATTAATTGTTTTTTAGATTAAGTAAGTAGAAAATCTTCATAACCATTTACAAAGAAGTTCTCCATACTACGAATTACGATATAACTCAGCTAGTATTAAATTCCGTGCAAGATAAATTCATGAATATATTTTGAAAATGTCTAGCACGCAAATAAATCATTTGAAAATTTTTGTTAGATTTTAAATTGTGTGCGGTGTACATAGGGAGGAAGGGATGTTTAAATTTACGGGAGGGGAGAGTGTCTTACTAATCCAACTTTTCTTTCTTTCTTTCTTTTTTTTTTTTTTTTTTTTTTTTTTTTTTTTTTTTGTGTGTGTGTGTGTGTGTGTGTGTGTGTGTGCAAAAACTAGATAAAAAATGCCTTTATGTAGGCGATATTAGTCTAAAATATTCCAAAAATTCATGTATATATGGTTTCGATATGCATGCGTTTCAAAAAAATAAAACGCCACACACTATTTTTAAATATTCATAGTCGAAATATGAAACATTTAATTTCTTAATATATTTTTAAATACATTAAACATTCCTTGTGTTCCACCAAATCTACCGAAAAACACCCGGTTGTTGGCAAGTGAAATGCACAAACGCAAAAGTAGAAAATAGAAAATAAAACAAAAATCCGAAATATGAAAGAAAAACTGAATGAAAAACAAACAAAAACATCCTGGTTCATTTCAGAGATTCTGAAAAAGCTAAAAACAACTTTTTTTTTTCTAATCTTTCATTTAATTTTGAGAAAATTAGTAGTTAGAACTGGGAACGAGATATGAGGTGGATCGCTATTGAAAGCTAAAGCAGTGCAAAAAAAGATCTATTCTGGATCTCCTTTTGTCCGCTCTGCCTGAACACTTATCAGTTGAATTCAAGGTCACGATGTTCTAAATGAGTATTAAATTTTGAATGCCTGTTTCGAATTTGTCTTTAATAATATCTTAGGGAAAGTTATTATTATGAAGACAACGAAATCATGTTAGTGTAAAGTAAATATCTCTGCCATTGTGCTCTGGATGTGTCCAAGTGCACACTTACACGTCCACGATGAAATTTTCATTCTCTTTTAATAAGTCCCTTTTGATATTATTCAAAATTCATGCTAAGAACGAGTTTAAGTAAAAAGTCTGCTCTCTTCTAACCTAATTGATAATTCTACTCTACATGTGTTAGAGATGACTATAATCACAGCAAATGCAATTATATATGTATTTTTAGAAACCATGAATAATTTCTTTTTAAATGCCATTTAAGTTTCGTTTTCAATTTACTCATTTTTTCTATTGAAATGAAAAAGAAAAGAAAATATCTAGCCTATTAAAAATGGTAGGGTGAGTACCTTATGTAGATGAAAACACTTTAGAATTAAGTTTGAATTTCGTTTAAAGTTAATTTCTGTATATATATATATATATATATATATATATATATATATATATATATATATAGTTGAAGATGATATTAGAAATAATAAAAGTGACAGTTTAAGTTCATTGTGTAATTTTATAAATTAATAATAAAATCCAGGAATTTTAATATTATTATTATTATTTAAGAAAGTACAGTAAAACGCTGTTTATTTGCCTCTTATTTATACGTCTTTGACGATTATACGCCGGTTTAGTCTCAATTCATTCCAATTCATTTTAAAAATTTATTCCAAAAATGCTTTGTTTATAGGGTGTAAATATCTTGTTATATGTCGTTTTACACATTTTTAAAATTCACAGACATTCTTCCTCAGTATTTTCCTGCTCTTCCGTTATTAAAAATAATTGTCAGAAATAAATATATAGTTTTTTTTTTTTTTTTTTAATGAAAAAACATCCAATGAATTTAATTCGATTCATTGCTGTATTTAATACACCCAATCAGTATCTTCCACTATCAGTATTTAATACACATCCTTGATGATCACTGAAGTTTATATATATATATATATGTGATTAAATGAGTTCCTCCTTCAACATAAATCGTTTTATAATTGGTATTTTAGATATGCAATGTATATTATTATTACTCAAGGTTAATATATATTCTCACTTGAGCTATATAAACCTAATTATTACTTAAAATATGAAATCAAGATGCGATTTTTCTCACTTTTCTGTTGAATGCTTTCTCTTAAAATTTATTTAATTCTTTCAATATAAACACTACTGAAATATTTTGAATAGTTTAAATACAACCGGATTAGACTGTACTAAAACTGTTACATAAAATTGCATTCTTCTAGGATTAAATTTGTAAGAATCAAGGTTGTTAATTAAAAATTCTATTATACATCTTCTCACTTATACGTCGTATTTAAGTCAGTCCCTTTAAAGACGCAGAAATGATGCTTTACAGTATTTTATCTTTTTAATTCATTTAGACTACTGAAACGTTCGGAGTATATCACTTTTCGTCTTCCCACCTGTTGCTTCCCCGCTTTTTCTGTACATACATAAATTAGAAATTCGCCAAAAGCGCAAAATCGCCAAATGAGGAAAGTTAGTTCGCTTCGCTAAGCTTCTCATGCATCAAGGGAAAAACTTCTTTAAAATTATCGAAAATAAAGTGATGAAAAGTAAAATTCGTTCATATAATGTCTGCGTTTAAAATATAAAACTTTTCTTTCTTATTTTATCGTTTCCTTTTTCTTTCGTCGTAAACATGCGGCAAATCTTTTATTTAAGAGAGTGCAATATCTACCTTCGCCGATAGGCAAAGCCCATGTTATTTATTGTATGGAGAAATTTGTTTGTAGCATTACCTAATGTATTTATTTTATTTTATTTATTTTTATTTTATTTTTATTTTTTTGACAAGAATTCAATTTTCGCATTCGGAAAATTCACACCCGTTAAATGTGTTCTTGCTTTACAAAAATTGATTTTTTAAATTGTGTATTTTGAATTGTGTGTTATGTGCATTTTGAAGCGAAAAAATGCACATAATTCATTTTTCTCACTTTTAAGCTTCTAACAATGGAAATAAATTTTCTCATAGAATAACATGGGCTTTGTCTGTCGGGGAGGATAGGTATTGTACACCCCTAATTTAAATTAAATTATACAAATAAATAGTATTTCTAACAATTTTTTCCCCAAAACAATTTGGTTTCAAATAATGCTTCATATTAAATTCGTAATTTTATTTATTTTTTGCGATTTATATATTTATTATATATTTATCTTCTGTACGCAGTTTCTTCAATTCATCATTAATGAGAATTGGTACCTTATTAAATCTAATACAAATATGCAAAAAATGTGTAGTATGTTACTAGAATCTGATAAAAATGTACGATTATTAAACATTAATTATTTTAAATAAATTTGAAAAATACTCATGACAAATTCACCTGCTTGTTTGTCAGTTAATTCATTCGGGCGATAACTCTCATAAATATTGCTTGAATTGTCCTGAAATTTGGGTATATTTTAAAAATCTACCTCAACGTAATGGAAAATATTGGTTTTTGCGTTCAAAGTATTTTTACAACTCCAGATAAAAAAAAATTCTGTTCTTAAAAGTTGGTAGATGGGAGTACCGGGTTTGGTCCCAGGTCGCGTTCGTCGACCGAGTCGTTCGGAGTTTTACGTGGTTTTCTTTGAAATTTGAGTAAATGCAGGATAGGACCCTTAGAAAGACCTCCCACGAAATGCATTCTACCTGTTGGCCTAGGGCCTTAGAGTAGTCAATCGGCCGTAAGTCAGACAAACAAACAGCAAAAAGAAGTTTGCTAACATTGCGATCTACGGAAGAAATTTTTTGAAAACTCATTAGTACATCTTGATCCTGTTACTTTGTTGCGAACAGGACAAAATTTATACATGTTACTAAAATCTGCTCTCTTACTATTCATTACACTGCGCTGCAAAGGGGGAAAAAATCGAGTCCTGATACCATTCTTGCTGATTCTTATGTAAAATGACCTCCTGAATCCGAATATGACTCCCATTTTGCCCAGTCTCCAACGTTTTCTCGGGACACCCCCCCCCCCTCTATTTTTATCTCTGTTCGGTAATTTTATGGCCGTGAATTTGATTTGGAGAATGAAAAAGAATTAATTTAACACTTAAAAACAAAAAAATATATATAATGTTTCATAAATAACATTAATAATAGATTAAAAATATATAAGAAATGCAATACACAATTTCAGTGCCAAATACT
The DNA here is from genome assembly GCA_963930645.1 of Salticus scenicus. Lineage (NCBI taxonomy): Eukaryota > Metazoa > Arthropoda > Arachnida > Araneae > Salticidae > Salticus > Salticus scenicus. Next base: position 168,316,570 of record OZ005657.1, read on the forward strand.
CCCCCTCCCCCCTAAATTTTCCCCTTGCCGCAAATGTTCATGTTTTAGAATTTTCCAACTCTGTAGTCCCTCAGAAGATATTTAACAGTTAAAATAATCCTTTCCCCCCTAAAATCAAATTTATAGCCATAAAATTACCGAAAAGTCATAAAAATAGGGAGTCGTCCTTAAAATACGGTGGGTGATAGGGCAAAATGGGCGTCATATTCGGTTTGAGGAGGTCATTTTACATAAGAATTTGCAAAAATGGTGTTGGGGCAATTTTCATGCAGAGCAATATTATATCTGCTGAACACGCAAATTTTATCATTTATTTATGTAATACTATTATTATAATTTATCGGTTCATTACAGAAGAATATTTTTAACACTGTGAATTTATGGGGAAAAAATTGCATACTGCATTTTGATAATGTTATTCTTTTCCAAAACGAATGAAATTTTAATGCGTAGCTTTATAATTTTTTGCGCGGCTATACAAAAGAAAACAAACAAACAGCAGTCTTTGTTGACTACAATTGCATGGAGTATATTTTAGGACGTACTACTAAATCTTGGCCATTAAAACTGCTGCATTTACGAGTGTACATGTTTATTGGAACATTCAAAATAATGATCATTATATTCAAAAACGTATCATTATCTTTATATAACGTATGATTTCTTCTTTCTTCTTCTTCTTCTTTTTTTTTTTTTTTTTTTATTATTATTTTAGAGCTAATTAGAAAAGAATGGGATATAAGAGACCTGATATAAGACAACTATGTATCGTCAACATTGTGTTATATTAAAAAAAATAATGCTTTTTTTTTTTTCTTACAAATTAAAATTATCATTATTGTAGCTTTTTCAGTTTGATTTTTGGTGACAAATTTTAATACAGTTCCCGCCGCTTATTAAAATCACATTCGTTCTGAGGCAAAGTGATTTTATTAAGCGGCTGATTTTTATATCCGGCAAACGTTCCTGCACTCAAGGAAAAGGTATTACTTCCCTGAATTCGGAAAGATATTTCAAAAGGTAACAAATAATGGAATTAGTAAACAATATTAATTAATTTTTGATAAAAATTAACTATTCCTCCGATATAAGTAAATTAAACGCATTCCAAATTTCTATGCGCTTTCCTTCAAAGAAAATCATCATTATTTTATTTTACCAAAAGTTCACGCTTTTTTCTTTCATAAATTTAAAATCTTTCCGTTTGATCCTCTTAATTTATAGCTATTTCAAAATAAGAACTAGAAATTGTCTTTTAATAATCAAAAATTAATATATATATATATGTGCATATATCACTTGAAAATCAAAACAAATTTGTAACTTATTACTGCGCTTTGAAAAATACGTTCTTTGAAATTGTTAGGGAGATAAGTTATGGGGCATGTTTAATTTGTAACTATGCTGCAAGTGTAAAATTTTCGACAATGAGCGATAACGGGTACTTTAATTTCTTTCTTAATTAAAAAAAAAAAAAAAAAATACAATGTAAATTTAATATTTTATTTAGTGTGCATAAATGATAATTTTGGCTGCTGAGGATATTTTTTTGAGTTTATTAACAGGCGATGCTGATTTTATTAAGCGGCGGTTTCAACAATAGTTTGTATTGATTTGATTCCGGTCCTGGCAATTTGATCAGATTAAGCGGCTGATTTTATTAACCAGTGATTTTATTAAGCGGCGGTTACTGTATTACAGTCGGTAACAAAAGTATCCGAACACTAGCAAAAATTCCTATATAAAAAAAGTAGAGTTAATACTGTTTTGTTAAATAAATCCTTGTCGAATCATGTTCTTAGTTAGTCTAAGAACATGATTCGACAACGATTTATTTAACAAAACAGTATTAATTCTACCTTTTTTATATAGGAATTTTTGCTAGTGTTCGGATACTTTTGTTACCGACTGTACCTTTTGAGGTATATGATTTTATGGAAGTTCTAGTTGATCGAACAAATGCCCTTTATTCAGACGTTCAATTTAAATACCAATCAGAATTAAAAAATAAATAAATAGAAAGAAAATAATAAAAGCTTTGTAATAACAACAATAATAATAACAGATTAAAATCGCATATCATAATGACAATAAAGTACAAAATTGTATTTATTCCTGGGATGCATTTTTTTTTTTTTTTTTTAAGAATAAAAAAATGTGTTTTGGGATGAAGCATTCGATCAGACCAAATGATATATTACATTACGTTTTTATTAGAAACTAATTTATAAGTCTGTAAATAATAATAAATAAATAAATAAATAATTTATACTTTATATTAAGCCACCATTAAAAATAATTTAGTTTTGGCATTTCTCGTACAACTAAAAATTCATCAGGTTCTATTTCTGATTTGTTTGTAAATAATTTAAATGAAAATGTGTACTTTACATCTGGTCGATGCAAAATCTTGTTAACTTGTTCAGACATTTGCACGAAATATATGTTAGTATAAATATACTTTATAACAATATATGACGTTTATTAATTTAGACATTCAGACTTGATACGAAGGAACGTCTAGGCTTACTACCGCTTTAAATGTACAGTCGGTAACAAAAGTGTCCGAACACTAGCAAAAATTCCTATGTAAAAAAAGTACACTTCATACGGTGCTGTTAAATAAATCCTTATCGAATCATGTTCTTAGACTGACTAAGAAGAGGATTCAACAAGGATTTATTTAACAAAACCGTATGAAGTGTATTTTTTTTACACAGGAATTTTTGTGCTCGGACACTTTTGTTATCGACTGCATGCATATTTTTAAATTAGGGATAAAAAATGTTTTAATTAAAATACAAAACACATTATCAAATTTCTGTTCGAATAAAAGAAAAATTTCTAAGTTTGTTGTAACCCATCTGTTTAATTGTTTTAATTAACATTCATAATCGATTAAGGTGTTGGTATTGGTGTTTGAGTTAATGCCGACTGACTGCATGAGCATCCTAGGCCTAGGGGGTGTGCCCTCTGTGGGGATTTTCTAAGTGATACTAGACCGTATTTACGCGAGTTTACGAGAAAATCACGGAAAACTCTGAACAGCTAAGTCGACGAACGCAACCTGAGATTGAACCCGGAAAGTCCCGTCTACCAACAATGAGCGCAGAACCGCTCGGCCACTGGTGGGACTCATAGTCGATTTTGGAGCACGGTAGCCAGGGGATCTAGAACGAACTTATCGAAATGCTGTCGTTATCGGAATTTCTCCGATGTGACGTCACATTCCGATAGTCTTTCTTATTTCGCTAGAACGAACTTATCGAATCTCTTTCATTATCGGAATTGTCTGGCGGAATCGTTTTCTGAAATTTCGACAAGTCTTTTCCGGTTGGAATCGTCGTGAGATAAACAATTCACGGTTCCACTGGCGCCCATCTTGGCATTAGGTGTTATTCAAGAAAATGAAAAATCAAGTTTTAAATATATTTAAATCTTTAAAATTAATTAAGTTAAATAAAAATTTTAAAATATATATATATATATTAGTAACTAAACTTCTTATTTAAAAAGTATGAAGAATAATATGTGTTAATATTTAAAGTTATTGAAAATTAATTAAATATAATAAAAATTACAATAAATACCCATATGTATATTTTTTTTGTCATTAAAATTCTTATTAATCATGTATAATATTAATAGCATATCTATTAAGAATAACAAGTATTAATATTTAAAATTATTAAAAATTAGTTAAGTTTAATGAAAACTGCAATTATATATATATATATATATATATATATATATGGTCTCCAGTCGTTTGTGGGCGTTTAAGAACAATTAAATACTAATTCTATTATTTACTAATTACTTAAAATTTAATAAAGAAAGTTAAAATATGTTACAATATATACAGAAAAACGTTGGTAAATCAGGATATTACTTTGGTAATGTCCGTCGACGTCGTACTGTTCGTGACAAAAATCATTTACGTCTTAGCTTTCTAAATACGTCGGAACATGAAAAACAAAGTTATTAAAAACAAGCATCACATCCGTCTAGTCTGTGTGCCTCGTCAAAACTCTCCGTCGAATCTGAATTTCTATCCTTTAAACGCTCTTAGCAGCGGCCTGTTCAGGAAGTAGCGTCACTCACGTCACAAGCACGCATTTCCTCTCATATTCTGATACTCCGTCAATGATCAGCTGGCTAGGATTCTGAGTACGGAAACAGAAACTAAACTACGTAGCCTTGGATTCAGCAGTTGCGGGCAAGCAAGGTTAGGGGGAAAGAAGGACTTGTCTGTACAAGTTCGGCCATCCTGCATCCGGCTGGTCCTCCAGGCGGTCACACTGAAAAATACAAAAAAAACCAAACAAACACAAAAGCAACACAAAATAATAACATACTTATTTACAGTTTATGAGAATTTTCATATTTTAGCTCTTAAGCTAAGTGATCCTATGTCTGAGGATCTTAGCTTGAGTAGATGTGCAATGGGAGCCTTCATGGCATCCATTTTTAACTTTTTCATCAATATTATCATTTTTCATTTTTGCTGTTTTAAAGTCACAAAAGAAAGTCAGTTTTGGGTTTACGGCAACTTGGTTGCCTATGGTAACAGTTTTTGGTAGTTGTCTACTCAACTTGTATTTTGCTTTATTTTTCTTTTTAACTCTAGAAAATTGTTTATTGATATGTGTACTCAAATCTTTATTTTGGGACTCGAACTCGAGACCCTCTAATCGATCATTCTCAGTTTTAATGTCTTTTAAAGTTTCTGTTGCATCGTGTTCAGTCGAAAAGTCTATAGTTGCACTCTTATATGTAGGGAAAACTTCTAATTTTATTTGTACAGCTTTGGGAAATAATATGGCTATCTCGCTAATTGTGGTCGTCAATGGAAGTGATGGGATGAACAACTTTTTCAAATTTACACTGGAGTCTCTTCTTTAGGCAAATTCTGTCTTTTACACTCAGTGGAATCTATTGTCGATGGCTTTTTTCTCGATTTCTTTCTTTTAAGGAGTTTGGAATTTTCGTCAACTTTTTCTTTTAACTTTTTCAACTCTTCGGCTAACTGTGAATTTTTTTTCAAGTAGGACTCGTTTTTCGCCTTTCTTCAAATAAGTGTTTTCTTGCTTTGGCGACTTCATTCGGTACACATTCGTTTGACTTCGTCTCTTTCGGCGCGGCTCCTCCTCTTCCTCACTTTCATCATCTATCTGGAAAATACTCGTCTGGCTTTGTTTCTGTCGTCGAGGCTCCTCTTCTTCCTCACTGTCATCATCTACACTAATATCGTCCTCTAAAAGCATCTTATCGTCATCACTTTCGTCATTTTCGTCTTCATCGTCATTTTCACTTACGGCATTTTCGAAAGATTCTACTGATTTTTTTGACAGCATAATTGGTTGAGGGGTTACATTTTTACACTTTTTAACACTATTCACTGTTTTATTTATTTCTAGCGATTCCTCAAAAATTTTGTTCTTACAGTTAATAGGGGCATCAATAACAACATGCAATTTAATTTCACTTTGATATGTATTTACTGGAAGTACTGTTACTAAATTTACCTCGAGAGAATTAGATTTATTTTTCACTAAAATGCCTTTCTCATTAATCGTTGTTTCACCCAGCATTAACACGTTCATGCCGATAATTATATCATAGGGTATCACGTCATTTTCTACAGCATAAATGTTAGTTTTGGTTTCAAAATCATCAGCTTTAAGATCGGCGTCAAATGAGCCTAACGGCTTTATTGAACTTTTCCCGATTCCCTTCAAAGTAGTACTCATAAAATTCAATTTATTCACATTTAATTTTTCAAAAGCATTTTTACGCAACAACGTTGCTTCACTTCCCGTATCGATTATGCCTATGAAATTTACATTGTTTACTTGTATAATTTTACTCATATTTTGATTTACACCAATAAACAATGCCTCAACTTCTGGTTTCGTACCTGGGCACTCCGAACTTTTATGCCCGAATTGCTTGCATGAGAAACACTTCAAACCTTTAGCTTTGTGGGGGCAGTCCCTAGACACATGGTTTTTATCACCACAATTATAGCATATTTTATTAACTTCATTTCTAGGGCTAAATTTTTCATGTACATTATAGGCTATGTGCTTCGGTTTTGCATTATGATCAACTTTATCAATCCTATCAAATTTAAATTTACTTTTCTCATTATCTCTTTTATACATTTCATATAATTTTATTTTCTCTTTGAATTCGCGAAGATTTTTTGCACCATATAAAATAACTTTATTTTCGGGTTTGTCATTAATTCCTTGGATCACGTAGTGCATTATTGCGGCATCATCAATGTGCCCGTTCTTTGACAATTCGCACATTTTAAAGAAATATTCAGTGACTGATTCATCGGCTTTCATTTTCTTTTTACTCAGTATTTCGTGTAATGAGGCAGAGTTAATTTCGGTTTTAAACTCATTAATGAGTGCATTTTTTAATTTTTTATAAGTCAATAATCCCTTTTCGGATTTAATGAAGAGAAGAGCGTTTCCGCTCAACGATCTCTTACAGAAAACAATTTTTTGTAATTCACTTAAATTAAACATTATTGACAATTCTTCAAATTCGGAAAAAAAATTCAATAATATTTTCATGCGGTTCGCCACTAAATTTAGACATGGAATTTTCAAAATCATTGAAAGAAACAGTTGCACTATGTAATCCAAAATTACTACATATATATATATATATAAACTAAAAATCTTACTTAAAGTATGTCTATGAATGATGTAAATCCCAGTATATAAAACATTAATAAAGCTTAAAGGAAATTATGATAAATATTTATTTTCCCTTTTAAATTTTATTATAATTGAATTAAGTAAGTTTGAGACACAGCACGTCAATTCTAGATTCACTTGCAAAACTTCATTTGTAGCTATATATTAGAATCTAATAAGAATCTCTCATTTCTTAGAGAGGGAAAAGTAAGTGAATGTATAATTTTTTTTAAATTTAATAATTTATTTTTACAATCTAAATTAGACATATTATGTAAATTCACTTACAAAATGAAAATTAATTTTAAGACGGTTTTACTTTTTTTTTACTTTGACGGAAGATAATTTTTTACTATGCTTAAAGATTTAAAATTACACAGCATATTTTATTGTATATTGTAAATTCTAAAAAAAAAAAAAAAAAAAAAAAAAAAAAAAATACTATTAGTTTTGCTTTAACACATGTAAATACAATAAATCAATTATAATAATATATGTACACAAAAATTTTAATTAAGGAAATTTAAACAAAAATGTTAATATTTGTGTATATATGTAATAAAGAAGCATTACCGTAATTATAAAGTTAATACAAATTGGAGAAAATATATATATATATATTACCTGTATTACATCCAAAGCTCTTATATCCATAGTAATTCGTCGTTCACTAAATAATAAATGCTAGCAGCTAACACTTCAAGGCAGAAAATCACTTACATTTACTGCCTTAAAATGCTAGCAACTGGCAAAAGGTGAAGTTCGGTAATAACATGGGTTTGATATATAGAAAATACATACGGTATTTACAAAAAACAAATGAGGTATAAATACTCTTTTCTTATTAAATAAAACTAAAACACACATTCACAACCACACAAGCAGAGGCAGCAATCTTTGTTTATCTAAAAATATCCAAATGAAATCTCGCGGTGAGGGTGAAATTATTCTTGTCTGTGATTGGTCAACTTAATCCGATTTCGAAAACAGCCCTTTCTCTCTGGAAGAAGTTTCGACTCACATTTCCGAGAAGTTGGTGCTAAGGTAAAAAACGCATATCGGGATGATTTCAAGTGAAAACTGACGTTTCCGATAGTGAAAAGTTTCCGCGTCGAGTTCTTTCCGATGGGTTCGTTCTAGACCCCCTGGTCGGTAGAGCCGATAGCTTGTAATCGAAAAATTGCTAGTTCTATACTCGAGCTAGCCAAAAACCGTCGCGTCGTTTACATTAATGGTGGCTGGTGCACGTAAAATTCGTTGCCGCAATATCCTCCATGTTCCATCCTAAATTATACCTTTCAAATTTACTGCAACGGGGGAGCTTTTTCCTCTATGCAGGCTCAAAATTATGATGGCATATCTTAGGGATCCCACCCTTGGGGACCGGTGTCAGACCGTCGCCAATTTTCCCCAAAAACGTGGGACGTAGAAATCCACTCAACCTCAACTTCATATCCGATTCCAAAGAATATGACTGAATAATTTTAAATGAGTTTTATAATGTGAACTTTATTCGAAATTCGAATCGAAAATTCATTGTATTGAACCTCATTACGTCAATTATTTTAAGTGCATTTTGTGTATCCTTTCGACAAAAAAATAATTGATACTTACTCGTACAGTTGGAACCTGAAAAACTTTAGAAGATTGTTTACCATAATTCGATACAACAACAATAATAATAATAATAATAATAATGTAATGTTTTTCGAAAGAGACACATTTGTTTAATATTATTTATGATTTTATTTATTTATTTATTTTATAGATAATCAGCAAAAACGTATGCGTAAGAGCGATTTCTATTTTCAAAAAAGGAAAATTCCAAGACTTGCATTGCAGATGTATGAAAATTATGAAAATTTTTATTTATTTATTTATTATAAATTATTTTAATACACATTCAAAAATTCAAGAAATTAATTTCATTTGTTAATATAACTTATCTTACTTTTTTTTTTTTTTTTTTTTAAAGAATGTTTTTGAAGATATTTTAAAAAATTTCCAACAAAGTTTAAAGGTGCTTATGACTTTGGTCTGTTTGGCCACGTTTTCATTTTCGTTAATATTTTAATAATTCCATAAACCTAATATGTATTATAGCACATTTTAATATCTTTATACTTCGCTAAACATATAAAATCAACATATAATTTTTACGATAAAATAAAAGATGTTTCCTGTTGAGAAAGATTTACTTAACATTAATGATTCATTTACAGAACCGCGCAAAAGTATTTGTATTCATTACAGGAAATTGCAGAAGTTCTGTTTCCAGTTCTGTTTATACGTTTTCTACGCTTTTGAATGATATCGTAAAGTGTTTAGCTCTCACTATATTTGATGTCACAGGTAATTACGGTAAGGAGATGTTTTATGAAATTCTGAAAATATTTAAAGAATTTAAAATGCTTACATACATACAAAAATAATCGAAATTATAAACACTTTTAAACTTTGTTATAAAATGTTAAAAAAGTCTTTCAAACTATTGTTAAAGGATGAAAGATAAATTATACCAATAAATAAAATTTCCTTTTCTAAAAATTATTGTAAGTATTAAAAAATTAAAAATATTGGAAATTCACAATTATTCTAATAATTTTCGCACGTCTGTATTTTAAAGATGGATTGAAATTTTATTGTAATCAGAATATTTTACAAAAGCATCCTTGAAATAAACAAGCATTTGAGTAATGTAAGTAGCTAAAAATAAATAAAAAGTTTATAACCAAATACCATAATTGGAAAAACATGAAACATTTGTTTATAATCGAAATATTTAAGAGCAAGCCTTCTTCAGACTATAAAAAGTAGACTTGAATTCTTAATTCTTCTTTCAGAAAATAGCGGGACATAAAGTGATATTTTCCTGCTGCAGTCTCTAATGAATATTCGTGTTTAATTATTCTGACTCGAAACAGTTGCTGTGATTTTTATGGATTTTTTTTTTTTTTTTTTTTTTTTTTCTACAGAGATTTTATCCAGTATTTCGGTTTATTTTTACGCAACGAAAGTTATAACTTTAAAATTATAATGCATGTTACATAGTTATAAGTGTAAATGTGCATGTTAAGGCTGACTGTCTACGCTGGGGAGCCTAGGTCTGGGTAAAAAGTTCTGTGTGGGAGTCTTTCTGAGAGTCCTAGTCCGTATTCGGAGGAAACTGCGAAACCCCCCAAAAAGATAAGTTGGCGAAAGCGACCTGATTTCGAACCCGGAACATTCCGTCTACCAGCTTAGAATATCTCGGCCACAGGTGAGGGTGTTTTACATGGGATCAATTAAAAAAAACAAATTATAGCAGATTATTTATTTTGAGCGGATTATTATTATTATTATTATTATTTTGTTGTTAATTTGTGAAAATGTTATATTTATTTTTTATCGAGAGACTCTACCTGAAAAAGTTTTAGCTATCAAGTGCAGAAAAACATAACATCCTCTATAAGAGTCTTTTTTTTTTTTTGTCTTTTGAGTCTTTTTGCGTAGCGGAAACGTTGAAAGTTTTAATTTAGACAGCTAAACAGAAGAAGTAGAAAGGGGGAGGGACAAAAGAAAGTGGATTACACTTTCTTGGAATAGATTGCTTAAATTTTATTCCAGCCTCATAAATAGAGAAAATAAATTAACCATTTTAGCGGATGTAGAATTTTAGTTTTTACTATTTCATTATTTTACATTATAAATAAGAGAGACCAGCGAACCCGTGAGAAAACGGGCTAATGTTTGGATAATTTATATTAAGGATTACATTAAATTTCCTCAAATGTAAATAGATAAATACTTAATTAAGATTTAGTAGACAACTAATCTAAACATTATTCTGTAAAATCTCTAGAGAAAAGTTATAGCTTCAAATGTATTTGACAGTTACTATTTATTAAACTTTATTTTCATTTTTATTAATTAATTAATTACCTTTATATTGTGTCTGTATGTGTTTGCAGATTCATCACGTGTTGTGTAGGAAGTGTGTATACCGATAACTTAATCCTTATCTCAAAAAAAAAAAAAAAAAAAAAAGGTTAAAGTTTTGAATAAACTTGAAGTCTTAAATCTGAATATATTATATTTGATATCTGATTACATTAAATTTTACAAGAGCAGAAATAGTTATATTTGTCTAAAATCCTTTAAATTCGATCACGCGTCATTTTGCATGTGCCCACCCTGGAGGCTCTTACGTAGAGAATTTTATTCTATTTTTCTTCTTCTTTCTATTTATTTATTTATTTTTTAATATGTAATATTTATATTTATAAAAATTAAATCGAGATTTTTTTTTTTTTTTTTTTTTTTTTTTTTTTTTTTCAACATCAAAATATTTTACAGAAAAAATTTTGGGGCACGGTCGTTTCCCCTGATGGAAAGGGGTGACCCTAATGGAAAGGGGTGAGAGAAATTTGTTTTTTTCCCTTACAGGTCAATTGCGCGGATGAGTTCCCCCTCATACCTCTCCCCCCACCACTCCCCCCCCTTCAACTTCATTTCAAGATACTTTGTAGAGAAAATTGAATGGAGTTAACAATTTTTAAATCTTGATTAGCTTAAGGTTTTATTCCTATAAGCGTTTATATTTTGCTGTGTTCATTCTGTTTGATTACAAGTTATGTTATTATGGAATTAATTTACAGCAAACGTGGTAAACCACTAATTTCGTTTTCTAATTTCAAATTTTATGAAGATTCCGTAACAAACGATGGCATTAAATGGAGATGTACAAATAAAAAGTGTATTGCAAAGTTGTATACTAACAAAAGTTCATAATAATAACAATAATAATTTTAACCCCCACCCATTAATAAAAAATGTATGCCTATTTGTGATGTAACATAATTGTAGAATGCAAGATAAACAAATGAACAGGAAATAAAACGGAACATGAATTAATCCACAGTACTCACACTTTAATCATCAAACAATTACACGTGGAAATGAACTTTATGTAAAACAATAGATATAGAAAAGTTAATATGAGTTTTTCTGGGAGCCTGGTATATGAGATCATACATAACAAATGTGAAACGAGTATAACAGAAATAAATAAATTAATAATAACTAAAAGAAGGAGCAGAGCCTCTCCCCCCTCCCCCACGTCATTTTCTCTCTATGTACTATATATAAAGAAGGGGAAAAAAACTGCATTTCAATTATTGTAACAATTTTATTATAAATTATTAACACTACTATATAATATTTATGCATTTAAATAACTATACAGCTTTAATATGAGGGCTATAACTGTAATTAACCCCTTGAACTGCAATTTATTTTCAGTCTGCACTGCTCATGCAGACAATTTAATTTTCTTAGTTTTAAGAGGAGGGATTGATACAGAAACTTACGGTTTTGTTTCTCAAGTAATTTGTTATTATTAAAAATAATATTTGTTTCACACATTTATATGAATGTTTATTGTTATATATACATATAAGAACATAATTAGTGTCGGAAAATTCTTCAGTAATGTTTAATAAAAATATTACAGTTCTACATAGTATTTAAACGAAAAAAAGTACGTGTTTCAACATAATGTAACAAACAATATAAATATGTATATATATATTTATCCTAACTTATATTCGGGTTAATTTTAAAGTACTAATAAACTTCAAGTGTATGGTACTTCTCAAAACACTCCGGAAGATGCAGTGCTATTTGCAGGGCCTGATTACCCAAAAGACTCGAGAAACACAAGCTTCCGCTCTAAAATTTAAGAGGGGCCCCCAAAATGTCTAAAAACAGGGTCTTGAATTTTCTGTTTTATTTTTTCAAACTGAGATTGAATTTTCAGGGAAAATTCGCCTAAAGCAAGATAAAATACTCACTATTTCGGGAAAAATCTATTATTTAACCTCAAAAATCTGAATGTTCTTAATTAATAAGTTATACGATTTTAATGTTTTGTGTAGAAACCACCCAGGTACATGAATGAAAAAAAAAAACTATAAACACACACTAATTTATGGTCTATAACATTTTTATATTACAATATGTAACAGGAAAACAAGATTTTCTGAAATGAAAGGGGGCCCCGAAATGATACTGAGCTTCCCCTAGCTTCAAAGCTTAATCGGACCCTGGCTATTTGGCGTCGTTTGCATTCTCAGCTTGTTTCACTCCTAATGTTCTACTTAGCGTATACATGACATCATTTTGTAGGGTGTTGTTTATTAGCGGTCGGTGGGATGTGTTCCGGAAAATGGGACCAGTCTTTTGCTTGTAATCGAAGCGATGTATCATGACAAGCTGGACTCGTCATGTTCAAGGGGTCACAAGTTTAAATTAACATCACAATAATTGAACTTAAAAAAAAAAAAATATATTAATGAGGATGTTTAAGATAATAGTTAAAAATTATTGTATCCAGTTGAACAAGTGTTTTCACACAATTGTTGATATCCTATAATTGTCTCTAATCTCATTTAAACTAAAAAACCAACTTTTCGACATTATGATAATAAAACTAGGTAAATTAATTAAATTTTTCAAGGATATCTCGTTAAGTTTTAATTATCGCTCGCTTATATTTATTTATTTTTTTACTTTTAATTTGCAGTAATTATTATCGGTGCTTTCCAAAAAAGGGTGAGGAGAAACGGCCCATTTTTTCTATTAAGATAACAAATATCAGGGCAATCGACCTACACCCAAAATTTTGATTTAGCAAAAAAAAAAAAAAAAAAAAAAAAAAAAAGAGAAAGAAAGAAAAAGAAAAGAAAAAATGAAAGAAAGGAAGAAAAAAATGCCGATGACTTGTAAAAGAATATGAAGTATCATGAACGATGTACTAGTTATGCGCTATTTAAAATAAAGTAACATATAAAGAGAATATTGCCTACAAAGATTATAAAAGCAAAATTAGTGTAATTAGGTGCTTATACATAAGAAAAAAAAGATGTTAAAAAACGTTAACCGTTTTCTTTATTCTCGGTAAGGCATATAAATTAAAACCAATTAAAGAAGAAAATGTTGTTAATCACAGAACATGAACGAAAAACATTTCCTTATCAGAAACCCTTTGTAAAAAAAAAAAAACGTAAGATAACTTCTCATTCTCTAAAAAATAAGAAATAATAATATTATACTTTTAAAAAATTAAAGAACACGCTTTTATTGACATGTAAACTAATAATTTATAATTAAACAAAAAACATTTTTAAAAAATCTCCCCTGACTGGACTCGAACGTTAGACCTTTAGGTTCGTAGCGAGTAGCTTTACCTCACAGCCACAGCGTTCACGTTGGGAAAGTCTTTTTTTACAATATAGATTTTTTTCTTTGCTCCCAGAGCGGTTACAAACATACATACAAACATACATACAGGTGAGGCTAATAAAAGCGTGTTAAAAATAATAAGGAAAAAGAAAGAGTAAAATAAATAAATATTACGAGAATATGAATGAATTTCAAAATCAAAAATAATTAGGGGGGGGGGGAGGAATTTAGTAAGAACTATTTTAAATCTTTCTGTGATATTAAAAAATCCATTGAAACTAGTGATTCAAATAAATTTGAAATTCAAATTGTTTTATGGAAAAAGAACAAGTGGCCTTATTGCAATTTGAAGACTATTTAACCAAAATGAAACTTGAAAGTGAATTTATCAATGCATATTTATATATTATGTTCATGTAGCACTGAAAATCTTTATTACGATAACTAAAGAATAAAAAATTTCTGTACAAGTTCAAATTATTATGAAATTGTTTGAAACTGAGCATATATGAAATTGTTTGGATACTATTTTAATTACAATGAAAATGTTCATTCCATTGACACTGATAAATTAGTTCAGGATTTGCAAAAATAAAACGGAGCATCGAACCTCATCCACCACACACACACACACACACACACACAAAACTTTTAAATATTTGCGTTAAGATTTTTGTTATTAGAATTATTGTTTTTGTGAAAAATAACCAAGATGTTTATGGCAATATTGTAAATAAAAACTAATTAAGATTTATCTGTCCCTCACTTATTGAGCAATCTTATTATGTATAGCGTAGAAGAAATTCAAAACTAAATCGAAATAGATTAATCTGCATACTAAGTTATATGCTACATTATTCAAGGGCTTGTTCGTTTATAACGCTTAATGTTGCTTAAAATAAAATTTATGTCAGATAAAATTGCAATACTTAGAAGGTTCATGATTTTTTACACCCCTTAATTCTTTTATATTATAGAATAATAAAAAATGTATTCACAGTATGCACAATAATAAATAACAATAAAGAACATATTCTTTTATTTTCCCAGGATAGCACTAAATTTTAAGGTTAAACCTTGTGCCTTTTTATGTCCTAGGACAAAATTAAAACAAGAACGAAAAATCATACGGTACGCATTGATTAGTAACACTTTCCAACTGTACGTACTTGTTGCATCGTATAACTTTTAATGTTCTCTGCCTGCGTTATTACACAACGGACAAACACAAGCAGAAGGCCTGAAAGGCACACAGATAGACTAATTGAATTCATAATCAGCCTTAAATATTGTTGGAAAATGTTTAAAATACTTAATGCAAAAGAAAATGCTGCCCTTAAATGCTAATTCTGGTGTGTAATGTATCTGAATATTTTAGTGTATCCCTGTAAATCTGAAGGTTAACCATATCATATTCTATACGAAGCATTATTTTAGTATATTAACAATAAATTTAATTTTCTTCGTGATTTTTGCAAAAGAAAGCTATTTCAATGTGATTTTTAAAAATATCTGTCATAAAATGGAATGCATTGGCATTTTGTTTGGGTGTCCCTGTACACATACCGATTTTACAGGACCTATTAATGGCATTTTAAATGATAACTTTCCCTAGTGAACTTGAATATTACATATATTTATTAAAAAATTCTGAAAATATTTACGAACACTGGAGGTGGGCAGACAGACAGATAGACAGAGGGGCAGTCGAACAGACAGTTACACAAATTGAAATCATATTCACGCTTAAAAATTGTTAGAAAATGTTAAAAACGCTTAATATACACGAAAATGTAATTCCAGCAAATTTCCATTAATAATCATTTACGTAACTGAATATTTCTGTGGGGCCCTGTAAATCAAATGCTAATCATATTATATTCCATAGAAAGCATTCTTTTGTGCATATGAATAATCTATTTCAATTTCATTAAGATTTGAGCAAAGTAAAGTTATTAAAATTTGGTTTATAGAATTATTTGTTATTTTGGTTATAGGTTGGTTATAGGTTTGGTTATAGGTTTGTTATTTGGTTTATAGGTTATTTGGTTTACATCTCATATAGAACGCAATGCTTTGTAAAACTTTCGGGTGCCCCTGTACACAAACCAGTGGTGGTATTTACTAAATTTTCTATATATATATAAAAAAAAAAAAAACATCCAATAGTGAACTTGAATAACATATTTCAATTTCATTAAGATTTGTTTGAACCAAAGGTATGAAAATACTGCTGAATTTTTAAGCAAGCCAAAATTATCTTTTATGCCAAACGCGTTTCCGAATTGTATTTCCTGTAAAATTTAGCTATTTACCTTAATCGCGATAAAATTGTAAATGAAAATACAATCCACTTTGCTATCTACAGCTTGGAAAAATTTCTTTAATTTGATTAAATAATTTCCTACATTTTGTAAAAGTAAATAATAATATATAAATAAAAATAAAAAATAAAAAATAAAAAATAAAGTAAAACAATAAAAAATTAATAAACGTAAATAATAATAATTAAATATATAAAATAAATATTAATTAAATTAATAAAAGTTAATTAAATTTAAAAAAAAAATAATGTTAGATATTTACAAAAAAATTATTATTTTAAAACTCCTTCCCTCCATTTTTTGTGTTTGTTCTCTTGTTTCCCGTTTTTTGTTGTGTTTTCCCTCTGTTTGTTTTTTCTGCGTGCTTTCTATTGGTTGGCTGTGTTGCGCCTTCACCTTTTGGTTTTTGCCCTGCGTTCAGTCTTGCTTTTGCCGCCAAGGAAGTAGCATGTATTTGCACATGAGGAAGAAAGACGCGTCCTTTCGAAACCGGTAGTGTTTCCATTAGTTTTAATGTGCGTGAAGAAGTTTTTATTTATAATAAATTCAAAATTATTTGTACATATCATTCACTGTCGTATCACGTGACACAAATTTGTACATCAAATAACACTGAAATTCGCAAGTTTTTATAGTGCACTTATATCAACTCTTTTTTTTTTTCTATGCCTGAAAAAGGATTGTGCTTAATATTTTCAGTCCGAAACAGTTGTTGAGAATTTGTTTTATTTTTTGCTTGCTTATATATTTATTATTTTCCAATTATAAAATTGCTCTGAAACACCACTTTGCTAGTTTTGAATTAAATACAATCTAGTTCATTTATTGCAATCTCCGATGCTACGAGAGCCCGGGCGTAACGAGGAAATAAACATATTGGTTTGATACTATAAAGATTATCGTGAGACTCTTTTATTAAAAGTATTGCTTGGATTTAAAGTTGTTTTATTTCACAAAAAGTCTTGAATTTCTCTTTCTTCGGATCCCCCCCCCCCCCCCGCCTTTGCTAGAAATGAACTTCGCATTAATTTATACTCGGAAGCCTTTAAAAGCCCTACTTACTGCTTAGCTGTTTTCTAAAATACGATAAATAAGCAATAAAGGACAATAGAGTGACTCCTTTCCTACTCGTCTATGCGTATAATTATTTCTCTCATCAAAGGGCACAAAATCGGTACCCTCCACATGGTAATGATGGTATGATGTGGAGTTTATTTAAAGCCAGCTATCTAAGGTAGACCTTGTGGAAATGCCTTCTGTGTATGTGTGTGTGGGGGGGGGGATTATAAGGAGGAGGGGGTTCGAAACGAAGATCATCAAACGCGATCTGGGTTCGAATTTGGCACTTTCCGCCTACCAACTTTCAGAACAGACCTATCGCCCACCTATATAGACTAAAAGACTTATCCCCCCCCCACTCCCTCCAAACTCTCTATCTCCTTTTAATGGCTGTTAGTGTCTAATATCTAAACGATATTTATGAGCTATTTTTTCTGCTTAAAAAAAGTAAGACAAGAAGTAATTCTTTAAAACACTATTTCGAATTCATTATTATGATTTAAATTATTTTTAGTATAAACCTTCTTTTAATGAGCACTCAGAATCAGTCAATTTTTTCTTGACGTTCATGTAAACGAACTAGACCGTATAAGCAAACAACTTGTTGCATTATATGTTATTAAAACTACTGCATAAAATACAAAACTACGCATTGGAAAGGAAAATAAATAAAAGAGTTTTCATTCAAATTGGTGATCATTCAAGAAAAGGTTAAAACAATAATCTATTTGTACTCTTTTGATATAGAATAGATTTATGCGTGAAAAGGCGAAAGTTTCAGTTGTGTTTAGACATATCTATGACTATAATGGGATTTTAAATGACGTCAACGCAATAGTTCTCCCTCCTTCTCCCCTTCCCCTTTATTTTCATTCTTATTATTTGATTTTACAATAATTCGTATTATAGTTGATAATATAAATAGGTTGAAAAAATATGCTTTTTTTCCTTAAATATAAGCATTAATTCATTTTTACTTTTATAAAAGGGAATATGGATGCAATAATGAAATAACTCCTGATCTTAAAGATTTAAATAAATTCAATATTTTAATGACTTAATTATGTTTAAGCGTGTTGCAATTCCGATATTTCATATTGGCTTTTAAAACATGGCTTTTGTTCAATTTTCAAAAGCAATGAAAATGTTTAAAAAAAAAAAAAAAAAAAAAAAAAACAAGTCCTTCCGTCTTATTCGGAAGGGTAGGTTGATTTCTTTTTCCTTATCAAGTAGCCGTCATTTTGTTTCAAAATGGCGGCTACAAAATATTATTGCACTCGGTAGAAACATTGATGTAGTCTATGTAGATATGGAGTTTAAAGCAAATCGGTTTATAAATAACTTTTTATGTGAATTTAAAATTTTCAGGTGGCCGGCGCTTGGAAACAAAGTGGTGAGTTAAGTTGACAAATATATGAAATGTATTTGTGAAATAAGTCTACTGTACACATATAGTTCGAATTAATTCAAAATCTCAAAAGTCATCGTGTTGAAAAATTAAGTGGCTGGCACTTCGATCAAAATGACAGAGAAAATTCCTCATCTAAAATATCGTTGCAAATTTGAAAAAATATTTTTTTTTTTTTTTTGTAGAAATTCTTTCAAAGAGGCTTAGTAAGTTGATAAAATGTTAGTTTTCTGCATTTCTAGTTTGTTTTAGCATTAAAATAGCCTAATTTTTCTTTAAAAACGCATTAAAAAGATCCAGTAACGCAGGTAATGGATTTGGCGCAAAATTTGGCGACTTTTCCCCTATGGCGACTTTTTTGGCGACTTTTGGCGAGAAAATACTTTCTATCGATATACCAAAGATGGACGCAATAACGTGATTGGTTCGCGATTTACGCGAATATTCTAGATTTTTGTTGTTTGAATGATAAATCCCCTTTTCAACTTTGATTTGAATTGATTAAGTATTTCTAAAGTTACCGTGATAACAAATTTTCAAGTGGCCGCCAGTTGGAAACAATACAGTGGAACACGTTGCCCAGCAAACATATCCAAGACATTTGAAGCATAGGCTCACTGTCCAACTGTGGTTTAAATCAGTGCCGTGTTTCAAAAGTTAATTTTATGGCAAATTTTCAAGTGGCAGTCTAAGTGGTTGCAACTTGGAAACAAAATGGCAAAACAACTTGCCCAGCGAAATCATCCAGTATACTTGTATGATAAGTTCCTTGTCCAGTTCTAGTTCAAATTAAATCAGTATTTCAAAAATTATCGTCATAAGAAATTTTCAGGTGCCAACCCCTGGAAAAAAAAAGCGTAGTGAGATGACCAGCGAACTTATTTGAGATATTTGAATGATAAATCTACTACCTAAATTTGATGCGAATTGACTCAGTATTACTAAAGATACCATAATGACAAATTTTCAAGTGGCCGCCGCTTGGAAATAAAATTTCGTATCAAGTCACCAAGTGAACTTATCCTAAATATTTGAACCATAAGTTCACTACCCAACTTTTATTTGAATCAGTTTAGTATTTTAAAAGTTATCGTGATGGCATACTTTCAAGTGGCAGTGTGATTTCAAGTGGCTGGAACTTAGAAACAAGATGTCGGGACAAGTTGCCCAGTGAAAACATTCAAGAAAATTATATGATAATATCACCGTCCAAATTTGGTTCGATTTGAAGTATTATTTCAGAAGTTATCATGATCTTAAATTTTCAAGTGGGAGCCTGATTTCAAGTGATCCCGCTTAACTTAAGATATCTGCCACTTTATTAATAATGGCGGATATAGTTTACTAATAAACTTCATTGAGATCCTTATGTGGTCTGTATTTACATCAAAATTCAAACAATTTCGGAATACGCTTTTTACAATTTAAATTTGAAATTTTCAAGTGGTCTCCACTTGAAAACAAAATGGCGGAGCAACTTGGTTAATAAACTCATCTGAGATATTTATATGATAAGTGAAGACACTGTTCAAATTCGGTTCCATTTGGAGTATTATTTCGGAAGTTATCATGGTTTTAAATTTTCAAGTGGTAGCCTGATTTCAAGTGGTCCAGCTTAACTTAAGATATCCGCCACTTTATTAAAAATGGCGGATAAAGTTCATTAATAAAGTTATTTGAGACACTTGTATAATCTATGTATGCATCAAAAAAAAAAAAAAAAATCGGAATATGCTTTTTACAATTTGAAGTTGAAATTTTCAAGTGGTCTCCACTTGAAAACAAAATGGCGGAGCAACTTGGTTAAAAAATTCATCTAAGTTATTTATAGAATAAGTTAAGACACTGTCCAAATTTGGTTCGATTTGGAGTATTATTTCAGAAGTTATTGTGATTTTAAATTTTCAAGTGGTAGCGTGGTTTCAAGTGGCCCCGCTTAACTTAAGATATCTACCACTTTATTAAAAATGACGAATAAACTTCATTAATAAACTTCATTGAGACCCTTATGTGGTCTATATTTACATCAGATTTCAAACAAATTCGGAACACGCTTTTTACAATTTGAATTTAAAATTTTCAAGTGGTCTCCACTTGAAAAAAAATGGCGGAGCAACTTGGTTAATAAACTCATCTAAGATATTTATAAGATAAGTTAAGACACTGTCTAAATTTGGTTAGATTTTGAGTACTATTTCGGAAGTTATAGTGATTTTAAATTTTCAAGTGGTAGCCTGATTTCAAGTGGTCCCGCTTAACTTAAGATATCTGCCACTTTATTAAAAATAGCGGATAAAATTCATTAATAAACTTCATTGAGACCCTTATGTGGCCTGTATTTACAACAAAATTCAAGCAAATCTTGCTTTAAATGTGCTTTTTACAATGTCGTTTTGAAAATTTCAAGTGGCTGCCACTTGAAAACAAAACGTCGGAGCAACTTGGTTAACTAACTCATCCAAGATATTTATAAGATGAGTTCACTGTCCAAATTTTGTTCCATTTCGAGTATTATTTCGGGAGTTATCGTGATGACAAAATTTTCATTATAGATAGATAGATAGATAGATAGATAGATATATAGATAAACGAAGTGATTGCAGTTAGGGAGCCTGTATACTCAATATAAAATAATATAATTTGCACATAATTTGGCTCCCTAATTGCAATAGGTCGATTTCTAAAGAAATCAACCTAAAAACATGAGATAATGTTATTTGAATTTTATGCAAACTTTTAACGTAACATATGATCATCTTTTGATAAATGCTGTTTGTTAATTTTGGAGCTATGACATGTTTTAACAATGATTAATTTACGTTACAGTTAAAATAGTTTTGATTGCTGTGCATCTGTTTGTGAAATATATACACAAACTTTATGAGCGCTGTAGAATTAAGTGCCTCTAGTAATCTTGGCATACACGAAAATGTAGAGCTATTATGCATTTCTTGTTCGATTTTGAACTGGATATCAGGTATGTCTTAAAATCTTATGAATGGAATTTCACCAAACTTATAGTACGACTGCATTAATTATTGAGATCTCTTAAATTATAAACACCAAAGTAACTTTTTATTATTAGTATTAGTTAGTATCAGTTAACATTCTAAGTTTGGTCAAATTATGTTCAACAAATACCGAGCTATGTCTATCATAAGAAAAAAAATGTGAAAGGAGCAGTGAAGCACTATATATCCCAAAATTGAACCAACACAGATTTTAATAGAATTCGTCTCGCATACTAAATTTGGAGGCTAATGCATCAAACTTAAATAAACTTGTCTTGTAAAATATATATCTTTATTATTTACTTCAGTTTAATTCCACTTAATAAATATCTATAGCTTTCATAAAAACCCTGTTGGGGGGGGGGGGGGGGGAGTCCTAGCAACGTCTTCTGATGAGTAATATATACTGACATCTAATTAGCGTTATTTAT
The DNA here is from genome assembly GCA_963930645.1 of Salticus scenicus. Classification (NCBI taxonomy): domain Eukaryota; kingdom Metazoa; phylum Arthropoda; class Arachnida; order Araneae; family Salticidae; genus Salticus; species Salticus scenicus. Next base: position 168,338,737 of record OZ005657.1, read on the forward strand.
TTAAATCAGGTTAGTATTAAATATGACGTTTTTAAGAAATTCTGTACATTTATATTATCATTATTATTATTTTTTAATTCCAGTGGAAACAAAATCTTTGTTTAATTACAGACAGTCGTTTTCCAAGTACCGTCAAATCTTGTTTCTGACATCCCAGAATGTGTAAATTCTTTAAATAAATAAATAAATAAATAAATAAAATAAAATAAAGTTTGTCATAAATAATAAATAATTAAACTTTTAGAAAATCATTCATAGATTAAATTTATTGCCCGTTCTGCCCGGGATTTACAAATAATTCAATTATATGCTATGTGTAAAATCGTGGGTAAAATTTTGCGGCTGATTCATGTTGTGCGAAGAAGCGCAAACAAGCTGAGTTACACCACTGCGATCACTGTTATCAAAAGGAAGAAATCCATTAAACCTGTCTACTTAAAAGGTGTAATTACTTGTCGTCGGTGTACATTGCATTTCTTACAAGTCATGCTTTATTAAGAATTGATTTTACAAACTGCTTTCCATTTAGAATCTGACTTTTTTTTTTCTCGGATATGCACTATATTAATGCATGCATAACCTTTTTACTGACATCATTTACAATCATTCTACTAAATTTTTGCTTTAAAGTGGATCACAATTGGATCTTTCGCGCAAAATTGCAATTATTTGATTTTGATTTTTATTTTGTTGTCCATATTTGTTATGGAATAGAAAAAAAATATATATATATCGATAGTCATGCAGTTATACCCTCCCCCCCCCCCCCAAAAAAAAAAAAAAAAAAAAAAAACTTTTTTTCAGAACAGTGGTTAGACAAATTCAAGAGTGAGGGTTTATCGGTTTTATTTATTTTTTGTACCCAAAACAAAATGTCTTCTGTTTAAGAGATTGTTCATAAACTTCTGACAACTTTGATTAAGTATTTCAGTTTTCGACTACTGATTTTCAGAAAAATAAAAATAAATAAATAAATTAATATTGAGACATATAAACTTCTGACAACATTGATATAGTTATTTTAGTTTTCGACGTTTTCGACTACTGATTTTCATAAAAAAAAAAAAAAAAATGCTGAAAAATGTTATAATTTAGAATTTTTTTCATTCCTCTTGCAGAACAACATTGTACTTAAATCTACGTGATTATTATTATTATTATTATTATTATTATTATTTTAAGACTTATTAGATTATCACCTCAACTGATTTTTTATTTAAAGCTATACAGCCTTAAAGTGTAAATTTGGAAAATAGTTTTGGCATTAAAAATTAATTAATTAATATTATATGGATTTACTATAGAGAAAATAAATATAAAATATCTTATACATTTATAAGATAATAAATAATTATTTTACCTTTGATATTACCAGATTTAAGCATTTCTTTGTCTTGTAATATAACTATTGCGCCAAAAAGTATCTAATAATAAAAGAATATTTATTTAATTCGTTTTCTTTATAGAATAAAGTACTTCTTTGCTGGATTACTTAAACGACGGCGTCAGATATCCCAATAACGACAAAGGTATACCTTTTATACCTTTATCAGGTTGCACAATACCCATTTATTTGAGAAAAATCACATCAAAATGTGATCAAACCCTGCTAAAGATTATTTATATATCTATATATCTTTTTTTTTTTTTTTTTTTTTTTTTCTTTAGAATATTACTACCATCACGATAAATACATTTCTAGTTTCTTCTACATATATCATTTTTTTCTCTTTAAAAAAATATTCACAGTTTGTACTAACATATTTAGAAACATAATGCTGAAATATTTTATTATATTTAAGGCAAAAGCCAACTTTTTTTTTTTTTTTTAGAAGAAGAAAAATTTGGACTTCATTTCTTATGTTTAAAATTAAAATTTGTTTTTATTATTTTTTCATTCTGGAAGCTACAGTCGGCAGCAAAATTGTTCGAGTGCTAGCAATAATTTCTATGTAAAAAAAAGTGTACACTTAATACTGTTTTGTTAAATAAATACTTATCGAATCATGTTCTTAGACTGACTAAGAACATGATTCGACAAGGATTTATTTAACAAAACAGTATAAAGTGTACTTTTTTTTTTTTTTTTAAATATACATAGGAATTATTGCTAGCGCTCGAATAATTTTGCTGCCGACTGTATTGATTAAACGTGTAGATTCCCGAGAATGTAGATCAGTTTATTAAAATCCATTAGTTCAAGTATGTTTGAATCTTTCTCATGATTTGTTTCGTTTTCGAAAATCTAATGCTGAAATTTTCGGTAGGAAATTTATTACTACAAGTAACAATAAGTATCTAAAGGGGTGGGAGCGGGAAGAGCAGATGTCACTATACATCCATTGAATTATATAATATTCGAGATTTACTATTACCTGCGGATTTAAGGTGATTGAGACTCAATTTTTTTTATGTAAGAGCTTATAACAATATCTCGCTTTCCAAATCTTTTTTTTTTTTTTTTTTTTTTTTTTTTTTAATAAATTTAAACAGGTTTCGTAATTAGCTTCTGGTATATTAAATACAGATATGAAAATGTTTATTTTCTTTAGCGATTTATTGTAATTTACAATATTAGAAAAAAAAAATTAAAAATTCTAAAAGTACATTAAGACCATCAAAATATTTTTAAATTGTCAGTTAAGGTACGTTAAGTGGCAATATTAAATTTTGTACCTATGTAAATAATAATTTAATTTAATCTATGTAAATAGTAATTTGTACCTATGTAAATAATAATTTTTGGACCAATGTAAATAGATATAACTGTTGTATTGGTGCTGGGGAAGAACTTTATCTTTCCGAGAATTTCAAAATCTACGTTTAAAATAATTTTTGAAGCTGGTTACGAATATGTTTTAAAAATTTCGTCCAACCAATGAGTTGCTAGAGGGAGAAATTGGGTTAATTCTAGAAGAAAAATTTAAGTTTTTAAACATTTCAAAACATACGTTTTGTGTTAATTTTGACACTGTTTACGAATATGTTATTTACACTTTTCTTAGTCGAACCATTTAAGCACTAGAGGTAACTGTTTGGAGTAAAAATTTATTGGCGGTTTACGCTCTCTGTCAGCTGAACGGTTTGATCTAGGGGGAAAAAAATCATTAACATATTCGTAATCATCATAAAAAAAAAAAAAAAAAAAACGTATACTTTGAAATTCTTAAGAACATGCAAATTTAGCTTCTTAACATTATGGCCCAAAACAGTTTTCATTCTTTTGTAGTTTAACGGTTCGACACACACAAAACTCAATAGCAGGTTCATAATCTACGTTAAAAAATAATTCTATAACAAAAAAAAAAAAAACGACGCACCAAGAAGGAGTAATGTAAATTGGACACAAATTGACATACATACAGTTTTCGATGGAAAATGCAAAATTTTAAAGTTTGGCTGCCATCGAATGAGTATGCGACGCTGCAGCGCATCTTAACTGCGCAACTAGCAGAATATTAAAAATGAGAAATTTTGATTCCAGGTCATAAATTCTTCGAAAAATTTATTCCGTCCACTCAGAAAGACAGTAACTATGCCTCACATACAGGTGCACAAACAACATGCGCAGATTTCAGCATTTGAATGTGGTGTGTAGTTGGGCTCAAAGAAGCTGGTTGGTCTAATCTGCGAATTTTTTGACAATTGGATAGCAGCGGTACCACTATCAGCTGATATTGACAGGAATGGGTGAACCATGGCCGAACACAGCGTCAGGGAGGAAGCGGTCGGCCTAAAGAGAGGACAGAAAGTGAGAACCAGTCAATCGCAAAAACGGTACTCAAAGCTCCAATTCATCATTACCGTCAATCCTACGTACACGTGGTATTTCAGTGACTTCAAAGACCCTTAATAGGCGGCTCGGTGAAATGGGGTTGAACTCAGTCCCCGGATCTCTCTTCCACTGAGAACGTTTGGAGCATCATAAAAAGCGTCCTACAACCAGCTCGGAATTTTGCCAATCTAACGCACCAATTGGACAGAATTTGGCACGATACTTCACAGAAGCACATATGCCAACTCTATCAATTAATACCAAGCTGAATAACTGTGTACCTAAGGGCCAGAAGTGGACCAACGCGTTATTGACTTGTTTACTTTGTGAGGCTCTTTCTCTTGATTAAATCATTCAAATTTTCTGAAACTGCAATCAATTGTTTTTCTCCACATGTACATCACATCTACCAATTTTTGTCCCATTCGGATAACTCCTTCTTGGTGCGTCGTTTTTTTTTTTTTTTTTTTTTTTTTTTTTTAATAGAGCGTATATTTTGAATTTTTTAGGAATATAATTCTTTTTTCTCTTCACTAATTTGACCCAAAGCCGTTTTCGGCCCCTAGCACTTAAACGGTTCGACTTAGAGAAGTAATAATAAAATATTCGTAATCAGCATAAAAATGACGCAAAACTTATATTTTGAAGTTTTCAGGAATACACTGAGAAAAAAAAATATACCGCCTTTCTCTAAAATGAATAAGTGGCCATTTTCTAAATCCCTTAACTAGAAATATAGATTTCTGAGCTATGCGCATAAGGCACGCCAATAAACTGAATAGACGAAATTATTGAGAATTTCTAGTGTACACATTTCTAGTCGGTGAAACAATATTCTGAATACTCTAAATATTTTGAATCATTTATATTGCGAGAAATCCTCGCTTGATTTTCTAGAATTTGGTCATAAACCAAGATTATAGTTGCAGAAACCCGCCTCTGGTAGTCTCATTTATTTGCAGAGATTTTTAAATAACTTTGCCCTCGAGAATATAAGCAAACGCTCTAGAACTCTGATAGGGGCTTCTAGAATTCGCTTTCCAAGGGGACTAGAATTTATAAGGATGGCATGGAACTATTTTTTCTAGAGCCACAATTTAGATTCTAGATGTCAGTTACAGAATTTTTTCTCAGTGTATATATAGAGGAATATCTCCGGTTGTGGGCAAAGTTTTGATTTTAGCTTATAACTTTGGATAGAGTAAATATTATGCAAATATATGAATACCAATGGAAAGCTAGGACCCTTAGCTAGCAAGTGTGCTCACAACCGGTTACATGAAAATGCCCACAAGCGGGAATGACAGCCATTTTTTTAATGACAGAGAAAGCAATTTTCGGTCAACATTTTGGCTGAATTCGATATTGCTTCACAAAATTTAATGAATATACTGCATGAATATACATTACACTTACATTTTTGAATTAATTCACTTCGATTCATCGCATTCTGAAAATATTCACAATTTACTTATGTGTTGCTTTTTTCAGATTTTTTTTTTGTCGATGCTTGCACTTACTAAGCAAATGCGTCTATTCACTTCGGTGTTACGACAAAAACTGTGTACTGTCACAATACAAGTTTGGCAGTACTCAAATCCACCATATTTGCTTTCTGTTAAAAGATATGGTGGGGTGCCCATAACCAGAGAATGCCCATAAGAGGAGACATTCCCGTATATATATGCAAGGTTACCTTTTGGTATTTTGTTGGTGCTCAACTGTGACAAAGGTCTTGAAAAGTTTGAAAGTTGTTTTCACCGTTCTGAGCTTTTCTTAATTCAATAATAATTTGTCACAAAAAAATGTTTTAATTGTCACCGTGAGTTTAATCTCACTTTCCTTGTTTGCTTTTTAACACTTTCCAACAAGGTTGAAAAGTGTTAATGACTTCGGTTTGTCTGTCTGTCCGTCTGTCTGTCTGTCTGCGCTCTAACTCCCGTAAATATTTATGGAATTTCTTGAAACTGATATATGTTATTCAAGTTCACTATCGGATGTTTCCTGTTAAAAATGGAGTTTTTACCTTTACTGGTTTGTGTACAGGGACCCCCGAAAATATTTCAAAGCATTATGTTCTATGAGAGGCATTCCCATAAACAATATTTTCATACCCTTACTGTACACAAATCTTAATGAAATTAAAATATGTTATTCAGGTTTACTGTCGGATGTTCCCTATTGAAAATGGAGTTTATACCTCTACTTATTTGTGTACAGGGACCCCCGAAAATATTTCAAAGCATTGTGTTCTATGAGAGACATTTCTATAACCCCTGTTTTTATACCCTTACTGTACAAATATCTTAATGAAATTGTAATATGTTATACAAGTTTACTATTGGATGTTCCCTGTTGAAAATGGAGTTTATACCTTTACTGGTTTGTGTACAGGGACCCCCGAAAATATTTCAAAGCATTGTGTTCTATGAGAGGCATTTCTATAAACCATATTTTCATACCCTTACTGTACACAAATCTTAATGAAATTGAAATATGTTATACAAGTTCACTATCGAATGTTCCTTGTTGAAAATAGAGCTTATACCTCTACTGGTTTGTGTACAGGGACACCCGAAAATATTTCAAAGCATTGTGTTCTATGAGAGACATTTCTATAAACCATATTTTCATACACTTACTGTACAAATATCTTAATGAAATTGTAATATGTTATACAAGTTTACTATTGGATGTTCCCTGTTGAAAATGGAGTTTATACCTCTACTGGTTTGTGTACAGGGACACCCGAAAATATTTCAAAGCATTGTGTTCTATGAGAGACATTTCTATAAACCATATTTTCATACACTTACTGTACACAAATCTTAATAAAATTGAAATATGTTAAACAAGTTCACTATCGGATGTTCCCTGTTGAAAATGGAGTTTATATCTCTACTGGTTTGTGTACAGGGACCCCCGAAAATATTTCAAAGCATTGTGTTCTATGAGAGGCATTTCTATAAACCATATTTTCATACCCTTACAGTACACAAATCTTAATGAAACTGAAATATGTTATTCAGGTTCACTATCGGATGTTTCATGTATAAAATGGAGTAAATACCACCACTGATTTGTGTACAGGGACACACAAAAGTATTCCAAAGCATTGCGATTTATGAGAGATATTTCTATAAACTAAATTTTAATAGCTTTACTTTCCACAAAGATTTATGAAATTGAAATATGTTATTTATAAGCACAAAAGAAAGTGCTTTGAATAGAATACAGCATGATTAGCATTAAATTTACAGAGTGACACAAAAATATTCAGTTATATACAGAGCTATTAATAAATATTTGCTAAAATTGCACTTTTGTTTACATTAAGCGTTTTTAACACTTTCTAACATTTTTAACACTTCCCAACAAGGTTGAAAAGTGTTAATGACTTCGGTTTGTCTGTCTGTCTGTCTGTCTGTCTGTCTCTCCGCGCTCTAACTCTCGTAAATATTTGTGGAATTTCTTGAAACTGATATGTTATTCGAGTTCACTATCGGATGTTCCCTGCTGAAAATGGAGTTTATACCTTTACTGGTTTGTATACAGGGACACCCGAAATTATTTCAAAGCATTGTGTTCTATGAAAAGTATTTCTATAAATCATATATTTTCATACCTTTACTGTACACTTATCTTAATGAAATTGAAATATGTTATTCCAGTTCACTATGGGATGTTTCCTGTATAAAATGGATTAAATACACTGATTTATATACAGGGACACCCGAAAGTATTTCAAAGCATTGTGTTCTATGAGAGGTATTTCTATAAATCATATTTTCATACTTTTACTGTACACTTATCTTAATGAAATTGAAATATGTTATTTAAGTTCACTATTGGATGTTTCCTGTAGAAAAAGGATTAAATACCATCACTGTTTTATATACAATGACACTCAAAAGTATTCTAAAGCATTGCGTTCTATGAGAGATATTTCTATAAATCAAATTTTAATAACTTAACTTTCCACGAAGTTTTAGGAAATTGAAATATGTTATTTATGTGCACAAAAGCATGCTTTACATAGAATATAGCATGATTAGCATTAGATTTACAGGGTGACACAAAAATATTCTGTTATATTAAGAGCTATTAAAAAAAATTGTTAGAATTCTACTTTCGTTTACATTAAGCGTTTTTAACACTTCCTAACATTTTTTTAAGTGTGAATATGATATCAATTTGTGTATCTGTCTGTCTGTCCGTCTGTCTGTCTGCCCGCGCTCTAACTCCCGTAAATATTTAGGGATTTTTTTTAAACTGATATATGTTATTCAAGTTCACTATCGGATTTTCCCTATTGAAAATGGATTTTATAGCTCTATTGGTTTGTGTACAGGGATAACCGAAAGTAATTTAAAAAATTGTATTCTATGAGAGGTATTTCTATAAACCATATTTTCATACCTTTAATGTACAATATCTTCATGAAATTGAAATATTTTATTCCAGTTTACTATTGGATGTTTCCTATATAAAATAGATTACATACCACCACTAGTTTATGTACAGGGATACTCAAAAGCACTCCAAAGCATTCCGTTCTTTGTGAGATATTTCTATAAATCAAATTTTAATAACTTTACTTTCCACAAAGTTTTAGGAAATTGAAATATGTTATTTATATGCACAAAAGAATGCTTTGCATAGAATATAGCATGGTTATCATTAGATCTACAGTGTGACACAATAATATTCAGTTATATTAAGATCTATTAATAAAAAATTGCTAGAATTGTACTTTCGTTTACATTAAGCGTTTTTGACACTTTCTATCATATTTTTAGTGCGAATATAATTTCAATTTGTGTATCTGTCTGACTGTTCTTCTGTCCGTCTCTCTGTCTGTTTTTCTGCGCTCTAATTCCCTTAAATACTAATGGAATTTTTTTAAACCGATATATTTCATTCAAGTTCACTATCGGATGTTCCCTATTGAAAATGGAGTGACTACCTCTTCTGGTTTGTATACAGGGACACCCAAAAGTATTCGAAAGCATTGTGTTCTATGAGAGGAGTTTCTATAAACCATATTTTAATACCTTTAGTGTATAGAAACTTTAACGAAATGTTAATATGTTATTCAATTCCCTATCGGATGTTTCCTATGTAAAATAGAGTACATTTCTGACTGGTTTATGTACAGGGGCACTTGAAAGTATTCCAAAGTATTGTGTTCTATGAGAGTTTTTTTATAAACCAAATTTTAATAATTTTATTTTCCACAAAGCTTAATGCAATTGAAATGTATTATTCGCATGCACAAAAGTGTGCCTTCTATGTAATATAGTATGGTTAACATTAGATTTACAGGGCCACACAAAAATAATCAGTTACATTAAGAGCTATTAATAAAAATTTGCTGGAATTGCACCCTTGTTTACATGAGCCTTTTAACACTTTCTTATAATTTTAGTGGGAATATGATTTCAATTTGTTCATCTGTCTGTCCGATTGTCTACCTTTCTATCTGTTTGTCTCCGGCTCCTATCATCCGTGAATATTTTGAGAATTTTTAAAAAATGATACACTCAAGTTCCCTATGGAATATTCCCTATTAAAAATGTCATTAATAGGCCCAGTACAACTGGTTTGTTTACAGGGACAGCAACAACAACAATAAAAAAAAAGCCAATGTATTACGTTTTAAGACAGAATTTTTTAAAAGTTATATTTAAAAAACTATTTACTATAAAAATCATAAAAACATTGACATGTATTATTAATATTCAAAAAAATATTGTTTTGTGTAGAATATGATATGATTAACTTTCAGATTTACAGGGCTACAGTGAAATGCTCAGCGAGATTAAAAGCTGTAATTATAATCTAACGGCTGCATTTTCTTTTGCGTTAAGCCTTTTTAGCACTTTCCAAAATGCCTAAGAGTAATTTTAAAATCAATTAGTCTATCTGTATGTTTTTCAGTCTTTCTGTCTGTTGTGTGATAACGTAGGCAAAGAATGCTAAAAGTTATTCAATACAACAATTGCGTACAGTTAGAAAGTGTTACTAATCAATGCGTACTGCATGATTTTTCTTTCTTGTTTCATTTTGGTTTCGTGTCGATTTATTGTAAATGCAATATTATTTAAATTGCAACTAACTATCTAGGAATAATATTAAGGTAAGTTTGAAGTTACATTAAATTAAATAAAAAACCAATAAGTAAAATTAATTGTTTCAGTAATCAATAAATAAAATTAATTGTTTCATTAATTAACAAAAAGTCTTCACAGGTAAATTTAATTTGATGAAATTTAATTCTTGTTGATCTATGTGGTTTCAGGGATCTTAAATTTTCTGTTACTAGGCTAGGCTTTTACTACCTTTTAGAAAATTATTAATATATATATTCTTTATTGTTTTTATACATTATTTTCTAAGTTTTAAACTGAAAGTTAAGCCCTGTGTTTAAATTTGGTGATTTTCCAGCTATTTCATACTTTATTTATTTACTTATTTATTTTTCACAAAAATCTGTGCTTATATTCATGAAACAGCACTTATTTCGGTGAATCTGAGGAATATTACAACACTTAAACTTTTAGTTCTTAGTATGGGTAAATGGTACATTCGTGTACTGTAAAAAAGAAGTTAAAATATTTTCTGTTAAATGATGTGATGTGGAAAACATGCAAGCAAACGTTATATATCGTTTATTCTAAAATTATCTAATATATTTTCGTTCAAATCATTTAATCTATTTTAAAACAATTTTATTTATTAATCCTTTATCATTAATCTGTAATTTCGTATAATTTATTGTTCCACTATTCTAAACCATAACATTTTTCTGCTACTTTCACCAAATAATCATTAAATAAAAAAATATAAAAGAAAGAAAAACCCATTTATTTTTGTTAAGTTTTTTTAAATCATTTTCTATTACATTTCCGGCCCGAAAGTAGGGAAGGGGAGGGGGGGGGGGGGGGGTTCTGTTAAAATGGCGCAATAGTTTGAAATTATTTTGTAATACTTTTGTCTATAGAAATCGAGAAGTTAGCCTATTTCTTGTTAACCTGCCAAAATTTAATGATATCGTATGACACAATATAAATATAATCCAATTTCTCATCTTCTCTTTAAGGTTACATTATTGAAAAATTTCAAAATGGTTTCAGCCAAATTTTTTTTTTTATGCCAACCAGATTGGCGAAATATAATTAGTTAGTTTACTGTTTCTTATCCTGATGAGATATACTTTTTATCGTTGTCTCTAAAGAAATATTTTTGAAAAGATATCATCAGCATGGTTTTCTTAAGCTTTAATATTAAATTCCTGAAGATTATTTTACAAAATAAAATCGAACGTATAAATTCTTCAGTAGTGATTTTTTGAATTGTGATGGATTGCTTTCAGGATAATCATTTATTCCAATAATAAAATTTAATTTTTCATTCCATGGAAATCAATTATTCAAACTTTATCTTGTCTCAAATCCGTACTGGCATTAGATCCTTATAGTCATTAGAAAATGAAAAATTGAAAACCACCCCCCATTATAAACATAGAACCCGCTTCAGCTAGTAGGGACACTTACCAGCACTAAAATACCAGCCCTAATGACTATTCGAGTTTGTCCAGGTATGTATTTATATATTCTTGTGTTATTTATATTCTTGTGTTATTTATATTCTTGTATTTTATATTGATGTATTATATTTTGTACTTGATTTCTGAATTTAATTGCTTTTTATGCTTTGTATTAATTAAAATTCGTTTGTTGTATGGTCTTGCTTCCATCTGTGAGAAGTTGGGGGCTAGAAACGTGTTTTTTGGTTAAATTACCAGCGTTTCGTGAGAAACTTCTCATTTTCCTTTCCCTACATGGGGGAGCTCCCCTGATGAAGGCCCTCATGTGTTTTGGGATTAATATTTCATTTGGCTTTAATTATTTTGCTTATATATATATATATATATATATATTATTATTATTATTATTATTAATTATATATATCCATAACTTTGTTTTAAATTGTTTCATATCTATCGTTAAACCGTTTATTTTAAATGTACTGACGAGTTCTGTCGAAAGGCACTCATATTGAAAATTTACACCCCTCTGGAGGGTACTCCCCCCAGGGGGTAGCGATGCTCCCCAATGCACACACATTTTTTTTCGTTTACTACTACTGTTATCAGCAATTCGCATTAATTTTACAATCATGTGTTAAAAATAACTCTCTTTATGTACAATTATATGAAATTTTGTACTATATTGCCCTGTTAAAAATTTAGAAAAAGAAAAAGGGGAAAAAAAGGTACAGTCGGTAATAAAAGTATCTGAACGCTAGCAAAAATTCCTATATAAAAAAAGTAGAGTTAATACTGTTTTGTTAAACAAATCCTTGTCGAATCATGTTCTTAGTCAGTTTAAAAACATGATTCAACAAGGATTTATTTAACAAAACAGTATTAACTCTACTTCTTTTATATAGGAATTTTTGCTAGTGTTTGGATACTTTTGTTACCGACTGTATCACAGTGCCACATGTTCAGCGATTGTCCTCAAACGTAATCAACACCAGTTTAGGTCAGGATCCAACTAAATATCAAGTTTGGTTAAATTTCGTTCTTAGTTTCATGAGTTACAGCATTAAGTTATGATACACACGAGCAGACGCACCCAGAGACACAGATTTTTTCTAAGAACAGTCGAATCAGAACATCTCGAAACACGAATATTTGTCGAAAACTGTAGTTCAAAAATTTTCACGTATCCAATACTTTTTTCTTATATATATAGATGAAAGTAATAAATTTCAAATACAATATAGGATAGTAATGATGTAAAAAGAAAATAGAAACACTATTACATAGTTTAAACATACGTAATATTAATTATTAAAAGTAAAATAATAATAATAATATATATATATATATAAAGGAAGATGATATCTTTAAGATTATTTGTTTTAAACAAAGCATTTTCTATTTCAGTACTAAAATTTGTGTTCGTTTTAAAAATTTTGCTGGAATTAGTCTGGTTCATATATTTAAATGTCTTTGTTTTTCATATCCTCCTCCTTTTCTTGAATCGTGCAGTGTTTTGTGTTAGCTACCCCTCAATTATACTTTAAATAACTGTACCATCTGTCCCTCTCTCTCTCTTTTTTAATCATTAAAAAAGGCATAAGAAAATTAGCAGTTTATCTTCTCCAAGTAGGAATGAATAAGCAAATAAAAAAGTCCAGGTAAACGAACGAATCACATTCATACTTATTTTACTACGAAAAAATATCCTGTTCTTGCTTTTTTTTTTCATTTTCAGCTTACCTAATTTTACACGGAAGGTTAACGGTGAACTGAGTTATTATGATATCGCAATGAACAAAAGACCATAAAAATGGATACGGTAGATTTCAGGATGAGAAAAGATAACTCACTGAATGGCTAACTGTTAAATAAACTACGTGTTCTTTTCTCTCTCTCTTTTTTTTCCTTTTTAAGTAATAGAATTAAACATCAGTTTTCTAGAGCTTTAAATTTCAAGAATATTTTAATATCTAACCGCGTAAAAATGGCTCTTCTGTTGAATTGTTTGCAATCATTTGTTTATTTCCCATGTAAATATTCTATTATAAAATTAAAAAGTTTTTGCCGAAATGTCAGTGGAGACCTCCATATGGAGACTCAAAAAGTTTTTGGGTTCTGTCTGTATGTCTTGCTATAGCGATCGCAAAAATGACCCTCTTGATAAGCAAATTGGTACACATGTTCATGAGTCACACAGAATTAGCTGTATAGTTTTGGGTGTGTATATTCTATTTGTAGTTCGGTACAGGGACACACAAAAGTTTTTCTTATCATTACGGCCTATGGACAGAATTTGCATGTACCGCAATAGAGGCTGCAAAAATCCCCAAACTGACTTGCTAATTCGTTCAAATCTTTAAATTCCATACATAAATAGATTTACCGTATTTAGTGTCTATATTGTTTATGGATCATGCACAGGGACACGCCAAATTTTTTCTTATCATTACGGCCTATGGGCAGAATTTCATTTAAACGCATTTTAACATGGTTACACTGCATTCAACAAAATTAAATTAACATAAATTAATGAGATGCTTAAAAGCATATTTTCTGTAGAATATATGTTCGTAGACATAATTATTACCCCCGAAACCGCCGACCAACCCGAAGGTTTATGGCCGGCCCGAAGGCCCAAGGACGGTCGGAAAAAGAAGCATCCACCATCAACTAAAACTCAGCCAGGAGAACAAACCCAGAAAACCAGCAGAAAAAAAAAAAAAAAAAAAAAAAAAAAACTTGGAAAAATCAAAAATACAGAGTCACATGGAAGTGTTACATACAAAGCCAATAATACAAAAGCATAAAACAGTAGAACAAAAACAATCGTACTGAACAAAATGTCAAGCAGCGTGAATACAAATATACAGGAACACGCAAAACAGCAACAGAAATTCCCATAAAGTAACAAAGACCATATAGCCAAAATACAAAAACAGTATTAAAAATAGCAATAAGCACAAAGTTTAAAATACAAAAATATAAATACAGCTAAAATAACCCAAGTTAACAAACTACAAGGTTAAAAAGGTTAAAACAACAGTTTAAAAGTTAAAACAATGCATAGCAAAAGCAAATACCAAAACATTAGAATAAAACACTAAAAGTAAAATACAACAGTTAAAAACAAGAACCTAAAATATATAAAGATACAGGAACAAGCGATAAAACTACATAACAATTACAAATAAGCAACAGCAAGACACCATTTACAATCCAAATAAATCAAGAGCCTAAAATTTATAAGTAATAAAAGTAAAACATTCGTTCAAATGATTATAGATGGAAGCAGCTCGTTTACACCAGAACCTAGAGTTATCTATTCTCTGAAAGTAGTCACCAAGACTCTCTGCAGTAACTCTCTTAATACATTGACCAGAAAAGGAACAGCTAGTCGTCATGTAGTGCAGAGAATCCCCAAGAGAGCCACAAGGACAAATTGGACTATCCCTATCTATAGCTATATAGTGCAAATAGTAGGGAAAAGCACCATGGCCAGTAGCGAAATAATAAAGAACTTGATTCTTTGGTTTAAAATCAAGAGAAACGGTAGGAAAAATGCTAAAAGTAAGTCTGCCATTATCTGAAGAATCCCACTCACGAAGAATGAAGAATCCCACATGTGAAGAATCCCACATAATAATTAATGTACAGGACCTCACATAAGTGTTTCGAAAGCATAACGTAATCATCCAAATTATGTCAAATTTCAAACAATTTTCATGAGCTATAGGGAATGAATTGTATATATTTTACTGGTGTATATAATGTTTATGGCTCTTTTACAGGGACACGCAACAGAATTTCGTGACATTAGAGCCTATGAGCAGATTTCTGTTTAAACGCAGTTTAATGCGTTTATGCTGCATTCAACATTATAGTATTAACATACAATATTAATATGCTTAAAAGTATGTTTTCTCTAGAAGAAAGATATGTATAGATTAAATAATTTGTTTACAGGACCACACAAAAGAATTCCGATGACATTCAGTAATCTTCCAAATGATGACAAATTTGGTTCAGATATTAATGAATTAAGATGAATTCTTCGTATCTCATAAATTAGTGCGTAATGTAATAGTGTAATTTATTGTGTACGTAATTTTGTACGTAACATACGTACGTACATATCTGTGCATAGTTTGTTAGTCATTAATTAATTAATAATTAATTAATGTATCTAATTACTATGGCTCGTGTGAGGGACACACAAAAGAATTTCGTATCATTACGGTCTACAGATGGTATTTTTTATAAGTGTATTTTAACAGGGTTACGCTCCATTAAACATAATGAAATAAACATATGTTACTAAAATGTTTCAAAGCATGGTTTTGTGGAAAATGATAGTCACAGTATTAGTAATTAATTTACAGGGCCACACAAAATAATTCCGATTATTATTTAATCTTTTCGCATCAAATCTGGTACAAGTATTTATAAGTTGCAAGAAATTAACACTATGCTGCGTGTTACAATGAAATATATACATACACATATATACAGATACTAGCATGTCTACCCGGCGTTGCCCAGGTTGAAATTGTGTTTATAGAATTTTGAAACCAATGAAAGAACTAAGCAAAGATATAAAATGAAAAGAGAACATAGCTTTAGTATGGGAGTCCCTTGTTGACTTTAAATAATTTTTGCCATTTTGGCAATCAATTGAAATGGTTATTGCAATTCCGAAAGTAAAGACCGTCCGAGCTATTTCAATGCCAAATTTCAAATTTTGACAAAGGAGTCTGATACTAAAGTTGTGCTATACAAAAAAGAAAAATAAATAAATAAATAAAAATTCAGTTTTATGGTATTTTCAAATAAATAAAAACAAATAAAATAAATCCAAAATATAATAATTTAAAATTAAGGTGAGAACATAAAAGGACCTCATAAGTTACAAGAAAGGAAAAGTATATGTATGTAAATTTATGTGGAAAAGAAAAGTATATTTATTTAAATAAATATTGTAATCTAATGCCAAAAAAAGAAAAAAAAAGTGTACTCATTTCAGTAGCGCAGCGTAGCTTTTTATTTTTATTATTATTATTATTACTATTCACGCGGAATTAAAAATATTTTATATTATGCCGGAGAAAAAAAATAATAAATAAACGTGTATTTGGTCTATATATTATGGCATCAAATATTTCTTTCTTTTTAACCACTTTAAAGTTAAAATGGGGTTTTTATTTAATACAGTTTGAACCAATTATGCTATTGAACTAAAAAATATAGCGTTAGTTAGATTTTAATCAAAAAGTTAAAATTAGTTAAAATCAAATTAATTTAAAATATTTCTTCCAAATGAAACTATCATGTATTAGGAAATTTTAAAAGAAATCATCAAATGAGAATATTTTAAAACTAAATATTAGATAAAAATAATTCCAAGGCTCATCTTTGAAATACGGCTATGATAGCTTGAAAATAAAGTTTAGACAGAAACACATTGAAATATGTTGAATAATGATGGGGGAGGGGGGAATCATGTATGAAATTACGCCTTAATCCTATGAATTGTTCATTTTTAATTTATGAGAATATTCAGCATGTAAATTTAAGAATAAAGCCCATGAAATGATCACTAAAATAATAGAAATCAAACTTTTTCCTATTTGAAACCCAAGATGATAGGATTAAAATGCATTGATTAAGATAAGAATGAAACAGGAAACCGGGGATGAGCAAAATATCTCAATGTATAATGTTCTGCTACAATAATATATTATTATTTAAATATTTTATTTGATATTGACATGTGATTTAAGCAAAATTGGGAATTTGTTTAAAATACCTTTGCTACTGTGCAATGTTTAAAAAAATGTAGTAAAATGATTATTAAATCGCCATACGAATGTAAATAAAGCTTTCCTTTCTTCAAACTAATTAATATGCAAAATATAGTTTACTACACAGCAGGAAACTAAAATCTATCGAGCATTGATGATACCATATTCCATTTCAATCTCAATATTGCAGTTGTGGCACCATTTATAAGGTTTAAAGTTAAACAAACCTTTCATAAATTTAAAAATCTTTAAAAAAAAAAAATCTCGGAGGGTTTTTTTCCCCCTTGAGATATATATATATATATATATAATACAAAACAACTGAATTTAAAATCATTAAAATTATTTAGAATTTTACTAATGTTTTGTGTTTTCTTTATATTCTATAATTATAATTTTATTTGCACTTGGAAATAGACTACGCTACTTAAAAAATACATAAATAACATCTTTACTTGAGTTTGATTGAAACTCACAATAATTTATTTATTTTATTTTAATTTTTTAGCATTATAACATTTTATTTTATCAATTTAGTATAGTTCAACAAAAGTATACTGTTAAAAAAAAAAGAGTCTGATGTTTTAACAAATTAATTTGCTTTGCTCATTAAATTACTAATGATAAATCATCCTATGTAAATTTGTACTCTTATAAAATTTCAGTATTTTAAGATTTTTTTTTTTTTCTATAGTATAGTATAAAAGTGAAATATAAGGGAAAAAAAAAAAAACTCCTTTGATTTTAAATATATTTATCTCCATCTTTTCTAAACAGAGTTTTCAGCTGATAAAAGTTAACTTTAAAAGAGCAATAAACTGTGAGACTTTCTTAATTTTAAAATATATATTTCTTTTCTTTTAAGGAATAGGAAAAAGATAATTGTATGAATATATATGTTTTATATGCTAATTTATGCATTGAATGGATCTGTCTGAATTTCTGTCCTTCTGTCTATCCGTTGTGTAAAGACGTAGGCAAGGAACGTTAAAGGTTAAACGATATAACGAGTACGTGCGGTTGGAAAGTGTTAATAATCAATGCATATCGAATGATTTTTCGTTATTGCTTTATAATAAGTCACTATTTTAATTTAAACCTTTTTTTTTAAGTGAATTATTACATTCACATAAAAATTCTACTATAAAGTAATACACTAGTTACAATCTTAAACTTTATTAATTACTACTTTAACATACACTGGTGGACAAAATTAAAGCAACCACCTGTTTTCTCGTTCTCTTCTTTTGCACATAATATTTAAACAAATAAACATATGAACATAAAATTTGGATGTCTGTTTGTTATCATATTATTAACCAAATTTTATGCAACTTTAGCATAAGAATAATTTTGGAGCTAATAAATATTCCTTTTTCTCTCAAAAGTAAGCTTTGGAAAAAATGAAAAATTTCAATAATTTTGGGAAAGAACACTTAATGAAAAGTGGTGTTAAGGATGCATTACAGATAGGTAAGGGGGCGTCCATTAATTACGTGAGGTGTTCAGGGGGGAGGGGGGTCAAGTCGAATGTTCCCCAGTCTTACGTGGGGCAGAGGGGGATCTCGGCAAATATCATGTAATTTTTCCCCCTCAAAAAACAGTGTAAAATTGCGAGAAAATATAGTTAAATTCAAGTAAAACATGTTTCTTGACTTAGATGTGACAAAATCTGACACGATAATATTTATCGTGGCTATCCGAAAGCCGCGAAGCAGCACAGTAGCCTTTCAATTGTTTTAGGCGTCACCGGCCAGCGAAAAATATGAAGTGTAAAAAATTCTTTACGGAGGGTGAATTTTCGTGCTTTTTGAAACAGATTTCTGTTATAAATTGAGATTGCTCGGAAACTAAACGACGGAGGGCCGTAATTTTTTTCAGGAGACGAAAGTTCATTTAACCTGCTCTCGAACGATACCAAGATTGTCAAAAAATACGAATTTTTAGTATAAAATTTCATAAAAATAGCAAAAATCTGATATTCTTGCATCGGCTAGTCTTCAATCAAAATAATAAAGCAAATTGTGTTTTTTTAATAAATCCAACGCATTTACAGTAAAAGTACGAATTTTGAAAAATCTCACGTGAGATTAGAGGAGGGGGTAGGGGGCCGAGCCAAATCTCACGAAATCTCACCAGGAGGAGGGGGGGGTCAAAAAATCATCTAAACCGCCTCACGTAATTAATGGACGCCCCCTAAAGACGTACATGCCTTGAAATGTTAAACTAAATCTCGATTTTTCTTTCTACGTAACTTTTCCTTTACTTTTATAATGGACTTTAAAAAAATATATAATTAATAATTTGTAAACTATGAGCATCACCAGAATAATAAAAATGTCCATAAATAGTTTTATAATGAACATCTTATTTAATTTTCATGTTTGTATGCATATTTCTTAAAAAGCTATTCACATGCGGAAAAAAGAAGAAAAATTAAGAAACAGAAAAGTGAATACATGTAGAAAGATTTGGTTGTAATCTAACATATGGATGGGAGTGCATCTTCACCTATCTGTAAGGCATCCTTATGACCATTTTTCATTAAGTGTTCTCTTCAAAAATTACATAGAGAAAAAAATGAATATTTATTAGCTTAAAAATTATTCTTATGCTAAAGTTACATAAAATTCGGTTAATAATACGATAACGAGCAGGCCATCCAAATTTTATGTTCATACGTTTATTTGTTAAAAAAATATAAATATATATGTACAAAAGAAGAACACGAGAAAACAGGTTGTTGCTTTAATTTTGTCCACCAGTATAAATTCTGCTTCAATGCCATTGAATTTGTTGTAATCAAAGTTTTGTTTTTAAATTTCGATTGTACGTCCTTTCATTTTACGTCAGCATAGCTGCCAATATTTTAATTTATTCCGGAGTACTTTTAGCCCCGCCTTTATTTCGCACCACTTTATTTATAGAAAAAATTTCTTCAATACATAACTTCGATAAAATAAGAAAAAATTACTTTTAAAAAATAAGTGGTACGAAATAGAGGCGAGGCTAAAATTACTCCGGAATAAATTAAAATATTGGCAGCTATGTGTCAGTCCCTTGAAAGACGTATAAACGGTGCTTTTCTGTATACAGTACCCGCCGCTTATTAAAATCACATTCGTTCTGAGCGAAAGTGATTGTATTAAGCGGCTGATTTTTATATCCGGCGAAAATTCCTGCAATCGAGAAATAGGTGTTACTTCCCTGAATTTGAAAAGAAACTTCAAAGAATACCAAATAATGGAATTAATAAACAGTATTAATTAATTTTTAACAGATAATTATTTAACTGTTCCTACAAAATAAGAGAATTAAACATATCCCAAGCTCCAATGCGCTTTCCTTTGAGTAAAATCATCATTACTTTGCTAAAAGTTAACGCCTTTCTTTAAAGTGTAAATTTTTTCCGTTTAAACGTCTTATTTCTTTGTTATTCAGTATAAGATTTAGATATTGTCTTTTCATAATTAAAAATAAAATACAAAAATACCTGGTGAATTAAATCAAATTTGTCACTTATTACTGCGCTTTGAAAAATACATTCCTTGAAATTATTCCTAAGACAAGTGATAAGGCGTGTTTAATTGCTGCAAATGTAAAATATAATATTGTAAATGTAAAATTTTCGACAAAGAGAGGTAACGGAGGGATTTTTGTATTTAATTTCTTTTTTATTTAAAAAATTTAAAATTCACAGTGTAAATAAGAATATGTTCTCAGCATGCATAAATGATATTTTTGCTGCGGAAGAAATTTTTTTGAGTTTATTAAACGGCGATGCTGATTTTATTAAGCGGCAGTTTTAAAATTGGTTTGCATTGATTTGATTCGGGTCCTGGCAATTTGATCAGATTAAGCGGCTGATTTTATTAACCAGTGATTTTATTAAGCGGCGATTACTGTATACAAATCGTTTTATCAGGTCTTTCAAATTTCTTACGCATAAATATGTGAAAATACTTTCTTAATTTCATCAAATTTTCATCAATTAACTTTTTCTATGTGAAGTTATTTTTTACATGTGATATTTTATCTATATATCTTCGTCAAGTACTAATTTTACAGCCATTAAGTCTATTAAAACAATAAAAAAATTGCATCGTAAGTTTAAGAGATCTAAATCTGACTACATAGCTAACTGTCAAACAAGAAGTGAACATATTGAATATACATTATAGTTTTCAAAAAAACTTATATTTTCGTCTCAAGCATTTTAACTGCCCTAACAGTATTCAAACATTCTAGGAAGAGATTTGTCAGTACTCTTAATTATCAGCGCACATTTAAGAGCGCCAAAATTGCGTTTTTTATGCCAATTAATTACATTTAAAGAAGTAGACAATGGAATCATCTTATTAGTCAAAATATAAAGGAAAAAAAAAGCAGATATTTTTCAAATGCATTGTTATTCACTTTAAGATATATTATTTTTAATTGTTTCTTGCATGCGTTTTCCACACTCTCTTTCTCTTCTTACTCTTCATCATCATTTTAACTAATTCAAAAGTGCTCACTGAAAACCAGTTCCTCACTTACTACAACAGAACAGTAAAATATATATATGTGTGTGTGTGTGCGTGGAAAAAGCAGATATTTTACTTTCTCGCATATAAGATGGATAAATTTCATTCCGACACTTGCCTGATGAAAAGATGTCGTGCAGAGTAGATCGTCACGATAGCAGAATCTGATAAAGAAAAGGAACCCTCGGGTAAATTAAAAAATAAAAAAATTAATTTCGGGACCAAGTAAAATTTGGTTAACAAAAAAGTTTTATAAATGAAACGCACTTTATTTCTTTATCTGTTAGAGATAAGCGGACAATATAAATTGAAAAATATATTCAGAATGAGGTAGCAAAGAAGACGACATTCAGAAAAGATCCCCCCGTTAATTTTCCTCACGTTACACTTTTTTAATTTTTACATGATACCTCAAGAAAAATTTGGTCAGTTAAAAAAAATTTTCTCATTAGGGGAAAAAACCCCACATAATTCTTTTTTAGCACTTTCCAGCAAGGTTGAAAAGTGTAATGGACTTCGGTTTGTCTGTCTGTTCGCACTCTAACTCCCGTAAATATTCATGAAATTTCTCGAAATTGATATATGTTATTCATGTTTACTATCGGATGTTCTCTGTTAAAAATGAAGTGAATACGTCTACTGGTTTGCGTGCAGGGCGCCACAACGAAAATATTTCAAAGCATTGTGTTCAGTGAGAGGGTATTTCTATTAACCATATTTTTTCTATCTTTACTTTACACGAACATTAATGAAATTGCTATATGTTATTCAAGTTCACTATCGGATGTTTTCTATAGAAAATTAAATAAATACCACCACTGGTTTGTGTACAGGGAAACCCGAAAGTATTCGAAAAATGTGTGATGTTCATATGAGAATTATTTCTATAAACTAAATTTAAATAACTTTACTTTGCAGAAATCTTAATGAAATTAAAATAAGTTATTCATATGCACATATGAATGATTACAGGGCCACACAAAAATATTCAGTTACATTAAGGGCTATGAAGTGGTGTGAATTCGGGGGTGAAGGAGCATCTATCTAAAGTATATTTTGTCCACGATTGCGTATATGGAATAAATTCGCCAGTTTGAGAGATAACCAAGCTAATCGTCGGTTTTCATCATGTATGGGTAATATAATATCGTTTATTGTTTTATAGTGAGATTGTTCAGCCACCTATTTTTATTAGCTAATGAAAGTATCTAACATTTATAATTACACGAGGAAATTAGAGTATTTATGTGTTTTCAAAAGTCGTTTAGTAAAGTTGTCCCATTCTCCTTTAAGTTTAATTAAATATACTATTCAGCTTTATATTTGTCTCTGAAATTTATTTACACTCACTGCCTCATTAAATATGACGCAGGCAGGACGGCCTACGTCATTACACTGGCGTCCAACATTTTTCGATTCCCCTCCCGCGAGAGACTGAGCATATCTTGATATCCCTCCCTCGAGAGTGTATTTTACCAGCTCCAACAATGTAGATAACTTTTTTGATGAACTAAACGAATATTTTGCTCTAAATAAAATTGAAGATGCGGATAAGTTTAATGTATGCATTAAAGCATACTTGCCAACATCCTAATTAATATTCCGTAGTATTGTTAGCCCCGCCCTTTTATTCACACCAGTAAATTTTTAAAGTAATATTCTCCAAATTCATTTACGGTTAAATAAGAAGAAAAATTCTCTAAAAAGATACTGGTGTGAAAAAGAAGGCGGGGCTAACAATACTACGGAATATTAATTAGTATGTTGGCAAGTATGCATTAAAGTATTGTCTAAAAGGAGATGTCAAGAGTTGGTACGAAACTTAGGCTTCAAGTACTTTGAGAGAAAACAGTAGTTCTGCGGATTTAGAACGTAGTTTAAGAAATACGTTTTCTCATACGATAGATAAAGCAAAACTAAAGCAAGAATTGTATGGTCGTAGCATGTCATTTTTTGACAAATCCACGATAATTTTATTGCGTAAATAAGAAACCATTAAGTAGCTAAATTTGAAATTATCTTTTGCTGCAGTTTTAGATATAATTATTCTTGTTTTCACAATACCTCTCCAAGATTTCTTAGATGTTAATGTTATAAATTCGTACGACTCACTTTTTCAAATACTAAGAAAATACGAGCATCGTCATTTTTCTACAACCCAAAAGGAAAACGAAGGAAATTATGAGCACGAACGGACCCCCCCCCCCCCCTCAAAACTTTTCTTGTACCTAAAATTTTCACGAGAATGACATTGCGCAGTACCCTGAAATTTTCAACGTACCCTTTCTAGAAGTGATTTTCAGCGTAGTGATACATCACATGGAAATGGGCCCAGAAATGCATACAGCGAAGCTAGACAACCGATACACCCAGTTAGAAATCC
This sequence comes from Salticus scenicus, assembly GCA_963930645.1. Taxonomy (NCBI): domain Eukaryota; kingdom Metazoa; phylum Arthropoda; class Arachnida; order Araneae; family Salticidae; genus Salticus; species Salticus scenicus. The sequence continues at coordinate 168,362,771 of OZ005657.1, forward strand.
TTCTGTAAATCTGCATAGCATGTCGATTAGTCCTGTGGATTTTTCCTCTTTATGGACTGTTCATTTTAGAAAGAATGATAAAGTTAAACTGCCCTCATCGAATGAATCCGTTCTGAAACCGAATGAGCAGACTAAAAATTGTTCTAAAAGTGTATACCCTGTATATAATTCTGGTTTTAAAAGTTTCTGAAGATTTGAAATGTGATAATGAAAGTGAAAATCACCTTTATGATTCAATTGATATTTTTGAAGAAAACCGTAATATTAACATTAAGTGTATAAATGATGTTAGAATATCTAGAAAGTTTAAATGGGATTGTAAAATTGAAAGTGATTTGCATAATGACATTCATATTTTTTCGGAAAAATATTCAAATGATGCAAGCATTTCCAGAAGTTTAAAATGTGAGAGTGAAACAAATATTTATTTAAATGACGCATTTGACATATTTGATCATAATTCTAATATTGGAGAAAGTAATAATAATCCTAAAACTGGCGAAAGTTTTCAAAGTAATAGCTTAAGAAAAAATTTCTTAGAAAATTCAACAGATATTTTTGTGGAAAATGCTAAAATTAATGAAGTTGAGAATTCAAAACTATCTAGAGTTAAAAACAATAACTTACAATGTAATGTTTGAACAATATTAAAAAGTTTAACTGCATGGAAGGTAAAATTGTAAAAATATATTCTAAATTTGCGGATGTTAAGTATAATGAGATTTGTGAAAAACCTATTTCATTTTCTTTGCACAATTTTTATGTAAATGGAAAGTCAATCTTCGTCTAAACGATTTTTTAAATATTTTAAACGTAGGAGACAGTATTAACTTTGATTGTTTCGAAGTAATTAATGATTTAAAAATCACTAGGCACAAAATAACAAAGGCATGCAAAGTTTTAAAACCTAATATTACAAATGAAATAAAACCCAGTGAAAGTTATTAAGCAAAATAAGTTGTCTATTAATGGTACGAAAAATAGAAATTTTGATGCAATATCTGACAAAATTCTTGGTAGCAATTTCCCACCTCCAGTTAAAAATGAAACCTCAAATACTGATATATTTATAGAAACATAGCTGCCAATACTTTAATTTATTCTTGAGTAATTTTAGCCCCGCCTCTAATTCGTACCACTTATTTTTTAAAAGTAATTTTTTCTTATTTTATCGAAGTTATGTATTGAAGAAATTTTTTCTATAAATAAAGTGGTGCGAAATAAAGGCGGGGCTAAAAGTATTCCGGAATAAATTAAAATATTGGCAGCTATGTAGAAAAATTCTCAAAAAAAAAAAAAAAGGAAAGAAAACTAATCGTAAATTCAAATGCACCAGTGTTTCACAAAGATAACTTTACTATAGTTCCACTTTACTATAGTTCACCTGCCTCACAGTTTTCTCGCAAAGGAAATTTTATCCGCCCTCCTCCTCCTCCAAATGATGTCTGCAATCTAGACTGGAGACGAATTTGTTAGAGAAACATCATGCTTCCCCAATTGACTCTTCTACTAGACTCTGTACGAAGACGTTCTCTTAGCCTGCAGGGTTGCCAAATTTGGCCTTTCTTTTATACAATAGTCACCAATAATTTTTAGTTGTAACGTTTGACTAATCCTTTCGAAGATTGATAGTGTATTACGTATATCAAATGTCACTTCTCAAAATAATTGGTGACTACTGAATAAAAAAACGGCCAAATTTGGCAACCCTGTTAGCCTGTGGGAGTAGCGCTAGTTGGTGTCGTCTCCCGCAATTAATTGTCTTTTTCACCTTGATCTGCTCTTATTTTGATTTTTCCCTAAGGTAGGTGAAGCCCTTTTCAGGGCTATTTTTCGCGCTGCCCGGAAGATAATCTTATAAAATGCAGACATTCAATTTTAACGGCCTACCTATTGCAGAGCTGCCAACCTAATCCGGCAAATTGTTAGTACCGCCCCTTTTTCTACACCACTTAATTTTTAGAGTATTTGTTTTCTTCATTCATCGTAAATATATTTGAAGAGAATTACTCTAAAAATTAAGTGGTGTATGAAAAGGGGCGGTACCAACAATTTGCCGGATTTGGTTGGCAGCTCTGCAATTGATCAGCTTACACTTGTAGCTTGAATTGCTGCAGGTAACATCAAGCCTAAATTCCGCCAGCCTTGCTTTGGTAGTGTGCAGACGTGTGTCTCATCGCTCCATAATGATCGGCTAATTACAATAGGAAAGGGGTAAGTCGGAGTTATGTATCGTACCATTTTCTTTTCATAAAGTTAATATCTATCTTTTGATACCATTCTCTTCTTTTTATCTCAAGTGGTTTTTGATTTAAATGTATTTTTAATAATTTCTCTTCCACGTGCCTCTCTCAGCAATGGTTCTCAAAATGGCAGTTTGTTTCCAAGTTTAAACCCACTTTTAGCTTGCATTAGCACCAAAAAACAACTCTAAAATCTAAATACGGAAATTTTTCCAACTCCCAAACTTGACCTGAGAACCATTGCTGACCTAAATCCACTTTTAATTAGTATTTTTGCAATTTTTAATCTCTGATTTCCCCAATTGTAATCTTTTTTGCCTGCGCCATTTTCTTTTGGGAAGCGTCCATGTACAGGTACTCGCCTATTCCCGGATGTTGGAGCATTCCCACCTCGCTATTAGGGGTGTCCGCTCAGCCCATTTCGGCTTTCTTGGGGGTAGTCGGGTGCCTCGCATGCTAACTTCCCCTGTTCCCCCCTCTCCCTGCCCCTCCCAGCATTTTAAATTAAAGTCTTATTAGTTAATAATCTTTCATCTCCCCATAGTCACTCACTAATTGACATTGTTTTCGTCTCTACCTTGCTCAGCATTAATGAATCTTGGCCTAGTTCCCCTCACTCTGGACTTTGGTCCTCTTAATTCAAGCCCATCCTAACTCCTAACCAAATAAATTAATCGTGCTTCAGTTTCCCCTCCAATAGTCAATTAATTAAATTAAATCCAGCTTCATTAACTGTTCATGCCCTTGTGCCCCTCTCCTCGTTCCCCTTCTCCTCTTAAATTAATTGTTACTCATTTTTTCGGGTTTATGCCAGATCCCAGCCTTAATTCTCTCGCCTCGAACTTAGCACTTTCTTTTCTTTTTATTAATTAATTAATTTCCTCCCTGATCTTAATTGATCTCAAGTCCCCAGTGGCCTTCCGCACTTTTCAAAATTCTGCAGTTTACAAATTCTATTAAAGTTTATAGTTTGTCCTTAATCTGTCCTCCATTTTAATAATTTCAAATCATAAGTTCAATTTTAATCTTACATTACCGATGTTAATTTAATTGATTTTCATTTTATAAAAGTTTTATTCTCCATTTATTGTTTGCTCCCTCTTATTGTTGCCCTGGTCTCCCCCTTCAGCTTTTGCCCCCTCTGCTGTCTTGAGTGACCTTGAACCACAAGAAATAGCCAATGTAATCAATGCCCACCTTATGGTTCTTGTGGTTCTTAAGGTTGTAATCACTTTCAGGTTCCCCCCCTCTCTTCTCTTGAGGGGGGATGGCGGTGTTTGAGTCGGGGATTCCCCCTGCCCCCCGTGGCAGTCCGCCTAAGCTCTGGCTCCTCCGGCCCTGGGCGCTGCCTGCTCCTCATTTTGCTCTTCCTGCTCTCTCTGCTCCATAGGTTTTGGTTGGTGGGGGGGAGGCGTCCCCCCCTGCCACCCCCCCTTGGCCCTGGGCCCTGGGAGCGTTCCTGTGTTTCCAGGGAGCTCTTGTGGCTTTTCCACCACCTCTACTGGTCTCCCTATATATGCTGAAAGTGATCTTTCCCTTTCCTTTGCCTTTCTCCCCCCTTTCGTCATCTCGGCTTTTATCACCGGCCGGGTCCCAGGCACCGAGGTGCCTCCCAAGAATCCTGTAAACTGTTTTTGGCCCTGCCGGAAGCGGGTCCCCCTTCCCCGCCCCCTCTCGGTTCCTGTGTTCTGACGCCCTCCTCAAAAATTTATTCGACAAAGTCCCGCCGTCCGAGGGGACTTTGTCTTTTTACCACATAAAACTCCAAATTCCGTCTAAGTCCCGCAATTTGTGTTGACTTAGCTGTTTTTTTTTTTTTTTCTTTTAACACCCCTCTCAAAGTTTGTCTAGGTCCCTTCGTTCAAGGGGACTTAGTTATTTTCCTTTGATTTCGCCCTAGTTTCGTCTAAGTCCCTTTATTCGGGGGGACTTTGTTAATTTTTCACATCCAAATTCCCATTTTTTGTCTAAGTCCCTTCGATCGAGGGGACTTGGCTATTTTTCTTTGATTTCGCCCAAATTTCGTCTAAGTCCTTTCGTTCGAGGGGACATTGTTAATTTTTCACATCCAAATTCCCATTTTTTGTCCAAGTCCCTTCGTTCGAGGGGACTTGGCTATTTTTCTTTGATTTCGCCCAAATTTCGTCTAAGTCCCTTCGTTCGAGGGGACTTATTTCGAGGGGACTTAGTCTTTTTCCACTACCACTTCCAAAATTTCGTCTAAGTCCCTTCGTACGAGGGGACTTAGTCATTTTTAGGAAAGCACTCAATCTGTCCTCGCTCTAAAGTACTCTCCCTATATAAGGTGAAAGTTTTCAAAGGAAAGCACTCAATCTGTCCTCGCTCTAAAGTACTCTCCCTATATAAGGTGAAAGTTTTCAATCTCAATTGCAAGCATTAAACATCACTTACGTTTTTTCGGCCAAGTCCCCCCAGTATTGCCTTTTGTTTTGTGGTTTGGTGCGATTTAACAGCACTGCGCCCCCTTCCTCGAGGATCAGGGTATGGCAGCCCCTTGGCCTTCCCCCCCCTCTCCCCCCTCCCCCTCCCCCCGCTGTTTTTAACCCTTTTATAAGCCTTTTTAAGGGCTCTTGAGCACAAAATTCATCCCCAATGCCATCAATTCAATTTTTTAAGCTCCCTTCTGTCCTGCCCCACACCCTAGGCTAGCCTTCCCTTCCTTCCATCTCCTCAGCTTCTGCTCGTATGTCTCTCCCACGCCGCCTCTGGGTCATGGAAGCCTCTGGCCACCTTGGCCCCTTCCCCCCCTCCCCCCTCCCCCCCGCTGGTTTTTAACCCTTTTTTAAGCCTCTCGACGGGCTTTTAAGCACTAAATTCAATTTCAATGCTCTCAAATCTCTTTTTTGGCCTCCCCCTAGCCCTGCCCCACCCCCTGGGATAGCCTTCCCTTCCTTCCATCTCCTCAGCTTTTGCTCGCATGTCTCTCCCACGCCGCCTCTGGGTCATGGAAGCCTCCGGCCACCTTGGCCCCTTCCCCCCCTCCCCCCCCTCCCCCCGCAGGTTTTTAACCCTTTTTTAAGCCTCTCGACGGGCTTTTAAGCACTAAATTCAATCTCAATGTTCTCCAATCTCTTTTTTGGCCACCCCCTAGCCCTGCCCCACCCCCTGGGTTAGCCTTCCCTTCCTTCCTTCTCCTTTGCTTTGGTACGCACGGCTCGTCCCTGCCGCTTCTGGGTCGAGGTATCCCCCGGCAACCTCGGCCCCCCCGCGCCCCCCTCTCCCCCCCCGGGCAGGTTTTTTTTTTTTTTTTTTTCCTCTTAATATGTTCTCAAAACAATACCAGCTAACCTCATTTTTGTGTTAAACCTCAGCTTCCACTTGGGTATTTTTATTACTATTTTTTTTTTCTCCCCTTAATATGTTCTCAAAACAATACCTGCTAACCTCATTTTTGTGTTAAATCTCAGCGTCCACTTGAGTATTTTTTTTTTCTCTATTACAACGTTGCTTGAATGGTATCAATCTTAACAAATTTTCATTTATTAGTATTTTCTCTTAGCTATTTTCGGGAGTCTAGGCTCCTGGTTTTTGCTTTTTTTTTTTTTTTCTCTCAATTGGTATGATGCAGACAGCTCTGATGAGCCCCTACCTGCTCATTTCTGATACATAAACCTTTTATCTAAAATATTTGCCTTTATATCTCTACTATAAAGAACAACAGCTTTTATCAAAGCTAACAAAAATATCCAGAAATACGGCCACCACAGAATGGCGCATCAGCTCAAGACACCAAGCGAAAAGGTCACTGACGACATCAACTCCTCTATCGACGATGTGGACACAGACCCTGAGACAATGTCGAGTCCCAAGAGTACCAAGCTCAAACAATCAGTCTCTACTCAAAAACTAGTAATTCCAGAAACCTCACACACCGATGACTTCAACAAGAAGGAAGACTTCTTGCAATTTGTCAACGTCACCGACATTGCAAGAGCTGCAATCAACATCCTGACCACCGTCAGAAAGAAGAGTCTCAGGACTCCCCTTTCTATTTTCGAAAATGCCTTCAACCGTATAATCGACATACAGATCTCAAAGGACCAGAAAACAGCCTCCTCATCTAAGACTCTACAAGATCCAGCTCCATCGCAAGCCCAACAGGACCAAACAGCCACCAACCCCTCACATTCTCCGGCCATGTACTCACCCCTAAGAGAGTACCAGAAAAGCATCCTGAATAAAATGAATGAACTCAACACCAATATCCAAGAAATCAAAGGACTCCAAAACTGCCTAAACAACTCATTTAAAACTCAGGAATCTCTACTCAAGGAGCACCTACCTAACCACTCCAGAGAGCCAACCCTTCAACAGACACCTCAGGAAGTCCCGCCGCAAACAAAGGCGGCCTTCCCACAAGAAGAAGAAACCCACCAGCATTCGAAACCATCCCCCCTTCCACCAAGCAACAGACGACAACCTACGGCAGTTCCAAACCCCCAACGCAGTAAAATCATTCAAGCGTTCGTAGATCTTAATAAAATGAAGAGCACCCTTTTCCTTAAATCTACCTCCAGAAACGACAGAGGTTATGATATTATGAACCTCCTTAAGAAGCAAAATATCTCGACCCTAGCCAAGATTGAAGGCAAACCTACAGAGCTTCAGTGGACTTGCGATGCCATTCCCCAAAAGACGCAGAGCTTGTCCTGGCGGACCTGCTGTCCAATGAAGAAATAAAAGAAAAGTTGATTATACAGCCAAAGCCTTGCCCAAATGTTTGGTTCCTAATGACAGGGGTCCCTGCGGATCTTGACAACGAGCAGGTCATAAACAAGATAATCTCCTCCTGCGGCCTCCCGAATCAATACCAAGACCTTAAAATAATCAAGCATCTAAACTCGAGATCTTATTACCTAAAGAACATAGTACTGCAGGCCCCACTTCCCATCGTTGACGCAATTATTGCATCGGACCATCTGACTCTCGGCATTTATACCTGCCACTTCAAACCCTTCACGAGAGTAGCCCGATGCACCAATTGTCAGTCCCTCGACCACCTCACGGCGCAGTGCCCTTCCAAGGAAGCTATTTGCTCGCACTGCTCGGGTAACCATAGGAATGAGGGCTGCACCATAAGACCGAACTGCATAAACTGCCAAAGGGTGAACTCCCAAAGACGAAAGAACAAAGAAGACACAATCCCTTCAAATCACCCAGCATACTCCCAAGATTGCCCCTTATATGCAGAAAGGTATCACAGGCAAAGGGAGAAACTGGACTCCAAATATCAACTCCACAATCAACCTCCCCAGGAACCTCCTACAAGAACCAGTCAAGACATCAATAAAGAGCAGTCCTCAACAGCAAACAAAAGTACATCCAACAAAACAAATAAAGACCCACTCCCAAATAAAACAGTGACCTCCTCCAAAAGGAAGCAAGCAAGTACCTCAAGGACCCGCGCACTAAGCTTCCATAAAAATTACCAGTCATCCCCCACCAATACAGAATCTCAGAACGCCGCCTCAGGAAAGCATCACCGCTCCCCGAGCCGCTACAGAGACGACTCAACCCGCAGAGGAAGAAGCCGCACCTCTCGTAGAAAACGACAGTATCACCACCACAACGACTACCAAGGCCACTATCCAACATCTTTACAGTCAGCACCACCGTTCCCTTTTTATGAAGATTACAACTCCTACCCTCCTGATTATAACGACTACTACCCATACCCTATGGACTATGGACACTACTACGCTCCAGTAGATTACTATGGGCAAGCTGCATATCCAAGAGGCTCCTCCTCGGCCTCTCGCAGGTAATCACGCACTTACATCCTCACGTACTAACCTTAAAGTTTTCTAAAATTCTCACCCCCAAACTCAGACCTTCAAGTTCTCTCTTCCCATCCCCATAAAGCAACGTCCTCTTCCCATCATCAAAATTTCAATGACCTTAAATACCTGCAAATCAACCTCAATGGATGCATGGCGGCAAACACGACAGCCCAGGAATACATGGAGGAAAACTCCATAGACATTGGGCTGTTGCAGGATGCCTACTGCACCACTGGGGGTGATTTGTATGGTTTCCCCTCTTCCTGGTCAAAGTTCAGCTCGAAACACAACACTGCACACTTAGTAATTCAAACCACAAACCTCAACTACACACACCTCTTCACTGGGGATAATTGTGTCTTTGTCACACTGACCACGAAGGAGGGAGATCTGATCTTGGGCAGTGCCTACGCCCGCCCTTCCGCAGATCTCGATGACTGTCTGCTGGAATGGCAGCATCTTATATCGCAACGCTCTCTCTTCATTTGCTGTTGTGACCTAAATGCAAACTCCCCGCTGTGGTGCTCACCGCGGGAGGATGCCAGGGGTCGCAACCTAATCGAATTCATTACTGCCAACAATCTATGTCTAGCTAACATCGAGAACTCAGAACCCACATTCCTCAAAGACAACGCCAAGGGCTGGCCAGACTTCTCTCTCTGCAACCCAAAAACTTTCGCCAAGATAAACGACTGGACAGTCCTTGACGTTGCCAACAACTCAGACCATAACTATATAACTTTTTCCCTTAACGCAGTCCCCTGTATCACCTATTCCAAAAGATACGCCACAAAACGTGGAAATTTCACTAAATTTAACAAACTCCTCTCTAAACACACCCCTTCCCTAACGCATAAAATAAATTTAGTCTCCAACACAACCCAACTTGAAAACTTTACCCTAGACTTAGTAAATGCCATCCAATCAGCTGCAACTTCCACTTTCAGACTCAAGAAGTCGGGAAGGCAGTTCTCCTATTCCTTCTGGTCTCCCCAGTTACATTCCATGCGTAACCACATCACCGCCCTAAACAGGCAACAGAAATACATTGACCCCGCACTTTTAGAACAACACAAATTAAAAATTAAACGAAACTCAGCCCTATTTAAAAAACACGTAAACTTAGCGAAACGCAACGCATGGAAGAAATTCTGCTCTTCACAAACAAACACCTACGGTACAGCACAAAAGTTCTTCACCAATAAGTTTTTCACCCCAACAGAGCTGAAACTCGAACGTCCTCCGGCTCTCTCTTCCAAGAAAAACAACCTAGAATACCTAACAGAAATCCTCTTCCCAACCACAATTTACCCACACCACACAGAACCCTCCTTCTCGGCTCCCTCGGATGTTCACTTCACGGCGGCCGAGGTCAAAGCCACTCTGCACAGCTTCAATACCAACAAGGCACCGGGTCCAGACAACATAGACTTCAAAATTTTACGCAGTACCCTTCACACAATGCCACACATACTCCTAAACTGGACTAACAAATGCCTGGACCTACAGTACTTCCCTAAGTGCCTTCGAAGAGGTGAAGTGGTGTACTTTCTTAAGCAAGGGAAACTTCCCTCTGAACCCACATCATACAGGCCGATCTGCCTACTCCCAACTCTAGGTAAGCTATTAGAAAAAGTCGTAACAAGACTTAATTACCATCTAGAATCAAACCAACTTCTCCATCAAAACCAATTTGGGTTCAGAGAGGGCAGATCCTGTGAACAGGCTTTGCAAGAGATCAAAAGTTCCTGCGCCATTAGAATTAATGCCAAGAATTACACCACAATCATCTCCCTCGACATAAAAGGAGCATTTGACAACGTAGAGTGGCCTCACGTTTTCAAAGCACTACAAGATCTTAACTGCCCGAGTAACCTTGCGGGAGTCATCCGCACCTACTTTTCGGGAAGGGAAATCCTCGCCAATTGGGGCGGGGGAACTTCCGTACTCCCACAAACGAAAGGTTGCCCCCAGGGCTCATGCCTAGGTCCAGTTCTCTGGAAATTCATTGCAAATACAATCCTGCAACGCATGGTCTCTGCGGGCTTCAATACCTACGCCTATGCGGATGACTTTTCGGTTATTTTCTCAGGGCCACGAAGAAGAGATCTGGAGGACCAAGCCCAGGAAGCCTTCACCCTCTTTAGCCAAATCCTCAGAGACCTAGACCTACAGCTTTCCCCAACTAAATCTCAAGCCCTAACTCTAGCCTTTCCCAGAGCCCTCCAGAGGAACCCCAAGATGCGGATTGACGGCACCAGTGTGAAACACGTGAAACAACTTAAACTCCTAGGCATTTTCTTTGATGATCATCTCAACTGGCTAGCCCATATAAAATACCTAAAACTTAAAACCCTCTCTTTGTACCACAACTCGATGAGAATGGTGGGAAAAAGGTGGGGAATTTCCACATTTCATCTAAAACGCTGGTATTCTACAATTGTAGAAAAAATCCTCACATATGGAGCTGGCATTTGGGGTGGTCATCTCAGAAAAGATGCGATCAAACTTCTAAACTCAGCTCAACGGCCTTTCCTCTTGCAAATAGCAAGGGGATACAGAACTATCTCCACTGATGCCCTCACCGTCATCACCGGGATTCCTCATGCCCATCTGCAGGTGTCCCAAACTTACATTAAAACTAGAATCCTTCAATTAAAAGATACAGAACTCTCCTCAATAGTTTTCCCCAACACCCCCATTCAATCCCTAACCTGCAGTTGGAACATCCACCCAGGAAAGGACGTTGCTTCTCTCATAATCAATAGCACTAAAAATAGTTTCTCCCCCTCTGCTCCAGTGGCGATCTATACCGATGGCTCAAAGACGGAACAGGGTGTCGGAGCGGCATTCTGTGTCTTAGACTCGGACGACGTCGTCCATCGGTGGACGGGCAGACTCGAGGACCATAACACCGTTTTCCAGGCTGAAATCTTGGCTATCAAACAAGCCCTGGAATGGGCAAATAACCATCCACATTACCAAGAGCTCAACATCTACAGCGACAGCCTCTCGGGTCTGCTTGCTATTGCTCGTCACAGGAGCAGACATCCTCAAATCCAGGAAATAAAACAACTCTTAATGACATTAAAATTAAAAATCTCCCTGGCACACGTTTCTGCCCACAGGGGAATCGCAGGCAATGAACTTGCAGACTCTCTAGCCAAAGAGGCCACAAGTCTCCCTACCAAGGACTTCCTCCTTCCTGCCCCACCATCATATGTCAAATCTAGAATAAAACAGATTCTAAACCTAAAATGGCAAAACCTGTGGGATGATTCAGAGAAAGGTAGACATACCTACAACCTAATCCCACGGGTAAATGCCAACACATGGAGTTTAACCCCCTCCATTACAGCCTTCCTTACAGGTCATGGCCCCTTTCCCTCATACCTGCACAAGTTTCATTGCCGGCGTTCTCCCCAGTGCCCCTGTGGTGTAGAGGGAACTCCCGATCACTATTATTACAACTGCCCCCTAACAAGTAACTTTCATCTACGAAACCCCTCCCCACGTCCTCCAAATTGGCTGGAAAACATAATCTCCCGCAAAAGTCTTGTTAATAAATTAATTAAAATCTATTCCCTAGTAAATGATATCTCAAACCTAACAGATTAACCGACAAGTGCTTGGTTACTTGCAAGAGCCACTAACCGGCCACCCTTAAGCCTCAACTCAAAACTCGCCCAGTGTCGCGAGAGGGTACTAACCCTGGCAAAATTATTTTCTTCAAGTTGCAATCCACAGCAAAGGAACTTTATATTGGCAAATTTGCCCTCTCTCTTCTAAAGACCTCCAAGTGTACAAACCAAGACCTAATGTTATAAGAAAATCAAGTATGTAAATCTGTATCATACAAATCATGTAATCACCGAGTGCCCTCTGTCGCGTGAGGCAATAGCCTGGCACTCGCAATCGCCCGTTAGCGCGAGTAAGGGTCTTCCCTTGGCGATATATTCTGTAATTTTTTTTTTTTCTCTTTCGTTTTTCAATAAACGTCTCGGGACAGCCCACGTGGACTTCGGTCCTAGCATAGCTCAACACCGCTCTTCGAGCGGTGAGCCAGGGGCTGCTCCCCTGTTCAAAGCCTAAATTCCGTGAACTCTTTCACAGTAAAGTTGACTCTAGTCAAGATGCTAAGTTTAATGAATTATTAGACCATTTTTCTGGGTACGTAGATGAAAGTGTTTCTCGTCTCATCCAGAAATTCGACGAATCCCAAGATATCACCCTACAAGAAGCAGTGAGTTATATTTCTGACTATTCATATTCATATTCTATATTCTATTCTATTACCATTTCATATTCTATACAAAACATTATTTTACCATATTAAAAATAAATTTCACTTTCTTTAGGATTTTTGCAGAAGTTACTTAAATGTGAATTAAGAAATGTGAAATTACTCCGAAAGTTACTTAAATGGGATTTATATAAATGTCTGTCCTAAAACGGAATGCACTGGCATATTTGGGGGGGGGGGTGTACCTGTTCACACACCAGTTTTACAGGATCTATTAATGCCATTTTAAAGAGGGAACATTCTATAGTGAACTTGAATAACATATATCATTTTTTAAAAATTCCGAAAATATTTACGGACGCAGAGGGCGGGCATACGTACAGATAGACAGATGGACAGTCGGACAGACAGATACACAAATTGAGAACATATTTATACTTAAAAATCGTTAGAAAGTGCAAAAAACGCTTAATGTAAACGCAAATGCAATGATATGAAATTTCCAGTATTTCTGTGTGGCACTGTAAATCTAATGCTAATCAAACTACATTCTAGAAAGCATTCTTTTGTGTATATAAATAACGTATTTCAATTTCACTACGATTTGGGCAAAGTAAAGTTATACAAATTTGGTTTATAGAAATACCTACTCGCGTTAGATTGATCCCCTCTTGGCAAAGTGCCAGAACTATTCTACTCACGCGCTAGGGAAGACAGCAATTGAAGAGAGAGCGGAAATTTTTCTACTCTTGTTTCGTTTGCTATGTGTAGCATCATTGATACTACGGACCTTCCTATTTCATAAATGGACCAACCCTTTTCACCCATACGCAGATGACGCCAGAGATAATTCTTCTGCGGTTTATCAGTATCTCATAGATCGCAATGCTTTGGAATACTTTAAAGTGTCCCTTTACAGAAAACCGTAGAGGTATTCAGTCCATTTTCAATGGGGAACTTGAATAACATACTGGGTGATGCAAAAGTCACAGAAAAAATAAAAATTTTATTTTTCGAAAAGTATTGACCGTAGCACTATGCGGTTTTCACTGAAATGCACAAAAAGCCATGGGATTTTTTTAGGTGACAAAAGATTTATTAGTATATTAGTTTAAATTTTCTTCATAAGGTGGCGCTATAATTGTAAATTAAAATTTTACTGTGACGCAGTACATTCAACATCGTAACTAAGACTATAAATGCTCAAGGTAATGGCCGCCATTCATTAGAATGATTGTCGCACGTTGCACTTTGGATATTTTTCAGTATTTGCAATATGACGTCATTTGATCAGACGGATCTGTTTAAAACGTAAAAGAATACTACGAATACAGCGCGATATGTTGGTGAAAAATGTAACTAATATTTTTTCTCTCTCTCACACACACATATATATCTATATATGTAAATCCCATGCGTTTTTGTACATTTCAGTGAAAACCGCATAGAGCTACAGGGAATACATTTTTAATAATAATTTTTTATTTTTTTCTGTGACCTTTGGATCCCCCGGTATATCAGTTTCAAGAAATACCATGAATATTTATGTGTGTTAGACCGCGGACAGACAGACAGGCAAACCGAAGTCATTAACACTTTTCAACCTTGTTGGAAAGTTTAAAAAAAGAAAAAAAAGTCGTCTGTTAGTTAACTTGTAAGAATGTCATTTAAAAAAATTATAATACATTTTCAAAATAAATTACATACTTGCATATATTTTATAGTTTTAATGTTTTCAAATAAAAGTGGAATTCTTAATATGAAAAATGATTTGGAATTCATGCCTGGATTTCAAATCTACACTAAACGCGCTATATCGGATCATGTAAATATTATCATGCATATTTCCTTTTATAATATGTTAAAAATTTACATTTCTGTTTTAGTGTATGGTCCTTATGTTCAGTGTGCAATTTTCAATTATATATGACTCCACTCAATTTCAATGATAAAGGTATGCAGTTTTTTGGGGAGTAGCTTAGTTGCACCCGGAGAATACCTAAACGAGCGAGTTGCACCGCTTACTCGCTGAACCAAGAGGTGAGTTGCACCGTTTACCACCTCGAACCAAGGGGTGAGTTGCACCGTTTACCACCTCGAACCAAGGGGTGAGTTGCATCGCTTAGCCATTTCTACAAAGGGGCGAGTTGCACCCTCCAAGATATTATTACATATTTTTTTTTAATACATAATCGCATAATTTTCCTTCACACTTTTCACAGGCTTAGGACTGCCATGGGCTAAAAACCCATGGCGTGTTAAAAAAATTTGCGAATAATTTTTCTTTGTCTCATAGTGGTAATAAGTTTACCTTGTCTAATAGCTGAGCATATGCCCATTGTCTTTGAGAAAGATGATCATCTGTCGTCATATTTTATGCATAGGTTTTAATTTGTTTCCTTTTTATCTTTCTTTGAACTGTAGTAGGATATAGCCTTTAAAAATTCAAATCTTGTAAGTTCTTTACTCGTATATTTCTGCTTCATTTTTTCCATGTTTTCCATTCTCTTTTTCAGAAATTTATTTGTTTGTTTTGTGATATTTACGCTATTTTTCAAAGCATTTACATCAACATGTTTTTGCTTAATTATTTCAATAAAAGCATAAATATTTGGACTAGGTGCACTGAAATTGGCATTGAATTTTGCGTGAAAGGATTCACAAGCGTTAGTTGTTCTCTCTCCGTCAATTGTATCCGAAGCCCACATAATTGGTGGAAATTTCGCATCTTCTGAAATATATGTATCAACCAAATAATCCATGTATTTTTCCAATTTTTCATTCTGAGGAATTTCCAACATGAAATCCTCTACAAAACAATCAGCAACTTCCTCATGATTGAAATAAAGCAGTCCGAATGACCAACGTAGCCACTTTCCAATATCAGAATTCTTGTCTTTATATTCTTTTGATAAACCAAGTTCTTGAATTTTTCTCCACCATGATTGAGATGCATGGAAACGACATCCTCTGATATTGCTTGTAGGCCATATTCTTTTAATTGCCGAATGAATTCCGATTTCAAAATCAGCGACAATATTCTTGGGCTCGAATTTCAATTCTAATTTTTCACAACACTCTGTCAGCAATACAAACATATCTTCATAAGTATTTGTACTTTTGTTAGGCAAGAGAAAGTGAGCAAGTGGCATGTAGTGGCAATTTTCATTGATCTGCAACGAAAACATCTGATAAAAAAAAACTTTGGACAATGTTTGAATGTTCCATCGATGAATATCGTATCACTTTTACACAAAAGGATATTGGTGTCAAAGAAAAGGCGGGGTTAACAATGCTACGGAATATTAATTAGTATGTTGGAGTCTCTGAATTCGCAGTAATGTCTGGTTATTAATGCTATAGTTTAACTTTACTTAGTGGGTCATTTTCATATATTAAAATTTGCATTAGCTTCATTTTTTTTTCAAACTGTAACACCCGTCTTTGTCCCCTTATTCCAGTTTCTGAGATCAAGGCAGTTCGGAAAAAGGTACTATTCATATATTTTTAATTAATTCTCTATAGAGTTACAAACGAAAATGTATTAGGGGGTCATAACATGTATTTAGGAAAAATAATCTTCTCAAAAAAAATAAAAATAAAAAAATAAATAAATAAAAATACATTAGGGGTTTTATCAATATTTATTTACAATCAGCGAAAACACTGTAATATCATTGGGCAATGATTGAATCAAAATAAAAATGTGAGTAAAACCCTAGTAGTTTAGCTGTTTTTTGAGAGAACTGAAATTATGTTCATTCTATCTCTCGTAACGTTTCAAATTTACATGATATTTGTTTGGGGTTTTCATAAAAGTTGCTCAATACCTTTGGCTATTAAATTATGCAAATGCAATTTTTATAAAGCTAGCGCATGCGTAGTTAAAAATTACTTAGTAAAAGCGCTCGTATTTCGTAAGATATTTAACATTTTTTCATTCTGATTACCGTATGCTGTGTCTAATGTAGTATGCCATATTTCCTGAAAATGGCTTTGCACTGGGTGTAATACCCTACGTGTTCTAATTAAAAAAGTTGAAATTGTTTTTACAATTTTTTAAAGAAACCGTTATATCTCCATGAATATACTATGTGACAGCCTCATAAAATTTTATACAGATAATGAGAAAAGTTCTCATAATTACATGCTACAGCCAAAACGCATTTATAATATTACCTTTTACAGGGTGATCCAAAATATTTTGACTTTTGTTAAATTTTTTGCTGGTCCCTTTTCCTTTTCACGACACGACTTTTACTGAAAAATATGAGGTATAACTTGTTCTTTACACTACCAAAGTTTCAGGATGATTCCTAAAGAACTTTTCAAGATATTTGGCAAAACGTTAAAAAGCGAAAGTGTTCACATTATTTTGTCACCCATCTGTGTATATATATATAACTCAATCACGAAATTAACAATAAAACTTTTAGACCTAAAAGAGGTAATAAAAAACAGATTTAATATCTTCTAAAAGTGCCATTCTTAAACTTATTTCAGATCTACAGACTAATTACTTATCTAACTGGTCCATTATTCGAAAATTTATTTTTGCAATTAAAAAGAAATACTTAGTGAATTTTCTGAATGTCTTTCAAAGCCAATCATATAATAAACATTTTTCAGACATTTTTTACGATATTATAATGTACAAAATCAAACAATTTAATTTAAAAATTAACAAAAACCCCAACAAAATTAAAACAAATACTCAAGTAATTGTGACTTTTACAAATCAAATATTGAATAGAATTAACATTATATCTATCATAAGTGACAAAAAATGTTTGTTTCCAATTGAAGATTTAAATTTATCTCGTACCTTCAAATATCCTCTTCCTCATGGCAGAAAGCTATTCAATTATAATTTTGTCTAAGTCTACCTCTTTTACCAACACTGTAACATGTAAATGCAATGATCCTTCTATGTCAAAATATATTGACAGAGGCCACGGACACATTATTACTGATAATCTCAATATTAGTGATAATTAGCAATTAAAAAAAAACTCATGGAATTTGGCAACAAATTTAGACTTCCAATTAAAACTAGCATTCCACAAATCTTTCAACAGTTTTCTTATGACCTAGATTTATTTATTTATAAATTTTCTCATAATAAACTTATTGCCTACTTCACTCAATGGAAAGTTTTAGTGTTACAAAAAATTAAAAATGCTTTATTTCTCAATTATTCAAATCTGGTGTTTTTTAAGAAATCTGTACTTCTTAACTCAATCTGATCACTACAGGATGACTTTGTGATAACTTATGTTGACAAATCACCTAATAATTATGCCATTATATGTAAATCTTACTACCTCTTTATTTTAAACTCTTCAGTAACTAATAGTAACACCTTTAGTTTAGCTAATAATAACTTTATTATTAATAACCGAAAAGTACATAATTACTATAAACTAGTTCAACTTCCCTTCAATAACTAGAATTATCCTTATATAGTTCTCATACCTAAATTTCACAAATCTCCTATTAAATTTCGCACTGTCACTCTTCGCTGTAACACTTGTACCAACAATGTTAATAAAACTCAACTGGATATTCTAAAACAAATTTGCAATTGTACTTGCAAAGTTGATAATTTATACTGTCTTAAGCTTTGTCTTGAGCTTTCAATTAATTCAATACATTAAATTGCTCAATTCAATAGACAATATTATGGCTTTTGACTTTCAAGACCTTTTCAATAATATTGAGTTATCAGATCTTAGTAATATCATTTACAGTCTTTTTCATGAATACAAAACTCAAATTAATCTTCCTCGCAATTTTAAAGCATAAAAATTCAAAATACTTCTTAACTTTGTTATCCATAATAATTATATCTTCCACAACAACAATATCTATTTGTAACAAGTAGGAATCCCACAAGGGGTTGTAGCTCCAGTATTTTGGCAGATCGCAATCTTTATTATCATGAAAAGCAATTTTGTTATGATGATGTCCGGCTTTATCGTTACATATGTAGATATTATTGTATTTTATCTTAACAAATCACAAAATGCCTTTTCCTTAAATTATCCATCTAACTTAAAGCTAACTCAAAATACTCTAACTAATCAATCAATTAACTTTTTAGATCTAAAAATAATCTTTGATGGTAATAAAATTTATACAGATATCTATGACAAACGGCCAGATTTTAGTTTTAAAGTAAATTTATTTACACATTTTAATTCCTGTCTGCATCTTTCGGTATTTAGAAACGTCATCATTAACCATTTATTTCGAATTAATAATTTATGCTCTCCGAAGTATAAAAACAAGAATATTAAAAAACTGATCATAGTCTCTGCTAAAATGGGTTTTCCTAAAAACTTTGTATTTTCTATTTTATATCCTTAACCATGTATCTGTCAGTACATAAAAAAAGTATATACTTTAGTGTATCTTAATAAAAAAAATTATAAAATAATAAAAGACAATAAAAAAAGCGGGCGGTTGGGTAGGCAGATGTTTAATTACGGAGAATTGGGGGTGGTGTTTGACTGGATGGTTGGGTGGGATTGTGAAATTAAATAAATAAATAAATTAATTAATTAATTAATTAAAAAAACAGAAGGCTTGTTGCATTTACTTTGTATTAATATGCAATCTTTCTTTTTCCATTAAATTTTCAGTTTCTTCATTGTTGAGTTGTCAATTATTCTTAAAATTCTAATCATACTATTAAACACATAGTAATAAATAATTTTCATTGTTGCTTCATAGTTTCATTATTCTTTATCTGCTATGATTTTTTTTTTCTTTTTTTAATCCATATGACTCCTATTCTGGTCTTGGCAAGCTGGGGAAGTATGGCCGGCGTGAAACTAGTTTAACACCACAGGCAAGTCACAAGTCTTGCCGCCTGCCTCCTTCCTTCCTTTCTTAAGCTTCTTAAATTATTTTTTCATAAATTTCGTTTCAGTTTAAGTTTTTCTGTTAAGATTTTGTTGAGTTAGTTTGTTGTTCGTTTGTTTTGCAGGATGTTAATTAATAAATTTGGTTTCTTTAAATATGTGTATTTCATCCCCTGATAAATTTTTTTCACCTTTCTGAGCTTCTCCTACGTATTTATTATTATTATTATTATTATTATTATTATTGGTCTTTATGGTATCAGTGATCTTGTATATGTTGCTTGGCTTTTACTACGCTTAACAAATCACTATATATATATATATATATATATATATATACATATAAGATAAATTTTAAATATAAGATGGAATAAAACTTGAATTTTTAAATATAGAACTAGAACAGAGTATTTATAAACCAATGCGCAAATGCAGCGAAAGGAAACAAGGTAAAAAAAAAATTGTAAAATTACAACGAATATCCCTCATCTTGTGATGTGATAAAATCAAGCACTCGAGTTGTAAGAAATTTTCAAGCAGGACGTGCTGCTTTCTTACATTCTCTATGACATCAAACAGTCCTGTGACACAGATGCGCGAATGAGCTTCAAACACAAACTAAAACTTTTAAATGTTTATTACGACTTCCGCTATGATAAACGGTAAACAAAAAAATGGCGGATTGAAGCTGTGATTAGAATTCATTTTAGGTCCAACGACAAACAAGTAAGTTATAATTGTTTTAATTTTCTATTTTGTTTCTTCTCTTTGTTAATTCTGTCAATATAAGTTTCATAAAGGTCTACGTTTTATTAATGAAATCTAATCTTAATTAAAAGCTCTCTCTCATGAAACTCCATTTTGAATTATAAGTAGTAAAAGTTACAACACAGTAATTATTTCCGCCCGAAATAAAACTATTGAACAACAGCTATTCCAAACTAATTTACTCTAAAATGATTTAAATTACTATTACTTACTGGGAAAAAAATGGTGTATTAGTTTTTAACTCTGAAAAATATTATGACATTCAAAATAAGCACATTATTTGATAAATACTTAATATGAAACTTTTGTGCAATTTTTAGCATTTCATTACAATATTTTTTTCTTTCTTTAAATTTCAAGTTTCCTTTATTTTATGCATCATGATTACATTTTTATTTTTAAAATTTTGTTCGTTTTTTTTTTTTTTTTTTTTTTTTTTTTAAGATAATTTTGATGCAGTTATCTTTTTACGCAGAATGTATTGATAAAGATTTTTTTTTTTTTTTTAATTTCTTTATTTTGTAAAATTAACATGTTTGCTAAAATTGTATAGATATATGTATTTTGCAAAATAAAGTTTAATAAAACATTGAAACCTGTCATTTTAATTTTCATACGTTCTAAAAAGTATTAATGTAGTTGTAATTATTTGAAGTACTTATTAAATAATGCGTCTGATTTGACTAATTTAATATTTCTTAAAATAGAATCAGTAATATAAAACTTTTATTATTATTATTATTTATTTAAATTGTTAAATATTTTTATGTTGAAAAGAAATCGTTACTGTATTACAATTCTAATATTCCTTTATAAAATAGAATTTATTGAAAGTTATTAAACATGTTATATTTCCTATTAAAAATGCATAACGTCTTGAAACTTATATTGACAGAATAAAAAAGATGAAAGAAATAAAAGAAATTAAAAGAAATATAACTTTAAAAGAAATAAAAATTAAAACACATATAGCTTAAATAAATAGATAAAAGAAAATAAAAGAAAAAAGAAAACTAATATAATCCCCTCCTTTTTTTTCCCGAATGAAAAAAACAAACACAACACAGCGTGCTGTAAAATTACAACACCTACTTGGAAAATTCAAGCATTTATTTATTTATAACACACTTGAAATTTACCGCACATGGTGTTGGCGATTTTTTTACCCGCACATTGGTAGGGGCTGCTACCAGCTGAAATGGGCTCTATATTTATGATGGGGGGGGAGGGGGTTCAATTTTCCTCATTCTACTAACTATTCAAGTTTATCCAAGTATGTATTTATTTATAGTCTTGTATTTTATTTTGATGTACAGTCAGGAAAAAAAAAAAAAAAAACGCAACACTCGCTGTAATTTCGTTATTAATTGACGCAGGAACATCTAATAGACATAATTCAACAGGAAATTAAAAGCACTTTCTGAATATGTCGTCAAATTTTGAATTAGGGGTCATCTACATATTGAAATTAGTGCCAACTCAATAGCAGCCTTCAATAGCAACAGCCAATTTTGACTTCATTTTCGAATTTCTGAGAGTCTGGCAGTGCGGAAAAGTATACTGTTTGTATACTTTATCTTCAGTATTTACAGAGTTATAATCAAAAATGTGTTAGGGGGTTATCTGTAAATGTAGAAAAATAAAATTAAGATCCTATAAAAAATAGACAAAATTTTAAAGTTTCACACCGGAAATCTTTCTGGAAAACAGTAATTATAAAAATTAATAAAACTTTGCGGCTTTTCCAGTTCTTTAATTATCCTGAATTCAGTTTTTTAGATTTGTATATACTTCAGTACTTTTTTAGATAATTTTAGGTCTATTTAAATACATTATACTTGCGATTAGTCCACACAGTACTCTTTGAAAAAAGTGCAATATTTTTCAAGTAAAAGTGTCTATTATAGCTGTACTGATCACTAATAAAGCTTAAATTTTCTTTCGTAGGTGACATACTAGACGATATGAAATAATATATATACAACAAAGCTTAAACTAAACCTTTTCGGATAAATTATTGTAAGGGTGAAGTAAATATTAAATAATAGTAAGTATTGAATTCATGAAGTAAATATTAAACAATTTTAATCGCACTTACCAGTTTTGGGTCAGTTGAACTCTTTGGAACTGTACGATTCGTTTTATAATTTCTATGAAAATATATTTTCTTAATTAACCCTTTCTGCGACTGCTGACGTAGATTCACGTCATTTGAAAATCTGTAACTCTGTCAATGGGCGTTTCTTTCGTAACTTGTGTGTTACATATTTCTTAAGTGTGTACTCAGTGTTCATATTTTTGCAATAAAATATACTACGTTTAGAAATATATTGATTAGAAAGAATATAATTATAATGTATATCCATTTGTAATATAATCGTGAATACAGAAAATTTGTTCTAAAATATTATATTTTGAGAGTATAATGCCCGTAGGTGGGTCTTACTGTCAAAAAGACAAAATCCTGCGGTCGCAAAAAGTGTTAAAATATATTTATAAAAGTTAAAGTATGTTTTTAAAAATGTATAAAGTTAAAATATATTAATAAAATTTTAAAGACTAAAGTGTCCTTAAAATAATATTCCTTTCTCCTATAAAATAAATAAATAAGTAAATAAATAAAATAAAATAGAGCAATATATGAAGCAAATGATTAAGCTTTTTTTAACTATGACGGTAGTTAAGAAACGAGTTTACCAGTCTGTCTTGCTTTCCAATTAAATTCGTTATTTATATTTGACAATTTCACATTAAACCTATTTTTCTATTTAAAACAGTAAACCCCGCCTATTTATTTTTTTTTTCTTCTAGTGTTTGTTTAAAAGATTCAAAATTTATCACCAATTAATCGATGAAGTAAATACCACTTGTGCGTATTTTTGTCTCTATAAAATAAGGTGTTTAACACGAATACTCAATGTCACATTTACTTTTTTTTTTCTGTATTGTTTTGTTTTGAAGAACGATGAAGGGTCTTCTTTAGAAAACAGGAATTCTTGATGCTAACACTGTGGCGATTGCGTTCCTGCAAACTCCATCTTAACTTAAATATTTAGATTACTAAGAAAACCAGAGACTTTAATTGAACAACAAATAAGAGTTTATTTAAACCAGATTAATGGGAGGGCGGCCTGGAAAATAGATCTTAGCTCAGTCAGCGTATTACTAAATCAAAATATATAAGTCAACAATTTAATTATCTTAAATATCTCACCACAGCAGATAGTCGAAGGTGTAGAGACGGTCGCACTCGTACTCCAATACTACGGCTTCACTATGGGACAGAGGATTCCCTTCTGACCCAGCTTGAACTTTCCGAAAACTAGTAGACACTCACCAACACTCAACACTACTTAACTTCACGCCACTAAATCTCCACTACTCTACTTTTCAATATCTGTCAAACTAAGATTCATAACATCCACTATACGATCCTCCAACATCCACACCCTCTACTAAAACCATCTCTACTTTTATACTTCTTCCTACACCCTCCTTTCACTACATTTCAATCCGTATTTCTAAAAATCACTTCTAATTTAACTAATATTCAAAATCTAAGTCTTTTAATGCAGCACCCTGCCGACACAAAACTAGCTCGACCTCAACCTTCACCGAGTCACTGGCGACGGAGTGATTTTAACCGTCCCCATTTCCTACTTTGCTGGATCCAGCTTAATTAAAACAAGTGTGGTGATTTTCTGACGTCTCAACCTCACAGTCCCCCTCCAAGAAAAAAATTTAGTCGGGAAAATCCCCAACGGGTTTGATCGAGTAAATTTAAATAGCTTCATTCCATATCTAACTATCTCAAATCTCTGAAGTGTGAGTGCAGCCGTCACTTAAATTTTAACCGGGTGAGAAAAACTTAAAAAAAATTTTGTTAAATCCCTGAGCGAAAACTCGGGGACGCGAAAAAAATTAATTTAAAATTTTAAATAAAAGGCGTACTTTTACCCCGAGAACTCCGGGATTCTGACTGAGCTAAAACCAGGCTTACAGTAGGATTTACACACGTCTCCCTGTTAGGCCAGGAAGGCAATTGTATGACTTTAATGATATATTGTAGAATTATAAAGAGACTCGCATGTACAAATGCGATAATTTCTTGCTGTAGAATAGAGTCTGTTGCACAGATTGTTCATATCCCACAATTAATCTTTTAAACATATCTAAGTGAAGAAAAAAGTCTTTAATAAAATTTAATGGTATTAAATAGGATGGGGAACTTGAAAATCTATTCTGCAGATGAAGTGGCTAGCAGTTTAATTGTCATCAAGAAAAGTTAGACGTCGGAATGTGCAGACTGTCCACATCCAGGAAAAAGAACTTTTTGACATCAGATTAAGAGATCTTTCACTTCAGATAAAAATACTTTTAACAACAGATTAAGAGAAATAGTCCATCAGAGTGTGTCTGAAATGGGAAAAAACTTTTACAGTATGCATAGTAAAAAAAAAATAGTTAGAATTCATCTCTAGAAGAAACTGAGACATGTTCGTCTCTATTAACATAATAGATAGGTTACATACAGAAATATTTCTCCCTCCTTAGCTAAAGCATAAGCGAAAAAACTGAGCAGTTAGTCTTTTTAATGTTATATGGTTAAACACGCTTTTTATGCTTATAGCTAAAAAAAACCAGTTTTCTTCCCCTCTAAAAGTACATACAGATGAACTTTTAGACAAATATTCAAAAGTTTTACAAATACAAATATGCAGTTTATAAATACACCATTTATAGAAATACAAAAGAAAAAAGGGGGGGGGATTTACAAAGGGTCCAAAAAAAAACAGTTTATATTACCAGCTTTCTGCAGGTAATGGCTACAAGGTAAAAGAACTTAATACATACATAAAATAGATATTTAAGAGAGAACAAAAATGTTGACATTGAAGCAGAACATTAATTTTGATTTGAAAGTTCATGGCTAAATTAAATTTTGTATTTTTAGTTTGGGAAGGTCCATAACTTTCGTAAGAGTTCTTAAAAGATAAAGTTCCAAAAAGGCTTCAAAGTATGTCGAACATTTTGTACAGCTCTGACAGAAAGGCACTTGTAATAGAAAAAAAAATAGAGAACGGTATCACCTGATGTGAATTTGCAGCTGTAACTTCAGGAAGGTTAGAGGTCTTGGTGAATGTGCTCGATGTACTCGTCAGCTAGGCCACAGGGTTGCAGGCTTTCAGACCGGGGTCTAGGGCTATCCCAAAAGGCTTGTACAAAAGCTTGCTCGGCAGGTGATTCATATGGCTGAGCCTGTTGTCGGAGTCTGGCTTGACGCCGGGTATTGAATCGGTGGTGTAAAGAGAACTCGTCTGTGCCGACCGAGTCAGGGGCTGCTAGGAATTTCTCCATGTGCCGTCCGCTAGCTGATGAAGAGGGTGGAGGTCTTTTTCGAACCCTTGCCTTTCTCTTAGGTCGGAAAGAGTCGGTGTGCACTGAATCTGGAACTGCTAGTACCTTCTGTGGGCGATGTGTTCCAGAGGACTTGGAGGAGGGGGCTTGTGGCCTTTTTAAATATTTATTCCAAGCTTTTTTCTTTTTAATCTGCGGTATAAAAGAGCCATTAGTAAAAGAATAGTCGCGTTTGCGACCTGTTTGCCTAGGAAATTTCACATTAGAATGGTTTGATGACCCACTACGAGCTCGCTTTTGTGCGACGGGTCTGCTAACACTAGATCGATCAGTGGAAGTGCCCTGAACAGATTGTTCGGGTGTTGTAGGAGTAAGTAGTTTATCAGCTGTACAAGAATCAGGAGCACTAGGCTGGGAAGTGAGGTTAGGCGTAAAGACGGACTGTTCGTCAGGTGAGTTTGAACCCTACACGCTATCACTATCAAGAGTTTCAGCATATGATTGAGTGCGCTCTTTAAAAATGCGTATCTGATCAATGTTTATGGTTGTTGGGGTGCCGTTAAAATCAATTGTCAAATTATTATTTTCTGTCTTTAAAACAGAGAAAGGCCCAATGAATTTTGGCCCAAATTTAGCTACTTTAGAATCTTTTTTAGAGCTAAGAAAATGTGATTCTAGGAGTATTTTATCTCCCACTTTTACTTCTAAAATTCTTCGTTTAAGGTTATAATATACAGCTTGTTGCTCTTGAGCTTTTCTCAAATTTCTCTGAACTTCTGGTAGCAATTCTTCAATATTTCGCGTAATAAATTGAGATGCGTTTTGCTGTACTAATACCAGTTTTTGAAAGGGGGTCAGAATCTTTCTGCCCAAAAACAATTCAGCGGGAGATTTTCCGGTTGCATCACTTACCGCTGTACGAATCGCATAGCCAAAATGATAGAGAAACTGATCCCAATTTTCATGATTTTGACCAATGAACGTCGCAATCATATTAATTAAAGTTCTATTAACACGTTCGGCCTGATTATCTTGCGGCCGATATGGAACCGTGAAGACATGTTTAATTTCGAGTGTATCGCAAAGTGCCTTAAAAACATTACTTATAAATTGAGGACCATGGTCCGTTACAATTTGAAGGGGGGCGTCGTAACCAGAAATATAATCATTAAAGAAGGCAGTGGCCACTGCTTGTGCCGAAGCTTTACGTAAAGGCACAAATTCAACCCATTTACTAAAATAATCCACCATAACTAACACATAACGAAATCTATTTGGTTTAGAGAGGGGGGTAAGGACCGATTAAGTCGAGTCCAAGAATTTGATTTGGAAAATCAACTTTAATAGGAATTAATTTACCGGCCGGCTTTACATTTTTATAATTATATTGCTGGCACAAGCGACAACTCGAAACATATTCATTAACAAACTTCCTCATTTTAGGAAAGTAACAGGCATCTTTGAGCTTTTTATAAGTTTTCCTAATGCCAAATTGCCCTGAAATTGGAGAGTCATGAAACTCAAATAGGATGGCTTGACGAAGAGATTGGGGAATTACAACTCGTAATTCGCCATAAGATGATAATAATTTTGAATAAAAAAGCAAGCCATCGATTAAAGAAAAAGATTGGGACCAGTTTAAGGCAATGGCTGATACAATTATTGAAACTGACTCAGGATCTTCTAAATACTTATAGATTAATCCAAATTCGGGATCATTTTTTTGTTCTTGGATTAATTGATCTCTCGAATTTAACACAGATGCTGGCGTAAGCGCTAAAGCTACTTTTTTCTTATCAGATACGAATTTATCGTTTAAGGTAGTGATTAGATTTGTAGACGCACCTTGGTTTACTTGTTCACTTTCAATTTCCTTTACACGAGTTTCAGTCACGTTTGCTAATATTTCGGATTGAACCGGTTCAGCCTTTAAATGCGAATGATGAATATATGAGGCTTTAACAGTAGAATTTAACTGATCATTCTTTTCATTTAAAGCAAGGGATTGATCTAACCCATTAGATTCAATCGTATTTTCTTGAGTTTGAGTAGTACGTGAAAGAACGTCAGCTACGATATTGTCAGAACCAGGTCGGTGTTCGATGTTTATATTAAATTTAGATAACTTAAGAGTCCATCGAATCATGCGAGGGGAGAGATTCTTTCCAGTTGTTAACCGAGTTAATGCCGCATGATCCGTAACAACTGTTACTGGAAGTTGCGTAAAATATAAACGAAATTTTTGCAGTCCCCAAAGCACTGCTAAACATTCACGTTCAGTTACTGGATAATTTCTTTCTGCAGCATTAAGCGTACGGGACGCATATGCTATTGGGCGGCCTTCTTGGCTTAAAACGGCACCAATGCCTAACGAAGAAGCATCAGTAGCTACTTGAAATTTAATATTACAATTAGGATGAGCTAGTACAGGAGGAGCGCTAAGTATAGTTTTTAACTTATCAAATGCTTCTTGTGCTTCATTTGACCAGTGAAATTTAACTCTTTTCCTTTTGAGTTTAAAGAGGGGCTCGCATATGTGAGCAAAATTAGGTATAAATTTCCCATACCAAGCACACATGCCTAGAAATCTCGAAACTTGCTTGGAAGTAGTAGGAGGGGGCATGTTTAAAACTGGCTGAACTTTTTCATTATCTACAGAAATACCAGCAGGCGTTATTTTGACGCCTAGGTACTTAATTTCCTGTCGTGCAAAATGGCACTTAGAGGAATTTAAAGTTAATCCTGCATTTTGCAGTAGAGTAAAAACAGTTTTTAAATGATTTAAATGCTTATTGTAAGATGAGGACGTGATTATTATATCATCGAGATAAACATGTACAAATTTATTCAAAACAGGTTTAAGAATAGTTTCCATGGCTTTTTGGAATGTTGCCACAGCCCCTGAACATCCGAAAGGCATTCGTTTAAAACCAAACGTGCCGTTTTTAGTTATAAACGCTGTTTTTGATATATCAGCGGGTTTCATTGCAATTTGAAAATAACCCGATGTCAGATCGAGAGTAGACATAAAATTGGTCGTTGTGATATGAGCTAACAAATCATCAATTATAGGCAAGGGATACTGAGGATATTGTGTAATAGAATTTAGCCTACGATAATCTATTGCAAATCTCCATGCCTCAGGATCAGTAATAGGTTTACCATTTTTCTTACGACATAAAACAACAGGAGATGCGTAAGGAGAAGTTACAGGCATAATAATATCATTTTTTAACATTTTGTCAATATGCCAATTTATAATATCTTGTTTGGCTTGATCATAACGATAAGGCTTACTAAAGACTGGTTTATTAGTTCCAGTGTCAATTTCATGGCAAACAACATGGGTTAAGCCAGGTGTCTCAGAGAATAACTGTTTAAACTGATTAAGAAAATTAACAAAATCAATTTTTTCAATATGAGTGAGGGCACTTTCCTCTAAATTAACAATTAACTCTGTCGGCTCGACAGGTTTAGAATTTGACTTATAATCATCAATATGTAAAGATTTATTGGCAAAATTTATTTCAACATTATTTGCTTTCATAAAATCTAACCCTATAATGCAGGGATGCTGAAGATTGTCGATGACGTAAAAAGTCCAATTAACACTTAAATTATGAATTTTAACATTCTGTTCACGCAGGACTGGCCTTGAGCCGTTGTAATATTTAAATTTGTCCGCTTTAGAGCTTTAAAGTCAAAATACTTTTTATAAGTTTCATATGCTAGAAAGGAGCGTTCAGCACCAGTGTCCCAATAAGTAGGTATGAAAATATCATGAATTATTGCTTTCAAATTAGGAAGGTCCACCGGACTGATACAAATTGTGTCTAAACATATGGAGGTGGTTGAGTTATTCAGTGGCTGTTGACCCTCCTCACAAGAGCCACTTACTCGTTTAACTGACGACTCTGGTTATTACGAGAGTTACGAAAATTTCTGTTATTTCTATCAGCTCGAGGAAAGTTTTGAGACTGATTTTGATTAGGACGATAGTTCCGAGAATTTTGAAAGTTATTACGCCTTGTCTGCGGCGATTGACGTTCTTGTTGATAGCGATTGAAATTTTGAGGGGGGGGGGTGAAATTTTCACGCCTAGAATTTTGCATATTTCCATTACCCCGTTGGCGATTAAAGGTGTTTTCCGCCCTTGGAGGGTGTCGTTCTTGATATTTAGCTAAGGTTTGAAACAGACTGTCGTACGAGGTGACAGGTTTCAGATCAAGGTAATCTTGAATAGGAATAGTCAAAAGCGGGGTTATAATTTCCATTGCAGCGGCAAAAGATAAAACTAAATCCAGCTGCTTTATAATGTCGAATTTACGTAATAAAAATGTGGTAGGTTTGTCATAAAACGACATTTAATAAAGAAGCACCACAAAACTGGCGTTGTAAAAATTATTACTTACAAACTTTGAATAAACACCATAAAATGTAAAAAACTCGCAACAATTGTTTCGTTGCCGCTTTGACTGCAGCACTCGTGCTTAATTCGCCTGATGAAGGGTCGTGTGTTTTTTCGACCCGAAACAATTGTTGCGAGTTTTTTACATTTTATGGTGTTTATTCAAAGTTTGTAAGTAATAATAAAACGACATCTTTGCCGTATAAAGTTCTTGACGAAGTTTGGTTTTATCCACAATAGAAGAGAATGAATTTTTAATTTTGAGCTTTAAATCCTCATACGTAGGATTCTGGCCTAGAGCTCTAGAGGCAATGGTGTCATACCAGATTTTAACATCTCCTTTTAAGGAGTATTTTAATAAATTAAATTTATCATCCTCGTCAATTTTACACATATCAAAATACTGTTCAAGATCTTCAAAAAATTTAAGTACATTGTTTGAGCCAGTAAAATAAACCCGAGTGGGGGGGATGTCGAACTGAGTTGGGCGCCACTGTGGCGTTTGCGTTCCTGCAAACTCCATCTTAACTTAAATACTTAGATTACTAAGAAAACCAGAGACTTTAATTGAACAACAAATAAGAGTTTATTTAAACCAGATTAATGGGAGGGCGGCCTGGAAAATAGATCTTAGCTCAGTCAGCGTATTACTAAATCAAAATATATACAGTCGGCTGCAAAATTATTCGAGCACTAGCAATAATCCATGCCAAAAAAAAGTACACTTAATACAGCTTTGTTAAATAAATCCTTGTCGAGTCATGTTCTTAATCAGTCTAAGAACATGATTCGACAAGGATTTACTTAGCAAAACAGTCTTAAGTGTACTTTTCAAATATAGGAATTATTGGCTAGTGCTCGAATAATTTTGCAGCCGACTGTAAGTCAACAATTTAATTATCTTAAATATCTCACCACAGCAGATAGTCGAAGGTGTAGAGACGGTCGCACTCGTACTCCAATACTACGGCTTCACTATGGGACAGAGGATTCCCTTCTGACCCAGCTTGAACTTTCCGAAAACTAGTAGACACTCACCAACACTCAACACTACTTAACTTCACGCCACTAAATCTCCACTACTCTACTTTTCAATATCTGTCAAACTAAGATTCATAACATCCACTATACGATCCTCCAACATCCACACCCTCTACTAAAACCATCTCTATTTTTATACTTCTTCCTACACCCTCCTTTCACTACATTTCAATCCGTACTTCTAAAAAATCACTTCTAATTTAACTAATATTCAAAATCTAAGTCTTTTAATGCAGCACCCTGCCGACACAAAACTAGCTCGACCTCAACCTTCACCGAGTCACTGGCGACGGAGTGATTTTAACCGTCCCCACTTCCTACTTTGCTGGATCCAGCTTAATTTCCAGCTCTAAAAATCATCATTTTTGTTTCTTTTTTTTGCGTTTGACGTTGTTGTTATATAATTTGACCCGTAAATAAAAAATAATTATATTTTGTTTAATTTTCTTTGTTATTGTTAAAGATTTGATTCGTTATCTCATGAAAAACGCTATAAGAGACGGCCCCCTAAACCACTCCAAAAGAAAGATTTATTTATATCTCGAAAACTAATGACTGGAATGAGCTGCAAATTTTCACACCCATATTTTTCAGCATTAGGATTCATTTTATGTAAAAATTAAAATTATGTAAAAATTATAATCATAATTTTTCTGAATATGAATTTATTAACCCTTTCCTTCCCCGTGATTCCAATTGGAATCATAAAATTTCAGATTTTCTTTGTTACCATCTAACACTCCCGCTGATTCAAAATGAACAATATTAAAATCTATATACATTTTCCCACCGAAAAATACCTATTTTGGATGACATCATTATCTTTGTTGATAATTGGAAGTATATTTTACGCTGTTCTGATAATAATATCGGAATCAGTTTCCTGTTTCGGGCAATTTAAGTAAATCAACTGTTTTAAATATTTTTTATTTTATTCTTTAATGTTTATAATACGTATTTTAATTAATTGCAATATGTATTTCTCCAAAATGTTCATATTTTTATTTATTGAAAAGTTAGGATTTTTAATGGCATCAGTGGTTATATTAAACATAAAAAAACATCTATCAGTTGCTTTGTTAGCTCTATTAATTCGTAATCTGATATAACTCCTATTTTAAAAAAATATTTATATACATTACGTTTAAAAAAAAATTATGACTAAATATAAGATTTATTGTTTTATGGAGGGAAAAAGTTGGGAATGAAAGGGTTAATATTTTTCAGAATCAAAAGAAATGATGGATTATGTTTGGGTTTCTTCACTGTATCTCGTAAAAAAAAAAAAAAAAAAATTATATCGATCAAGTTACTTTTTGTGAAGATATTAATAAAAGTTTGAAATATGAATTTAACATTAGCACCTTCAAAATTTGAACGCTTATAACTCTGTGAAAAAATAAGTAAAATATACAACCAATATACTTTTTCGCGTTGTTGCGATCCCAGGAATTCAAATATAAAATAAAAATGGTGCATTACCATTGAAAAAATAAAAGTTGGTGCGCGTTTTAATATGTAGATGACCCCTAATTCAAAATTTCAGTTCATTTTCTGAAACTACTCACAATTTCCCGTCGAATGATACCTATTACATTTTTCTACATCGATTAGCAACGAAGTTATGTTGAGTGTTGCGTTTTTTTTTTTCCCCGACTGTACTTACTTTTGCACTTTATTTGTGAATTTAATTGCTTTTTATTAATTAAATTCGTTTGCTGTATGGTCTTGCTTCCATCTGTTAGAAGTTGGGGGCTAGAAACGTATTTTTTGGTTAAATAGCCAACGCTTCGTCAGAAACTTCTCACATTTCATTCGCTACATGGGGGAGCTCCTCTGACGAAGGCCCTCATGTATTTTGGGATAAATTTCATTTAACCTTAATTATTTTGCTTATACCCACCCGCTCCTCGATGTCTTTTTCTACTCAATTTTGTACTTTTATTACTTCCGGTGTAGGCCGTTTTTTTTTTTTTTTTTTATTATTAAACACACTTGACATTGTGAGTTTTTTTTTTATTTTCTTCCCATGCTATTTCTATGAGTTTTTAGCTTTTCCCTCCTCTTTTTCTACATTCTAAAATGCGGTGACGATTCCATTATTTATGGCTTGGACGAACCGACCAGGACATAGGTCTAATGTCTAATCCGTACCTTTACGTGGTGCAGCTGCTAGTAATGTCTAGTATTACGAACTAACACGGATGGGCTCGCACTAGAGCCCCTATAATATAGGTGCCTTAGCTCGCACCAAGAAGCAATCGCCAGCGTGGTGTGACTTGGCCAATTCCTCCTTCCTATTTCAAAATGCCTGTTTCATATGTACAGTCGGGAGGGGAGGGGGAATTGCAACACTCGACGTAAGTTTGTTGCTAATCGATACAAAAAAATGGTATCGCTATCACTTGGCAGGGAAATGCGAGTACTTACTTTTAGAAAATGAAGGGAAATTTTGAATTGACAGTCGCCTACATATTAAAACGAGCACCAACTTTGATTTTTTCAAAGTAATGCCCTATTTTTATTTTATATTTGAATTTCTGGGGTCGTGACGATGCGAAAACATACATTGGTTGTATATTTTACTTTATATATATATATATATATATATATATATATATATATATATATATATATATACAGTTATAAGCGTTCAAATGTTTGAAGATGCTAATATTAAATTCATATCGCAAACTTTTGTTAATATCTTTATAAAAAAAATAATTTGATTGATATAACTTTTTTTTTACGAGATACAGTGAAAAAACTCAAACATAATCCATATCCTGAAAAATATTTTTAACTGTGAAAAAAATCAATTCATATTAAAAAAAATTATGAATTATGACATATATTAATTTTTACATATAATGAATCCTAATGATGAAAATTATGGATGTGCGAGAGTTTGCTGCTCATTTCAGTTATTAGTTTTCGAGATATAAATAAATCTTTCTTTTGATGCTTAGGGGGGCACCTCTTATAAAGTTTGCATGAGGTAACGAAGGAAATCTTAAAAAGTAACTGAAAAAATAAAACAAAATGTTTTTTAATTTTAAGTATTGGTCAAACTATACGTAGCAACAACGTCAAACGCAAAAAAAAAAAAAAAAAAAAAAGAAACAAACAAACAAACAAGATGATTTTAAAACAATAGTGATATCAAACAAGAATCCTTAAGAAAACAAGTCCCGCCTTTCAGCATTCCTCTAAAGCAACACAATTTAGAAAAAAAAAAAGTAAAAGTGACTTTAAGTATTCGTGTTAAACTCCTTAATTTACGTCGACAAAAATATGCGCAAGTGGAATTTACCTCATTGATTACAAGTAATAAATTTTAAATCCTTTAAATAGACACTAGAAAAGCAAGTCAACTAAATAGGCGTGGCTTTCTGTTAAAAATAGAAAAATAGGTGAAGTAAAAATTGACAATTAAAAAAACAAATTGTCTATTGAAAACCATTTTAATGCGAGTTAGACTTGTTAAATCGAGTCTTAACTATCATCATAGTTGAAGAGTTAATTATTTAGTTCATATAATGCTTTTATTTTAAGGGGGGGAGGATTTTTTTTTAAAGAATACTTTAGACTTGAAAAATACTTTTATAAATAAATTTTAATTAAGAAACTATATTTTTATAGAAATTATAACACAAATCGTACAGTTTTAAGCAGTTAAACTATCCAAAAACTGGTAAAAAAGATTGAAAATGTTTAATGTGTACTTCATTATGCATCACAGCAATTTTTCTTAACCCTTATCGCTCGTATGTCCCTTCTGAGGGGACATTAAAAAATCGAGCCTCGCCTTAAGGTGTTCCTCTGCAAATGAAATGTTATTTTTCTAAAACGTGCAACTATAGGGTACCTTTCGGCTACCAGAAAATTTTAACAGAAAGATTTATTTTATT
Organism: Salticus scenicus; assembly: GCA_963930645.1. Classification (NCBI taxonomy): domain Eukaryota; kingdom Metazoa; phylum Arthropoda; class Arachnida; order Araneae; family Salticidae; genus Salticus; species Salticus scenicus. Next base: position 168,397,410 of record OZ005657.1, read on the forward strand.
TAATGATGAAGTAAAATAAAACAAATCATTACAATTTTTCGGTAGCCAAAAGGTAATAAGTTGGAAACTATACGTGTAGGAACGCGAAAAGGCGTGTCTTACTGTTAAAAATAGGAAAATATGCCGAGCGCAAAGGGTTGAAAGATGTAGTTCATGCGTTATTGTTGTATTCAGGGCAGTGTTGCCAGATTGGGGACTTTTTTTTTTATTCAACTACCACCAACAATTTTGAGAAGTGATGTTTGGTTTACATAATAGACTATTAATCCTCGAAGTGACAAGGCAACCATTACAATTAAAATTAATTGGTTTGAATACAAAAAAAGTCCCTTATCTGGCAACACTGATTCAGGGGTCTCTCTGCCCTTTTTTCAGGACACTCTCAGGGATGAGAAACTTTATTGCCACCACTATTTTTATAAATTAAAATCTACTCTGCATTATCATGGCACATAGCACATTACTCTAGATGTATCAGAAGTGTTTCTGCATGAAATTAGTGGTGGCAAAAAATGTTGAAATTTCTTAGCTTGGAGAGTACGACCCCTGTGTATTGAATTATTTTATTTGCTCAAAGAGCTTTTATTCATCATCATACAACACTGTTAATATGAATTTTGTTAAACATTTACGTATAGCTATATTATTAAAGTTCGTACATTTTGTCACGCCTACAACATAATATATATATATATATATATATATATATATATATATATTTATGTGAAAGAAAATTTAAGTTTTATTGGTGATCATGCTACCATGATAGACACTATTTAATTCAAAAATATCACACATTTTCCAAAGAGCATTGTTTGACCAATTTGAAGTGTAAGATATTTGAAAATATCTGAAATGCATTGTTTTACATTATTGTCTAATGTAGTATTTAAGTATTTACCTAAAAACCGAAATTAGAGATAATTAACCCCTTGAACTGAAATGACGAGTCCAGCTCGTCATGAATTTCCCGAAACTAATTATGTTCTTATATGTATGTATGACAATAAACATTCATATAAATGTGTGAAACAAATTTTATTTTTAATAATAACAAATTATTTTAGCAACAAAACCGTAAGTTTCTATATCAATCCCTCCTTTTAACTCTTATCGCTCGTACGTCCCTTCTGAGGGGACATTAAAAAATCAAGCCACGCCTTAAGGTGTTCCTCTGCAAATGAAATGTTATTTTTCTAAAACGTGTAACTATAGGTTACCTTTTGGCTGCCGAAAAATTTTAACAGAAAGATTTATTTTATTTAATGATGAAGTAAAATAAAACAAATCATTACAATTTTTCGGTAGCCAAAAGGTAGTAAGTTGGAAACTATACGTGTGACGTTTTAAAGGAACGCCAAAAGGCGTGTCTTACTGTTCAAAATAGGAAAATATGCCGAGCGCAAAGGGTTGAAAGATGTAGTTCATGCGTTATTGTTGCATTCAGGGCAGTGTTGCCAGATTGGGAACTTTTTTTTAATTCAACTATCACCAACAATTTTGAGAAGTGATATTTGGTTTACATAATAGACGATTAATCCTCGAAGTGACAAGGCAACCTTTACAATTAAAATTAATTAGTTGAATAAAAAAAAGTCCACAATCAGGGATGGAACACGGGCGCAGAATTCATACCGGAATCTGTTTAAGAAATTTCTCTACCTAGAATATCGTTGATTTAAGAAGTAGAAAATTTCCATACATTGATAGTGGTATGAATTCTGCGCCCGTGTTCCATCCCTGCACAATCTGACAACACTGATTCAGGGGTCGTACTCTCCGCCCTTTTTTCAGGACACTCTCAGGGATGAGAGACTTTCAAATTTATTGCCACCACTATTTTTATAAATTAAAATCTACTCTGCATTATCATGGCACATAGCACAATACTCTAGATGTATCAGAAGTGTTTCTGCATGAAATTAGTGGTGGCAAAAAATGTTGAAATTTCTTAGCTTGGAGAGTACGACCCCTGTGTATTGAATTATTTTATTTGCTCAAAGAGTTTTTATTCATCATCATACAACACTGTTAATATGAATTTTGTTAAACATTTACGTATAGCTATATTATTAAAGTTCGTACATTTTGTCACGCCTACAACATAATATATATATATATATATATATATATATTTATGTGAAAGAAAATTTAAGTTTTATTGGTGATCATGCTACCATGATAGACACTATTTAATTCAAAAATGTCACACATTTTCCAAAGAGCATTGTTTGACCAATTTGAAGTGTAAGATATTTGAAAATATCTGAAATGCATTGTTTCACATTATTGTCTAATGTAGTATTTAAGTATTTACCTAAAAACCGAAATTAGAGATAATTAACCCCTTGAACTGAAATGACGAGTCCAGCTCGTCATGAATTTCCCGAAACTAATTATGTTCTTATATGTATGTATGACAATAAACATTCATATAAATGTGTGAAACAAATTTTATTTTTAATAATAACAAATTATTTGAGCAACAAAACCGTAAGTTTCTATATCAATCCCTCCTCTTAACTCTTATCGCTCGTACGTCCCTTCTGAGGGGACATTAAAAAATCGAGCCACGCCTTAAGGTGTTCCTCTGCAAATGAAATGTTATTTTTCTAAAACGTGTAACTATAGGTTACCTTTTGGCTGCCAAAAAATTTTAACAGAAAGATTTATTTTATTTAATGATGAAGTAAAATAAAACTAATTTTTACAATATTTCTGTAGCCAAAAGGTATTAAGTTGGAACATAGTTTCCTTAACTAGATGCCTGTCGCGTGGCTCATAAACTTGGCGACAGTTGAAGCGGTAGGCAGCGCCATCTGGTAAAGATTGCATGACTTTCTTATTCAACTGCCACCAATAATTTTAAGAAGTGATATATGATATATATATAATCGACGTTTCTTCGATTCTATCCGCCTTTTATGTATATCATATCTCACTTTTAAAATTTTTTGGTGGCTGTTGAATAAAAAAATCGCGGAATCTGTACCAGGTGGCGCTGTTTACCGCTGCAACTAGAAATCCTTCAGTAAACTAGAGATGCGACAATGCTGGCAAAGAATTCTGATTCGTCCAAAGCTACTTTCGAGTTTCGACCGCCTGAGGGAAGGATTGCAGCGCCAACATTAGGGACCCTACATACAGAGAGACTGGACATTGGCGCGCCGGCTTTTTGACGAAATTCTCCATTTTAGTGCCAGTTGCTCTATTGCTTATCATTACGCTGAGAAGAAATTTCGATTATTTTACGTCATAATCGAAAAAGAACTTATTTATTACATTTTTACTTTGTTGAAAGATAAATTTCTTTAATTTTAGAATACTTTTAAAAGAGAAAAATGCATAATTATTTATTTTATATCATGCTTTAAATACTTTGAATTCTCTTATTGTATGCTGTTTTACGTATTTATTTCCTAAATATGAGATTAATTACATTATTTATTTTCTAGCTATTAGTTTTTAAGTACTGTTTTGCAATATATTTAATATGTTAGATCTCAATGTATTTTCTGATATATTTTAAAATACATATTTAAAATAACTATATAGAAAGATATTTTTTGATTATTTGCTTGTACACAAAATGTATCAGATTTCTTAAAATAAATTGATAAAAATAAAGAAAATAAGGTGTATATTAATTGTTAGCATATGAAATATAAATTTCTTTTAAATAATAATTGCCATAATAAATTTTATAAATAATATTTAAATAAGTTATTATTTTTATTTACATAATATTTAAAAAAATAAATAAATAAATAAATAAATAAAAATCAATAAAATAAGCAAATGTAAATAAAATAAATAAAAACATTTTTTTTTAATTTCTAAAGACATTAGTTAATATTTTTACAAATTATTATTAATTAAATTTTTATTTTTAATATTTAATTAAGTCATTATTATTAATAATGCGTAATTGAAATAAATAAAATATGTACTTTTTTAGCTTGTAAAAATATTATGTAAATATTTTTATAAAATAATAAAAAATAATTTCTGTTCTAGTTTCTAGTTTCAAATTTACTCATGAATTACTTGACAAAAACTAAGATTACCATATATTTGTTAAAAAAATTTCTAACTTTTTATATATGGAATGTATGTCCTCAGAAAAAATAAGGTAGAATTACTTTCACTAAGGTAGAATTACTTTCACAATCAACGTATTTTGCTTAATATAGAAATATACAACAAAAATTCCTCTGTTTTCCGATCGGAGTTGAAAAAGTAATCATGTCGAAGGTTAAAACCAAATTCGTTTTTCTTAAAATTCTTTTTTTCTAAGACGAAAAAATTACATATTTATATTCTGCATTACTTTCTGCACAAATTTAGTACAGTTTTCTTTCATTTATGTTGTATAGTAAAGCGTCAATCGCGAAGAAAAAAGCATTACGTTCTACGGTGATCGCTCCGAATTGGCACTAAGATGGCCGACTTTCGGTCAATGTCCAGTCTCTCTCTATATAGGGTCCCTAGCCAACATAGACTTGGCGACCACTGCGCTAGAACACCTTCAAACAAAACCACTTATGGAACATACAAATAAATAGCCCATACTGCGCTTATGCGCCAAGGTTAGGAATCCAGGTTGCCATAGTTTGGACGAAATTTAACCAGCCCACCATTTTTTTCCGTCCACTGCGCAAGCGCACTAAGCTCTTGTCTTATCTTTGGTTTACTAAAGGATTTCTCCTGCAACTGTTGTCAAGCTTCCGAGCCATGCGACAGGCATCTAGTTTAGGAGGCTATGGTTGGAAACTGTACGTGCGACGTTTTAAAGGAACGCCAAAAAGGGTGTCTTACTGTTCAAAATAGGAAAATAACTAGCGTCTAACCCCTGCGCTCAGGAACAATTTCAAAAAAGTGCTTCGCATCAAAGGGAGAAGGAAGAACTAGTTTTTCCTACACTTGGTAACAGGAACGCGAACGGAAGAAAACTTACAGGGTTATTCATTTTCCCATAGCGGAAGGACACAGCATATGAAATTTTATGCTAGAAATAATGCAATAAATAGATATTTTTACAGACATCAATTCAAAGCAGCAATTTTCTTTGTAAAATATGTCATAACTGCAGGAATAACATAAATGTTTTAATGTATTTTATACTTTTTTTTTTATTATAATATACTAGTGGTATATAATTAAACTTAATACAGCAGTACGTATATAAGTATATTTTTCAAATTCACACGTTTTCCCTTCTTCCAAATCGATACAGTTTAAAAGACTCATATAAGTAATTTGTAGAAATTGAAACTACTTCAGGTACTATTGCTGTAAAGAATTAAAAAAAAGAGAGAGAGAGAGAGAGACACACAAAAAATTAATTTCCATGTTATTTGTCTGCATGCATGCAAACCATTAGTTTAAAATTTCAACTAAGGGTTTAATTTTAATTCAAATTCTTAAAAAAAAAAAAAAAAAAAAAAAAGGAGCCTTTAAGAAAGACATCCCTTTCATGCTTTTAAACAGATATTTCCAAAACTCTTTAAATAACTTGGTGTAGTACTCACACGACTTTCTCTCACTCTGCATTTCAATACTATAAAGACAGATTCCGGGTTAAAGGGTAAGGTAACAAAGCTGTATTTAAACCTGCTATAAACATAATTCAAAATAGATTTAGGAACAGTTTTATTTGACAAATAACTCTGTATGAGTAACCAAGGAACTTCAACACGCGTAATGACACACACACAAAAGAAAAAAAAAACCGCTAAAAACTAAACTTTATGAATAAATAAATAAATAAAATAAAAAACTTTATTTATCGTAAAAGGTATGAGGAAATAATTTGCATTTCTGAGCAGGTTTTGTTAACATCGTAAAATGTAGTAGCACCTTCATCAGTTACATTCAATAAAAATGAGTGCTTCCGCTTAATTTTGGGTGTCCATATATATTGCTTTTAAGGTAATTACACAATACATTGTGTGTCTTATATGAAAATACTTAACACAACCTAAAATTCATTTCTAGCAATTTCCAAATATACTCACAATACAGCTAAAATCTTTTGTGCAGTCCTGTAAAAAAAGAAAGACCAATGATTTCCATATTATATTCCACACATTTTTTGTAATTATCAACCACACAAACACGCAGACAACCGCAACAGCTGTTCGTAATATAGAATGAGTTATATTTTCTGTACCTTAATATATGGTTGTTTGGTTACATAATTATTTCTTTAAGTATTCTTTTTATTTCTCTCTTATTATGAAAATTTTTAGCCAACATATGCTTTAATTGCTGAGTAATTCTTACAAATAGTCTACTTAATTCCTATATAGCTTTTGATTTTCTTACGTATACCTCTTAATTTGATTTATATTTTACCTATTTCTATAACTTTAATGTTTATTGTTTTATCATGAAAGAATACTAAAAGGAGATTTGTAGATAAACATTAACTTTTAACCTTCCTCCATATAGTTCTTGTAATAAAATTTAGGATTTATATTCAGACATACTCAGACAAATTTTTGTTCGGAAATTAAATGTTTTACAAAAATCACAAATTAAGGAATTTATTTAATGAATTCTAATTATTTCAATTAAATTTTCCTTTTTTTTTTCGGGTTTGCAGCGCTAGTAATACCATGATAATTTTTAGAAAAGCTTAAATTAATTTTATTTTTAAATTAATGTGTTTGAAGAATAGAAAGTTATGACCACTTAAATAAGCAAAGAAAAAAAGAGAGAGAGAGAGAAAGAAATACTGTAATTATTATAATTGAAACACTAGGGAAATTGCTAAATTAATCTAAATTTCTGATCTTGTATAACACTTTAAAGCTATTTTCTAACATCTTTCATATGTAATAGGCAATGGAGATAAAATTATCAATAGATATGTAAACGCCATATGACATAAATCAATTCTTAATATTAAAACTAACCGTTTGTACGAACAGCAATATCACTAAAATTAACCTAGAAATATCGCTATTTATTATTAATATTTATTTTCAAAGCGTGCATTACAGATTCTTTAATAATCTGTCAGCGCGAGCTTCTGCTTTTGCAGAATTCTTTTCTTTTACCTTGCCTTCAACCTGCGAGCCGATCCCGCGCGGGGAGGGCAGCTCTTTTTTGAAATTGTTCCTGAGCGCAGGGGCTAGACGCTAGTGGAAAATATGCCGGGCGCAAAGGGTTAAAACTGAGAAAATTAAATTATCTGCATGAGCAGTGCTGACTGAAAATGAATTGAAGTTCAAGGGGTTAAGATGCTGTATGATCATAGATTCACATTTACATAGTATTACCATTTATTTTTAAAAGTTCTTTTTCCTTGAAAAATTTCCGGTGTGAAACAATAAAATTTTGTTCTGTTATTATATGATCTTTATTTTATTTTTCTAGATTTACAGATGACCCCGTAACACATTTTTGGCTCTAATTCTATGAAAACTAAAGCTAAAGTATACAAACTGTATACTTTTCCGCACTGTCAGACTCTCAAGAATTCAAATATGAAGTCAAAATTGAGTGTTGCTGTTGAAAAAATCAAAGTTCGTACTCATATCAATATGTAGATGACCTCTAATTCAAAATTTCACGTCACTTTCAAAAAGTACACTTAACTTCCTGTTGAATGATATCTATCATATTTTTCTGTGTCAATTAATATCGGAATAACAGCGGGTGTTTTTTTTTTTCCCTCGACTGTATTCGCTATTAATTCTAGATAATCTAATGAGAACGATATCATTTTTTAGGATTTTCTCTGTTTTCCCAAAATGAGTTTTTTTTTTTTTTTTTTTTTTTTTTTTTTTTTTTTTCCTCTCAGTGCGGCATTTTTAGAAACTTCACAATTTAGGATTTTTTAAAGATTTCGATATTTTTAATTTAATATGCCGTAACTTGAGAATGTTAGAAAATAAGACAAGGTACTTATATTGATTTGAGATCCACAATACTTATCCTTTTTACCCCCTCCTAACGTGAGTTCTGAAACCCATTTGCTATTTTATATACCAAAAGAACAGATAATTAACTGCCACCGTCAAAGATTACGAAATTTTTCCGTATAGATAAATGAAATTAATGTATTACGTTAGATTGATATTCCCTCTCCACTCCGAACATTAAAGGAAACGTATGCGTCGAGAACGGCAGCATGCGTTAAAGCTTTCTAGGTTAAACGTCTTCACACGATGTTGAATAGTGTCGCAAAGCAAGCTCGACGGCAGTGCTTACCGACGTGCTGTGGTTGCGGTACCTAAATAAAATCTGTGAAAAACCCGCCCCTGTTGTTTTTTCTTTAAAAATGTTATCACTTATGTTTATTATGTAAACAAGAATTCTGGCCCTAAATGAACATTATATTTATATATATATATATGAAATATAAGAGATAAAAAGAAGTAATAATTAAATTAACATTTTCATAGTTTCAGGGTATCCGGTTTATATTTCAAAGTAATATTGCAAAATAAATTAAAGGAGATTTCATAGTAAGCTGTAAGATTGAAAGCATAAAAAATAACGAACGGAAATTGCAACGCGATCATTTGAAATAAACAAGTTAATCATTTTAAGTATTTTGATGTCTGGAAATAGCTTTATAATTGGCCTAGAAATAAATTTAATAAGCAATAGGCATACAAAGTAATAAATAATGATTTTGTTGAGTCTAAATTGCGGTTTGATTATTTCATGTCAGATACAAAGCAATAAATAATGATTTTAATGACTTGGCGAGTTGGCAAAATAGGGCGCCGACCAGAATCGCGATGTCTGCAGAATACAAAAATATAACCAATAGAAAACAACGAAAAGGCAGGAAGAGGCGTTGGTTTTGAATAAAATAACCAATTAAATAAAATGGGCTGGAATTAGAACTACGCCAAATTACACCAAAAATTACGGGTATAAAAGCCCAAACATTAAACAAACGGAGCGATTTGACACGATTTTGACTTGTTAAACCTTTCCACGTGGCCCTTCCTCTGAAATTAACGTAAATCTTAAAATTATTCCCCAACGGACTCGGCGGCCCGAGACCCGCGTGCGGCCGGCGCGGATCGGCAGAGCATTCGGCTTCAGACTCCATTCGCTTTGCACTGTCCCGACTGTGAAATAAAGAAGCAATAAAGATGTTTGCCTGAAAGAAATCCTCGTCTTTATTGTGTGCTGCCCTGTCATCTTTCTTTTATCAAGCAATTAAATACGTTATACTTTGCAGATGTGATTATTTGCTTGGTAGTATTTGCGTACATTTGACATTAAATATAAAATATATTAGATGTTCACTTAGGGTAAATTTCAAGTAAATAATCACATCTACAGTGCTCACCTAGAGCCAGAAATAGTAAGTGCAAAATATAATTTTTTTAAATCGACCTTCTAATGCTGTAAATTGTATTGTAAATACGAAAAAAATTCGTGTATTAGGAATTCAAGAAGAAAATGTTAATATACGCAATTTTAATCTAGCAATTAAATACGTTACATCGTAAAGCCGGCTGGATCTCTATGTTACGCTGGGGAAAAACTGATATTTGTTGGATTGCGTTAAGAGTAGGGGGAAGGCATTAAAAATATTAACGGCAGCAAAACAGAATTAGGCTAAAGGAAAAACTTTTAAGTCTTAAAAGAACAGAAATGAATTTATAAATCAAGTAGCAAGAAAATCAGCTTAATAATTAAATTATCGCAACTTCCGAACATTCTACAACGGAACAATGATGAACGGATGAGACTTTCAACTTAGAGACAGTTTAATGTTTTCTTCTCTTTGCGCTTGTTTATCATCGACGTTTAGAAATAAAACTCCCTCTTTGAAAGAGCGCCTGCAGATGGAAATAGCTTTTTTTCTCCTCGCTTCTCCGGAGCAAGCCTATTGATGGATGACTGTCAGCTCAGAACCTTCAGATGGAAATGCTCCTCTCCCTCCGGAAGGACACGCCCATTTTTGTGCCGATGGTTTTTTACCGGAAAAGCAAAACTTCGAACGCCAAAAATGTGACGGGAACGAACGGCATGACTTTGTGAAGATTTCCCGGTGAACGCCAAAAATCTCCGTGAAGGAGCTGTTCCTGAAACAGTTTTCAAGTGCGCGATTGGTGAAGTGACGTCATGTTAATGGAGTAGAGATTGTGAGTTTTTTTTTTTTTTTTTTTTTTTGTTAGAAGAGCCAAACGGTAAGTAGACCTCTTTAAATGTTATTAAAAGGAGAAACTCTTAAGGAAAAAAAAAAAAAAAACAGAAAGCCAAAAACTTTATTTTAATGACTTTAAATATTGCCAAGACTATATTTTTTACTATTTCAATAGACTCTTTGACTTTCAAGTAAATGGAACTTTTGTATCTATTTTTTTTTTTTTTTTTTTTCATTATTTCAAGGGATTTTTTTTTTTTTTTTTTTTTAAATGAAGAATTTATATTTTATGTTTTATTATGAATAATAATTAGCTTTGGGAAAAGAAAAAAAAATCGTTAATCCTATCATAACGAAATGTTGTTTATAAATTTAAATTTATAGAAAGTCTTAGATTTTTAGTGGAATTTCGTGCAATTACGGATCGTAATAACAACTAATTTTTTTTCCAATACTATGCTAAGGGTTATACAAAAAAAAAAAAAAAAAAAAAAAAATCCGAAATCGTAAATCTTTTTTTTCTCTTAAAAAAAAAAAAAAAAAAAAAAAAAAAAAGTCATATGTGTTAATCTATTTTGAAGTGTTTATGAAAATTGTTGTGATTTCATATTATAAGTATATAATATACTTTAATTTCTGTTTTATTTAATTAATTTGAAGATACAAAGTAAATTTTTGATGATTTTATATTTCAATTTATTTTCTATTTAAGTAATTTGAAGAATTTTCGGAAATTAATTTTTTTTTAATGTGTTTCTAGTAAAAAGTGATATTTTTTAAATTGGGATATTATATTTTATTAAATTTATTTCACCATGCCTAAAGATGCCGAGGATTCGATCCCGGATAACGGGTCAGGAAATGCAGGTGCTAATGACGACAAATTAAACATCATTGAATTTAACCCCGATATCGGGATACAATTTGAAGCCTGGTTAAGCTATTTTAATAGTATTTGTCAGAAAAAAAACAGATGATCTATGGAAAATTACTCATATTCAAAATTACTTAAAGGGAAAAGCCCTTACAGTCTATATAAATAACTGTCTACATGTTCTCCACTGGGAAGAATTTCTCCAATTATTTAGAGAGGAGTATACTGTTCCTGATACTAACTCCCTAGCTGATTTCTCTAATATTAAATTTAATTTAGGTGATGATGTTAATAGTTATTACAATAGTAACATACAAATGGGTCGCAGACTCGCACTGGACTGCAAATTTATACTTGAGGGATTATCAGATGGTCTTCCAATCTCATTAATACAATTAGTATTGGTAAACTCTCCTAAAGATACAAACGAATGGCGTGAAATTGTCTATAAAGTAAGCAAATTGCAACCAACCGAACAGAAAAAAGAAAGCAACATTAAACTTAACACAACACGCAGGCTCCTAGCTTTACTCCACAATGGAGAAATAATCGGCCTAGGCCTGAATATTTGTCAACCCCTGTACTCCATCCCCTTGTCGTCTATGCTTAAATCGCGGAATTACTAATGCTTACCATTGGGAGCGAACATGTCCTTTTAAGTTTGAACAATATAATAACTTCTCAATTTCTAGAGCACCTCTCACTCAAAATTCCACTAGAAGTACAAATCCCCCTGAAGAGGTGGTCAGTCAGGAAATGGCCAGTGAGGGTACAATGAGTGGCTGTTGACAATTATTAGTGTCCGGACACGTAACACAAAAACATCAGCGATCGCAAAAAACACGTCAACCAGTTAACTTAAATGCTCTCCCTGACAAAAACCTGTCTTGTCTCCTCGATACGGGAAGTTCGATTTCTGTCATCTCATGCACTTTAGTAAAGAAGTTAAAATTAAAAAAAAACTCCCATTCATGAACCAATCATAGCTAGACAAACTCATGGCATCATTAAAATTAAAGAAAAATGTGAAATATCTCTAAGGATTGGTAACATTAGAAAAAATATAGGACTTTATGTTATTTCTAATCAGTTGCCATATCTTCTTATCGGTTTACCTCATTGTGCATTATTTAAATTGAATCTTAATTTAACAACTTTTTCTGTAACTCAAAATGGTCAAAACATTCCCTTACTAAATCAGGTAAATCAGAATTATCAATCTTTGCATATTTTTGAAAGTAACGTAGGTACTAATTCCAGGGTAAACACACACACTGTAAACCAGGTGCACCGTTCACAGAGTGTTATACAAAGCTCGTCTAGACCTACTGTATTGCCAACTGAAAATAATAATGATTTACCTACCTTATTAAATAAGTATGAGAAAATTTTCGCAAACTCGAAATATGATGTTGGTCGTATCAGAATGGAACCTCAGAGAATTCACTTAATTTCAGACTTACCTGTTTCCCTTAGAGCATAATGCACCTCTCCTAAAGAGGAAGCTGAAATTAAAGATCAAATACAAAATCTATTACAAGCTAAAATCATTAAAGAGAGCCATTCTCCGTATTCATCCCCTGTAACATTAGTGTATAAACGAGAAGAGGGAAAGAAGACACGACTCTGTGTCAACTTTCGTAAATTAAATTCTATAACTAAAACAGATGCAGAACCATTACCCAGACTTGATACTCTCCTAGATAAATTGGCTCAGGCAAAAATTTTTTCCACATTGGATTTAGCCAGTGGATATTGGCATATATACCTAGACACCCGAAAGATACAGAAAAATTACCATTTGCTACCACATTTGGATTGTATGAATGGCTCGTATTACCATTTGGCTTTAAAAATGCCCCTGCAATATTTAATCGCACTATTAGAAGGATCTTACATAGGTATAAAATTGATTTTGCTTGTAATTATTTTGATGACATTATCATTTTTTCTGAAACAGAAGAACAACATTTAGAGCATTTAGAAACCATATTTCAAATTTGTATCAATGAAAATTTAAAGTTAAAGTTATCTAAATGCAATTTTGTAAAATCTAAAATAAACTTCTTAGGTTATGAAGTGTCTAATGGCACTATAACACCAGATAATGCTAATATTGAAACTATTAGAAATTTAAAGCGTCCCACTAATGTTAAAGAGTTACAGAGATTCCTGGGATCTGTAAATGTCTATAATAAATTTATAGCTAACTATGCTAAAATTCGTTACCCTTTAAACAATTTACTCAAGAAAAATTTACCCTATGTATGGGATGATAAATGTGAAAATTCATTTCAAAAATTGAAAAATGCCTTAATTGAAAAACCTATTTTAAAGTTGTATGATCCTAATAAGCTTTGTCACTTATTTCTAGATGCTTCAAGTCACGGAGTTGGTTGTGTAATCAAACAGCCAGATGAGAAAGGAAAATTACATCCAACAGCATACCATTCGCGAAATTTAAAAGACTATGAACAAAATTATGCTATAACTGAATTAGAATGTCTCGCCATTATAGATTCTTTAGATAAATTTTATCACTATTTACATGGTCAAAAATTTGTCATTCATACTGATCATGCGGCATTAACTTGGCTTAAAAATGTTAAAAATCTTAGAGGACATCTTTTCTGCTGGTCACTTAAGCTTAGTATGTTTGACTATGAAATAAAATATCAGAAAGGAACCACTAATGCAGAAGCTGATATGCTGTCTCGATTACCTGTAATACAACATATGTCTCACCATGTACATCTCCTTGACTTGAATGATCTAAAACGTTTACAAAAAGAAGAGAACACCATAGTCAATAGTAAAAAGTATGTTGAAGTAAATGTTCTCATAGTAACAAAAAAGAAAAGTTTATATAAGATAATCGTTCCTATGTCACTAAAGTTAACATTGCTAAATAAAGCCCACACACAATTCGGACACACAGGAATTCAAAAAATGATCAATTTAATCACTCCACAATATTATTGGCCTTTCATTAATAAAGACATAGAAAATTTTGTTAAGGGCTTATTGCAGCAGGTACCTCCAACAGATAAATCATTTGAATGTTTGTCATTAGACACTGTTGGTGGATTTAATTATTACAATTCAACTAAAAAATATTTGCATTTGGTCGTCGACGATGCAACACGTTATGTGTGGGGTTTTCCATCCAAAAGTGTGACAACTGAAACTTATACCAACTTTTTAAAACAGATTTTCCAAATTTAAGTCCCTGAGAAATTACTAACAGATAGAAATGCTGCCTTTACTTCATCACGGCTTAAAAAATTCTTACGTAATTACAATATTAAACACCTTTTAACTAGCAGTCATCACCCGGAGACAAACGGGAAAGTTGAACGTCCGAACCAAACTATTGTAACTAGATTAAAATGTAAAGTAAATTCTGCTTCATCTAAAGTACCGTGGACAAAATTGCTAGAGGAGGTCTTAAGCCAGTATAATGCTACCCCTCATTCTGTTACAAAATTTTCACCTAATTATCTATTGTTTGGAAATTTATCCTATGACCCTTTAATTCCTGATAACAATTATTATCCAAAGGTTGATGAAGCGAGAAAATTGGCAAAAGAACATACAATTGAATATCATAATAAAAATAAAGTAAGGTATGACGCTCGATTTCTCCCTGCTAAATTTAAAGTTGGTGATGAAGTATTATATGAAGAATTTCAATATCCGAATACCCGTAAGCTAACTGCTCCATACTCAGAACCCTATACCATTTTAAAACAGTTATCTGACGTAAATTTTGAAATTGATAGACCAAATCCTCATTTTAAAAGACAATCTGAAATTGTGCATTCATCTAAACTAAGATATTATAATAATCCATAAAATTTAAAACTATATCATGAATAAACCCCTTTAGCAGTCAGGAGTTAACCCAAGTAAGTTTTTTTTTTTTTTTTTTTTTTGCTTTCCTATCGTCCCATTACGTATTGGATGAGGATCCTAGCTGAGTCGAAGAATTCGGAGGGATTTCGGGAGACATATTTTCCATTCTTCCGCTCAGCGGCACTGGCGTGCCCCTAACTCTTTTAATTTTTAATTTTTTACAAATATTAATTTATTTACAAATATTAGTAGACGTATTCACGAAATGAGGATCCTCCACTCTTTACCCCTTTTTCTTTTAGGCCCTTGTTTACTCAGGTTCTTTTGGACTTCATCTGATTGGAGACCCCCAAAGAGCATGAGGCAACAAGTGTGCTCCCTCCTCTGATGAGACTTGTCAAAAAACCACTTTTTACATTTTCCAGATATTACTTTTTTGGTTGACAAGCTCTCACAGAGTTTCACGGGTCTCTGCACCCATAAACATAATTTTCTGAATAAACATTTTTAGTGTTTTGTATCATTATGGTAAGTTGAAGGAATTGATTATCAGCAGCAAGTCAGAGAAGCTATTGTGTCGAATATTTTTTTTCTTTTTAAGTATTGCTATTGTCAAGTATTAGTATATAATTTTAAGTGTCAGTATTATTTCTAATATCCATATTGTTATTTTTTCAGAATTAAGTATAGTATATTATAACATTGTTTATGTCTTCAATACATATTATTTGCATCAAGTATCCTATGTTTGTGTTATCAACTTTTAAGTGTTGTATTAAATAAGTGAAAGGGAAAAAAAAAGTGTGCATAGCAAAGTTCGATTTAGGACTATAGTGACTTTAAAAAACTATAACTGAACGTTTCGTCTCAAGAAAATACCTACAAAAACATTTAGAACATTAAGGAACAATTACAAAGCAAAGGAACACAAAATATTGTTATTGTGGTGTTCTACATCTAAATGGAAACGTTTCTATTTAAATATTGGCCAAGAACTTTTTTTTTTAAAAAATCTACTTTATTTTTATATACTACTTTATTGAATATGTTATATAATACTTTTTTGAATATGTTTATTTTTTTTATATAGTATCCTACAGTTGTTCTATTTTACTAGTAATTGTTAATATGAAGTATTCATGTGTGCTTACTAAATATAATGAATAGTATATTGTTTAATCATCAATTAATCTAGAAAGTTGAAATGTGCTTAATATGTTTATTCATCAGCAAGCTTATTGTTAATCTTGTAACCCCTCTGTTAATCTTGTAACCCCTCCCCCCAAGGCAAATGGAGTCATGGTAGAAGTAAAATTTGTGAAAAATAATTAAACAAAAGCAAGCCTAAGTAAATAAATCAAGGGAAAAAAACATAAATAAAATAAAATAGGGTAAATCAAAATTGTTAGGTCCGTATCACCTGGAACATCATCTACCTCCAGGTGAGCTCCCACGGCTTTGCAGGCAAACCCGGGGGATCTCGCTTGGACGGGGGGGGGGATATGAAATATAAGAGGTAAAAGAAGTAATAATTAGATTAACATTTTCATAGTTTCTGGGTATCCGGTTTATATTTAAAAGTAATATTGCAAAATAAATTAAAGGAGATTTCATATTAAGCTGTAAGATTAAAAGCATAAAAAATAACGAACGGAAATTGCAACGCGATCATTTGAAATAAACAAGTTAATCATTTTAAGTATTTTGATGTCTGGAAATAGCTTTATAATTGGCCTAGAAATAAATTTAATAAGCAATAGGCATACAAAGTAATAAATAATGATTTTATTGAGTCTAAATTGCGGTTTGATTATTTCATGTCAGATACAAAGCAATAAATAATGATTTTAATGACTTGGCGAGTTGGCAAAATAGGGCGCCGACCAGAATCGCGATGTCTGCAGAATACAGAAACATAACCAATAGAAAACAATGAAAAGGCAGGAAGAGGCGTTGGTTTTGAATAAAATAACCAATTAAATAAAATGGGCTGGAATTAGAACTACGCCAAATTACACCAAAAATTACGGGTATAAAAGCCCAAACATTAAACAAACGGAGCGATTTGACACGATTTTGACTTGTTAAACCTTTCCACGTGGCCCTTCCTCTGAAATTAACGTAAATCTTAAAATTATTCCCCAACGGACTCGGCGGCCCGAGACCCACGTGCGGCTGGCGCGGATCGGCAGAGCATTCGGCTTCAGACTCCATTCGCTTTGCACTGTCCCGACTGTGAAATAAAGAAGCAATAAAGATGTTTGCCTGAAAGAAATCCTCGTCTTTATTGTGTGCTGCCCTGTCATCTTTCTTTTATCAAGCAATTAAATACGTTACATATATATACTTTGCAGATGTGATTATTTGCTTGGTAGTATTTGCGTACATTTGACATTAAATATAAAATATATTAGATGTTCACTTAGGGTAAATTTCAAGTAAATAATCACATCTACAGTGCTCACCTAGAGCCAGAAATAGTAAGTGCAAAATATAATTTTTTTTAAATCGACCTTCTAATGCTGTAAATTGTATTGTAAATACGAAAAAAATTCGTGTATTAGGAATTCAAGAAGAAAATGTTAATATACGCAATTTTAAAAATTAAAATTTTAGAAAAAAAAAGGAGGAATCACTCATAATATATGAATTTATCATTATTATTTTTTGTAATTAAGAAAAAAAAAAAAAAAAGCATTATGTCGTGTTCCATAAAATCAATAAGAGAGAGATGAAATCATTCCCAAAAATTTTATCATCTAAACAAAATATGTTTGTAATCTCTTTAAAACTAAATATACAACTGAAATACTGATAAAATAACATTAATGAATAAAAAATATAATATACACTAAGCGACAAAAAAAAAAAAAAAAAAAAAAAAAAAAAAAAAAATGCACTTGAATATTTTTTTTTTTTACCTTCTAAAACCGCCAATTTTATCGTTTAAAAAGCAAATTTTCGAACAGATTTTATTATGTTTTCCTCCACTTACACTTTAGCATTGCGTCCACTGTTAAAAACAAGATGCAATTGTCAGAAAAACTGGAATTTTAGAAATTATTTCAAAAATGGTAAGAATAAGGCAAATAACGATGCCACAAGAAGTATTAATTTTTGAATAAAAATCAAAAAATATTTTAATATGTGAGATGACAAAATAATTAAATGTTAACGAAATATTGGCAAGAGGGTTTTTAGCAAAATATAAAATTTTTTGGCCGTTTAAACAGGAAATTTGGCTTTAGGCGGCCACATTGCTTATCCAAGCAAGATAACCGCAAGTTAAAAAGCGGATGTTTAAAAAGTCGATTGGTATCGTGTTTAGAACTTAAAAAAGATTTAAAAAAAAGTGTATGTAAATTCATTTCTACAAAAACAATGCGGAAGCAATTAAAACAAAGCAGGTTAAAGAACAGAAGGTCTGAAAAAAAAAAAGCCATTATTAAGGAAAAGAATTAGAAAAAAACAATACTTCAGTTGACCAAAAACTTAAAAACATTATCGTTTAATTATTAGGATGAACTGGTTTTCTCTGATAAATCAAGTTTTCTTTATTTCTAGCAGAAATAAAAGCTAGAATGAGGACGAAAATGTGACCGACTTAATGAAAATCGCACTCTTAAAACAGTGACATTTTCTCCGTACATTATGGTACGGAGGTGCACAATTTTTCAAGGAATCGGGCGAATTTTCATGCTCAAGGGATCAATTAACTCAAAATAAAACACGGTGATTATAAAAGGGACGACTGACCGACTATTTTGGAGGTATTTCACACTTTTTTTCAAACAGCATTTCATGATGATAATGCACCTTGCTGTACGGCGTCTGTGGTACGTCAATTTGAATCAAATTGTTAAAATTACCTATCCATTACCATGAGCACCTATAATTCTGTAACTAATAATATCATTTTCACTCTAAGTTAAATCTCACAAAGAATATCGTAGAATTTCTTCTTTATTAGACTTGGAAACAATCCTAATCTCAATTCGCTCGAAAATGTTTAGCCATTAAAAGGCGCGGGAAGAGAAAGGAGGATTCAAAATTTGCAACCTTCAACTTTGAAAGAACTAGAAAAGTTATTTACAATATTTAGCGCAGTGAAATCTTTGAGATTTATATCAAACTAGTATGTTGTGGCCACCACAAGACTTTCTTCTATATTTTCCTATACATATTCAATCAGTAACAATATTTAAAAAAAAAAATCACAGATTTATAGTTCAACCATTCGTTTTAAAGGTATTGACGAGATCTTTCGAATGATACCCATCTTCAAAATTTACCCCCCCGGGGGGTACTTCCCCCCAGGAGGGAAGCGATGCCCCCCCACTTTTTTTCTAAGTTTTTTTTCGTTAAAAGTAAAAAAAATCGATAACTTTGTTTTAAATTATCACAGATGTATGATTCAACCATTCGTTTTAAAGGTATTGACGAGACCTTTATTATGCACATTTATACGAATTTTTGTCCTATACTGCCATGTTAAAATTTAGATAAAATGCTATCACAGCGCCACCTGTTGAGCTATTGATCCCCAAATATAATCAGCACCAGTTTATGTCGGGGACCAACTAAATACCAAGTTTGGTAAAATTTCGTAAAAAAAAAAAAAAAAAAAAAAAAAAAAAAAAAAAAACGATTTTTTTCTTTTTTCGTTAAAAGTAAAAAAAATCGATAACTTTGTTTTAAATTATCACAGATTTATGGTTCAACCATTCGTTTTAAAGGTATTGACGAGACCTTTCGAAAGATACCCATCTTGAAACTTTGCCCCCCCCCCCGGTGGGGGGGGGGGACCGATGCCCCCACATGCACAAAAATTTTTTCCCAGTTAACTATTACTATTATCAACGAGACCTTTCGAAAGATACCCATCTTGAAAATTTACTTCCCCGGGGGGGGGGGGGGAACCGATGCCCCCACATGCACAAATTTTTTTTCCTAGTTAACTACTACTATTATCAATAATTCATATTAATTTTACAATCACAAGTTTAAAATAACTCTCATTATGCCCATTTATACAGAATTTTGTCCTATGCTGCCATGTTAAAAATTTGCATAAAATGTGATCACAGCGCCACCTGTTGAGCTATTGATTCCCAAATCTTATCAGCACCAATTCATGTCAGGGTGCAACTAAATACCAAGTTTGGTTAAATTTTATTCATTGGTTCGTGAGATACAGTGTCCACAAAAAAATGATACAGACATACAGACAGACAGACACACAGACAGACAGACATTTTCTAAAAACTATCAATTCGTGTTCAGGACACCCCAAAACGTGTAGATCCGTCAAAAAACGGAGGTCGAAAATTTTCGCGAATCCAATACTTTCTCTATATTACATATAGAAGAAAGTAAAAACGGTATAGTGCTATGCCACTGTGCATTACAGCAGTAATTCCATATAAAGGTGGAATTAACCCAATGCAGAATAAAAATTTTTATTAAAAAATTGCTTCGATCTAACAAATAAATAGTTTTATTTCATATATTAAAATATAACTTGTTTATTTCATATAATAAATCGTAATAGAACACAAAGTGTATGGTTATTGCATTATGTTTAAAAAGAAATTTTTATGTATATTTTTATAAAATACTTCGTAGAATGTAATAAAGTGAATTATTAAATCGAAAATATACATAGGTATCATTTCATCCCTTTGGTGTTATGCAATCATGACAGTTTTATTTGTTCCAACCATAGGTGCCAAGTCTTCCGTTTTTCAAGGGAGACTTCAAACCGGAAAATTTTTACAGCTGTTTTTGGTAATATTAATCGTCGAAAAAATATATATCATATTCCATCTAAAAATAGTGGTGTCAATTCTGATTTAAAAGTTTAAAATGTTTGCAGCTCTGGTTCCAACCATTAATCTTAAAGTTATTACAAATAAAAAAGGTGTCAGTCATTTTTTCTGCAGTGCGGCTTTTTTTTTTTTTTTTTTTTTTTTTTATAGCTTAGTGTATACTAGCATGTTCTAATCTCATAACAAATCAAAGTACCCGAATTCAAAATTCATACATTTTCTCCGAAAATCACAAAATCGATGTGGTGTCCGTCTTTGCTGCAAGACATCCTTAGGATATCCTAGGGAGGAAAGTACGTCTAAGGGACATCCTCAGGATGTACTATGGATAAGTGTGCTGTTAGGGAGGGTGTCAGTTTTTAGGTTGTTAGTTCGTTAGCGTGTTAGCTCATTGGTCTGTGTACAAGATATCTTTAGAAAAAAATTATCGCAAAGAAATCGGACCAGATTTAAAATATTATTCATACTAGCAAGAAGCTTATTTATTTTCAACACTCTAATTTGTAAACTTCGTAAGTTATTGGAAATTTGCGATTTTCTTAACATTTCAGAATAGGGGAAAAAATTACATAAGCCTGTACTATGGACATTATTTTCATCGTAAAGATATTTGACTAGTTTAAAAATATTATTTGTGATACTGGCATGAACATCGTTGACTATAAACATTCAAATTTTAAAACGAAAAGTTATTCGGAATTTGAGATTTTCTTAGCATGGTAGAATAGGGCAATATTTCGCATAAACTTGCATTATGAGGATTCCTGTATTGAAAATATTATAGAATGGAGTTGCATGAAAACTGAAATATGAAACTTGTCCCTAATAAAAATTAAACAATAAATTAGAATAGTATAAATGTATGGAAGCGAAAAGATAGCAGTCTAGTGCGTGTGACATTTTTCTGCGACTTCGCCGAGTGATCGATAGACATCATTTCTTTAAACACGAAAATCTCTAAAATACAGCCGTGACCCGTCAAGTAAATCCAAGACAAAACGGCCCCGACAAAATAGCTCCGACAAATGAGCCCAAAGGACAGAAGAGCCCCGACAAAAGAGCTCCGACAAAACAACCCCGACAAAAAAACCCCGACAAAATAGCCCCAGACAAAATAGCCCCAGACAAAACAGTCCCAAGAGAAAATAGCTCCCGACAAAATAGCCCCCGACAAAATAGCCCCCGACAAAATAGCCCCGACAAAATAGCCTCCGACAAAATAGCCCCTGACAAAACAGTCCCCGACAAAACAGCCCCGACAAAATAGCCCCCGACAAAACAGCCCCGACAAAATAGCCCCGACAAAATAGCCCCGACAAAATAGCCCCCGACAAAACAGCCCCCGACAAAATTTCTATGTATCTTTCTTTGTACGTGAAAAATCTTCTGACTATCATATCTCAAAAAAAAAAAAAAAAAAAAAGAGATAGAACTACGAAACTTCAGAATTGAGGCAGGTCTGGAGTACATATGATTTTTCGAACTTTTGGTGAAAATTGGATAACCGTAAGTGTGTCATATAGTTTTTTCAGAATCAAAGAAAAATACAGCGTATTAGCGCCACCTATCGGCCTATACGCACAAAAACTTAAACAGCAGTAGGAAAAAAATGGTGCACTTATAAATAATAGATTTTGATGTGTAGTACTTCATAAGCAAGGAAAATTCAGAGAAATTTACAATATAAAAACGCTACCTTCCGACCGATAACAAACAACATTTTGTATAATATTCACAGAATTTAAAAAATGATACAGTTATGACCATTACATTTTAAGATAAATAAACAAAGAAAATGACAGCATATCAGCATCAGCGCTGCCTTTCGGCCGATATAAACACAAATTTAACCAAAATTTACAACGTAACTACACCACCTTTCAGTCTTTTTTTTTCGTTGTTGTTGTTGTTGCTTAAAATTACACAAGATTAAATTATTTCAGCGGAGCGTAACACTGACGTCTGCCGTCGATGTACACATAAAGTTGAAGTGGTAGCTGATTAAATCTTTATCTTAAAACAAAATTATGCAAGTTTAATTTTTTTTTAATTATAAAAGTGTAAAGTTATTTGGAGGATAGATTAAGGGACAGTAGGCCCCAAGTGGGAGTTCGCCATGGCCTTAGAATAAATGAGTTTAATCGCAGGATGAAAGCTCACCTGTTTGGCGATGTATCACAAAAGTTAATCAGAACAAATTTAACTCAAGATGAAAAAAAAAAATAAAAAATCAAGTACTGTTAAATTCTGCTTATTGGTTTAGTTACAGCGACCAGAACTTTTGCTGACACACACAGACAGATATCTCGAAATGTGTAAATTCATAGAAAACCTTAAATCAAAAATTTACAGGAATATTTCATTCCTTATTTAGGTATATAAAAGAAAATAACAAATCCACATTTAAAAAAAAATAGTCATTTACAATTTACGAAAATACATTATGTTTTACAATAAATAATTACAAGATAAAAAGAACTTTTTATGTAGGGTAAGGTGGGGTAAGTGGGCCACCCCCCATGGCATTTCCCCAGTTATTGACTCAAAAAAAATCTGTTATAATAATTTTATGTACCTACCCCAATAGATGTAGAAAACATTATGGCACCGTTTCCATTTATGTGTGTGATAAGTTACAAGCCTTTTTGTGACGATTTTTAAATTTGCAGTCCTATCGCAATTCACGCCATCGTACTAATTATTTTTTTTTCTTTCAAACCGTTCATGATACAAACCAAAACTTTATATATTTTGAAAGTGTATAAAACACAGAATCTTTTTGTAGTATCGTGTACGCATGATGTTAATAAGGTTGAAAAAAAAAATTGGGGTGCCCACTTGCCCCGTGTTTGGGGTAAGTGGGCCACCACAATGGCGGGGTAAGTGGGCCACCCACCCCAACTCTTTAATATAGTTAAAAAATAGTCATATGCACTGATTTATAGGGTTTACCTCTGGATGACTCCACCAGTAGTGATTCAAGTTCCGAAGATGAACTATCAGTTATTACCCAGTACCACAGGACTTAAAAATAGGGATTATGCCTTTGTCCAGTTTGAAGGCAAAAAAAAAGAAATAGTATGTTGGTTTGATATTAAATGACAGTCAAAACGATGAAGATACAGTTGTCATGTAATACATGCACAAAGACACAACTATGCGTAATAACTTTTTCCCCCCTGAAGCTAATGATATTCATGATGTATTCCTAGAAGATGTTGTGCTGAAACTAAATGAACCAACACTTTCCAAGAGACTTTCAAAATACATGTTTACCAACGATTTATCAAGATATAATGTTCACTAGCATGTAATACTGCCATAGGCTAGTTTAAACTTTGTAAAGTAAAAAGTTGAAAATTTGACATTTTTTTCTTTTAGCAGGCTTGTGTGCAGAAAAAGTTGCTATGGGTGAACTAATGGAGATACTTCAGTGATTTTTTTTTTCAAAGATTCATAAAACCATGTAGATTGTCCCACTTGCCCCACCAAATCTCTACCAGTTATGTGTAAAAATATATTCAGGGGGGGGGTCCCACTTACCCCACCTTGCGGGGCAAGTGGGCCACCCCGATAACTACCCAAAATAATTTTTTTTTTTTATTCATCATTTGCCAATTTGGTTAGAGGTTGCCATGGGTACAGTAACAACATATGAGAGAATGAACCACAAAAAAAATTATGTTGTTAGGCCTATTACATCCGGTGCTATGTTGAGCTAAAGTCGAATTATGCCGAAAAGGGGTCCCACTTACCCCACCTTACCCTACCATGTTTTTAAAATTTTCTGTTGAATAATATAAACATACAGTCGGTAACAAAAGTCTTCGAACACTAGCAAAAATTCCTGTATAAAAGAAGTACACTTAATACAGTTTTGTTAAATAAATCCTTGTCGAATCCTGTTCTTAGTCAGTCTAAGAACATGATTCGACAAGGATTTATTTAACAAAACAGTATTAACTTTACTTTTTTATATAGGAATTTTGCTAGTGTTCGGAGACTTTTGTTACCGGTTGTACCTGGTAACTTTTATAATTTATTCCGGAGTACTGTTAACTCTACCCCCCCCCCCCCAAAAAAAAAAAAAAAAAAAAACTGTGGGAACGTTACTTTTCAGAAGGTAGATTCCTATCTATCTTTCATTTTGAAGTCTATCAACAAATTTTGATAACTTTTACTCCAAGTTAGTTTTCCAAGCGTAAATGAAATCTTACAAAAAAAAAAAAAAAAAAAAAACAGCAAGATATTTTCTCATTTTTCATTTGACATTCCAGTTAAATCGATTTTTTTTTTTTTTTTTTTAATAAATTGCTGTTTACTTTTCTGCTATTGATATTTTGATTAAGTTGTGATTTGAATTTTATGGTCAGTAAAAAAAAAAAAAAAAAAAAAAAAAAAAAAACAGAAACTGTATTTATTTCATTTATGATTAATTCTAACAATTTCTTGCCGCTTTGTGAAAAATGAGAGAGAAAAACTACTACTCTCTTGCTGGTGGAATGGAACAGAAAAAGAAGCTTGTGTCCCGAGTTACAATACAAATATAACATGGGACATAAGATCTTGTCTTTATAAGATTTTATCTTTATAAGAACTTCTCTTTATAAGAAATGAAAAGTAAGGTTAAGAAGAGAAAAAAAAACAAGTCCTTCCGGCTTATTCGGAAGGGTAGGTTGATTTCTTTTTCCTTATCAAGTAGCCGTCATTTTGTTTCAAAATGACGGCTATAAATTATTAACGAATCAGTACAAATATTCATGAAGACTAGCTACATATAGATTTTAAGCAAATCGGTTCATAAATACCTTTTTATGTGAATTTAAAACTTTCAAGTGGCCGGCGCTTAAAAGCAAGATGGTGGGCCAAGTTGACAAATATATCAAATGCATTTGTGAGATAAGACCCACATAGCAATTTCAATTTGCAGCAAAATTGCAGCAATCTTGCTTTGTAAGCCAACAAACTTGCAGCAAGTTCACTGTGACAAGCTGTAAGTTCATAACAAGATTGAAGCAAGTTAACGCAAACTCCGAAGTCACCATACGCCAAATTTGCAGCAAACTTGTCGTGCAAGTTGCACTCTTACTGTATCACATTTGCTGCAAATTCGTTGCAAACTAGTAGAAAAGTTAGGTTTGTAGTATTAAGACTACAGCAAATTCATTGCAATAGGCAAGCTTGTCATGTCACACCAACTGTTAATGCATTGAAAACTCAGATTCTTATCACGTCACATTATCTGCAAATACACATAGAAACATGTAAATATAGCTTATATTTCGCATAAGACTTGTCGACACGAGACTTCGAGCCCCACGGATAACGTCACGCTTCTTCCACAAGTAAACGACACGAGCAAGAAAACGTTGCGAAACAGCTTCATATCAGTCTTTGGTTCAGCTTCAAATATTTACATAGCAATTTTAGTTTGCAACAGAAATGGTGTGAAAGAAAATAATTAATTACAACGAAAGATAGATTTATGTTGTGTCTACTTTGCGGCAATTTCACGACAAATTTATCGCATCAAATTTGTCAAGGCAAGATAATATCAAGCAAAATCAAACTTGCTGCAAATGTGCTTGTTATCCGGGGACTACTGTACAAATATAGTTTGAATTAATTCAGAATCTCAAAAGTCATTGTGTTGAAAAATTAAGTGGCTGCCACTTGGATCAAAATGGCAGAGAAAGTTCCTCAGTGAACTAATTAATCTAAAATATTGTTGCAATTTTTTTTTTTTTTTTGTAGAAATTCTTTCAAAGAGGCTTAGTAAGTTGATTAAATGTCAATTTTCTGCATTTCTAGTTTGTTTTACCGTTAAAATAGCCTAATTTTCCCTTAAAAACGCATTAAAAAGCTCCAATATGGCAAATAAGGAATTTGGCGCCAAATTTAGCGACTTCTCCACTTCGCGACTTTTTTGGCGAGAAAATCCATAGTTCATTAATAAACTTCATTGAGACACTTATATTGTCTATGTATACATCAAACAAATTCGGAATACGCTTTTTACAATTTGATTTTGAAATTTTCAAGTGGTCTCCACTTGAAAACAAAATGGTGGAACAACTTGGTTAAGAAACTCATCCAAGATATTTATAACACAAGTTAAGACACTGTCTAAATTTGGTTCGATTTGGGGTATTATTTCGGAAGTTATCGTGATTTAAAATTTTCAAGTGGTAGCCTGATTTCAATTGGCCCCGCTTAAATTAAGATATCCGCCACTTTATTAAAAATGGCGGATACGCTCATTAATAAACTTCATTGAGACACTTATATAGTCTATGTATACATCAAAATTCAAACAAATTTGGAATACGCTTTTTACAATTTGAATTTGAAAATATCAAGTGGTCTCCACTTGAAAACAAAATGGTGGAGCAACTTGGTTAAGAAACTCATCCAAGATATCCATAACACAAGTTAAGACGCTGTCCAAATTTGGTTCGATTTGGAGTATTATTTCAGAAGTTATCGTGATTTTAAATTTTCAAGTGGTAGCCTGATTTCAAGTGGCACCACTTAAGATATCCGCCACTTTATTAAAAATGACAGATAAATTTCATTAATAAACTTCATTGAGACCCTTATGCAGTCTAGATTTACATAAAAATTCAAGCAAATCTTGCTTTAAATACGCTTTTTACAATGTGGGTTAGAAATATTCAAGTGGCTGCCACTTGAAAACAAAAAGTCGGAGCAACTTGGTTAACCCTTTCAGGGGCGGTGGCTAGAGGGTCTATCCACCTACTTTAGAAATTTTTCTCTAAGTGTGCAGTGGCTACTTTTTTTATCCACTGTTATGAAAAGTTAATGTGTACTTCTAAAATTGAAATAGAGATGGCAGAACTACAGTAACTTTAAGCAGGATGTGCCTGTGACTTTTTTAAATGGACAAGTTGCGGGAAAATTTTTTGAAGTTTCTTTTACATATTTTTCTGAAAAATAATTTTTTATTCAAAAGTATTTGGTAGTGTAAATATACTGTAATGCACCTTTTAAATACAGCATATTTACATATTATCTTAGATCATTAATTTTAGTTTGATTTTTAGAAGCATCTTTTAGGTGGATAGACACAGTGGCTAGAACGCCTAGCCACCACCCACAAAAAAATCCCCACATGCTGAATTTTTTTCTTCATCAAATATGACTTGTAGGGGATGTTTACTTCATGATATATATATATTTAAAAGGAAATTCAATCATTTTTACTTAGTGCCCCTGAAAGGGTTAAGAAACTCATCCAAGATATTCATAACACAAGTTAAGACACTGTCCAAATTTGGTTCGATTTGGAGTATTATTTCGGAAGTTATCGTGATTTTAAATTTTCAAGTGGTAGCCTGATTTCAAGTGGCACCACTTAAGATATCCGCCACTTTATTAAAAATGACAGATAAATTTCATTAATAAATTTCATTGAGACCCTTATGTAGTCTAGATTTACATAAAAATTCAAGCAAATCTTGCTTTAAATACGCTTTTTACAATGTGGGTTAGAAATATTCAAGTGGCTGCCACTTGAAAACAAAAAGTCGGAGCAACTTGGTTAACGAAGTCATCCAAGATATTCATAACACAAGTTAAGACACTGTCCAAATTTGGTTCGATTTGGAGTATTATTTCGGAAGTTATCGTGATTTTAAATTTTCAAGTGGTAGCCTGATTTCAAGTGGCCCCGTTTAACTTAAGATATCCGCCCCTTTATTAAAAATGGCGGATGCGTTCATTAATAAACTTCATTCAGACACTTATATAGTCTATGTATACATCAAAATTAAACAAATTCGGAATACGCTTTTTACAATTTGAATTTAAAAATTTTAAGCGGTCTCCACTTGAAAACAAAATGGTGGAGCAACTTCGTTAAGAAACTCATCCAAGATATTCATGACACAAGTTAAGACGCTGTCCAAATTTGGTTCGATTTGGAGTATTATTTCGGAAGTTATCGGGATTTTAAATTTTCAAGTGGTAGCCTGATTTCAAGAGGCCCCATTTAACTTAAGATATCCGCCACTTTATTAAAAATGGCAGATAAATTTCATTAATAAAGTTCATTTAGACCCTTATGTAGTCTAGATTTACATAAAAATTCAAGCAAATCTTGCTTTAAATACGCTTTTACAATGTGGGTTAGAAATAAACAAGTGGCTGCCACTTGAAAACAAAAAATCGGAGTAACTTGGTTAACGAACTCATCCAAGATATTTATAAGATCAGTTCACTGTCCAAATTTGGTTCGATTTGGAGTATTATTTCGGGAGTTATCGTGATGACAAAATTTTCATTATAGATAGATATATATAGATATATAGATATATATAGATAAAAGAAGTGATTGCAATAGGTCGATTTCTAAAGAAATCAACCTAAAACTGGGACTTTGATTTTTCAGAAATAATACACTGGTGCGTTCCAGTACGCACTATTAATGCGTTTCACACAAAAATTCACTAAAATAAAAGAAGTATGGGAACTGCGTGCATGTGCGTTCCCATGCAAATTAAGTCCTGCTTGTGTTTGTTTCAATTTAAGGCTTATAGTTTTAATTATACAGTAGTAATTATGAACAAAATGTAAAGAAAAATAATCATTTCATATATGTAAAAATCTAAAAAAAAAAAAGCCCCCCAAACTACTTATTTTTGCTTTTAAATAAGTTTATATAAGTCGATAATTGAACTTGGCATTTTCAGCCCCCTCCCCCCCCCCAAAAAAAAAAAAAAAAACACTGACATTCACAATTGAATATTGCAATTGTAAATTTTTTATTGGTCTAGAATAACACTTTGAAAAATCTTAACACCTTCCCCCCCCCCCCCCCCCCCCAAAAAAAAAGTCAAGTTCTGGATCCGCCACTGTTTTTATCTTCTACCTTTTTCTGTACGCAACGTAAAAAAATGGCTCACCAATTAATCGTTTCCAAATGTTATTATATATATATATATATATTTCATTTAATACTCAAATTAAAAAAAAAAAAAAAAGTGTTTATTTATCGCTGCTTTTTTTCTCTATACTCAACGAAGTATAAAATAATTTCTTACTAAAATTGTCTTCTCATTTTACAGAAACGTACTTCTTGCACCAAAACGATGATGTTTTACCCCCCATCCCTGATTGAGTCTTGCCCTGAATCCTGATTATATTTAAAAACGTAATAAATTATCCTATTTTTATTAAGAGAAAAGTTTATAGCGTTTCTCAAAACCTTGAAAAGCCAGATTTATTGATAGCATTATTCATTATAAATAGTGCTGCCATCTCGTGTAAATAAGTAGAGATAATTATGCAAAGATTATCACAATTTTATGCTAAAAGAGGGCAGCACTAAATACAAACATACACATAAAATATATATATATACAATTTTTTTTTTTTTTTTTTTTTTCAAATTCATACAGGTATAAAATGCATTATTTGAAGCATATTTATTTATTATTACTATTATTTTCTCTGCAGTATATAAAAATTGAAAAAAAAAAAAAGTACACACATCACATAACAAAATCTTTACGGGTGGCTTGAAACGGCTTTTCTAGACAAGACAAAAATTAATTAGCAGAGGGCAACATTTTTTAATAAAAGAAAAAAAAAAGTGTTAACAAACTCTATAGATTGCATTCACCAGTATAATCTGTTACATAATGTATTTTGTCACAATTGGGCCCATCTAGAAAATGTCTTCAATAACAATTCCACAAAAAGTATTAAAGCTTTCCCCATTGATATTGAAGTGACGTGCTAGTACAACCGATTTTTTTTTATGATAATAAGTGTTTTTGGTTGCATTCTGGCCACGTTGTTTTCCAATACGCATTTAAATTATGTTATTTTATTTTACTAAATTCTGCAGCAGCATGATTTGTGAAGTTCAATATCTAAAACATTTTCCAAGGCTTCAGTTAATGTTATTGTAGCATTTTTGAGATTTTACAAAATTCATCTAAAAGTTAACTTCACGTAATTTTTCTTAAAAACGAGATTATTTCCCGATCCAATAGTTGTATGAGATTTGTGATATAAAGCGGCTAAACTCAATATCACATGTCAATATTAATACAAAACACTACTTTTATGTTAGAGTTCTCTCTAAGCAAGCGGAGACCGGATGCGTAAATATAGGCTAGGTATAGAGGTCTGCACGGACCGGGCTTTCGGCCCGATCCCGGCCCGGCCCTCGGGCCGGCTTCGGACCGAAATTTTCAATTTGCTCAAGGGCCGGGCCGGGCCGGGTTCGGGCTCAATATTTTTGTGTGTACTCGGGCCGGGCCGGGCCGGGCCTGGAGGAAATTTTAAGCCCGAGCCCGGCCCGGCCTTACATGTAACCCTTTGCTTACATGTAACAAACAAAAGAAATTAGATACTTTACTGTATATAAGGCTTTGTTTTCTATGGTCTGTAGGGTTCTGCGCTCAAAGCTGGTAGATGGGAGGTGCCGGGTTCGATCCCAGGTCGCGCTCATCGGCCTTGCCGTTCGGAGTTTTCCGTGGTTTCCTCCGAAACTCGCGTAAATACGGGCTAGGACCCCTTAGAAAGACCCCCACGGAGGGCATTCCCCCTCTTGGCCTAGGACACATCAGGAGTCAATCGGCCTTAAATCCTACAACCAACCAACTATGGTCTGTAGTGTTTAGGTGGTATGAAGGCTATAAAAATCCTTCCGATGTAACTTTTTCTCTAAGGCTTCTTTTTCTTTTCTCCAATGCATTGGATGAAAGTAGCATCATTTATAGCATGTGCAAAAGCTTCTTTTCTATAGAATATGGTTGGATTAGCATTAAAGTTTTTTTTAAAGAATCACATGAAAGATTTGGATACATTACGTTATATAACAGGAAGTGGTTGAAAGTGTATTTTTAGTACTAGTAACCATTTTAAATATCTTCCTGTATTGTTTGAGAATGCTAATATTTTTGATTTGTCTGTCTGTCTTTGTGCCTTCTGTACGTCTGTAATAATGAAATACTGTTTATATTTTAATATCTTGTAAACATTCAGCAGTTTTGTTAAAGAACATTCTATTGCTTAGCTATATAAAACCTCTGCAAAACACATACTAAAAATCTTTTTCGTAGAAAGGCTTTTTTTTTTTTTTTTTTTTTTTTTTTGTAATTTTACAAATTTTTGAATCGGGCCGGGCCGGGTCAGACCTGATTTTATCGTTTTTTGTCCGGGCCGTACACTAGTAAAAAAGAAACGTTCCGGGCCGGGCTTGGGCCGAATTTTTCGATTTCATACCGGGTCGGGCCGGGTAAGAAAACCTTTCCAACGGACCGGGCCTGAAAATTTCGGCCCGTACAGACCTCCAGGCTAAGACCCCTTAGAACACACACCCCCCCCCCCCCCGTAACTTCACGTAATTTTTCTTAAAAACGAGATTATTCCCTGATCCAATAGTTGTATGAGATATAGAGCGGCTAAACTCAATATCACATGCTCATATTAATACAAAACACTACTTTTACGTTAGAGTTCTCTCTAAGCAAGAGGGGACCGGATGCGTAAATATAGGCAAGCAACCCTTAGGTCCAACATTAGGAATCACAAAATTTTTCAAAGTTACAAATTTAATGGCGCATTGTTCAGACTCCTAGCTGAAAGATTACACTTTTTCTAAAACAAAAAATGGTCCAACATTAGGAATCACAAAAATTTTCAAAGTTGCGAATTTAATGGCCCGCTGTTTAGACTCCAGATATTTTGTTTGGAAGAATTTTTGAGTTTCATAATTTTCTGGGAATATGTCTGTTTCAAAGCCAAGGAATGACAAGAAAAATTTGCCTGAGCCTTACAGGAAGACATTCCCAGTTTGGGCTTCCAACCGCTCGTATTGATGTCAATTATATCGCAACCCACAAGAAAAGTGACAAACTTTAAAAATGGTAATTTCGAGTTTATGTCACTGAAAAGTAAAAATTAATCAAGTGCCCCAATGTGCACAAAAAAATGTTACATCTCCATCTTGAAATTTATCCACTCGAGACGCAGTTGTGTCAGTTTTATTCAAGTCAATGCTTATTTTAAATTTAATTTTTCTCAACTACTGCATTTTAAGTTTATGTCACTTTTCTTGCCTTTATGCGATATGAGAAAAAAACTATCTATTGAATCCACATAAAAAAGTTTTAGAAATGTAAAGAAAGGATGCGCTACATTCATAACCAAAAATCCAGTTAGGCAGGATTTTTGGTTACGAGCCTATTTTTGTTACATGTAGTATAAAACCATATAATATCGGTAAATATATGAAATATAAACACTCAAAAGAGAAGCAGCTTGAAAAGAATCGATTCCTCACTGTTATTCATATAAGACTATCAAATGAGGCTCCTGAGAAAAAATTAAAGCGTATACCTTTAATAAATTAAAACAGACATAGAAACAATATAACGATAACCTCGACTGCAATGCACATCTGGATTCCGATTGAATTTTACAGAGCGTACGTGTCATCCGCTACGCTTGAATGTGCACAGCGTATAGTTCAAACAAGGATTCAAATATGCATTGCAGCTGACGGATAGAAGTTTAAACATCGAAATAAAGGTATTTTTGCTTTCTAAGATCGTTTCGGCATGTTACAGAGCAAGAAATTCCGAACACACAGATGCATGTTAAAAACGTTCTGTTTTTAACATTCATATTATAAAGTATCATTCTGTACTAAATCGATGATGCTTTACAACTTTGTAATTTACATTTCTTCCCCTACTTCATAATGTTTTTGAGATAGAAACGCTATTTCCGCAATTTTCCACGGAAGGTGCTGTCAGTGGTCACATCTGGTAGTGCATGGCCACTTTATTATACTACTATTACGAGTGTAGCTGCAGTTTTATGTTTGAGACCGTGTTGAAATTTAATTTTCAAAGTAATATAAATGAAAATAAACAAAATGGCGCCTCCAAAATTGTGCCAAGGGGCAGAGCACCCTTCATGTGCCTCCCTTGGTGCGATACTGTAATAATCAATGATTTTTTGTTTGCATTTAATTGTCTAAGTGATCAGTGGTTTTGTTAATCGATATTTTATTGATTGGATATATAAATCCTCTAAAAAGTGCGATAGTAAAAAATCCTCGCACAAAATGTATGCAATGCAATTTTTGTTTTCGACTGGGCCTAATTTTATCGAATTTTGTCCGGGCCGGCGCAGATTATGCATTGTAAAAATATAAACGGGGCAGCCCTTATAGCACAGATAATCATAGAACATCCTTCGGATGTCACAAGGTATCCCCAAGATGTTCTGAAGAGAAGATGTGCTACATTGGAGTCCAAATTTTTTAAATGGACAGAGCCTGGGCCTCAAAATTTCGGCCCATTAAGACTTCTAGTTCTACTGTATCAGTGCTGTTATTTCTTGGCATTAAACTCTGATAGATTTTCGTTTAATTACGTCATCTCATCTACACGAGATGGCAGCACTATTTGTAACGAAAAATGTTGGTAATAAGTCAAATTTTGAGAGACGCTATGATATTTTATCTTTGTAAAAACAGACTTATATGTTCTGAGTTGAGTTCTGATTGTTCAAGAGAATCATGGAAGGATTGTGAATTATTTTAGTTTTTGAGCTCTAAAAAATGAGACACATTTTTACTAAACTGAAGCTGATAGAATATCATGTTCAATTTAATTTTCACATTTCATGATACAGAAGTTCTCTTCTCCACTTTAAAAAAGAAACGTATTAATTATTTCCATGGGAACTATAGATGTATAGTCGGTAACAAATGTGTCCAAACACTAGCAAAAATTCCTATGTAAAAAAAAGTACGCTTAATACAGTTTTGCTAAATAAATCCTTGTCGAATCCTGTTCTTAGACTGACTAAGAAAAGAATTCGACAAGGATTTATTTAACAAAACAGTATTAAGTGTACTTTTTTTACATAGGAATTTTTGCTGGAGTTCGGACACTTTGGTTACCGACTGTATTTTTACGAAAATAAAAGGGATTTATTTCCTTCCAAAATATTGCATTACAAATTAGGATGTATCATGATCATCAGCTGGAAAACTAAACCATATAGAAGTATATTGTACAATTTTATCTGCAAAAAACAAGTGTATATTAATTAGCTCCTAAACACAAAAATGAATAAAATCTTTTTGTAAAAAAATAGAACCGACTCCAAAAAGCAACTATTATACAAACAATAAAAAATGAAATGAAATTGAAAATTGCGTCTAAAAGTATGAAATAAATTCTTTCGCCAAGCAACATAAACACTTCAATTAATCATAACTTTTGAAATCGGCGCAACATTAAATAAAATTTTATTTTTTTACAGATTTGTTTTTAGACCGATAGCTACAAACGCTGTTGCCACGAATGATCCATCTTCATAGTTTCCTTTATTATTTTATCACTGTATACAATTTGTCCATTAGTAACATCTACAGAGAACAGAGAACCTCCTTCAAAATTCAGTATTTATGTTTCTAAGAAGTTACAAGAGTTCTCTTTACAAACTTGGTATTGCTTTGTTATTTGTCGTTCTTGGGAGTTTTTTGATTTGGCGATTAAATCGTTATACAAAAATATATACGCGAGATGTCTTTTTTCGTAATATACATTGTACGAAATATTGTTTCTTATTCTTGATTGCTGTCTTAATATACTTTATTAAAATAACCATGATTTTTTAAAGGAATTACATATATTCGCCAGATAATTTGGTGATCTCTCTTTTTTTTTTTTTTTTTTTTTTTTTTTTTGCCAAGAGCGCAGAGCCGTAACTAGGAACTTGGGAAAATTTTTATTCAAGTGATATTTGATCATTTCTTTAGTAGGAAAAGTAACTTTATACACTTAAAGCGAAAGATAATTCATCGATAAATGTCTCATTGGTGTGTGTAGTTGCAGTATAATTTTTTTTATTCCTAATGAGTCAAATAAAATACGCGACAGTAAATGAAAATGAGCTTAATTTGTGAAGTCAATAGAAAAGTAAATATAAAAAAAAAGAAAGAAAGAAATGGTTATATTTGAGTGCTTAGTATCAGTGAGGGCAATAGCGGATTTAATAGTCAGGAAACATGAAAAATTGGATTGTGCTCTGGATATGAAAGTACTAGTCAAGAACTGGCCATGTGCTACAAGTTGAGATTAGCAAATAATGGAATTAAAGTCTCTCAAATAAAAATAGTAAGAGATACGGAAAGAAGTCAGTTAGAAAGCACTATAATGTTCTCGATTATGCTGAGAATGTGTAAAATGTGTGGGTCGAGATTTGCTTAATCCATAGTGTCAAAAAACGCATACGAACGATGAAAAGAATAAATGATTTAAACCACAGTCTTGTGAGTTATACAAGTTCTAGTTCTTGGTCGAAAAGATGATAGTTTCTCCGTTCGTTTGTGGCTTTTAACGTCAATAAGTGTTTATACTTTATAAGTCATAAACCAAACAAACAGGTGTTTTTTAAACTCTTTTTAGAAAATAGTGTGCGCAAAACGTCTTTTCGTACTAAATCTACGATGTTTTAAACTTTTAATTGACTTTTTCCCGTATCTCTTACTGCTTTTTGAGACAGGAACGTTAGCTTCGCTGTTTACTACTAGGTGACACTATAACCCGTCTGGTATAAGGACCCTGGATAATCAAATTATACTTAGTGTGAATATATTAATTAAGAGTGGCGCCAAATGGGTCGTAAAACCTGCTTAGACAAGACCAAGCATCAACCGTCTCCGTTTATTTGTGGCTTTTAACGTCACAGTGTTGATAAGTCATAAACCAAACAAGCTGATTTTTTTAAAGCTCTTTTTAGAATATATTGTGCGCAAGACGTCTTTTCGTATTAAATCTAAGACATTTTATAACTTTTAATTGACTTTTTCCCGTATCTCTTAATGCTTTTTGAGATAGGAACGTTAGCTTCTCTGTTTACTACTAGGCGACACTATAACCCATCTGGTACAGTCGGTAACAAAAGTCTCCGAACATTAGCAAAAATTCCTATATAAAAAAAGTACACTTCATACGGTTTTGTTAAATAAATCCTTATCGAATCATGTTTTTACACTGACTAAGAGCAGGATTCCACAAGGATTTATTTAACAAAACCGTATGAAGTGTACTTTTTTTACATAGGAATTTTTGCTAGTGTTCGGACACTTTTGTTACCGACTGTATAAGGACCATTGAGTATTGGTAGAAATTGAATATGGATTTCCTATACTGGCTATGGAGAAAATTTCCGTGAAAATTGTGGTTTTTGTACCTTCTTTTGGCGATAATCGCTTTCTTAGCAACTGGTTTCTTGGGATTTTGCTTATTTTAAATGGTTTGCCCCTCATACCAACAAAACTCCAAAGTCAAGCAGAAAAAAATTAGGAAATTACAATTAGAATATAATATAGAACGCTGAAAAAAAAAAAAAAAAACTCTTTAAGGTGTACATACAAAGGAAACACTTCCAGTTGCAAAGGCGTTTGCAGGCGTTCCAAATGTATGACTGCAGTCGGCAGCAAAAGTATCCGAGCACTAGCAAAAATTCCTATGTGAAAAAAGCACATTTAACACTGTTTTGTTAAATAAATCCTTGTCGAATCATGTTCTTAGACCGACTAAGAACAGGATTCGACAAGGATTTATTTAACAAATCTGCATTAAGTGTACTTTTTTTTACATAGGAATTTTCGCTAGTGCTCTGTTACTTTTGCTGCCGACTGTATTTGCAAAAAACTTGCAAAATTTACGTCATCGAAATTGCAAGCGTTCCGTTTGTATGTAACCCTAAACGTGTCAATGTCAAATTGAAAAACACGCAGCTCAGAAATTCTGTGACAGAGGGAGGTGGAGGAAACATGCTTTGGTGGAAGTGGAATAAGGAAAGGGCATGTTTACAAACAAACGCTCCGTCAATCAATCTTTGCCACTCTCGAGTGGCAAAAGATCAACCTGTATTGGTGGAAATGCCAATGTTATGCCACTTTACCTATACAGTCGGCTGCAAAATTATTCGAGCACTAGCAATAATCCTTGCCAAAGTGGCGGTTCTACATTGAGGGCCAACGGGCAAGGCCCCACCTAAATTTTTTCTCGATTAAAATAGTAATAATAATAATAATTTTGTTTTTTATAACTGTTCAAAAACATATATATAAAATAACTACGTCTGTCTTTTTCTTAATCTTCTTTCATTATCATTTATTTGTCAATATATTTTTCCAGCTATCACAAATCACTGGCTGAGAGAGAGACCGCTACTTCCCTTTTCCTTTTCTAATACAGCGAGCCGATTTCATCCGGCCCGAAATTGGCGTGTTTATTTGTACAGTTTATTCTACTAAACGATCGGGTTAACATACTTGGCGACTAACTGCTTTACCAGTTTAAGCACGCTGTAATTTTGTCGTCGATGGGCCAGCAGATTCCTGCCCTTTGGAATAAAACTATAGAGAAAAAAACCTGTCTGTTAACCATGCAATTCACGGATAATATATGGCGACTTCTGCATTGCGTTTTTCTTTTTTTTTTCCCTCATTGATTTTTTAGTGAATTCTTTAGAGTTATATATGACAGTTTAAAATTTTAGTGTTTAAAAAAAGAAATCTGGTAATAGTCAAAATTATTTTCTAGACTAGCCTTTGAGATAAAAGCTTGTATAAGAATTTAAGACCTCTTTAACTAAAGTGTTTTGAATTTAAATGAGGTGGGAAAAAAATAAAAATAAAAATAATATGCGATTTTTTTTTCCCTTCAGAATAGTGTATTAAAACTTTTATGTAAATAAATTGTAAAATTTTTAGATAAATAATTAACAGATTTACATGGATAAATGGATTAAATAGCTGTATAAAATTGTGATTTATTATTATTATTAAAGGATTTTTCTTTTAAATGCGATTTAATAGAAACATATCCGCAATGTTTCTTTTTTCTTTATTTTATTTTCTTTCTTTTTTCTTTCTTTCCTTTTTTTTTTTTTTTTTTTTTAAGATGGTAGCCCGTTTTATTTCTTTATTTATTGAAAGTTAACTTAAATTATCTAAAATTACGTGAGAAACATGGCGTTTTTTTTTTTTTTTTTTTTTAAATATGTATCCACATTACATTAATCATGACTTTCTAAATTCCAATAGATAAGAAACATGAACATAACACTTGAAATTTTATAATTAAAAGATTTAGGGATATATATAGCGTGAGCTAAATAATATTACACTCTGAGACATTTGAATTTAAATTTTAATGGTGTTAGGGTTAAAGCCAGTTGACTAAAAGAGGGTCCTAGACCTGAGTGGTGTACTCTCTGTAGAAAGTCTTTCTAAGTGCTACATAGCCCTTTTTATTTGAGTTTTGGAGAAAACCATAGTAAACTCCAAACGTATATGTCGACGAAAGCGATCTGGTATCGAACTTGGCAATTTCTGTCTACTAGCATCCAGATATTTAAATTTTGATATTCCATTGATCAGAACATTGCAGAAGTTTTCAATTGTATTTATAAAACTTTAATTTGTGTGATAATTTTATGCAATGTTGTGAGGTTGAGACGTCAGAACGTCACCACAGTTGTTTTAATTAAGCTGGATCCAGCAAAGTAGGAAGTGGGGACGGTTAAAATCACTCCGTCGCCAGTGGCTCGGTGAAGGTTGAGGTCGAGCTAGTTTTGTGTCGGCAGGGTGCTGCATTAAAAGACTTAGATTTTGAATATTAGTTAAATTAGAAGTGATTTTTAAAAGTACGGATTGAAATGTAGTGACAGGAGGGTGTAGGAAGAAGTATAAAAATAGAGATGGTTTTAGTAGATAGTGTGAATGTGGAGGATCGCATAGTGGATGTTGGAGGATCGTATAGTGGATGTTATGAATCTTAGTTTGACAGATATTGAAAAGTAGAGTAGTGGAGATTTAGTGGCGTGAAGTTAAGTAGTGTTGAGTGTTGGTGAGTGTCTACTAGTTTCGGAAAGTTCAAGCTGGGTCAGAAGGGAATCCTCTGTCCTATAGTGAAGCCGTAGTATTGGAGTACGAGTGCGACCGTCTCTACACCTTCGACTATCTGCTGTGGTGAGATATTTAAGATAATTAAATTGTTGATTTATATATTTTAGATTTAATACGAGTAATACGCTGACTGAGCTAAGAGCTAGTTCCAGGCCGCCCTCCCATTAGTCTGTTTCAAATAAACTTTTATTTGTTGTTCAATTCACGTCTCTGGTTTTCTTAGTAATCTAAGTATTTAAGTTAAGATGGAGTTTGCAGGAACGCAAACGCCACAGTGGCGCCCAACTCAGTTCGACATCCCCCCCACTTGGGTTTATTTTACTGGCTCAAACAATGTACTTAAATTTTTTGAAGATCTTGAACAGTATTTTGATATATGTAAAATTGACGAGGCTGATAAATTTAATTTATTAAAATACTCCTTAAAAGGAGATGCTACAATCTGGTATGACACCATTGCCTCTAGAGCTCTAGGCCAAAATCCTACATATGAGGATTTGAAGCTCAAAATTAAAAATTTATTCTCTTCTATTGTGGATAAAACCAAACTCCGTCAAGAACTTTATACGACAAAGATGTCGTTTTATGACAAACCCACCACATTTTTATTACGTAAATTCGACATTATAAAGCAGCTGGATTTAGTTTTATCTTTTGCCGCAGCAATGGAAATCATAACCCCGCTTTTGACTATTCCTATTCAAGATTACCTTGATCTGAAACCTGTCACCTCTTACGACAGTCTGTTTCAATCCTTAGCTAAATATCAAGAACGACATCCTCCAAGGGCGGAAAACACCTTTAATCGCCAACGGGGTAATGGAAATATGCAAAATTCTAGGCGTGAAAATTTCACCCCCCCCCCTCAAAATTTCAATCGCTATCAACAAGAACGTCAATCGCCGCAGACAAGGCGTAATAACTTTCAAAATTCTCGGAACGATCGTTCTAATCAAAATCAGTCTCAAAACTTTTCTCGAGCTGATAGAAATAACAGAAATTTTCGTAACTCTCGTAATAACCAGAGTCGTCAGTTAAACGAGTAAGTGGCTCTTGTGAGGAGGGTCAACAGCCACTGAATATCTCAACCACCTCCATATGTTTAGACACAATTTGTATCAGTCCGGTGGACCTTCCTAATTTGAATGCAATAATTCATGATATTTTCATACCTACTTATTGGGACACTGGTGCTGAACGCTGCTTTCTAGCATATGAAACTTATAAAAAGTATCTTGACTTTAAACCTTTAAAGCGGACAAATTTAAATATTACAACGGCTCAAGGCCAGTCCTGTGTTAATAGAGGCGAAGTCAGCCTGAATGTTAAAATTCATAATTTAAGTGTTAATTGGCCTTTTTATGTCATCGACAATCTTCAGCATCCCTGCATTATAGGGTTAGATTTTATGAAAGCAAATAATGTTGAAATAAATTTTGCCAATAAATCTTTACATATTGATGATTCTAAGTCAAATTCTAAACCTGTCGAGCCGACAGAGTTAATTGTTAATTTAGAGGAAAGTGCCCTCACTCATATTGAAAAAATTGATTTTGTTAATTTTCTTAATCAGTTTAAACAGTTATTCTCTGAGACACCTGGCTTAACCCATGTTGTTTGCCATGAAATTGACACTGGAACTAATTGCAATGAAACCCGCTGATATATCAAAAACAGCGTTTATAACTAAAAACGGCACGTTTGGTTTTAAACGAATGCCTTTCGGATGTTCAGGGGCTGTGGCGACATTCCAAAAAGCCATGGAAACTATACTCAAACCTGTTTTGAATAAATTTGTACATGTTTATCTCGATGATATAATAATCACGGCTTCATCTTACAATGAGCATTTAGATCATTTAAAAACTATTTTTACTCTACTGCAAAATGCAGGATTAACTTTAAATTCCTCTAAGTGCCATTTTGCACGACAGGAAATTAAGTACCTAGGCGTCAAAATAACGCCTGCTGGTATTTCTGTAGATAATGAAAAAGTTCAGCCAGTTTTAAACATGCCCCCTCCTACAACTTCCAAACAAGTTTCGAGATTTCTAGGCATGTGTGCTTGGTATGGGAAATTTATACCTAATTTTGCTCACATATGCGAGCCCCTCTTTAAACTCAAAAGGAAAAGAGTTAAATTTCACTGGTCAAATGAAGCACAAGAAGCATTTGATAAGTTAAAAACTACACTTAGCGCTCCTCCTGTACTAGCTCATCCTAATTATAATATTAAATTTCAAGTAGCTACTGATGCTTCTTCGTACGGCATTGGTGCCGTTTTAAGCCAAGAATGCCGCCCAATAGCATATGCGTCCCGTACGCTTAACGCTGCAGAAAGAAATTATCCAGTAACTGAACGTGAATGTTTAGCAGTGCTTTGGGGACTGCAAAAATTTCGTTTATATTTTACGCAACTTCCAGTAACAGTTGTTACGGATCATGCGGCATTAACTCGGTTAACAACTGGAAAGAATCTCTCCCCCCGCATGATTCGAGGGACTCTTAAGTTATCTAACTTTAATATAAACATCGAACACCGACCTGGTTCTGACAATATCGTAGCTGACGTTCTTTCACGTACTACTCAAACTCAAGAAAATACGATTAAATCTAATGGATTAGATCAATCCCTTGCTTTAAATGAAAAGAATGATTAGTTAAATTCTACTGTTAAAGCCTCATATATTCATCATTCGCATTTAAAGGCTGAACCGGTTCAATCCGAAATATTAGCAGACGTGACTGAAACTCGTGTAAAGGAAATTGAAAGTGAACAAGTAAACCAATGTGCTTCTACAAATCTAGTACCTACCTTAAACAATAAATTCGTATCTGATCAGGAAAAAGTAGCTTTAGCGCTTATGCCAGCATCTGTGTTAAATTCGAGAGATCAATTAATCCAAGAACAAAAAAAATGATCCCGAATTTGGATTAATCTATAAGTATTTAGAAGATCCTGAGTCAGTTTCATTAATTGAATCAGCCATTGCCTTAAACTGGTCCCAATCTTTTTCTTTAATCGATAGCTTGCTTTTTTATTCAAAATTATTATCATCTTATCATCTTATGGCGAATTACGAGTTGTAATTCCCCAATCTCTTCGTCAAGCCATCCTATTTGAGTTTCATGACTCTCCAATTTCGGGGCACTTTGGCATTAGGAAAACTTATAAAAAGCTCAAAGATGCCTGTTACTTTCCTAAAATGAGGAAGTTTGTTAATGAATATGTTTCGAGTTGTCGCTTGTGCCAGCAATATAATTATAAAAATGTAAAGCCGGCCGGTAAATTAATTCCTATTAAAGTTGATTTTCCAAATCAAATTCTTGGACTCGACTTAATCGGTCCTTACCCCCTCTCTAAACCAAATAGATTTCGTTATGTGTTAGTTATGGTGGATTATTTTAGTAAATGGGTTGAATTTGTGCCTTTACGTAAAGCTTCGGCACAAGCAGTGGCCACTGCCTTCTTTAATAATTATATTTCTCTTTACGGCGCCCCCCTTCAAATTGTAACGGACCATGGTCCTCAATTTATAAGTAATGTTTTTAAGGCACTTTGCGATACACTCGAAATTAAACATGTCTTCACGGTTCCATATCGGCCGCAAGCTAATCAGGCCGAACGTGTTAATAGAACTTTAATTAATATGATTGCGACGTTCATTGGTCAAAATCATGAAAATTGGGATCAGTTTCTCTATCATTTCGGCTATGCGATTCGTACAGCGGTAAGTGATGCAACAGGAAAAACTCCCGCTGAATTATTTTTGGGCAGAAAGATTCTGACCCCCTTTCAAAAACTGGTATTAGTACAGCAAACCGCATCTCAATTTATTACTCGAAATATTGAAGAATTGCTACCAGAAGTTCAGAGAAATTTGAGAAAAGCTCAAGAGCAACAAGCTGTATATTATAACCTTAAACGTAGAATTTTAGAAGTAAAAGTGGGAGATAAAATACTTCTAGAATCACATTTTCTTAGCTCTAAAAAAGATTCTAAAGTAGCTGAATTTGGGCCAAAATTCATTGGGCCTTTCTCTGTTTTAAAGATAGAAAATAATAATTTGACAATTGATTTTAACGGCACCCCAACAACCATAAACATTGATCAGATACGCATTTTTAAAGAGCGCACTCAATCATATGCTGAAACTCTTGATAGTGATAGCGTGCAGGGTTCAAACCCACCTGACGAACAGTCCGTCTTTACGCCTAACCTCACTTCCCAGCCTAGTGCTCCTGATTCTTGTACAGCTGATAAACTACCTACTCCTACAACACCCGAACAATCTGTTCAGGGCACTTCCACTGATCGATCTAGTGTTTGCAGACCCGTCGCACAAAAGCGAGCTC
The DNA here is from genome assembly GCA_963930645.1 of Salticus scenicus. Classification (NCBI taxonomy): domain Eukaryota; kingdom Metazoa; phylum Arthropoda; class Arachnida; order Araneae; family Salticidae; genus Salticus; species Salticus scenicus. The sequence goes on from OZ005657.1 coordinate 168,441,422, forward strand.
GTAGTGGGTCATTAAACCATTCTAATGTGAAATATCCTAGGCAAACTGGTCGCAAACGCGACTATTCTTTTACTAATAGCTCTTTTATACCGCAGATTAAAAAGAAAAAAGCTTGGAATAAATATTTAAAAAGGCCACAAGCCCCCTCCTCAAAGTCCTCTGGAACACATCGCCCACAGAAGGTACTAGCAGTTCCAGATTCAGTGCACACCGACTCTTTTCGACCTAAGAGAAAGGCAAGGGTTCGAAAAAGACCTCCACCCTCTTCATCAGCTAGCGGACGGCACATGGAGAAATTCCTAGCAGCCCCTGACTCGGTCGGCACAGACGAGTTCTCTTTACACCACCGATTCAATACCCGGCGTCAAGCCAGACTCCGACAACAGGCTCAGCCATATGAATCACCTGCCGAACAAGCCTTTGTACAAGCCTTTTGGGATAGCCCTAGACCCCGGTCTGAAAGCCTGCAACCCTGTGGCCTAGCTGACGAGTACATCGAGCACATTCACCAAGACCTCTAACCTTCCTGAAGTTACAGCTGCAAATTCACATCAGGTGATACCGTTCTCTATTTTTACTTTCTTCTATATGTAATATAGAGAAAGTATTGGATTCGCGAAAATTTTCGACCTCCGATTTTTGACGGATCTACACGTTTTGGGATGTCCTGAACACGAATTGATAGTTTTTAGAAAATGTCTGTCTGTCTGTCTGTCTGTCTGTCTGTCTGTCTGTCTGTCTGTGTGTCTGTATCATTTTTTTGTGGACGCTGTATCTCACGAACATATGAATGAAATTTAACCAAACTTGGTATTTAGTTGCACCCTGACATGAACTGGTGCCCATTAGATTTGGGGATCAATAGCTCAACAGGTGGCGCTGTAATCGCATTTTATGCAAATTTTTAACATGGCAGCATAGGACAAAATTCCGTATAAATGGGCATAATGAGAGTTATTTTAAACTTGTGATTGTAAAATTAATTTGAATTATTGATGATAGTAGTAGTTAACTAGGAAAAAAAAATTGTGCATGGGGGGGCATCGGTTCGAAAGGTCTCGTCAATACCTTTAAAACGAATGGTTGAACCATAAATCTGTGATAATTTAAAACAAAGTTATCGATTTTTTTTACTTTTAACAAAAAAAAAAAAAAAAAAAAACTTAGAAAAAAAAAAATTCGATTTTTTTTTTTTTTTTTTTTTTTTTTTTTTTTTTTTTTTTTATTATTGTTAGTGATTGAATATGTATTAATTTTCACAAAAAAAAAAAAAAAAAAAAAAAGAAAAAGAAAAAGAAAAAAAAAAAAATCTTTTTTTTTTTTTTTTTTTTTTTTTTAATATTGTTACTGATTGAATATGTATAGGAAAATATAGAAGAAAGTCTTGTGGTGGCCACAACATACTAGTTTTTTCTATTACAAGTGCATTTCTGTCAGAGCTGTACAAAATGTTCGACATACCTTGAAGCCTTTTTGGGACTTTATATTTTAAGAACTCTTACGAAAGTTATGGACTTTCCCAAACTAAAAATACAAAATTTAATTTAGCCATGAACTTTCAAATCAAAATTCATGTTCTGCTTCAATGTCAACATTTTTGTTCTCTCTTAAATATCTATTTTATGTATGTATTAAGTTCTTTTACCTTGTAGCCATCACCTGCAGAAAGCTGGTAATATAAACTGTTTTTTTGACCCTTTGTAAATTCCCCCCCCCCCCTTTTTTTTTTCTTTCGTATTTTTATAAATGATGTATTTATAAACTGCATATTTGTATTTGTAAAACTTTTGAATATTTGTATAAAAGTTTATCTGTATGTACTTTTAGAGGGGGAGCAATGTTTTTTTTTAGCTATAAGCATAAAAAGCGTGTTTAACCATATAACATTAAAAAGACTAACTGCTCATTTTTTCGCTTATGCTTTAGCTAAGGAGGGAGAAATATTTCTGTATGTAACCTATCTATTATGTTAATAGAGACGAACATGTCTCAGTTTCTTCTAGAGATAAATTCTAACTATTTTTTTTTACTATGCATACTGTAAAAGTTTTTCCCATTTCAGACACACTCTGATGGACTATTTCTCTTAATCTGATGTTAAAAGTATTTTTATCTGAAGTGAAAGATCTCTTAATCTGATGTCAAAAAGTTCTTTTTCCTGGATGTGGACAGTCTGCACATTCCGACGTCTACTTTTCCCTGACGACAGTTACACTGCTAGCCACTTCATCTGCAGGATAGATTTTCAAGTTCCACATCCTATTGAATACCATTAAATTTTATTAGACTTTTTCTTATTTAGAGATGTTAAAAAGATTATTTGTGGGATATGAACGATCTGTGCAACTGACTCTATTCTACAGCAAGAAATTATCGCATTTGTACATGCGAGTCTCTTTATAATTCTACAATATATCATTAAAGTCATACAATTGCCTTCCTGGCCTAACAGGGAGACGTGTGTAAATCCTACTGTAAGCCTGGTTTTAGCTCAGTCAGAGTCCCGGAGTTCTCGGGGTAAAAGTACGCCTTTTATTTAAAATTTTAAATTAATTTTTTTTGCGTCCCCGAGTTTTCGCTCAGGGACTTAGGGGTACATACAAATGAAACACTTTCGTTTGCAAAGCCTTTTGCAGCCGTTTGCAAGCGTTCCAAATGTATGACTACTGTCGGCAGCAAAAGTATCCGAGCACTAGAAAAAATTCCTATATAAAAAAAGCACACTTAAAACTGTTTTGTTAAATAAATCCTTGTCGAATCGTGTTCTTAGATCGACTTAGACGTGGATTCGACAAGGATTTATTTAACAAAACTTCATTCAGTGTACTTTTTTTACATAGGAATTTTTGCTCGTGCTCGGTTATTTTTGCTGCAGACTGCATTTGCAAAAAACTTGCAAAATTTACGTCATCGAAGTTGCAAGCGTTCCGTTTGTATGTAACCCTTAACAAATTTTTAAGTTTTTCTCACCCGGTTAAGATTTAACTGACGGCTGCACTCACACTTCAGAGATTTGAGATAGTTAGATATGGAATGAAGCTATTTAAATTTACTCGATCAAACCCGTTGGGGATTTTCCCGACTAAATTTTTTTTCTTGGAGGGGGACTGTGAGGTTGAGACGTCAGAACGTCACCACAGTTGTTTTAATTAAGCTGGATCCAGCAAAGTAGGAAGTGGGGACGGTTAAAATCACTCCGTCGCCAGTGGCTCGGTGAAGGTTGAGGTCGAGCTAGTTTTGTGTCGGCAGGGTGCTGCATTAAAAGACTTAGATTTTGAATATTAGTTAAATTAGAAGTGATTTTTAAAAGTACGGATTGAAATGTAGTGAAAGGAGGGTGTAGGAAGAAGTATAAAAATAGAGATGGTTTTAGTAGATAGTGTGAATGTGGAGGATCGCATAGTGGATGTTGGAAGATCGTATAGTGGATGTTATGAATCTTAGTTTGACAGATATTGAAAAGTAGAGTAGTGGAGATTTAGTGGCGTGAAGTTAAGTAGTGTTGAGTGTTGGTGAGTGTCTACTAGTTTCGGAAAGTTCAAGCTGGGTCAGAAGGGAATCCTCTGTCCCATAGTGAAGCCGTAGCATTGGAGTACGAGTGCGACCGTCTCTACACCTTCGACTATCTGGTGTGGTGAGATATTTAAGATAATTAAATTGTTGATTTATATATTTTAGATTTAATACGAGTAATACGCTGACTGACCTAAGAGCTAGTTCCAGGCCGCCCTCCCATTAGTCTGTTTCAAATAAACTTTTCTTTGTTGTTCAATTCACGTCTCTGGTTTTCTTTGTAATCTAAGTATTTAAGTTAAGATGGAGTTTGCAGGAACGCAAACGCCACAATGTTTTCCATAGTGTTGAATTCAAGATTCGCCATCAAAAAAAAAAAACGAAATTTCGTTTTACATCCCATTTTATTAATGTTTGTTTTCATGTTTGAATAATGAATAGTATTCAAGTTAGATTACGCATCATACGATGGATCGGGCCCCACCTGTGAAAATTTGCACGAGCCGCCACTGCTTGCCAAAAAAAAGTACACTTAATACAGCTTTGTTAAATAAATCCTTGTCGAGTCATGTTCTTAGTCAGTCTAAGAACATGATTCGACAAGGATTTACTTAGCAAAACAGTCTTAAGTGCACTTTTTAGATATAGGAATTATTGGCTAGTGCTCGAATAATTTTGCAGCCAACTGTAACTTGACTGCGAGTGACGTCACGTGCCTTTTCCTCATGTCGGTTTGGCGAATGGATTGGTGGAAATGTGATTTTCGGAAACAAAATGGTTACTACTCCGGGGTGTATTCTAATATATATTCAATGATAAGGGCCCTTGATAAACAAATTTTGCTGATTGTAAATATATTAATATAGAGTGACGCCAAATCTGTCGCAAAACCTGCTTGGACAAGACCAAGCATCACTGTCATGTGGGTGATGTCTCAACAATATTGGTCGCTCAGAAAGACCACAAACAGTAGCTGTAGTTACGGTATCCATAACCCTAAATGTACAGTCGGAAGAAAAATTATTGAAGCTCTAGCAATAATTCCTACTTAAAAGATGGGCACCTAATACTGTTTTGTTAAGTAAATATTTGTCGAGTCATGATCTTAGTCTTATACTGCTTATAAAAAGTAAGTTGACGATAAAAAAATTAGCGATCAAATTAAAAAATATATATATGAAAAGTGTGGATGTGTGCTTCAATAATTTTGCTGCCGACTGTAATGTACAGTCGAGGGAAAAAAAAAACAAAAAAAAGTAACACTCGATGTAATTTCGTTACTAATCAATGCACAAAAATGCAATAGGTATCATTCGACTGGGAATTGTGAGTGCTTTTAGAAAATGAAGTGAAATTTTGATTTGGGGATCGTATACATATTAAAGCACGTGCCAACCTTGACTTTTTCAATAGTAATACCTTATTTTTATTTCATATTTGAATTCCTGGGGTCTCAACGATGCGAAAAAGTATATTGATTGTATATTTTACTTTTTTTAATGATTATGAGCGTTCAAAGTTTGAAGGTGCTAATGTTAAATTCATATTTCAAACTTTTATTAATATCTTCACAAAAAATAACTTGTTCGATATATTAGGTGTACCGGAAAGTTCTGTCGTTTTGAATTAAAAATACTGACATCGGAAATTTATCCTGGATGAAATTTAAGATATTCTTAGGTAACTTATAAGATGATTATTTGTAAAGTACCATGTAAACACTGTTAAACAAAAATTTCCGGTTTCATTTTATTAATTCAAAACGACATAACTTTCCGGTACACCTAATATATATATATATATATTTACGAGGTACAGTGATGAAACCCAAACATAATCTACTATCATTTTCGATTCTAAAAAATATTTTTAATTATGAAAAATATTAATAATTTCATAATAAAAAAAATTATGAATTATGACCTATATTAAATTTTAAATAAAATTAATCCTAATGCTGAAAAATATGGGTGTTCAAATTTGCAGCTCATTGCAGTTATTAGTTTTCGAGTTATAAATAAAACTTTATTTTGGAGACGCTTAGAGGCCATCTCTTATAAGGTTTTGCATGACATAACGAAAAAGATTTTAAAAAATTACAGAGAAAATTAAACAAAATACTTTTAATTTTAATTTACGGGTCAAACTGTATAACAACAACGTCAAACGGGAAGAAATGAAACAAAAAAATATTATTTTTAGACATTAATGTTAGCAAAGGAAGTCTAAGAAAACAAGCCCCGCCTTTCATCTTTCTTCTAAAATAAAAGAATATTGAAAAGAAAAAGAAATACACGTCTGTTCGTATTCATATTAAACCCCTCATTTTACGTTAGCAAAAGCACACACAAGTGACATTTCCCGCATTGATTACTGCTGATAAATTTTGAATCCTTTAAACGAACACTAGAAGGAAAAAAATCAACTAAATAGGTGGGCCTTACTGTTTAAGGTAGAAAAATAGGTGGAACGTAAAAACTGTCAATAAAAAAAACGAATGGTATTGGAATGCAATCGCTTCTTAACTAACCATATATATAGATATATAGATATATAAATATTCTGTTTATTTATTTTTGTGGGTGTGGGCGGGGAGGATTATTATTTTAAGGATACTTTAGTTTTTAAAAATTACTTTTACAGTCGGTAACAAAAGTCTCCGAACACTAGCAAAAATTCCTATATAAAAAAGGTAAAGTTAATACTGTTTTGTTAAATAAATCCTTGTCGAATCATGTTCGAATCATCAAATCGTACAGTTTCAAAGAGTTAAACTGATCAAAACTGGTAAGTACGATTAAAAATTGTTTAATGTTTACTTCGTGGTACCTTACAATAATTTATCGGAAAAAATTTAGTTTATGCATTTTACCAAAACAAAATTCAAAACTGGTGTACAATCAATATACAGATTTTAAAACTTCTGTACACACCATAAATTTTAAGCCAGCACAACCGGTTTCGAAAAGACGTAGCCTTTCTTCATCAGGTGCAAAAGAACACGTGCTACTGCCTTGGAGGCAAAAGCAAGACGCATTTTATGTGTATATATATGCATATAAATTATTTCATTTCGTACATTAAATCACACTTACAAAGTAAAGTGAAGGAAAATTTAAGTTGATCAGTATAGATGACATTTTTGAATTAAAAAATATCGCACATATTTCAAAGAATACTGTCTGACCAATCTCAAGTATATTCTCTAATGAAGTATTTACGTATATACGTATTTAAAAATCGAAATCAAAGATAATCAAAATGCTGCAAAAAATAAAAATAATAAGGTTTTATTATTAATAATTTTTATAATACTTTTTGCTTTAAAAAATTTCCGGTGTGAAACAGTAAAATTTTATCTAAAGTCCTTTTCCCTAACAGAGTCAGTTCAAGGCCACGGAATTTCTCTCTTCTGCGGAATGAGATCACGTGCTCAATTTCATCCAGAGAGATGTCGTTGTTTCTTCAGTAACCTAGCAAAGGCCGGGAGAAGTGAAATCATAGTTCATCTGAGCGTTGCCTTGATACGACAGCCTAAAGAAAATAGAGTATAATTTTTGTAGGATCTTAATTTTATTTTTCTAGATTTGCAGATAAACCCCTAACACATTTTTGGTTATAACTCTATGAATACTAAAGTAAAGTATACAAACTGTATACTTTTCCGCACTGTGCCAGACACTCAGAAATTCAATTATGGTGTCAAAATTGGGTGTTGCTATTGAGAAAATCAAAAGTTAGCTCTCATTTCAATATATAGATGACCCCTAATTGAAAATTTGACATCATTTTCAAAAAGTGCACTTAATTTTCTGTTAAATGATGTCTATTAGATTTTTCTGCGTCAATTAATAACGAAATTACAGCGAGTGTTGCGTCTTTTTTCCCCCTCAATTGAAAGGACTTTTGGAAAATCCGAATGAACACACAAGTCCAAGACAAGGTTGTAGACGAGAAACACCACCAAATGAAGACTGGTACGTATGGTTGAGGGCCATACAAAAATAACAATGAATACCACTCTTCTCCAACACAATCTTTAGTCAACTACTGGCATAACAAACTTCAGTGAAACTGTTCAAAATTGATTCCACATTATAGGTCTATAAGATGATAGATTTATGGTATTTGTGCTGTCAACAGCGTGAGGACAAGTTAGCATTTTAATTGGAATAGACATAAATCAAGCAATATTTTTATCTGTGACAAGTCTAGTTTTACAATTATTCTTGATAATAATTTCATTTTCCTCTGAAGAGAACTGTGGGACTTGAAACAATACTTCATCTGTGCAAGGAAATGTCAAATTTTGAGGGAATTTAATGTTGGTTTACAGTGTCATCTCAACTGATGATTTTACTGATCTCCGAATCATTAGAAATAGACCTCTGACATTTCAGCAGTACACAGATTAAATCTTTACGCTAAAACTACAGAAAGTGATTGTATTTTAATAGACAACAATAGTAGGTCGTATTGTGTTTGGTTAGTGAACGACTTATTTATGACAAAATAATTATATAAAGAATCATATTAATTTAGCATTTTCTTCGAACATAAATCCGATAGGGCACATTTGGGACATGCTAAGCAGACGAGTTGCTATCCGTCTATCTTCCTCACAAACGATTACATAGCTGTAAAGAGCCCTTCTGAAAGATTGGAATATCCCAATCATGCAGAAGATAGACTTTGCTGCCCGTTTGGGAAATATACCCCCAATAATCCATTACTTATATTAAACAGGTTAATCATGTGTCTTGTATGGGTATCTTGGGTTTCTCGGAAACGGTTCTAACAATTTTGATGGAATTTTGGGGTTAAGGTTTTTTTTTTTTTTTGTGTGTGTGTGTGTGTGTGTGTGTATGTGTGTGTGTGAAAAATCAATTGATCTTGTCTTCATCTTTAGGAAAATTCTTGCTCGCTGTTAACCTTTCTTCTGCCATTTGTAACATATGACGGAAATTGGGTTTACTCAGAAATATAAGTAAAGATGTTGATGAAAGTTAAATCGACTAGCCTTATCTGCATCTTCAGAAAAATTCAAGCTTGCTGTTAATTCTTTATCCGCCGGTTACAAAATATGGCAGAAATTGAGTTTACTCGAAAATGGATATTATGAATTTAATAAAAAATTGGAGCTAAAGGATTTTTCAGATACCAATTTCATTGGACTTATCCTTATCTCCAGGAAAATTCGCCTTCATTGTTAACCCTTTATCCGCCATTGTGAACATATGACAGAAATTGGTTTTACTCAGAAATATACAGTATAACCATTTTGATACAAGTTGGGAGTTAAGGATTTTCTGAGGTGTAAAATCAATTGGTCTTATCCCCATCTTTAGGAAAATTCACGTTTGTTGTTAGTCCTTTTTCTGCCCATTGCAAGATATTGTAAAAATTGGGTTTACTTGGAAATGGATATAACAATTAATTTCAATTAAAGTATGGTGTTAAGTGTTTTCTTTTCTTTTTCATGGAAAACCTATTGGACTTAACCTCGTTTTCACGAAAATCACGTAGTTAAAGCGTAACTCTTTATCCTCTGGTTATAAAACGTGACAGAAATTCGATTTGTTCGGGAATGGACATAACGATTTTGACGAAATTTTGGGACTGAGATTATTTTGCGGCGAAAAATCGATTGGACAAATACTATCTTCAAGAAAATTCGCATTTGCTGTTAGCGCATTATCCGTCGTTCGCAACATATGGCAAAAAGATTTACTCTAAAACAGATATATTAATTTTAATGAAAGTTTGGGATTAAGGTTTATTTGGGTGTGAAAAGGTGATTGAAAATATCCTCATCTTCAGGAAAACTCCAGTTCACTGTTAACCCTTTATTCTGCAGATGCAAAATATGATACGGAACTTTGTTTACTCGGAAACTTATAAAACGATTTTTTATGAAAATTTCGTGTTAATGTATTTTTGAGATGTAAAATCAATTGGACATATACAAGTCTTCCGGGAATTCGTGTTTGATGTTAACCTTTCATTCGCCGGTGGTTGCATTATATGGCAGAAACTGGGTTTACTCTGAAATGGATATAATGATTTTAATTAAAGTTTGAGCAAAAATTAGGTTTACTCAGAAAATGGATATAACGATTTTGATACAAACTTAGTTTATTAAGTTTTTTTTTTATTAAGTTTTTTTTTTTTTTTTTTTTTTTTTGAGATGAGAAACTCATCTGAATTTTCCTCTTTTTTTCGAAGATTAGAGTTTACTGTTAACCCTCACTTCACCAATGACAAAATATGGCAAAAACTTGATTTTCATAGAAACTTTTTGAATGATTTTGATAAAAATTTAGATTTAGAGACTTTCTGAGTTTACAATTCAATCTGAATTGCTCTCCTCTTCAGAATAATTAACGTTCACTGGTAACCCATACGTTACCCTGAAAAAATATGGCAGAAACGTCGTTTCCTTCGACATCTCGATATCAAATACCCTCGTTTTCAGGATAATTAATATTTACTGATTACTTGCACTAAATCCGGGAAAAGTATGACAGAATAATTTGGTTTTTCTGGAAATCGCTTAAACGATTTAAATATATATATATATATATTATTAGATTTTTTTTTCCGATAAAAAACCGATCTGACTTATCGTCTTCAACAATATTAGAAGTCATTGGTATCCCGTGATTTGCCTGGAACAAAATATAGACGAAACCTGGTTTTATAGAAAACTGTTTGACCAATTTTGATAAGAATAAAATAAAATAAAATAAATAAAAAAAGATAGGATTTTGAGATTATAATTTGATTTGAATTTTTCTTATCTAAAGGAAAATTAGATTTCACTGGTAACCTGTACTCTGTCTAGGACAAACAAATAAAAAATATATTTCTGAAAACAAATTACTGCATTTACACTACGAATATTTTTACAGTGAAACTTGATCACCCAGGTAGTAGATAATAAAATAGATTTTCAATTAATTACACATTTCTTGTTGTTTTAGCTAAATGCTCAAGTTGTGTATCTTTCGTTTTGTATCAAAAACTCAATAAAATAAAATTCATTTTTTCATTTATATGTGACTTCAGTTCGCATTATGTCTATTAATGAAAGTGAAAATTAAATTTTTAAGATACTAGCTAGTGCCAGACCCACATGTGATACTAAACACCTGTTCATTCAGCGGTTTTTCTTTGAAAAAAACATGTTCTGTTATGCCTGAAAACGGCTGCAGATGGCGCCACAGTTCAGAACAAATATTCGGATTTTTCCCTTTAATTACATTAGTAATGTGTTATGATTTTACCTGTTTCACTCTAGACCCACATGTAATATGAAAAATTAATAACTATTATATCATCATATCAACGACATACTATCCCATACAACGCATTCTGATAATACCGGTTTGTTTGTTCTACTCACGAGCACGTGGGATAGAAAACGTCTTCTGAAATTTCACACGGTTAAATTCGGTGAATGAACAGGTCTTTAGTATCACATGTGGGTCTAGCTCTAGGCTAGTGTACGGTAGATGCTTTTAACACAGTTGCCACATTTTTACAGATTTTCCAACTGATTACCAAAATAAATATTTTTGTCCAAATTTTTCGAAAAAACTTTATAAAATCATTCAACTTTTATAAAAGATCCATTTAAAGTTTTTTTTTTTTTTTTTTTTTTTTTTTGACGAATCTGTTTTACGTTTGTCGATTTTTCTGCAGGATCCATTATATATTCTCTTATTTTTGTCGAAGGTCCAAGTCAAAATCGTTGATTTTTTAGAAAGTTCCTTTTTTTTTTTTTAGAAGTTCAGGAAAATGTTATTTTCCACTGTCATCTAATGTAACTTAAGCATATTTTGTAGCAGATTGACAAACAAGATACGGCATTTTTGTGGCCGGTCACCAAATACAAAATTATATAACTGGCAATTAAATAACAGAAACTATTTGTGTCTCAATGGGAAGCCACTCAGTAATCTTGTGGCAATTACATAAACTTTTAATTTTATATAATTCATACACAACGCATGTTTGTCTTCTAATTGTTCATAAAATCAGATGAATTTTTTCAAAAAATTTATTTGCAAAGGAAAGTATTCCTACTTCCCGGTATGGTCTATACAAAACTAGTCTCCTACAGTTTGGACTTTTTAATTTTTTTATATGAAGACTTAGACTGTCTGGTCTGGGTTAAGGTTTATATTTTATGCAGTATTGCATAAACATAGTTAGCGGAATTTGATTTTTTTTTTTTTTATTGAAATTGCCAATTTAAGAAATATATATTTTATCGTCTCACTTGGGGGCTCATCTGTGCTCGGGACCCTAGTATTAGTTACGACCCAGTAAGGGCTATAGATATCAGGTCAACTCTGCAAACTTTTGCAGCTTAAGAAATCTTAACTGTATTTGAAATAAAATAGTTTTCAGCTGTGTTTTGTAGATGTCAAAATGAGATGTATATTTCAAAAAGAATTTGATTTTTGTATTAAATAAAACTATCAATTTTTATTTAATTTTGTGCCGACTTCAAAAGTTATCATTAATTGTAGTGTTTACGTTATTTGGTGAAAGAATTTATTTCACACTTTTAGGTGCAATTTTTGATTCGATTTGATTTTTTATTGTTTGTATAATACAGAGATGAAAGTTTTCCGACTTTCGGCGGAACTCTTCCACCAGAATTTTTTTACAATAATCTGTATCCTATTTAATCAAAGGATATTAGAGTAAAAATACGCTCATCTTTTCTAAATAAAAATAGTGGTGCCGATAACGATAACCGCTTTCATCCCTGATATTAGTTGCTTTTTAGAGTCGGTTCTATTTTTTTACAAAAATATTTTATTTTTTTCCTTTCAGTGAAAATGTATTCATAACAGAACATGAGAAGACATTCAACGGCAGTCTCAGATATCGCAATCCACAAGAAAAGTGACAAACTCTAAAAATGGTAATTTCGAGTTTATGTCACTGAAAAATAGATTAAGTGCCCCAATGTGCACAAAACATGTTACATCTCCATCTCGAAAATTATCCATACTTGAGAGGCAGTTGTGTCAATTTTATTCAAGTCAGTGCCTTATTTTAAAGTTAATTTTAATACTGGATTTTAAGTTTGTGTTACATTTCTTGCCTTTATGCGATATGAGAAAAACTGTCTATTGAATCCACATACATTACATTAAAAAGGTTTTAGAAATGCAAAGAAAGGATACGCTACAACAAAAATTCGCTCATAACCAAAAATCCTACCTAACAGGATTTTTGGTTATGAGCGAATTTTTGTTTCATGTAGTATAAAAGTATCCAATACCATTAAATATATGAAATATAAACGTTCAAAATAGAAGCAGCTTGAAAAGAATCAATGACTCTCTGTCATTCATATAAGGCTATCAAATGAGACTCCAGAGAAAAAATTACAGCCGTCTACCTTTAATAAATTAAAACAGATGTAAAAACAATATAACGATAACCTCGACTACAATGCAAATCTGGATTACGATTGAATTTTACAGAGCATATGTGTCATCCGCTATGCTTGAATGTGCACAGCGTATAGTTCAAACAAGGATCCAAATATGCATTGCAGCTGACGGATAGAAGTTTAAACATCGAAATAAAGGTCTTTTTGCTTTCTAAGATCGTTTCGGCATGTTACAGTGCAGGAAATTCTGAACATGCATGTTAAAAACATTCTGTTTTTAACATTCATATTTATAAAGTATCATTCTGTATTAAATCGATGATGTCCTACAATTTTGTAATTTACATTTCTTCCCCTACTTCATAATGTTTACAAGATAGAAACACTATTTTTGCTATTTTCCACCAAAGGCGCTGTAAGCGGTTGCATCTAGAAATCCTTCAGTAAACTAGAGATACGACAATGCTGGCAATGAATTCTAATTCGTCCAAAGCTACTTTCGACCGCCTGAGGGAAGGACTACAGCGCCAACATAGACTTGGCGACCACTGCGCTAGAACACCTTCAAACAAAACCACTTATGGAACATACAAATAAATAGCCCATACTGCGCTTATGCGCCAAGGTTAGGAATCCAGGTTGCCATAGTTTGGACGAAATTTAATCAGCCCGCCATTTTTTTCTGTCCACTGCGCAAGCGCACTAAGCTCTTGTCTTATCTCTGGTTTACTAAAGGATTTCTATTGCATCTCGTACCGCATGGCCACTCTATTATACTAGTAGTATTACGAGTGTAGCTGCAGTTTTATATTTGAGAATGAGACCGTGTTGAAATTTAATTTTCAAAGTAATATAAATGAAAATAAACAAAATGGCGCCTCCAAAATTGTGCCAAGGGGCGGAGCACCCTTCATGTGCCTCCCTTGGTGCGACACTGTAATAATTAATGATCTTTTGTTTCATTTAATTGACTAAGTGATCAGTAGTTTTGTTAATCGATATTCTACTGACTGGATATATAAATCCTCTAAAAAGAACAATACTAAAAAATCCGTGCATAAAATGTAAAAATGTATGCAATGCATTCTTTTTTTTACAGGCTGGGCCTAATTTTATCGAATTTTGTCCGGGCCAGTGCAGACTATGCATTGTAAAAATATAAACGGAACAGCCCTTATAGCACAGAAGTTTAAACATCATGTGTTAATCGTCAATAAGCACCAAACTGCGTGACAGTCACCTAATTGGAAATTAGCAGCGAGAAAACAAAATGGAACAAATAAATAAATAAAAATAAATCATGCATTTTAATGATTAGTCTATTTAAAAAATTTTATTAAGTATAATGTAAAAGAAATCAGATTAAAAAAAAATTGCTTATCTGAAGCATTAATTGTTTTTCCAAAATTAAATACTGAGAAATATAATTTATAATAATATTTAAACGTCAATATTTATCTAGCCACAAATATTTCTTTAAATAAATTACATCATTAGAAAAATGAATACTTTTAAAGCTATAATAACGTCCATTTTATCATGGAAGTTTAATTTTCCACAATGCGTTATATATCCATTTTATTATTTACGCGTAAATATATATTTATTTTCATGTCGAAAAAAAAAAAAAAAAAAAAAAAAAAAAAAATGAACATGTAAAAATTCGTTTTCTAGCAGGGTGGCTACATAAATTCACAAAAAATGTTCCCTGATTTTTGCATGATTTCCATGATTTCCGTTACCTATTATATACCGGGTGATCCAAAAGTCAGGACAAACTTTAAAAATGAATAATTCGAAAACGAATCAAGATACAAAGATGCGGTTTGCACCAAACGGATGGAAAAGAAACCGGGTTTTGTGTGGCAAAGGAAAAAAAATTAGTTCTGTTGGAGACCAACAGATAGCTCTATAGTGTTTTATTTCACCAAAAGATGATTTACAAATGGAAAAAAAATGTTGACAACTTACAAGTCAGCTTAATTACAGTTAATTAGTACTACAACATTTGGCGGATGGCATCTTTCAGTGCTGCTAGTGATGCCGGTTGGTCGCGGTACACTTTTGACTTCCAAGAATCCCCATAGCCAAAAGTCGCAGGGTGTCAGATCGGGAGATCTCGGAGGCCATGCTTGATTAAAGTAGCGACTGAGAATGCGATATTTCGATGCATATAAGCTTCGACTACCATTACATGCTGTAGTTGTTCCTTTTTATATCGTTTGTTGCTTTGCATAATCCTACATCAGAAATACGACAGCGCCATCTGTTGGTCGCCAACAGAACTATTTTTCTTTCTTTGCCACACAAAACCCGGCTTCTTTTCCATCCGTTTGGTGCAAACCGTATCTTTGTATCTTGATTCGTTTTCGAATTATTCATTTTTAAAGTTTGTGCTGACTTTTGGATCACCCGGTACATTCCATAATTTTGTGTATTCTCTTGTGTAGCATGCTCTATAAACCACTGCAATTCAAACAACTATACTGTTGAGCAAAGATACCCCAATCTTTTTATTTATTTTTTTTTTTCCTTCTTCACTTACAAAAATAAAAATAAAATTCTAAATTCTAAAAATATGACTCATTTTTAATTACGCAACATATTAACATCAAGACATAAAATTATTCCTCAAGTTGTTGTACTATAAATATTTAATTATTATATATATATATATATTAATGTTAATTTAGTGAGATTCAACTAGAAAGCAACCAATCCTGTACAATCATGGTTAAGATAACACTCGTTTAGTGACCTTTCAGTCATGCTTGCTGGGCAGAAATGAAAATTTCCATGATTTTGGGGCGTTTTTACAAAATTCCCTGATTTTTCCCTGACATTTCCAGATTGCTAAAGTACCCTGATTTTTCCATGATTTTCCTGTTTTCCCCGATTGTCGCCACCCTGTCTACATCAGCTAGATTTTTAATATTGTCACA
This sequence comes from Salticus scenicus, assembly GCA_963930645.1. Classification (NCBI taxonomy): domain Eukaryota; kingdom Metazoa; phylum Arthropoda; class Arachnida; order Araneae; family Salticidae; genus Salticus; species Salticus scenicus. The sequence goes on from OZ005657.1 coordinate 168,457,292, forward strand.
TAGATTAGACTTAGATAATTGTTTGTGGAGAAACACTAAAGGGAAATAACACAGTTCACCTCGGGACTTCATTTTTCAACTTAATTGAATTTTATATTCGCGTTTATATACAATTGATGAATTTTTTAGAACAAGATATTCTATAATTCGAAAAGTATAGAAATCACATAACATTAACCGAATAATTAACATAATGAATGAATGAGAAATAAACAATTTAGATTTTAAGAAAAATTACTTTTAAATAATTTGAGGTTTTCGCGTGGGAAGAAAATATAATGACGCCAAAGCTGCCATTCTTCATCGTCAAGCTCGCCAAATTTTGTCGTCAGGTAACGAATTTTGTCGCCAAGTCAAAAATTTCGTCGTGAACTATCAAATTTTGCAGCCAAATTCATTGCTAAATCTCAAGTTTTGTCACCAAAAACTCGATAAATCATACAATTTACTAAATTCGTAAGAATTAACATTGAAATTTATTGGTACCCAAATGGTTCAATGTTAACTAATGTTAATGTTAATATTCCAGCTTATGTGAACCAAAACAGTTCCACTTTACAATTTTTACTCATCTGACAATAAGATTCACAAAAACACAATACAAAACTTTCAAAAATTCAATAAAAATTACAATGAAATAACTATCCAAAAACCGCTACAACTTAACTGTATTTGACTTGACCATAGCAACGCCAGGCTCACCAATGCTTGACCATAGTAAGGTCTCAAGTGCATTTTCACGTTTCTATTATTTTTTCTTTAAAAGAGAGATACTAAACCAACAGTTATATAGATTTTAAATAAAATTTATAATTTTGATTCGGCTTGAGTGGGGGGATGAGGCTGTAGCCCAATAGCCTCCTCCCGGATTCACCATTGCTGGGATTGTATATCTTTATGAGTTCTATTTGTTGAATGATTATGAGCTTAAATTTAAAAAAATTGAAACATTTACTGACCAGTAAATCTAGCCTAAAATTTTAAGTAGAATGAATAAAACCCTTTTGTAGTTAAAAATTAAATTTCTTGAAAATAGAATAGCAACTTAAATAATGCAATGTGTGGGAACAAAGCCACATTCGCTGAGTACGTGTTAATGCATATATAATATATTTCTTTACTTTTGTAGCATTAGTATGGTGTCACACGTAAAGGAATCTACCTTTGCCTTTAAGCTTGCCAAAAAGGGATTTTTTACTTACGCAATGTCCCCTGTCGCGCAATCCCTTAGCACGTTGTGCTTATAATGCAGTACACTGTTAAAAAAATGCAGAAAAAATACAGAAATTCTCTGTAATTTCAGAAAAAATGTCGTAAAATACGTTTTGTCTACCTAATTTTTCCGTAATTTACGACTTTTTTTCTGAAATTACAGAGAATTTCTGTATTTTTTCAGCATTTTTTTAACAGTGTACTTACATAATATTACAACTAGTACATATACACTACTATATATCGCAATGAGAATTATAATCAAGCCTCAAAATAATAAGAGTCTCTTCATTTCCGAGTTTTGGTGACAGAGTTTGCTTATTATTAAATCATTATCGATTGCTGCAAGCTTTTCCCGTTCAGTCTACATCACAAGAAGGGCTTCAAGATTTGACGGAGTTAATGTTTATCTTAGCCCGGTTTTAAAACATTTTGAGGTTAGAAAAGGTCCTCTCACACCTGACTTGTGTCAAGAGTTTAAAAGATATTTATGCACTTTATAAAGTTCGGTGTATAAGACCGAATACATGTTGTAGTCAAATATAGTCTTAAACACAGATTTTCGCATTATTCTCCCGGTTTACAGGAGCATATTTCCTCATCTTCAGACTCTTCAGTGTCAGAATCTTCACTTTCATCTGACTCTAGTTGCACTCCATAAAGATCAGATAGTTTGGTGCTTATCTGGGACCAAAAATCTACTAGAGAGATTAACTCCTCTTTAAGTTTTGCTCTGTTATTTGTTAATATTTCCAGTCAACGAGCAAACTTTGTCAATTGCGCAGTTTTTGGTATTCCATCTTTTCTGAGCTGGGAAAATCTGCATGTGTAGAAACAGGCCGAAACACACAACGGCTAAGTACAAGTCCTTTTGACTAGAAAACCTCATCTTCATGCTCTGATTTATTTCATCCATGATTCTACAAAATACTCTGATTTTAAACTTCTCCTCTTCACCTGACTTAATGAAGGCATCCACTGATGCCTTCATTCTGATAGTCAAATCGTGTATTCTTTTTACTCAAACAAATCTTTTCCGAAGAAGCTCTGGTTCCAGGCACAGTCTTTCTATATCTAGGGAAAGGTCTGTCGTAATTTTCGTTTCAATGACTTCATTCATGTATGAAACATGCCTTCTTGCAGCCTTTAACTTTTATCAAACTCGTTTCTGTTTTATAGCAACAAATGACCAAGCTTGTGCGAATTCCAAGTTTTTTGTTTGTAAATAGTTTAATAAAGGTGTTGTTGAACTAAAAGTTCGTAAAGAAAATCATAGAAACCAAAATTGTTTCAAAAGAGAGAAACTTAGAAAGAAGAGCATTAGCTTAATTTCTTGTCTTCGAACTGAATTCGTTGGAGTTACTTATAACACTAAGGGCTACAACTAGTTCAAGAAAAATGCCTTTTGGTGGATCTGGATCTGTTTCTCCTGTGTCTGTGAACCAAAAGTTGAAGAACCGTACATCTTCATAGCAGCATCACTTCTCTCCCTGCACGTAGTAGCTGCAATCGCAGTTAAGGGAATCTTTCAATTTTGGTCCAGATACATAGTCAACCTCTTGAAAGATTCTTTAATAAATACTTCAGTTTCTTGCAACAGCCCGAAACATCAGACATGACAAAATTTAAAACATGTGCATAACACGAAGTGTGTAGGTGATTAGGCTCCAGATCCTCGAGTTCTGCTGAAACGCCATTGTATTCTCCACTCAGATTTGATGCTCCATCAAATGAGTTGTCAATGCAGTTTTTAACCTTCAGTTCCTTGATTTGTAACATAGAGAATAATGTTTGAAGAAGACTGCCATCTGTAGTCAATTGAATAGCCTTCAGTCCTAATAATTTCCCTTTCACTTTTTTTCTCAAATATATATATATACCTCAAAACAATCTCATACTATTCGTATCCAGATACGTCCATCGTTATATTCATCATGACAGATAAACAACCAGCTTGCCTACTTTCGAATACAAAACAGTCTGTTATTACTTCCTTAATGATATTCATTATTTTGGTTATTGCTATTTTACTTAATTTATTACCTCCTCCAGCAATGACAAATCCCCCCCCACACACACACACACAAAAAGAAGCTTTTTTTTAACACTATGATCGTTCAAAGTACAGTCGGCTGCAAAATTATTCGAGCACTAGCAATAATCCTTGCCAAAAAAAGTACACTTAATACAGCTTTGTTAAATAAATCCTTGTCGAGTCATGTTCTTAATCAGTCTAAGAACATGATTCGACAAGGATTTACTTAGCAAAACACTCTTAAGTGTACTTTTAAAATATAGGAATTATTGGCTAGTGCTCGAATAATTTTGCAGCCGACTGTACTTGATTTCTGAAAATTTGCCACTTCCCAAAAAGTATCTCCACAGGCAGTTGTCTCTGCCTGCTTTGGCTATGCGTAAATCCGGCTTGTTTTCCCGTCAGCAATGGCAGTAGTTATTAAAAAGCATAAAACAAACTCTTTCGCTTTATAAATATGTAAAAATTTCTACTCTACAGTATACATTTTGCACTTATCTTTCAAAAGTAAAATAAGATAAGAACTTTTATGCAGTCTTCGTAATTGAAAAACTAAACAATAACATTAGGCTACTAAAGCGAAATTGCTTTAAATCACACACTGAAACAATGAGATTCCAAACATACATGGCACCACCATGGGAAATAGGTAAACTAACTAAGGACTTTTGAATTCACCACTCTGATCCAACAATTTTTATCACAGAATTGCTATTCTAGAAAATGGCACTCATCCCCACGATCTCCTTACGCAGATGATGTTATATACAGTAAGACCCCGGTAACGCTGTTTCATTTAGCGCTGTTTCGGTTTAGCGCTCTTTTATTTCCCCTGTGGATTCCCCGAAATTGCTCGCAGCAGAACGGGAATTCCTTGAAATTGTGCGCGCGCTGTTTCGCATTACGCTCTACTTTGATGGAACGTATCCCCCGCGTTAGGCGGGGTCTTACTGTATATATAAAACACTAATATCCATTAAAATTGCAACACCAAGAAGGAATGCGATTTTCAGAATAATATTTATTGGGCACATACATTATAGTAGAAAGAACAACTGATTAAAATTTCAGGAAATTTGGAGTTATATGTACTGAGAAAACTGTACATAAAGCAGCAACCTCTGTGAGCAAAAACAGAACTAATCTGCCTAGGCATTGAATCAAACAGCGATTGGATGACATGTACGGGTAGAGCACTTCATGAAACTTCAACACGATGCCACAATTCATCGATCGTAGTTACTGGTGAGTGTTTGGGGCACAGTCACTTTTCAGCGATTAAACAGTCATTTTCATTGGTGTGAGATCAGATGAATGCGCTGGTCAGGGCAACAGTCGAACATATTCTGCATCAAGGAAGGTCCGAACAATGCAAACAACTTAGGGTCGTGCGTTTTCTTGCTCAAATATTGTGCTTCAAAGGCCTTGAATATAGGGCAGAGGGACGGGCCTTAAATCGTTAGGAATGTAATGGCTGGTATTGAAATTGACGGGAATGAAAACAAGAGGTGATAGAGATCATGTATCCAATGGTACCGCATACCATCACTCCAGGTGGTGACCCAATATGAAGCTACCCAATATGAAGCTACCTCAAACTACATCACTGATACGGGCGTCTTTAATGTGTGATCAAAGACGAACCTGGATGCAAGAATGGCGTGAAGTCGCCTTTCAGACAAATTACAATCATGTTTACAGTATCAAGATTGCCTTATCCGTATTTAACAACATTGTGAATAATGCACATTGCCAGCTGGAATTCGACATGGTCATACTGTCATCACTTGCAGTGATGGTATGGGGTCCCATTGGATATATGTCTCGATTACTTCTTGTTCGCATTCCCGGTACTCTGAATAGTAATCAGGGGCCGCTTTACAATTTTAGCAGCCCTACGCAATAGATTTTTGGCGGCCCCCTCTAATAGATATTACGCCAGGGTAACTTATATATTTCATGTGACCCCAAGTAAAGTTTTCTCACTATCATCCCCCCTCCTCCCCCCCCCCCACACATACACTCCCTTACAAAAGAAAAAGCTAAAATATTAAGATTAAACTTATTTTAATATTATAAGTTAATACAAATTTAAATATCATTTGTATTTTTTTTTTTTTTTTTTTGTAAAAATTGAGTTGGACCAGGCACGTTTTTAAATAAGAAGAAATAAACAGGTTGAATCAAACCTTTACCTTTTCTATCTGACTGTGCTAAACGTTCGATTGGTAAAATGCCTTGAAATTTCTGTTTATATGAATCACCATTCTCTACATGACTTCGCACGTACTGATGTACAGAATGGAACTACTGTACATCAATACTGATACATCTGTATTTGTACTCATATGCCATGTACAGATTATACCATAAAATGGCCGAAAATTCAAGTAAAAACAATTACAATGGAATGAAAAAGAAAATTTTTGCACGGCCAGAAGAAAAGAAACTCATTTCCTCACCATTACATAGCTATCAGATTGTGGCATCGCATCACAAAACGGAGAGTGAATCTATCAAGTTGCTATATTTTTACCACTGAAAAAATTCCAGTATGAATAATAATAATATTAAAATATTACTATTATTTTTTTTAAAAATTAGTTCTTTTTTATTATAATTTTAATCCTTCCGTAGTAAATGATAATTTTCAATTGTACATTAAACCAGATAACAAGAATTCATTTCCTTTTTTAAACAAGAACGAAAAATCATTCGATTCGCATAGACTATTAATACTTTCCAACTGTATATACTCGTTGCCTCGTTTAACCTTTCATGTGCTTTGCCTATATAATCACACAACAGAAAAAATTACAGACAGACAAGCTACCTGAATTCATAATCACTCCAAAACATTGTTGAAAAATGTTTTTAAAAACTTAACACAAGCGGAAATGTAGTTCCAGCAATTTCCAATTGTAGCTTGTATAATGTATTTGAATATTTTAGTGCGATCCAGTAAATCTTAATGCTAAACATACCATATTCTATAGATTTTTTTTTTAACCATATGAATAATAAATCTAAATTTTAATACGATTTTCGCAGTACAAAGTTTTTTAAATGTGATTTATAAAAATATATCCCATAGAAAGCAATTAACTGTCATTTGGGTGCCCCTATACACAAGCCAGTTACTCTATTTCTACCATTTTAAATAGAGAACATTAGCTACGGCCGTGCCGATGAACCAAAGTCGTCAACATTTTTAACTTTACTGAAAAGTGTTAAAAATGCTTCACTTATCACTTTTGCCTGAACCTTTTCTTTAATGTACATGTGAAATAAAATTTTTATTAATTCATTTCTTTGTGTATAGATTTATGAGACGAAATTTTGTGTAGGCTACTATTAATAGCAAATTAATCACTTTCAAACACAATTACGAAGCCTTTTCATTCATAAACGCGCAACATAATTAGGTATTCTTATTTAGATATGGTGATACGTATCAATTAGTAGGGTTTTAGGCTGACTACGCTAGAGTCCAAGGCCTATAGGTGGAATGTCCTCCTTGGGGATCTTTCTAAGGGGTCCTAGCCCGTATTTATGCGAGTTTCAGAGAAAACTTCGAACGGCTAGGTCAATGAGCGCGACCTAGGATCGAACCCGACACTTCCCATTTACAAGCTTTGAGCGCTAAACCGCTCGAGCCTGTGATACGAATCGAAGTAGCGTTCATTTTTTCCCAATGAAGGCAAAGCCTTTTGCGGAAATGTCTATCTAAATTCAACGCATGAAACAGATTTTCTAGACACCATAGGCGAAAAAAAATTGTCCTTATGAAATTCAAATTTACTCTTATTTACTTTTAAATCTTAATTTATATATTTTGTGTGTTTAAAATCTATTCTTAAGATTTTATGAAATCTGAACTATTTTCTGACTTGTTTATGAAGTTATTTTTTTCACAAATGTATTAAACTTTCAGGATTTTTTTTTTTTTTTTTTTTTTTTTTTTTTTTAGATACGTATAAATTTAATAGTGTTTTTTCTATTTTCTTATTCTTAGTTCTATTATTTAGTTGATTATAGATGAATTTGATATAAGAACTTGGTAATTTTAAGCTGGATGAGCTTAAAAATGAGGCTGTCATGCGAAACTGTCAAAGGTGTTAATGATGTCAAGAAAAAAGGCTTCGAATTTTTCAGATTTAATAAAACTATCGTTAATTCTAAATTGCAAAATCTCATCTAGTAAATGTTTACAAAATTTTACTTTAATAACATGAAGAAAATTCTCCATTTATTTTTTCAATTTTAGACTTGTTCACAAATTCTGGTGGTGATTTATTTCATATAAGTGAAATTTCCTTGCCCCTTTTAATTTACAGCTGAATATACCCATATCCTTAAAAGAGAAAAAAAAAAAAATCAAAAATTGGTTTATGATTTTTCCTTTCCTTCCATCCATTCTTTCCCTCAAAATTTTGGGCAGTGTTCCAAATTTTTTGGCAGCCCTATGCGACCGCCTAGGTTCGCCTAATGGTAAAGCGCGAACTGATAGTGACCATTAAATTTCTGGTGAGCTAAGGTCCGCCCCTTTGCCCTATATTCAAGGCCTCTGTAGCACAACATTTAAGCAGGATAATGCACGATTGCAAGTTGTCTGTATTGTACAGATTGATACAGAATGTGTTGAAACGTTGCTCCGGCCAGTGCGTTATCCTGATCTCACACCTATGAAAGTGATCATTTAATCATTGAAAAGCGAGTGGCCCGCTACAGTTCACCAGTACCTACGATTTCTGAACTGTGGCATCCTGTTAATGCTTCATAAACTGCTGCACCCGAATATGTCATCTAATCGCTGTTCGATTCAATGCCTAGGCAGAAAAGTGTAGTTATTGCTCCCAGAGTTCGCTGCTTTATATAGTTTTCTCAGGATATATTACTCAAAACTTACTGAAAATTTAATCAATCGGTTCTTCCTACTATAATGTATGTGCCCAATAAATATCATTCTGATATTCGCCTTCCTTCTTGGTGTTGCAATTTTAACGGACAGTGTATATATGTATATTAAAAAGGATAAATTCTAGCATTAAGAAAAATATAAGACCGATGTCATTTATTTGCATTTTTCTGCATCTGAAAAAAAAAAAAATAATAATTAATTAACTGACAAGTGAAACTCTCTGTAATACAGAGAGGGTACTGACTAATTCAACCATTTCTGCAAGCCCCGCCATGATACCGATACTTCCATGAGCTTCATAAAATGTCTTTGTTATTTGTACTATAACATTTTCTTTCATAATTAAATCAAAACATCATTACTTTGTAAGGCTAAGCAAGCGTTCACTTAGGAATAGGCTCGCACCGGGTAATATAGTGTATGACCAGGGCGCATGGGGTCCCATTCATCTTCACCTAAGGCGCGAAAATAGCCTCTAATAAAAAAGTCAATAAATATTTTCGTGACTATTGCTCATGAGGGCGCACGAGCCTATCACCTAACAGGGTGCCCCGGCCCGAGGGCCGATGGCCCAGTCCGCGCCTAGTCATGACCACCTTTGCCCATTTCAGCCTTTCTTCTTTATGATGCTTTAACAGTCTTGGTTTTCTTTTTAATTCCCGAAGAGCAACATTTGAATTTGATCTTAAAATGCACCAGACTGTCATATGTGAAATACATTTACTTGTCTGCTATGTTATTTTATGAGTAGACAAGTTCTGTTTCATTGCAAGCTTCAAAATTTGTCTATTATCGCGAACTGATAATTTACTCTTCCTCACAGATCTTTTATATTTTCCATAAAAATCTCTTTTACTTAAAACATTATGAATAGCAGTTTTAGAATGTTTAAGGATCTTACTTATTTCATGTTCCGATTTTCCAGAGCCCTTATAAAACTAAATTTTTTGAACTTCTAGCTCAGATATTTCTTTTCCATGTGGCATTGTGAATTTCCCCATAAAAAAATTAATTAAATTATATTTTCTTTTATATTATTATCGTTTGCACTTTTTTTTGTGATGTAAACTTACAGTTTACCTACAAATTTGAAAGAAAAAGTAAAATGATTTTGAATAAAAAAATAAGTGGTCTTATATTTATGTTATACCGAGATTTCAAGAAATTGTTTGCTGTGTGAAAATAACTCAATTTTTTTTTCCTTTAATGATTTATATGAGAAAATATAACTTATTTCAATTGCTCCAATGTTTTAAAATTATTCATTTTATGCAAAGTACTATTAAAATGAGTGATATTTTGGATGGTCTTATAATTTTGTTACACACTGTAAGTGCAATAATGATAATCATTTAAAAATAGCTCATGAAGATATAAGAAAAACCTTGCAAATTAACTGTTACCCCTCCTAACTTTTAACCAAGTGTTTCCAGTGTTTTCCTCTTTCAGATTGTTCTATTTCCTTATTCAGGGGTTTATTTCATTTATTTTATTTGCTTTCTTCTATATATTCTATAATTCTTTATATTATTGTATTTCTTCTATATAAATTAGTTTGGAGTGTTTTTATGCCTTTTTTAGCATTTTTTATAATATTGGGTGAGTGCAGATGTTCTACCCGTTTTTGGAAATGCAAATTTGCAATGGAATTGACATCACACATGACATTGTAATGACGGAAATCATTGGCCAATCAAACATGTGGATGCCTCACATATAAATGCATCATGTCTCACAAAGTTAATCATCTCAAAAAAAAAAAAAAAAAAAAAAAAAAAAATCACAGGGTGTAACATGGAAAGCAAGAAGGAGCTTATAAGACATTGTTTGTTATACAAGTTCGATAAAAAGAGTATGGCAGCCGCAGCATGTCACAATGTTTGTCAAGTTTATGGGGAGAATACAATAGACGAAAGCACATGTCGTCAATGGTTTCATAAATTTAAGGAAGGAGACAGATGCTGCCAAGATCAGGCTAGGAGTAGATGGCCATCATACGTTGGAGACGATGATATTGACCAAGCCATAAGGAACAACCCGAACCCAACTGTGCATGAATTAGTGGAGACCTTCAACGTACACAGGACAATGGTTGAGAGACGGCTGGTTAAGTTGGATTTTACGACAAAGTTGTATCTTTGGGTTCCACATAACCTGACAGCTAATCAACAGGATGACCGAATCGCCACCTGTATTTCTTTGCTTTCCTGGTACAAAAATGACCCATTCTTGACACAAATTGTGACAGGAGATGAGAAGTGGGTTATGTATCATAACATAAAGAGTAGTAGGACTATGTGTCACCCTTCTGATCCGCCTGCATTAACTTCGAAAGCTGAACTTTATCATCCCAAGAAGGTGTTATTGAGTGTGTGGTGGGATGTGCTGGGAATAATTCACTGGGAGGTCCTTCCACTCAACCAAACCATCAATGCTGCCTTTTACTGTCTACAGAGACAGGTTGCATTCAAATTTGGTAGCAAAGTGACCAGGTCTCATCAATCATCGCAGTGTTATCCTTCATCGTGATAATGCCAGGCCACATGCTGCTGTCATCACTTGCCAAAAGTTACTGGGCTTTGGTTGGGAGGTTTTACCCCACTCTCTCTATTCTCCTGACTTGGCATCAACTGACTATCACCTATTTCGTGCATTGAACAATTACTTCAGTCAGAAAATCTTTGATGATCTTGATGCTATAAAAACTACTATCCAAGACTTTTTTGACTTGAAACTACCAGAATTTTACTGCCGTGGGATTTATCTCCTACCAGAAAGATGGCAAGAGGTCATAGATAGCAATAGGGATTATGCACAATAATAGGTACTGTTCATTTTGCATTTATTTGCTGTTCTTTATGGGTAATAAAAACGGGTAGAACTTTTGCACTCACCAAATATATATGTCAGATTTCTATTCAGTTAAAGGTGGTTTTCTGTTTGGTGAGAAGTTGTGGGTTAAGGATAGTTATCAGCTAATTGCTACTATCCATTCAGAAACTTCTCTTTTACCTCTACACGGAGGGGTCTCTTTGATGAAGACCTCTGTGTTTTTTGTGGTTTTATTTCATTTCATTCATTTGTTAAATTATTCCTATATTCAAGTTTTGCATTTCCTTTTGCAGCAATTTTGCACATTGGTTTGTAATTCCCCTGTTGATTTTTCCAATCTTTTAACTTTTATTTTAATTTTATATCATATACATATTCAATTTTAAAGTTTCTTATACAGTAAAACCTGTCAAGTTGGACACTTTTCCATGGAACGGAATGTATCCATAGGATTTTAACACATTATGTCCAACCTCTATAAGTTGGACACCCCTTTAACCCTTTCACTACTGATGTCCATGATCAAGGACATGCTTTTTAGAATTTTTTTTAAGACGTTTTAAAACTAATTTCAAAATTTTGTCTGCATTTTTTAGTTATTTCCTTACCAAAAGCACTGATATTTTAAAGTAACACTAATAGATTGCAGCACCAGACAGTTATATATAGAATATTTAATCATGGATGACTTCACGTGCTCATGTCCAGGTAAACCTTTTTTTAATCATATATTTTGATATTATTTAATATCAGCTGTAGCTAAATATGTTTCTTTTGTATTAAGAAATCTAGAAATCTTGGTTTAAATTTACTGTGATAATTCTACGAAGCTATAATTTTTCTACAGTATTTTTAAAAACACTTTTCCATGATCATGGACAAAAGTTTTCAATGTGTCAGAATATAAAAGAGATGCTGACGAGTGCAATATTCAAAGGCACAAATAAGGGATTTGTTATATTTCAGGATGAACATAGCGCACTATCTACTGAAAGCTGAAAAGGCAACACCATCTAGAAAACGAGGTCGACCAAGAAATGAAGAAAACATGTCAAATACTTCTCAACATGATATTTCGCGTAAAAAAAAAAAAAAAAAAACAGAAGTAAGCTTATAAAGCAACACAACTCAATACAGCTGATCATTTACCCATTCACAACGGCTGCAAGGAAGCAGGATGCAGCAAAAATAATCAATGCAAAGGAAAATCACATTTCCGGTGTGAAAAATGCCAAATACACTTATGCCTCAGTAAAGAAAGAAACTATTTTAAAGATTTCCGTATAAACGCATGAAATGCAGTTGTTTTTTGCAATCTTTAAAAGCTTTGTATCCATATAATAAATCTGTTTTTTACTTTCAGTGCATTTTCATTGTAGTCTACCACACATTCATTGAGTATAAATGCCCTTGATCAAGGACACTCTCTAACAAAAACAAAATATCGTTAAATAATTATTTTCAGGTATTTTTTTTAGCTTATTGGGAGTATTATTAACGATGTGTGAAATTTTCATAATTTTTATTTTATTTTTAAAACGTTGGTAGTAAAAGGGTTAACTTGGACATTCAAATACTACTCTAAGTTGGACACTTTTACCCGATAAAAAAGGAAAAAAAATAAATAAATAAAACTTCATTTCCTCACTTTTTTAAAAAATTTTTACTTATCTCTTGTAGCAATAGCTGTAAATATGCATAAAGCAATGTTTCTTGTCAAAATATATTCACCTCTGTCTGATCTTATAAAAAAAATATTTCTTCAGTTGAAACATTCACAAATTACTGCAATTTAGCCCATAATGCAAGAGTATTTTTATTGATTTGCATGTATTATCCGTGTCCTTTTCTTCAGGAAATATCCAGCAAAGAGCCTTACAGGCATATTTTGACTTAGGCTGATTGTGACTCAAATGTAAAAACCCTGAAAATTAGAGCCTCAAATTAAAAAAACTCCAAAATTTCACATAATACTCAAACTGTTTAGGCCAGAAGCCCTCAATCCTTTTACATTTCATTCACATATCACCTGGATAACAAATGAACAACCAATGAAAGCAAAAAATAACTTTATAGGAAATATGAAAATACAAATGGGTTGAGTAAAAACCCTGAAATCAGGGGTAAACCCTGAACACAAACACCCCTGCTGTTTGGAAATGGGTATTGGACAATCATTGTATTGTTAAAGTTCTTGATTATTTGTCCCTTTTACTTTTCCTACTGAATTTTAACCTGAGTGTAAACTTAATATGTGAAAGGTCTATAATGAGAAATGATGCTGATTCAACTCGATGCATATCAACCAACAGGTGTTGCTACTATGCTGCAGTTTTGCACGTTCCTGGGAAAACTATATCTCTGTTTTTATAGCGAATAAATTCACCAAACTTCGTATGTGAGATGGCCAATATGAAAATGAATGTTAGCTCAATCTGGATGTATATCAGCTGACAGGTGGTGCTACTTTTACTCACATTCTGCGATTTTTTATATGACAATCTCAACGTCTATTGATAAAACTGCATCAAAATGCATATGCAAAATCTTTATCGTGAATGCTCTCTCAATTAAATTTTTGTGCATGTTATCTGGTAGGTGGCACTATTATTTAAAAAATTATAGAAGAAAGTACTGTAATGACCCCAACATACCAATTTTTTAGATTTTAAATTGGTAAATTATTATTATTTTTTTTTTACACAAGTCGTGCATGCTTTATTGTGTTACATTTAGATGTAATTAAAAGTTAAACGTGTGCATAGATACAGTTTAATTAAATCGAAAAATGTAAGCACCCCTAAAAGTTGGACACTTTTTCATGGTACCATAGGTGTCCAACTTAGAGAGGTTTCCCTATGTGTATATATATATATATTTGAATTCACATTTAAAATCTAATGCTTGAAATACATTGTAGTTGCAGTATAGTATGTTTTTTAATCATTTATATTCATTTTTTTACGTGTTTTTTGTTTAAAATTTGCAGGATTTTCAAATCAAAGCATTTTCTTCTAAAAAAATTTGAAACTACAGTGGAGAAAATATATCAGAATAAAGAAATATTAAATACTTGATGAAATAACAGAATTTTTACTGAATAATTTTTAACTGCACATTTTACTACAAAATATGTCATAGTCATTAGTATGTCAAGTTTTCCAAAAAAGTCACTTCTTTAGTTTAAAAACCCTGCTTGTTATAAAGAAAAATCTTATAAAAAATGTTTGATTTTCTTAAAAGAATATCTATATAGTGATCGGTATCTGTGCTATTTTCATATGAATGAATATACATAGTTAAAAAAGCATCATATTCATATGCTGCAAAATAAACTTAAAAATGTAAATAAATTCTTATTTCTCCAAATATTCTTGAAAAGTATATAATAATTATGATATAGTTTGCACTACGGCTTCAAAAGATAAAAGAAAATATATATATATATATATATATATATATATATATATATATATATATATATACAGTCGAAACTCGTTAATGTGAACACTGTTAACGTGAATTACTTTTAATATGAACTGTTTCCACAATCCCCGTCAAAACGAAGATTAGTTTAGTTATATGAAGATTAGTTACTGATAGCATGAACTACTGATAACATGAACAAATTTTTTATCCCCCTTGAGATTCACATTAACAAGGTTTGACTGTATATATATATATATACATAAATGAAGCTTTATATTTAGGAGATTTTTAGAGCATTTAAAAAAGAAAATACTAAAATGGCGGCTGAATATTTTATAACCTAAAAAGTGTCTGGCTGAGTTAACCCCACTGTGAACATGTCTGGCGACTGTTGATTGGAGTTAGGACTGTTATCTTATTAATCATATAAAAATCAAATTTCTTACTATAACACAACTTTCATTAAAATTTTGTAACCTGAAAAGTATCTGACAGAAGTAGTGTAAAAAGTACAGTTCTGCGCCACGGTGGTGGCGTAGTGGCGTATTGTGGCGTAGGGTGGAGGCGCGCCTCCACCCTGACACCACTACGCCACCACCCAGTCGCAGAACGTGTCCTTTTTACACTACTTAGTCATCATCTTGGACGAGGGGTTGTTGCCACCGGAAGAATAGAAACTGTGTGTTGCCACCGGAAGAATAGAAACTTTGACTATCATCTTCGATGAGGTTTGGTGCTGCCATCTATCGGGGAGAAGGGGGAATTTTGAGGAGTTAGATTTATTTTCCTAAATTTCGGGACTTAGTATTTTTTGTGGAATTTCAAGGAGTTAGATTTATTTTCATAAATTTCGGACTTAGTATTTTTTTTCACAATTTCGGAGACTTAGCATTTTCCGCAATGCACAGCGAAGTTGATTGACTGAAACAAAGGTAGATGAGTATTATCCAGTTAAAAACAGGGTATAGACTTTAAAATTTAGGTGTTGCCACCGGAAGAATAGAAACTTTTGGAGAGTAGTCATTTGAGGATTATAAATTGATTACAGAATTAAATAGAAATTTTCCTATGTATTTCAGCGAATTAGACAAAATAAAACAAAGGGTTGATGTGTATTATAGAATTAAAAACAGGGTATAGACATTAAAATTTAGGTGTTGCCATTGGAAGAGTATAAATAATTTCCGGTGGGACTTAACATTTTCGACTGAATGAAACAATGAATGACTGAAGTTAATTAACATCAGTAACAATTTATGAGTATTTTAGAAACTTAGCATTTTTAGAGATTAAAAATATATTGTGTTAAGATAATAAATAAGGAATTTAAATAGGAGTTCATACTTTTAGTGACATCATTACAAATTTATATTAGGAAATTTTTACAGAATTAAATAGAAATTTTCGTATTTTGTGGATTAACACATAGATTTAAAAGCAAAACAAATAATAAATAATTTAACATTCATTAAAAATGTAAGACACTTAAAAATTCTAACTTTATTTTAACACTAAATAAGTTTCACTTTTTAAATTTATTTAGACTATCTTAGAAATAATATTATTACATTCGTTAAAAATTGAACCCACATGCACTTTAAAAAATTACTATCATATAAATTAAACTAAATATAATAAAAATTATGTAAATTAAACTTTATATTCTCACTAAATAAGTTTAACATTTCTTTAAACTCTATCTTACATTCATTAAAAATTTAACAGAAGTTTTTAATCAGTTAATAAATTTTGTATACAGTTATGTTATATAAACTAAATATGATAAAAATTATATAAAACACATACTGTTATTTAACCTCTAACTTTGAAATACTATTTTTACATTCTTTAAAAATTGAACACACATACACTTTAAAAAATTACTATCATATAAATGAAACTAAATATAATAAATGAAACTAAATATAATAAAAATTATATAAAATACGTACTGTTATTTATGCTATAACTAAACAAATACGGTAAACAAAAGTTTCAAAATCAGTAAATGAGGATATATATGTTATAAATTAAACTGAATACAATAAAAATTATTTAAATTAAACTAAATATAATAAAAATTATATAAATTAAACTTTATATTCTCACTAAATAAGTTTCACACTTATTTAAACTCTAACTTACATCCGTTAAAAATTGAACACATGCACTTTAAAAAATGACTATCATATAAATTTAAAAAAAATTACTATCATATAATAATATTAATTAAAAAAAATTACTATTATATAATCATATAAATTAAAAAAATTACTTTCATATAATAATATAAATTAAAAAAAAATACTTTCATATAATAATATTAATTAAAAAAATGCATAGAAAGATATACAGTAAAGTTATAAAATAAATAAATAAAAAATAAAATAAATAAAAATAAAAATAAAATAAAAATGACTATCCTATAATAATATTAATTTAAAAATACATACAATGTTTAAAATCAACAATTAAATTTTATATATATTATAATTAACTAAACTTTATGCTGTTACTATTAAATAAATTTATCCTAACACGAAAACTTTACATAAATTTTATAAGCAAAAAAGCTATAAGTACATGAATATGTTATTTAAATTAAACTTTATATTCTCACTAAATAAGTTTAACATTTATTCAAGTTTAACACTGTAATATAATTCACACTATCTTAGTTGATTTAAATGAAACAGGTAAATACTTTTAAACTTGAACTAATAAAAATAAGTTCTCTTTATCAATAATAAAAAGGATTAGTTATATTTAAAAACTATCAGTTACTAAAAGTTATTTTATATTAAACATTTCGAAATAAATTGCATAAAAATTCAATGCATCATTTTAAACGAAACTAAACAGTTTCCTTAAAAACAGATAATACGGAATATTCTATGAGTCAGTTATCACCTGCAACGGAAAACCCATACACTTGATGAATCATGTGTAATATACGCTGAGGAATTGTGCCTAATAGTAATCCACACTATCTCATATAAAGATTAAGTTAAAATCATTAAAACAATACAGCGGATAATTAGGAATTTGCAATAATTTTTTCACAAAGCATATCATACAATGAGTTTTAAACGATTATTACCTACGTATCACTTAAACGGTATTGAAATAAATAAATATAAAAGTAAGTTATAGTTAAAAAATAAAAATTCGTTTGTGAAAGGAGTTTATATATTGCAAAAATTAGTTTTACTCAAATAATTTCTAAACATACACAAGTTAAATGGAAACTTTTCTAGGTTTCATTTAAGCAATAATTTTCCATGTGTGAAAGTAGTTTTATTTATGCAAAATTTAGTTTTATATAAACAAAAAAGTTTATAGTGTAACAATAAAAAAAGTTTATAGTATAACAATAAAAAATTACTTATAAGTAAATACCAATGAAATATATTTTTTAAATTGATTTCTCTCTTTTCAATAAATCAATAAAAATTTCTTATACAACTTTCGTAAAGTTTTAATAAAAGTTATGTTTTAATAAATTTTTTATGATATAAATTTACTAGAGTATACATATTAAGTTTATTAAATTATCAAATAGTAATAATAAATTATGAAACTTACTTAAAATTGAAGAAATTTCCCTTAGCGAAATGCAACCTTCAGTCTTGCACACAAATGCGAGAAACTGTTTATCGCTACGCGTTGACTCACGCACAGATAAGAAGGGTGATGATTCATGCTTATCATCTCAGTAGAATGTTGTTAGAGTTCTGTGTTTTTACAATAACATAAAATAGTTTATAAGGATCATTTATTTAATATCAGTTGTAAACTACATTTAAATAATGCAATAAGAGTTGAATTCCGCAATTAACCTATTAAAATATTGAAATATTTTTAATTTTTTTTATTTCATTTTACTTTTTTTAATTATGCTAAGAAAATAATGAGATCAAAACAGAATTATTTTACGATAAGTCGCGCTTTTTATATTTAATAAAATGTAACTATAATTTGTAATGAAAGGTTTTAAAATCACTTAATAGGATAAAATTAAAAACAGAAATCTTATTGTTTTAGTAATTATTTTCTCTAGTTATAAAACTAAGTAATAAACTATCTATAAATAATTGGATAGCAAGAGAGATTTTTGTATAATAACTATATATTATTTTAATATATGCATTACATCGCAAGGTAAAATTTTTAGCTTATTTATACGGATTGAACTATAAGTAATAAAAATTACTCATTTGCATATCCGCTAAATTTTATAAGTTGGATATATGATTTAAAAATAAAATACTAAACAATAATCCTTATGAGAGAATTGGGGTGACACTTTCACAGAAAGAAATTATCCTTTACAATAAGATTTGCTTAGAATGTCTAAGTGAAAATAACTCACCGTGAATCATACTAGAATCAAACAGTTGTATTCGAATTTATTGTTTTTAGTTAATGAAACTTCTAATGAGTCAATTATTTTTACTAGCACATAAATGTAAATTTTTATATTATTCCTATATAGATAAAATTTTAAATAATTCATTAAGTGTTAAACTTTGCATTTAATCGATTAAATAAAGTTTTACTAAAATATAAGTGTAATTTTTTAATGAACGGTTTTGAAATAACTTTAACTTTATAAGAAAAAACTAAAAAGAGGTTTTAAAATTACTTAATAGGATAAAATTAAAAATCTTATTGTTTTTAGCAATTATTTTATCTAGTTGTAAACTATATATTATTATTTTAATATACGCCTTATACTTAAGTCAGTTTTAGAGAAAAAATCCCAACGGGTAGGCTGATGAGTTGGAATGTTCTATTATACTTAAAGAATCCAGGTACGGAAAACCGAAATACATTATGCGGAAAAACAGGCGGGATTTTCGGCTAAAACTCCAAAGCAGTGGACGGTAAACATAGCACACCGTAAAACAATCTACTCACACGACGGCCAAACTAAGAATGAAGGGAAACGTTGAGTTGTAACACCTTATCTACTAGAGATAAGGGGGAATTCCCGGAAAAGCTGAGTCACCCCTGTGGATCTTACGAGAAAGTTCGTGAAGGATCGGTGACGAGTTTGAATAATTTGCGTAACCGCTAAATTCTATAAGTGTGAATCTTTTAATGTGAGTATTATAGTAATGATAAATTTATTTCATAATCGATAACTCATTTATACATAATCAGGTTCACACCTTATATAAAACAATACTATATTTAAAAGTTTTTACTATACAATAAACATTCACATATGGATATTCATAAGGTTTAAGACCAATTAATAAAACGAGGGTCCTATAAGCGAAATGCATGAGAGTCTTTCTAAGGAATCCTATTGCATATTTAAGCAGGTTTTAGAGAAAACCAAGAAATACTCCAATCGACTAGGTTGATGAAATGGATTCGAACCCAACACTTCCCCTTTTACTATAGAATCGTTAACAAATCGTAAGATTGATGACTCATACTAGAGTCATACAGCTGTATTGAAACTTACTGTTTTCAGTTAATGAAACTTCGAATGAGACAATTATTTTTACCACCACGTAAATGAAAATTTTTATATTATTCCTATATGGATAAAACTTTAAATAATTCATTACAAGTGTAAACTCATACCATTAAATATTTAACTGTTGACCGTATAAGTGGATTGGTCTGTGTGGGAGTCTTTCTATATTTAAGTGAGTTTTGAAGACATCCTCGGAAAACTCCAAACAGATAGGTTGATAAGCTGGAATCGAACCTGGTATTAAACACAGAATCGTTTGATCTTCCAAAATCCTTGTAACAACATGTTTATGAACTTTATAAGAAAATGCTTAATACGGTTTGAGCTTAGTAGATTTTGCATGCGTTAACTATGTAACAGCGAATTAAACATCTATAGTTGTAATTTTTTTCACTATATATTATTTAACTATATTTATACACCATGCATTGTATAATATTTCCCGTGGTAAAAGTTTAAACTGAGTAATTATTCATCAACATAAGTGTTAAATTAAATACAAAAAAAGTATATGAATAAACGGTTAGTAATGTGAAAATGCTGATTTGTAAAACATTTTGAAAGAAGTAACTCATAAATTTATTTGATATCTTTATACTTATGCATACACACGCTGAAGAGACTTATATAAAACAACACTATGATTAAAAGTTTTACTAATTTTTCAGCATACAATAAAAAATAGTAATCAATATTCATTTGCAATAAATAATTTAACGTTATTAAACCAAAAAATAATTTATTTTTTGATTCGATTTAAATAATTAATATTTATATAGGGTTGTTGGTTGATAAATGTCATTCAATGAATACTTAAACAAAGGGTTTGCGGATTATAATTGAATTGTAAACGAAATGTCGTTACACGTTTTGAATGACTATCCTCCTTCATCAGGATTTAAAGGGTAGTTTCGAAAGACTATCCTGTCTTATTTATAAATAGTCAGATAAAAGAACAACACTCATGCTGCATTCTGATGGGTTGAATCGGGTCACATGATAAAATACAGCATTCATATAACTTTTTAGAATTATGCAGAACCTTTAATAAAAAAAAATTTTTGTATGCATTTTAGGGAGTTAGCATTTTTGGAGATATTTCGGAGACATAAGTTTTGATGGAATTAAAAATTAAAGGGATTACATAGGATGGAAAACAATAACATACCGGTAGTTAACAGTTAATTTTTTAACATACATTAAGGTTAGTGGATGAGTGTCAGGTAATTCATTTAAAACAAAAATATAATAAGGGTTGATTGAAACAAAGGGTTTGTAGGTTATAATTATAGAATAAAACGTTATGTGTTTCGAAAACCCTTCATCAAGATTGGAACAACCGTTTCGAATGATACTCTCCCTTCATCAGATAGACTTAAGTCTATCTGATGAAGGGAGATTATTTTATCAGAATGAAAGAAAACGATAGACGATTTACACTTATTGAAAACCCAACTTATAAATAATTCGACTTTCATTAAAAATGCAACTCGCATATACACTTTGAAACAATAAATAAATTTTATATTATCACTATGCATTAAATTCAAGATGAATTTATTTTTACATTAATTAAAAATTGAACACGTATTAATTTTTAAAATGACTATTTTTTAAAAAGTTTTAAAACAGCTAATAAATTTTATAAGCTTTTACAATTAAATAAATTTAGCATATTATGAAAGTTTTACATCATTCGATAAAATTTTTTATATAGGAAATAAAAGTTATACACATTATAAGTATAAACTCATAAAATAAATTTCACACTTAACATTTAAACTCTAACCAATCAATCTTAAAAGTAATTTTTTTATCTTTTGTACATACTCATAAACCTTTTGTTTCTATTGTAAAGTGAAGTATGACTCATGCTTTAATTAAAATCTCTAATCAAAATTATAAGAAAGTAAAGTTTAGGAAATACCTATGTATTATAGGTAAATTAATACAGTATAAATATTCATGTTTTTCAGTTAAGTAAAAAAGTTATATAATTAATTTTACAGAGTACTTAAATAATGTATAATTAAGTTTCAGAATTATTATTATTATTTCTTTTTTTCTTCTATAGTATGTATATATAAATTTTTAAATACAAAGTTTTTATTAAAATACAATAACCAAAGTTTTGTATGATATTAACTTACAATGCACCTAAAACTTTAAATATATAGAAACAATTGTACAGTTGGTTTTGTCTGAAGCATATATATAAATAATAAAATCTTGTTCAGTTTAGTTTTTAAAACACTATAAAGATTTTAGATACACATATTTTTATGTTGTTTAAATAAAATTTTTAAAATGAAACAATATTAATGTTATAAAATAATACACTCAGCATGACTCACCGAGTGTGCTATTCCATCAAATTATTCCGCATACATGTAATAACATGTCTGACTTAACTATATACTGAATTACCATTATTTCAGAAAAAGTTGGGACTTACCTTAAAACACGTCCTACACCCTTGGCAGACTTGAAGAAAATGAATGATATGAGACATTCTTATCAGTGACGCCCGGTCACGAGGTCAGTGACGTCACGAGTGATGTGATTGGCTATGCTCAGTCACGTGATCATGACGTCATCCTCTCATCAATGACGT
This sequence comes from Salticus scenicus, assembly GCA_963930645.1. Classification (NCBI taxonomy): domain Eukaryota; kingdom Metazoa; phylum Arthropoda; class Arachnida; order Araneae; family Salticidae; genus Salticus; species Salticus scenicus. The sequence continues at coordinate 168,479,826 of OZ005657.1, forward strand.
CACCGATTGCTTATCAGCTACCACAACGCGCGGAAATGTCCTTCAGTACGCAGTGAAAAATATTCAAAGTCAACGGGACATTACTCGAAACGATTCCATTGTCTTATACGGTAAATTGAAATATAACACGCGGAAAAAAGATCGACATATACCGGAGAAACTATGCATACTGCCCGATGAAAATAACCCGCACAGCTAAGGAGATGCTACCAGGATGAGAGTCAAAATCCAACTGAATTCAAACAATATGACAAGGTCTATAAATCTCGCGTGTTGATTAGATGGTTTTGATGAATGGGTTTTCCCCCACACCTAAGCAGAATGGAGAAGTCATAGGTTTTTTCCTCACCTATCACGAAGATGATATCTCTTAATTAAGTTTCTTAATTAAAATTATGCAAATTATATGTAAGTCTTTCAAATATCTCTTAATTATATTTTCTAATTAAAATTATGTATCATATGCTCTCCTAGTTAAAGATATAATAAACCTAACTTTTATACAACATAAATAAATTTAATAAGTATAATCTGTTCGATGACGCATCAAACGATGACTCATCGTAAACCTTTGCGAACATGTCTAAACATGTCTGAACATGAATCTACTTGAACCTTAACATTTTATTGTATAAGATTTTATATTATTGCTTTTTATATTATTCAAACCGAAAGTTATTTTTTATATAAAGAAATGAACAACTTCTAAGATTATTTTTTCAATCATTATGAATAAAAATTTAATTATTAACTGCAAAATCTGTTTCCTTATAAGAAACTTAATTTTCATTATGTAGTGTTATTTACTTAATTTCCAACATCGTATACTTTGTGATTCATATAGTAATTATCACTTATTCAGTAAAATATTAAGGTTCATGTAGATTCATGTTCAGACATGTTTAGACACAGGGCCCGACTATGCTTTTTGAAGACCCGGGGCACTGATGCTATTCGGAGGCCCCCGTATCCTGCTCTAAAGAGCTCACCAAAAGGACCCATTCTCAAAATCAAAAATAAATAAATAAAAATAGTGCGTTTTTTAATTTTTTCCTTCAATTATACCTTCTATTTCCTCTTTTTTTTTTTTTTTTTAAGCAACCTATAACAAAGTTATTAGTTTTATGTTCAAGACAAATGAAAAAATGTAGCACATTAATCAGCCAATGTGTAGGAAATTAGGGTTACATACAAACGAAACGCTTGCAATTTCGATGACGTAAATTTTGCAAGTTTTTTGCAAATACAGTCGGCAGCAAAAGTATCCGAGCACTAGCGAAAATTCCTATGTAAAAAACGTACACTTCATACAGTTTTGTTAAATAAATCCTTGTCGAATCCTGTTCTTAGTCAGTCTAAGAACACGATTCGACAAGGATTTATTTAACAAAACAGTGTTCAGTGTGCTTTTTTTACATAGGAATTTTTGCTAGTGCTCGGATAGATTTGCTATCGACTGTAGTCATACATCTGGAACTTTTGCAAACGGCTTTGTAACCGGAGGTGTTTCATTTGTATGTACCCCTTAGTCACAAAATTTTATAATTGTTTAAGCTCTCTAATAAAATATAGAAAGAAAAATGTAATCAATTTTGGTTTTTAATACACATATAATGAAGAAATTTATACTATTACTTCTCAAGTTTTGGAAATGAGGCCCCCTAAATTTGGAGGCCCTGGGCCAGTGCCCCATGTGCCCGTGCCATAATCTGGCCCTGTTTAGACATGTTCGCACATGTTTACGATGAGTCATCGTTTGATGAGTCATCGAACAGATTATACTTATTAAATTTATTTATGTTGTATAAAAGTTAGGTTTATTATATCTTTAACTAGGAGAGCATATGATACATAATAATATGATACATGATCACGTGACTCAGCATAGCCAATCACATCACTCGTGACGTCACTGACCTCGTAACCGGGCGTCACTGATAAGAATGTCTCATATCATTCATTTTCTTCAAGTCTGCCAAGGGTGTAGGACGTGTTTTAAGCTAAGTCCCAACTTTTTCTGAAATAATGGTAATTCAGTATATAGTTAAGTCAGACATGTTATTACATGTATGCGGAATAATTTGATGGAATAGCACACTCGGTGAGTCATGCTGAGTGTATTATTTTATAACATTAATATTGTTTCATTTTAAAAATTTTATTTAAACAACATAAAAATATGTGTATCTAAAATCTTTATAGTGTTTTAAAAACTAAACTGAACATGATTTTATTATTTATATATATGCTTCAGACAAAACCAACTGTACAATTGTTTCTATATATTTAAAGTTTTAGGTGCATTGTAAGTTAATATCATACAAAACTTTGGTTATTGTATTTTAATAAAAACTTTGTATTTAAAAATTTATATATACATACTATAGAAGAAAAAAAGAAATAATAATAATAATTCTGAAACTTAATTATACATTATTTAAGTACTCTGTAAAATTAATTATATAACTTTTTTACTTAACTGAAAAACATGAATATTTATACTGTATTAATTTACCTATAATACATAGGTATTTCCTAAACTTTACTTTCTTATAATTTTGATTAGAGATTTTAATTAAAGCATGAGTCATACTTCACTTTACAATAGAAACAAAAGGTTTATGAGTATGTACAAAAGATAAAAAATTACTTTTAAGATTGATTGGTTAGAGTTTAAATGTTAAGTGTGAAATTTATTTTATGAGTTTATACTTATAATGTGTATAACTTTTATTTCCTATATAAAAAATTTTATCGAATGATGTAAAACTTTCATAATATGCTAAATTTATTTAATTGTAAAAGCTTATAAAATTTATTAGCTGTTTTAAAACTTTTTAAAAAATTGTCATTTTAAAAATTAATACGTGTTCAATTTTTAATTAATGTAAAAATAAATTCATCTTGAATGTTAAATGGGAAACTTATTTAATGCATAGTGATAATATAAAATTTATTTATTGTTTCAAAGTGTATATGCGAGTTGCATTTTTAATGAAAGTCGAATTATTTATAAGTTGGGTTTTCAATAAGTGTAAATCGTCTATCGTTTTCTTTCATTCTGATAAAATAAAAGTTTAAGTCTATCTGATGAAGGGAGAGTATCATTCGAAACGGTTGTTCCAATCTTGATGAAGGGTTTTCGAAACACATAACGTTTTATTCTATAATTATAACCTACAAACCCTTTGTTTCAATCAACCCTTATTATATTTTTGTTTTAAATGAATTACCTGACACTCATCCACTAACCTTAATGTATGTTAAAAAATTAACTGTTAACTACCGGTATGTTATTGTTTTCCATACTATGTAATCCCTTTAATTTTTAATTCCATCAAAACTTATGTCTCCGAAATATCTCCAAAAATGCTAACTCCCTAAAATGCATACAAAAATTTTTTTTATTAAAGGTTCTGCATAATTCTAAAAAGTTATATGAATGCTGTATTTTATCATGTGACCCGATTCAACCCATCAGAATGCAGCATGAGTGTTGTTCTTTTATCTGACTATTTATAAATAAGACAGGATAGTCTTTCGAAACTACCCTTTAAATCTTGATGAAGGAGGATAGTCATTCAAAACGTGTAACGACATTTCGTTTACAATTCAATTATAATCCGCAAACCCTTTGTTTAAGTATTCATTGAATGACATTCATCAACCAACAACCCTATATAAATATTAATTATTTAAATCGAATCAAAAAATATATTATTTTTTGGTTTAATAACGTTAAATTATTAATTGTAAATGAATATTGATTACTATTTTTTATTGTATGCTGAAAAATTAGTAAAACTTTTAATCATAGTGTTGTTTTATGTAAGTCTCTTAAGCGTGTGTATGCATAAGTACAAAGATATCAAATAAATTTATGAGTTACTTCTTTCAAAATATTTTACAAATCAGCATTTTCACATTACTAACCGTTTATTCATATACTTTTTTTGTATTCAATTTAACACTTATGTTGATGAATAATTACTCAGTTTAAACTTTTACCACGGGAAATATTATACAATGCATGGTGTATAAATATAGTTAAATAATATATAGTGAAAAAAATTACAACTATAGATGTTTAATTCGCCGTTACATAGTTAACGCATGCAAAATCTACTAAGCTCAAACCGTATTAAGCATTTTCTTATAAAGTTCATAAACATGTTGTTACAAGGATTTTGGAAGATCAAACGATTCTGTGTTTAATACCAGGTTAGATTCCAGCTTATCAAACTATCTGTTTGGAGTTTTCCGAGGATGTCTTCAAAACTCACTTAAATATAGAAAGACTCCCACACAGACCAATCCACTTATACGGTCAACAGTTAAATATTTAATGGTATGAGTTTACACTTGTAATGAATTATTTAAAGTTTTATCCATATAGGAATAATATAAAAATTTTCATTTACGTGGTGGTAAAAATAATTGTCTCATTCGAAGTTTCATTAACTGAAAACAGTAAGTTTCAATACAGCTGTATGACTCTAGTATGAGTCATCAATCTTACGATTTGTTAACGATTCTATAGTAAAAGGGGAAGTGTTGGGTTCGAATCCATTTCATCAACCTAGTCGATTGGAGTATTTCTTGGTTTTCTCTAAAACCTGCTTAAATATGCAATAGGATTCCTTAGAAAGACTCTCATGCATTTCGCTTATAGGACCCTCGTTTTATTAATTGGTCTTAAACCTTATGAATATCCATATGTGAATGTTTATTGTATAGTAAAAACTTTTAAATATAGTATTGTTTTATATAAGGTGTGAACCTGATTATGTATAAATGAGTTATCGATTATGAAATAAATTTATCATTACTATAATACTCACATTAAAAGATTCACACTTATAGAATTTAGCGGTTACGCAAATTATTCAAACTCGTCACCGATCCTTCACGAACTTTCTCGTAAGATCCACAGGGGTGACTCAGCTTTTCCGGGAATTCCCCCTTATCTCTAGTAGATAAGGTGTTACAACTCAACGTTTCCCTTCATTCTTAGTTTGGCCGTCGTGTGAGTAGGTTGTTTTACGGTGTGCTATGTTTACCGTCCACTGCTTTGGAGTTTTAGCCGAAAATCCCGCCTGTTTTTCCGCATAATATATTTCGGTTTTCCGTACCTGGATTCTTTAAGTATAATAGAACATTCCAACTCATCAGCCTACCCGTTGGGATTTTTTCTCTAAAACTGACTTAAGTATAAGGCGTATATTAAAATAATAATATATAGTTTACAACTAGATAAAATAATTGCTAAAAACAATAAGATTTTTAATTTTATCCTATTAAGTAATTTTAAAACCTCTTTTTAGTTTTTTCTTATAAAGTTAAAGTTATTTCAAAACCGTTCATTAAAAAATTACACTTATATTTTAGTAAAACTTTATTTAATCGATTAAATGCAAAGTTTAACACTTAATGAATTATTTAAAATTTTATCTATATAGGAATAATATAAAAATTTACATTTATGTGTTAGTAAAAATAATTGACTCATTAGAAGTTTCATTAACTAAAAACAATAAATTCGAATACAACTGTTTGATTCTAGTATGATTCACGGTGAGTTATTTTCACTTAGACATTCTAAGCAAATCTTATTGTAAAGGATAATTTCTTTCTGTGAAAGTGTCACCCCAATTCTATCATAAGGATTATTGTTTAGTATTTTATTTTTAAATCATATATCCAACTTATAAAATTTAGCGGATATGCAAATGAGTAATTTTTATTACTTATAGTTCAATCCGTATAAATAAGCTAAAAATTTTACCTTGCGATGTAATGCATATATTAAAATAATATATAGTTATTATACAAAAATCTCTCTTGCTTTCCGATTATTTATAGATAGTTTATTACTTAGTTTTATAACTAGAGAAAATAATTACTAAAACAATAAGATTTCTGTTTTTAATTTTATCCTATTAAGTGATTTTAAAACCTTTCATTAAAAATTATATTTACATTTTATTAAATATAAAAAGCGCGACTTATCGTAAAATAATTCTGTTTTGATCTCATTATTTTCTTAGCGTAATTAAAAAAAGTAAAATGAAATAAAAAAAATTAAAAATATTTCAATATTTTAATAGGTTAATTGCGGAATTCAACTCTTATTGCATTATTTAAATGTAGTTTACAACTGATATTAAATAAATGATCCTTATAAACTATTTTATGTTATTGTAAAAACACAGAACTCTAACAACATTCTACTGAGATGATAAGCATGAATCATCACCCTTCTTATCTGTGCGTGAGTCAACGCGTAGCGATAAACAGTTTCTCGCATTTGTGTGCAAGACTGAAGGTTGCATTTCGCTAAGGGAAATTTCTTCAATTTTAAGTAAGTTTCATAATTTATTATTACTATTTGATAATTTAATAAACTTAATATGTATACTCTAGTAAATTTATATCATAAAAAAATTTATTAAAACATAACTTTTATTAAAACTTTACGAAAGTTGTATAAGAAATTTTTATTGATTTATTGAAAAGAGAGAAATCAATTTAAAAAATATATTTTATTGGTATTTACTTATAAGTAATTTTTTATTGTTATACTATAAACTTTTTTTATTGTTACACTATAAACTTTTTTGTTTATATAAAACTAAATTTTGCATAAATAAAACTTACTTTCACACATGGAAAATTATTGCTTAAATGAAACCTAGAAAAGTTTCCATTTAACTTGTGTATGTTTAGAAATTATTTGAGTAAAACTAATTTTTGCAATATATAAACTCCTTTCACAAACGAATTTTTATTTTTTAACTATAACTTACTTTTATATTTATTTATTTCAATACCGTTTAAGTGATACGTAGGTAATAATCGTTTAAAACTCATTGTATGATATGCTTTGTGAAAAAATTATTGCAAATTCCTAATTATCCGCTGTATTGTTTTAATGATTTTAACTTAATCTTTATATGAGATAGTGTGGATTACTATTAGGCACAATTCCTCAGCGTATATTACACATGATTCATCAAGTGTATGGGTTTTCCGTTGCAGGTGATAACTGACTCATAGAATATTCCGTATTATCTGTTTTTAAGGAAACTGTTTAGTTTCGTTTAAAATGATGCATTGAATTTTTATGCAATTTATTTCGAAATGTTTAATATAAAATAACTTTTAGTAACTGATAGTTTTTAAATATAACTAATCCTTTTTATTATTGATAAAGAGAACTTATTTTTATTAGTTCAAGTTTAAAAGTATTTACCTGTTTCATTTAAATCAACTAAGATAGTGTGAATTATATTACAGTGTTAAACTTGAATAAATGTTAAACTTATTTAGTGAGAATATAAAGTTTAATTTAAATAACATATTCATGTACTTATAGCTTTTTGCTTATAAAATTTATGTAAAGTTTTCGTGTTAGGATAAATTTATTTAATAGTAACAGCATAAAGTTTAGTTAATTATAATATATATAAAATTTAATTGTTGATTTTAAACATTGTATGTATTTTTAAATTAATATTATTATAGGATAGTCATTTTTATTTTTATTTTTATTTTTATTTTTATTTATTTTATTTTTTATTTATTTATTTTATAACTTTACTGTATATCTTTCTATGCAGTTTTTTAATTAATATTATTATATGAAAGTATTTTTTTTAATTTATATTATTATATGAAAGTAATTTTTTTAATTTATATGATTATATAATAGTAATTTTTTTTAATTAATATTATTATATGATAGTATTTTTTTTTCTTTTTTTTCTTTATAATTTTACTATATATCTTTGTATGCATTTTTTTAATTAATATTATTATATGATAGTATTTTTTTTCTTTTTTTAATTTATAATTTTACTATATATCTTTGTATGCATTTTTTTAATTAATATTATTATATGATAGTAATTTTTTTAAAATTTATATGATAGTCATTTTTTAAAGTGCATGTGTTCAATTTTTAACGGATGTAAGTTAGAGTTTAAATAAGTGTGAAACTTATTTAGTGAGAATATAAAGTTTAATTTATATAATTTTTATTATATTTAGTTTAATTTAAATAATTTTTATTGTATTCAGTTTAATTTATAACATATATATCCTCATTTACTGATTTTGAAACTTTTGTTTACCGTATTTGTTTAGTTATAGCATAAATAACAGTACGTATTTTACATAATTTTTATTATATTTAGTTTCATTTATTATATTTAGTTTCATTTATATGATAGTAATTTTTTAAAGTGTATGTGTGTTCAATTTTTAAAGAATGTAAAAATAGTATTTCAAAGTTAGAGGTTAAATAACAGTATGTGTTTTATATAATTTTTTATCATATTTAGTTTATATAACATAACTGTATACAAAATTTATTAACTGATTAAAAACTTCTGTTAAATTTTTAATGAATGTAAGATAGAGTTTAAAGAAATGTTAAACTTATTTAGTGAGAATATAAAGTTTAATTTACATAATTTTTATTATATTTAGTTTAATTTATATGATAGTAATTTTTTAAAGTGTATGCGTGTTCAATTTTTAAAGAATGTAAAAATAGTATTTCAAAGTTAGAGCTTAAATAACAGTATGTGTTTTATATAATTTTTATTATATTAAGTTTATATAACATAACTGTATACAAAATTTATTAACTGATTAAAAACTTATGTTAAATTTTTAAAGAATGTAAGATAGAGTTTAAAGAAATGTTAAACTTTTTTAGTGAGAATATAAAGTTTAATTTACATAATTTTTATTATATTTAGTTTAATTTATATGATAGTAATTTTTTAAAGTGCATGTGGGTTCAATTTTTAACGAATGTAATAATATTATTTCTAAGATAGTCTAAATAAATTTAAAAAGTGAAACTTATTTAGTGTTAAAATAAAGTTAGAATTTTTAAGTGTCTTACATTTTTAATGAATGTTAAATTATTTATTATTTGTTTTGCTTTTAAATCTATGTGTTAATCCACAAAATACGAAAATTTCTATTTAATTCTGTAAAAATTTCCTAATATAAATTTGTAATGATGTCACTAAAAGTATGAACTCCTATTTAAATTCCTTATTTATTATCTTAACACAATATATTTTTAATCTCTAAAAATGCTAAGTTTCTAAAATACTCATAAATTGTTACTGATGTTAATTAACTTCAGTCATTCATTGTTTCATTCAGTCGAAAATGTTAAGTCCCACCGGAAATTATTTATACTCTTCCAATGGCAACACCTAAATTTTAATGTCTATACCCTGTTTTTAATTCTATAATACACATCAACCCTTTGTTTTATTTTGTCTAATTCGCTGAAATACATAGGAAAATTTCTATTTAATTCTGTAATCAATTTATAATCCTCAAATGACTACTCTCCAAAAGTTTCTATTCTTCCGGTGGCAACACCTAAATTTTAAAGTCTATACCCTGTTTTTAACTGGATAATACTCATCTACCTTTGTTTCAGTCAATCAACTTCGCTGTGCATTGCGGAAAATGCTATGTCTCCGAAATTGTGAAAAAAATACTAAGTCCGAAATTTATGAAAATAAATCTAACTCCTTGAAATTCCACAAAAAATACTAAGTCCCGAAATTTAGGAAAATAAATCTAACTCCTCAAAATTCCCCCTTCTCCCCGATAGATGGCAGCACCAAACCTCATCGAAGATGATAGTCAAAGTTTCTATTCTTTCGGTGGCAACACACAGTTTCTATTCTTCCGGTGGCAACAACCCCTCGTCCAAGATGATGACTAAGTAGTGTAAAAAGGACACGTTCTGCGACTGGGTGGTGGCGTAGTGGTGTCAGGGTGGAGGCGCGACTCCACCCTACGCCACTACGCCACCATCGTGGCGCAGAACTGTCCTTTTTACACTACTGACAGAGTTAACCATTGAATCCAGCCCATGTGTCTGGCAACTGTTGATCGGAGTTAGGATTGTAACCCAGTTGATCATATTAAAAAATACTCTTTTGTATTATAACATAACTACAACCCAAATTTTGTGACCTAAAAAAGGGCATGGTTTAGTTCTCCCACCTCTCTGGCACGCGTGTCTAGAAGCAGTTGATTGGAGTTTGGAATGCTATCCAGTTGAAAATATTCTGCAGGTCAGACAAGTTAGTTTTGCACCAGAAATTTTATTCGATAGATAAAGTTATTTTTGTTTGAACTATCTCTTAAAAAATGTATAGATTTTTCTGTTAAATAAATTTTTTGGTGGAGAAATGATGCATCTTACCTGCGATTATAAGTCGGAAATTACAGTACAAATAATTTCTGCCATCAGTTTCAGAATTATGTTAGCTTAACTAAAAAAATATGCACTTTTTGTGATTTTGCCATTTTTTCTTATCGTTTTGAATAAGGAAATAAAGGTTTGTTTGCCTTGCTTCTGCTTATTTTTAACTGATTTATTTTACCTTTAGCTTTCATATGACTAAAATAAGTATGTAAAATATATTGTGCTGTTTTTAAAATCTTGTATTAACATATAATATTTTTATGGGTGTCCACTACTGGTACCAAAAAATGTCATCATGACCAGTAGTGGACAGCCCTGTCCATTACTGGCTCATTTGACTTTTGTCAAATCCAGTAGTGGACACAGCTCTGTAATCTCCCAAATTTAGAGTTGAGTTGAGTCTTTTTAACGTCACACTAAAGTTACATACTGAGCAACTGGCGAGGGTCTAGGACTCACTGCCCCCTAGCAGCATCAATCCATCACATTTTGCTTGGTCTTTCATTGATTCCTCGAAATTTGCTCGTGTAATGACAAGGATAATCATTTTGAGAAATATCTGAGATAGGTTTTCAGTGAGTAAAAGTTCACTGAAAAGAGATATCAAACCAATGACAATTCACATGAAATTCATATCCTGTCTTTCCATCAGATTTTCATTGGATCAGCTTCTAAAATTAACCGGGTTCTGATCATCGGATTCAACTATTCCTGATGAGACATTTAGATGAACTCCTGATGAGATTTATTGCTCTTGATGAGATTTCAAGCTAGGAGTGGTAAGAAGACATGCCATCATAATTTTGATGTTCTGTGAAGAGGATGGTTCCCATGCTTTCCCAAATTTAGAAGGTGGAACAAAATAAAAAAAGATCACTTGCATCGTAAGATAATCTAGAGACATTTTAAGTTTTTTTTATTCACGAATTTTTTTTCTGTGTTCCATATTGGACCAGTTGGTTAAGTTCAGTTCCCATTGAAACAGCATAACTCTGGTTAGTATTTAGATGGTTGAGGATAAGTGGATTTTTTGTTGCATTAGTGCTACACTATAGGCAATTGACGATGGACTAGAATTCACCCCTAAGGATATTCCGGAAACATTTGGTGACTCTCAGAGGCTTAATTTAGATGGAAACATGAAAGACATTGGTATTTAGAGAGAGATATTTCTCATGACTGTTTTACGTACGGTCCAAAAGTTTGGCATGACTGTGTTCTCGTTAATTAGTTATGCTTTATCAAGTTAACAATTTTGCAGGAAAGACATCGTGGTGAAATAAGGGGAGCCAATCCTTCCACATAAGATCAAAATGTGACAGTTCGTCTGCAGAGAACACTTAGAGGTGACATCCAAATCATCTCCAATAGTCAACTATGTACCTTTAGTGTGACGTCAAACCCACTGAACCTCAAACTCAACGTTTCTCAATTGCTAAGATTGGAATTATGGGCACTCTAAGATATTTTCACCCACAGATTCAGCAATTACGATCCCTTCACAATTTTGAATAAGATATGTGCAAATTCTAAAGCAACCAAATTTTCTAAAGAGAAAAGTGGGGACAAATTCAGTAATAATGATCCCTTCATGATCTTGAATAATAAATATGCAAATACTAAGGTGACCAAATTTTCTAAATAGAAAAATGGGGACGAATTAGTATGATGTTTCTAATTTCAAAATAAGAAATGGTGCCAAAAGCAGTACTTAAAAAAGTGCACTATCATCAATTTTAAATTATAAACTGTGACAAAAACTTTATTTAGGAAAAAAGTTTATGTGAGGAAAAGAAAAAACTACAAAAAGTTGGAACTATCCCCACAAAATAGGGGCATTAACTTTAAAGCAAAAATTCAAAAGGGTCCACTACTAGCTCATTTTAAGCTCTCTGAATTTTTGATTTTTACATTTATAAATGCTACAATCAGCAATTTTTGTAATGCAGTCATATAACGAAAGAGTTAATAAAGGTGTGAAACATTAATTATTTTTTGAGTTTCTAAAATTAAGAAAATTACACACACACACACATAAAAAAAAAAAAAAAAAAGAAGAAGAAGAAGCCAGAAAATGCTTTTAGTGTCCACTACTAGTGCTCTTACCCTATTTTGTACTTTGAATATCTAATATCTGGAAAATATGCCATACACAAGTTTCATAACATACAAATGTAATAACCTACTACATTATAAATAGGGCTGGAGTATTTATCAATATATCCCGAAGTATCAATATTTTTTTAATATCGCAATAACGATATTAAAGATCTAGCTCTGCCAATATATCCCTCTAACGATATTTCTTAGCACGCACTGAGCGATCGATCGAAGCGCCGATAAATAATGTTCCCCACTAGCACCTATCACCACGCACAGAATAAAGAGAACGCCGAATAGCTTATACTAATGCAACCCCTTGTGTGAGTTACTTTAAGTAACAAAATGAAACTTTAACATAATTTTGTTTAAATACTATAATATTTATACTGACAATGTATACATATATATATATATATAATATATATATAATTCAATTTTCAATTATTGTGAAACTATTACGAATGTGAATTGAACACATATACATTTAAAAAATATTGTAATGATTTGGTAAGCAGATACAAAAATAAAAATGACAAGTAACTGACATTTAGGATGCATATAAGAGTTTTAAGTAAAAAATATTACTCTCTACGACCAAAAAAGGTGTATCCAATGGCAGTTCTTAACTATTTAAAATGATTTTCCTTTTTATTTAATACCTACATCTTAAGACAATTTTTCTTAAGCTTTATTTTTAGTAGAATTATAAATTTTGATATACTTGGTACAAATAAAACACAGATCACATATCAGCTGTGTTAAAATATGATTTTAAAATAATTAGAGCTTAAAATGGGAAGAATAGAGGACAAACTATACAGAGGTATACTAAAAAGCAATAGTATAAGTTATAAGAAACACAAAATATTGATTCACTTTTTATGCATTTTTTTTTTTTTTTTATGATAAAGTTATGGTAGTAATATACCAGAAAATACATGGAAAACACTCTATACTTGTATACTTTAAAATTCGTGTGCATATGTCTTTAAAAAATAACAAATGTCTATTTTTTCCTATCTTGAAAGAAATATCGCAATATATCACTAATATCGATATTAACTTGGTGATATATTGCGATATTTAATTTCTGATATCGTCCAGCACTAATTATAAATACACTTGAAAAATATGAGACTTTGCGCTATTCCATGTGTCTGGCAGTCGCTAGCTCTTAATCTAAAAGCTCTAAATGAAAAATTCTGCTTATCAGTAGCAGTGTTTCTACTGTATTCTTTTGTTTGTCCATACATATTGGTATCAAGCAGGGTTTAACCTGGCAAAAAAATTACTTTAGCATTTTAGCGAAAATATGCAAGCACTATTTTAGCTTTTTCGAATGTTAATTCTTTGGATACCATTGATTTCTTTTACTTAGCTTTGTTATCCTCAGTTTTATTTCCAATTCTTTTCTTCATTGATGATTTTAACCAAGCATCCATATTTGTGACTTTAAAAATATGAATCAGGGAAACTATGTTATGATTTTAACAATAGAAAAAGAGGTACTCATATCATATGTGTAAAATGAAAAAGCAATTGAAAAATTAAGTAAAGTGTAGTGGTAGATAATTGTGAAATACTAGTGCTAAGAATGCTTCTATGAATCAAATTCTGAATTCTGACATACTTTTAATAAATATTTTTGCATTTAAGTTCAATCATTAAAAATTAAAAATAAATCCAAATTACTACGTAAATAATCATTCCCAAAACTTTCAGTCCTTTCGTTGTTTTTGCCTGCAAATATTACAAAAAAAAAAAAAAAAATCCGAGTTATTATACAGAGATATTTTATACAGTTATCCAGTTTTAGCTTTTTAGCGAAATTCTGACCAACATGTTTTAGCAAAATATGATATATTTTAGCAAAATACTAAAAAAACTAATGGCAGTTTAAACCCTGGTATCAAGATATTATTGATATTCACTGATTATATCAATACCAATGAATAAATATGCACTGTTATTGCTGATAGCAATTTCTTTTCTTCTTCCTCATCTATCTTCAGAACATTTCTTCTCTCCTCTTGCATCTTTTTCAAGGATAAATCCTCCTCTGCACACATTCAAGCAGATTTTATTTGGCATAGCATTGAATGAATTGCTGCCATTGAATGATGATTGTCAAAAAGACAAGCTAGGATTTTGCTTAAGAAATATAAAGGGAAACTAATATGTTTTCAAATTTCTTTGCATTGCTAACTTTTAACATTTATGAAAACACAAAATTTTTCTTATTAAGAAATTAAAAATCTCCAGTAACTGATCATCAAATAAAAACTAGGAAGTTTTTTGTGTGGTTTTCATTCAAGGGATTTCCCGGTCCATAAACACCTCTGGATGATCTTTCTAATAGATGTGATATTTATTTATTTTAGGGGGAGAGAATGGCATAGCAAATGGATGCTGCATTTTTGAAAAATTAATTAATATCGTTATTTGTTTTATAGTATTTACCCCCCCCCCCCCAAAAAAAAAAAAGCACATTTAAAATTTTTCTGACAAATCATATAATTTGACCAGTCAAATAGGTTCAATTGAAATGTATTATCTTCAGGAAGTTTAACATACAAAACTAGGGATATGCAACTATTTAACATGCAAAAACTTTGAAAATTGCTACAAGTATGAAGAACGAATGACAGAGGAAGACTTACTAATTAGATATCATACCCTAGTAGACTTGATCAATCATATTTTGCTTGGTCTTTCATCAACTCCTCAGAATTTGCTTGAGTATTATTAACATGGACATATACTTTTGAGCAGTATCTAAGACCAGTTTTCAATGAGGAAAATTTTACCAAAAACAAATAATGAACTAAAAACAAATCACCTGAAAACTCAAGGGAAATTACATCTTTCAATTGGCTTTTCATTAGATCAGTTTCTAAAATTCATTGCAATCAACTATCCCCAATGAAACATTTCATATGAATTCCCAATGAGATTCCAGTTATTGGCCATTTATCAGTGTTCAATGAGAGGCTATTCAAAGGCTGATTACATTTTGCTGCTAGGGATGAGGCTATTTTTGATATTAATACTGAAAGTATTTATTTATACCTATAAAAAGTGATATTCAGAGAGGTCTTAATGCAATATGAGGCATAATAAACATTCAAAATGAGAAATTTTTATAAAAAGAAAATAATTTAACATGAAATCTAGAGACAGCAAAATTTTTTTAAAATCTTGAATTCAGGGGTAGCTAATGAAAAGTTTCATCTCCATGTCTTGCTTTAAATGTAACTCAAAAATAGTTTAACTGAAATATGAATTTTAATTAATACAAAACTATTTTTAAATGTAAATTGGAGAGATAAACAAAAAATCATCATATTAAGTTGATATAATTAAAATGGATAAGTAAAAATAAAAACATTAAAAATTATTTCTTTGACAATCAACCAGTAATAACATCTCTCATCCACTGAAATATATTTAATTTAATATTTACAGTTTCAAATTTATATTATAAAATTTTCTAAATGTTTCTTGAATTCACAAATTTTTTTGTTCATAATAACAGAAATTTTATTTTTTAGTGACAGATAAGTTCCTCTCCACCCCCTCCTCCCTTTTTTTTTTTTTTTTAGCTGTCATCATTCATTTTTGAATGAGGTAGAGAAATTATATAAGAAGCCCCTTCAAATGACGACAAGGCTACTTCTGCTGCTAAAGCAGATAATGTTGGCATATAACTGTGTTTTCTTTTCACTTGACAATCGACAGCAGAATTATGGTGATACAAATCAATGTGCCCAGTAACGATTCTACTTCACACTTATTGGTTTAAAGCTAGCTAATGATGTTTTGGATATTGTGCTCATTCAGAAAACTTAGACAAGGGGCTCTAAGTCTAATGCTCTATTCACAGTGACTGGTGAAAACCAGCATTAGGTTGTGAAAGAGAGTATCACATTTATGTCCTTTTATCTTCAATAAGGACATAAAACATAACCCCACACAGTGGCGGATTTAAGGGGGGGGGGCTAGGGGGCTGAAGCCCCCCCCCAAAACACTGACATTCACAATTGAATATTGCAATTGTAAATTTTTTATTGGTCTAGAATAACACTTTGAAAAATCTTAGCCCCCCCCCCCCCCCCCAAAAGTCAAGTTCTGGATCCGCCACTGACCCCACATTAAGTTATCAATCTGAGAGGTTTAAAAAATATTTGTTAAATTCATTTGGTAATGCAATCAAATATCTGCGAGTGTGTGTATATAGTAAAACCTGTAAATTACTACTTTAGCACACATATTATAATCACATAAAATTAAAGGAAAGACATTTTGGACATAAGGACCATGAAGTTTTTCATTTAAAGTAGGATAAATAAGTTTTGTTTTCACTAGTTTATGTGTATAAATTTGATTGTAAGTAGAGGATGCCAACCTTGTAGGACAGTTTTCAGTAGTAGACAAGAAAATTTTCAGTAGTTTTGAGTACTTGTCAGTAGTCTGGTAGGTTGGTCTTATATACGGAAATTCAAGTTCATATTTTTAAATATTTTATAAGTTATACACTCAAAAATGATTTAAATAATTTAAGTTAGTTTGCTATACACCTTTTAAAATAATAAATAAGAGTCTGACAATTTGTTTTAATAAATGATGAAATTAATTATGAATTATCTAAGCAATGAATTTATGCTGCACAACCTAACAATTTGTTATTAACTTCTGCATAAAGGATCAGAATAGCAAAATTGCTAGAATTACTCATAAGTCATAATTCATTGATATGCTCTAAAAACAAATTTGGCTAATATCTTATTCATGTAATATCTATCTATATATACATAAAATGAGAAATATTGTAATATATTAAGTAATAAAACAAACTATTAAGTATAAGTTTCTGCAAGGTAAATTGATTAAAGAACATTAAAAATATAAATTTTTAACTTACCTTTAGTAATGCTTACTAAATCGCATATAGAAAACGCCAAAGCTGTACGGAACACAAGAGAGGTCTCAAGCTTCTTCAAGAATAATGATGATTTCAACGTCATTAATGCGGAATTACTATTCACTCGATTTATTATTGAGCACAACATTCCAATTGCAACAGCTGATCATTCGAAACACTTATTTGTAAAGATGTTTCCTGATTCACGAATAGCTAAGCCAGTGGCGGATTTAAGGGGGGGGGCTAGGGGGCTGAAGCTCCCCCCCCCCAAAAGCACTAATATTCTCAATTGGATGTTACAATTGTAAATTTTTCATTGATCTGGAATAACATCTTGAAAACTCTTAGCCTCCCCCCCCCAAAACTTAAGTTCTGGATCCGCCACTGAGCTAAGCAATTCAGTTGTGCAAAGACTAAATGTTCATGTTTGTTGGCCTGGTAATATATTTAATCTTATCATTTTGTGCAATTTGCATATACAGTTGATATATATAAATGTATAAACTTATTTAATTTATATGGATTGAAAGTATAAAAGGTATCAAGTCTAAAGTTTAAGTTAAACATGTTATTAAAAGAAAATATTCAGTTAATTTAAGTGAAGTAACTTTATTTATTTATTTTCTTTATTAAAATAAAAATATGTTTTTGTTACTTACGGCATTTTAGCTGACAGCTTTATCTGTTCTTTAATTACTAGGAAAATATGTTGTTTTTCTTTAGCTGTGCTATCATGTCACTACAGCTTGCCGGTAAATGCAAATGACTGTTTACTTTTTCACTCACTAGGCGGCATCAAATTTCGCGGATGAAATCATCACGCTAATTCGACGCCACGGTGATTACGTCACTCTAACCACAATCCTCTCTGAATAGTATAAAAGGTGTTGAGGAACGTGGCTAGGGGCGGTTCCGGCTTTTGTTTTGCTTTTGCTGTTACATACTTCATTTTCTGTTTGTTTGTTTTATGTTAAAGTTCAGCTGTCATGCTATAGTAATAAGATATTGGAGTCGCCGGCAGTTGTTTACAATAAGTAAAAGATTTCATCATATTAGAAGATGTATCTATAAAGTAACAGTTTTATTTTATCTTTATTTTTTATATGATAAAAGCTCCATTGTCTAGTGATGAAGATTAACTGCTTATAATATGAATATAGTTTTAAAAGCTGTTTACTGGCCATTGTTATAGTCAGAAGTTAAATTAAATATGTTTATTTATCTATTTCCTTGCTTAAGTTAAAAAGTTTTATATATTTTTGTTTTATCTCAATAAACTTATTTTTCGTTTTTAAAACCTTCTCTGTTTTATTTACAAGTTTAGTTTTTTAGTTATTTCATTGACAACTCAAACTTTATTTTAAAAGGAAAAGCATTTAAACCAAAACGGTTCCCTGCATATAACTCTGCTAAATTAATCTGTCAATATATATATATTTAAGTTTATTTTTATTTACTTTTATGCTTTCGGTAAAAGATTGGATGCCTAGTTAAACCGGCATCCAACATCAACATTTAAAGGTTATGGGCGATAGTAATTATATAAAGTAAATAAATCATTCCTAAACTTGTTTTTCTTTTCCTTTTATCAGTAATAAGAACATCTGTTTTTGATACGTAAAAGAGGGGGGAAAGAATCTTTGATTGACTTGTTTATCAGTTCTAAAGCCGGAGAAAGTAGGTCAGTGTGTTAGGTGATAACTGTTTCTCTTCTCTTTACTCCCGGCGTATGAAAGGAGGTCATTGAACTCTGTCTACTTTATTAAATGAGAGTTTTCTTTCTGTTAGATATTTAAAGTTATGACATCCCTTTTTAGTGTGTATTAGATAATTTTAGACGGGGGGGCTGTCATTCAATTAGATTTTTTCTATTAATAAGTAGTTTATGTTCTATTTATGGATATATATTAATAGAACTTTGAGTTTTTTTTTAGAAATTGTCAGGAATAGAAATTTTTTTTCTCTTATTGAATTGAATTAAATTAAATTAAAAAAAAAAAAAAAAAAAAACTTCTGACTATGGCCAGTGTATACTATTGAAAAATTAGCTGAATCAAATTATGAGAGCTGGAGAAATGATGTGAAATACATATTGATGGAAAAGCAAGTATGGGAAATTGTTGATGGTTCTGATCCTAAACCCATACAACCTCCAGATAAGCCTGATGATCCTCTCTATTTAAGCAGTTTGAAGAAATGGAAGCTAAAAGCTAATACTGCTTTATCCTTAATATATTTAAACATTTCTGAGCAGTTCCGTAAAATTATAGAAAATATTGATGATGTGAATGAAGCCTGGAACAAATTGAAATCTTTCTATCAGCCTGACTCAAGAGCCTACCACATTTCGGCATTTTGTGAACTATGTGCTACAAAAATTAAAGATAGGGAATCAATTAAAATTTTTGCTGCAAAATTATCTCGAACTTTTCAAAAATTGAAAGCTCTGGACAAGAATTTTGATGAAAAATACCTGTGTTTCCAACTTATAAGATTTCTACCTGAAAAGTATAACTCCATCGTGCAAATTATTTTGAGAAGTGAAGATGTAAATTTTAATTACAAGTCAATACTAGAAGCACTTAGTGCTGAAGAAAGCCGCATTCATTTGAAAGAGGCAGACTCTGGTGTTGATAACATTACACTTTCTGCAGTACAAGCATCTAGTTCCAGTGTTTCTAAAGTTAGTTTTAGACGTAATAAGCCTGGACACTATGCAAATAAATGCTGGAGGAAGCCAGGAAAACAAGAGTCCACCACAAGTACCTGCCCAGTCTACTCATACCCTTCTGAGTCCAGTTCCGACACTGACACCACTCCATTCAAGCCCAGATTCCGAAGATCCAGGAGGCAGACACAGTCCAGACGGAGACCATCCCATGACTCTTCTAGACAGCGACATCCATCTCCCTATCCTGGTAGAGGCAGACGACAGCGACTGAGTCCTCAACGACGACGACCTGAGTCATCCTCATCATTTCAACCAAACTGTAAGTCTTTTACAAACTATTTTATTTCCTGTAATTACTTAAACGAGTCTGACTCAGTGGAGGAATTCATTTTCAATACGGCGGCGAGTCATCATTTTTGTAAAGACAAGAACTTTTTTTATGAACTTAATCCTGTGTCTGATACTAATATGAATGTAGCTGTGGATGGTGTTAATTTTCCGATTGAGGGAATAGGATCTATCAAACTTAGGTTTGGATTGAGATGTATAAATTTAATTAATGTAATGTATTCATCTAAGTTGAGGCGTAACTTGATATCGGGTCCTAAATTTGACCTTGCTGGGGCAGAATTTGTTGGTGGAGATGGCTGTGTGAAAATTTATGAATATGGTAAATTATTGTTTAAAGCTGTTTTAAAAAATGGTATTTATGTTGTCACTCCTAAAGCTTTAAATGGTCCACAAAAGAAAGTTTCTTTCTCTGCGTCGACTAGTGTAGATAAAAATGTGGAACTCTGGCATAAGAGGTTTGCACATATTAGTAGTTCAACTTTGGTAAAAACTTGTGATAAAGTGAGGGGTTTTAAATATAAATCAGATTTTAATTGTAAAGATTTTAAATGTGAAAATTGCATATTGAATAAATACAGGCGTGTATCCTTTAGTTCCATTCAACAAATAAGGTCCAGAAAACCATTAGAGTTACTGTATGCAGACTTGTGGGGGCCTTATAGTGTAAAAGGTAGAAATGGTGAAAGGTATTATTTAACTATTATTGACGACTTTAGTAGAAAAGTAGCTTTGTACCCTTTAAAAGAGAAATCTGAAGTGTTTGAAAAGGTGAAGCACCACATTCTACGAGCTGAAACTTTTCTTGGTGTAAAGGTAAAGGCTTTCCGTTCTGACAATGGAAGCGAATTTCTAAATAATTTGCTTGAAAAGTTTTTTACTGAAAAGGGTATTGCTCATGAGGTGACGAATACCTATACTCCAGAACAAAACGGAGTCTATGAAAGGTATAATCAAACCGTCACTGGTGCTGCTCGAACAATGTTAAGTGAGTCTGGTTTACATGTTAGTTTTTGGCCCGATGCCATGTTGCATTTCACTTATACATGGAATCGTGTGTGCCATGGCAAACTAGATAAGACTCCTTTCGAATTGTTTGGTGGGACTAAACCGTCTGTTAAACACTTAAAACCTTTTGGCATAACTGCGTATGTAGAAATCCCGAGGCAACTTCATAAAAAGCTTGAACCACATGCTAGTAAGGGTTTTCTCATAGGCTATGCTTTCAGAACAAAAGGTTATTGCATTTGGTTTCCGAATGAGAATAAAGTCGTTGAAACAATAAATGTGTCTTTCGATGAGGAAAATTTTTATAAAGGTGCGCCTGATCAAGGCCGTATCCAGAAAAAAATTTCGGAGGGGGCCCCACTTTCACTCAGATGTTGGTCGTGTATCCGCACATATATATGTACACCAAGAGCGAGTGCATTAAAGTTTGTCCCCCCCCCGCCATAAATCACCGTAACTTTAAAACAAATATAAATTATAGCCTTAAAATTCGTATCTAGGCATAGTAAAATGGTTATGCGCTATAAATAAGATCGGTTACAACGCCGCATGGCGGCAAACAATGGAATTCCTAAAATCTGAAATGGCAAAAAAAGATTTAATAATAATAATAATTCTAAAAAGTGCCTTGGGCCTAAAACTGATGGAACTAGTCTTTTAAAATGCACAAGTCTCTGCTAGAGAGTTCTTTAATACGTGACAAACGGAGAAAATCCCCAAAAACTGGACTCACGGTAGTCCGGTTAATAAGGAGTCGAGCTCGTAATTGAAAGATTGAGCGATCGATGCTGGAGCCATCCAAAGACTGTCAATGTAGATTAATGGTATCTGGTGCAAGTAAAATCTGTTGTGTCCTCCATGTTTTGTAAATGTAGTAGCCACATATGGTGGCTTTTTCCGCAAGTGGGTTTAACACTTCGGTTTCCTTTTAGAAAACAAGGAAAATTGATACGGAATTTCTTTGACAGAACCTGTTGACTGCATATACCCTCTAGAGTCTGGTCCAGCCAAAGCCCAGTCTGGTTTGAGAATCTGGACATTTGTTTGAAAATCTGCCTCGCTGCAAATATGAATACTGAATGCTATACTCTATGATGTTATTACTGGCATTTTTGCTTTAAGTAGGATAAGATAGTACAATCTTTCACCACATGTCTTTCTGTAAAGTAGACTTTATATTGGCTGCTTTCTATTGTTAAAGTTTATACTCTATGGAAGGTATACTACATGCATAACTAACAAAACTAGAAGTTCCATATGCAACTGTGATCTCTGTTAATGACGAATCTTTTGTCACACATGGAACTAAAACGCTATTTCTGACAAGAGAAGTGTTTAAAGAAAGGAGACACATTACAGTGTTCAACAATAAGTACCATAATGATCTCTTTTAAGTGTTTTTTACAAAGAGCTAATATGCATTTCGGTAATTTGGACTTTACAAGACAGAAAATTGCTAATAAATAAGGTTTCACAAGCAAACAAACTATATTGTCGAGAAAAAATTCACTTTTTTTACAAATCTTTTTCTGGTTAGTAGAACATGAAAAAAATTGTCTCAGACAATTTCGGGGGGGGCTCGAGCCCCCAGAGCCCCCCCTCTGTATACGTCCCTGCGCCTGATGGAGCAGTGCTGGGCCCTGATTTACAATCTAAATCTGTTGTCCCTATAGGCCATTACGACTCTCTTAGTGAGGACGAGGAGGATGATGATAGTAATAGTGATAGTTCTCAGTCCCCTGTTGATCGAGTGAGGCCTTCTACTAGTAGGGATGTGACATCTTCATCGGATGATGAAAGCAATGGTGATGCAGGTTTAAAAGTTGTAAATTGAATTAGAAAGCCAGTGTTAAGGCGTGATGGGTCACGCACTGATATCTATTATTTTGAAGAAGGAAAAACTTTAAGGTTAAGATCACTTGGAGATGTAAAACAGTATTGTGCAAAACATAAAATTTGATTTAATCCTGATATTTTTAATTTTACTGGTAGTAATACTTACAGAGGAATAGTAACAGGTACTCGAGGTACTACTTCAAGTAATAGTGATGATGAAATAGATGCTAGTTTTAATGTTTCTAGTTGACTAGATCATGTTGTAATTCCTCGAACTTTTAACCAAGCTGTAAAATCTGATCAACGTACTGAATGGCAAAAGGCTATGGAAACTGAAATGGAAGTCATGTATGATCGTAGTGTTTGGCACCTTGAAAGTTTACCCCCAAATACAACACCAATAGGTTGTAGGTGGGTATACACTGTGAAAAGAAATGACAAGGGAAAAGTCGTACGTTTTAAGGCCAGGTTAGTCGCACAGGGATTTAAACAAATAAAAGGTGAAAGTTTTGATGAAACTTTTAGCCCTGTAGTAGACTTTGGCGTTATTCGTTTCTTCTTTTCTTTTCTGGTATCTTTGCAAGGTTGGTCACATACACAATGTGATGTTACAGGTGCATACTTGTATGCTCCACTTGATGAAAACATCTACATGACTCATCCACCAGGTTTTGTAATGCCAGGATCTGAAGATAAATATTGTAAGTTAGACCGTGCTCTTTATGGCTTACACCAGAGCGGTCGGCAATGGTATTATGAAATGAATAATGTTTTAGTTGAAATTGGTTTTACTAAATTTGCTTGGTGTAATTGTACATATGTTTTTGATAATAATATTGTATTAATTTTATATGTTGACGATTTTGTTGTTTTTGGCAAGAACCAAAGTTTAATAGATAAAGTTTTATCTCTCCTAAGAAAACATTTTGATATTAAAGTTCTGGGGTGTACCAGAAAGCTTCTAGGAGTAGAATTTGAGGAAGAAAATGGAAATCTGTTAATTCACCAAAATACCTATATTAGTGAAGTGTATGAAAGATTTCAGAAATTTAAAATTCCTATTTGTTCTTTGCCAATTAGTAAAGGTACTGTGTATAGTAAACAATCTTGTCCAAAAACAGAATCTGAAATTAAGGAGATGTCAGTTTATCCATATCGGAGTGTTCTTGGATGTCTTTCATTCCTAGCAAATAGAACACGTCCAGATATTGCGTATGCAGTAAATATTCTAAGCCAGTTCCAAAGCAACCCAGGTTTAGCTCATTGGGATGGATTGTTGAAATTACTTGGTTATGCTGTGCATACAAAAGAACTGAAATTAAATCTATCTTGTAATAAACCACATCTTATTGCATTTTCTGATGCAGATTTTGCATCAAATCGAGACGATAGGACATCACTTGGTGGCCAGTTAATTCTCCTTGGCAATTTCCCCATTAGTTGGAGAACCTTTAAGGAAAAATGTGTAAGTCTCTCAACAATGGAGGCAGAATTTATTGCTATGACTGAGGCCACTAGAATACTTTTATGGTTTGATGAAATTCTAAGTGAATTTTACAATTTTAAATTAATTTCTGGTAATAAATTAAAACCTGTCTTATATGTGGATAATATTGCTACAATAGATTTTACAAAATCTCCTATTGAGAATTATAGATCAAAGCATATTGATGTTAAATTATTTTTTGTAAGGGACTTAGTATTTCAAAATAAATTTAAACTTAGTTTTATTAGAAGTAAAGATAATGTTGCAGTTCCTTTTACAAAACCACTCACTAAACAGCAACTGCAACAATTTATTTGTCAAATATTTTTAAAATGAAGTATGTAAAATTATATTAGTAAAACTCCTTTTTGAAATGTCTTGAACATTGTTTTAGACATATTACTTGTTGGGCACATTGTTTTATATGCTTATATATATAGTGTGAAAATTGCATCTTATTATATTTTTTATTGGTATTGCACATTGTTTTATATTGTAATGCACCTTGTTTTATATAAGTATATTTGTAATATGAATTCATGTGATATTTAATTATTCTTTTATTGTATCTTTATACTTAAGCAAATTAATTCCCGTCAGAGGGTGGTTAATGCCACTCGCAGGGTCATTCACAGTTGGTTAGAGCAGCTCCAAGAAGCGACTCGCAGGAGTGAAAATGTAATTGCCAGATAACCTCCATGGGATAGTGCCCACCGTGTGGTTATTGCCATCTTATGGCCTTTCGCAGGCATGTTAAGTATTATATTTTTGTAAGTCCCTGCTTTATTATGTTGATAATGGAAATGCCACTATGTCCCGCTTATAGTATAAAGTTTGTTTTCTTTTCTCTTTAAAAATGTTAACTTAAAGTAATCTTTAAACTCATGTTTGTCACTTGTCTGTGATGCCTGTAATATTTCTGAATTACTGTATTGTATTGTAGTTGTACTCTTTATAATAGAAATTGATGTAATTTACATTGTATTTATATATTCTTTTCTGTATTGCAGGTACATATGTAGTTTATGTGTACATGGAGTGAGAATGGGGGCCCCCGTACAACAGTTGAAGAATAAATGTGCAGTATGATAGTGAGGAATGTGTTATTTAATTTTTAGGTTAATTTTCTGTTGTTGCGTCTGTACCTGTAATTTAAAGACTGTGAAGAACCTTTGTCAAGAAATATATGATAAATTATCCATTTATTTATTGTTTTCTGTTAACCTTATTATTGAAATCATTGTATGAATCTTCTTTTCTTGTAATAGACTAATAGAGTTTGTTAATTTTACAGTTGACTGGTTAATTTGGAATGTGTATTGGTAAGGATAAAGGTAGATTAGATTAGTGATGGAATTAGGTTGATGAATTTTAAAGGTGAATTGCTCTAGCATTTATAGAAAATTGTTTTTTTTTTATCCATGTGGATATTGCTAGTGGAGTTAACTAGTTTTTTTTTCCTCTCTTTTTCACCCAAAGTGATAAGAGGGGGGGCCATGTTGGCCTGGTAATATATTTAATCTTATCACTTTGTGCAATTTGCATATACAGTTGATATATATAAATGTATAAACTTATTTAATTTATATGGATTGAAAGTATAAAAGGTATCAAGTCTAAAGTTTAAGTTAAACATGTTATTAAAAGAAAATATTCAGTTAATTTAAGTGAAGTAACTTTATTTATTTATTTTCTTTATTAAAATAAAAATATGCTTTTGTTACTTACGGCATTTTAGCTGACAGCTTTATCTGTTCTTTAATTACTAGGAAAATATGTTGTTTTTCTTTAGCTGTGCTATCATGTCACTACAGCTTGCCGGTAAATGCAAATGACTGTTTACTTTTTCACTCACTAGGCAGCATCAAATTTCGCAGATGAAATCATCATGCTAATTCGACGCCACAGTGATTACGTCACTCTAACCACAATCCTCTCTGAATAGTATAAAAGGTGTTGAGGAACGTGGCTAGTGGTGGTTCCGGCTTTTGTTTTGCTTTTGCTGTTACGTACTTCATTTTCTGTTTGTTTGTTTTATGTTAAAGTTCAGCTGTCATGTTATAGTAATAAGATATTGGAGTCGCCGGCAGTTGTTTACAATAAGTAAAAGATTTCATCGTATTAGAAGATGTATCTATAAAGTAACAGTTTTATTTTATCTTTATTTTTTATATGATAAAAGCTCCATTGTCTAGTGATGAAGATTAACTGCTTATAATATGAATATAGCTTTTATTTTAAAAGCTGTTTACTGGCCATTGTTATAGTCAGAAGTTAAATTAAATATGTTTATTTATCTATTTCCTTGTTTAAGTTAAAAAGTTTTATATATTTTTGTTTTATCTCAATAAACTTATTTTTCGTTTTTAAAACCTTCTCTGATTTATTTACAAGTTTAGTTTTTTAGTTATTTCATTGACAACTCAAACTTTATTTTAAAAGGAAAAGCATTTAAACCAATACGGTTCCCTGCATATAACTCTGCTAAATTAATCTGTCAATATATAAATATTTAAGTTTATTTTTATTTACTTTTATGCTTTCGGTAAAAGATTGGATGCCTAGTTAAACCGGCACCCAACATCAACAATGTTTGATTAAAAATATGGCAGAAAATACAGTTTCAGATCTTATATCAAAATGTAAGGATACGTGTTTTCCTTTAAGTACAGATGGAAGTAATGATTCCGGAGATAAAAACTCTATCCATTCTTAATTTCATATTACGACAAAGAATCGGGGAAAATTAAAATTTGTTTATTATCTTTACTTGAATGTTGAGATAATACTGGTGAAGGTATTTTTAAAATTTTGGATCAAGAAATAAAAAAGAAGAATCTTACCTGGGAAAATGTACAAGCTTCTCCACTGATAATGAACAAAAAAAATGCCAACATTATTATAAGAGGTTGTTCATGCCACTTACTGCACATTGCAGCAAAAAAATCAACATCAGCCTTTCCTATCGACATCGAACTGTTTCTTATTGATATCTTTTATTTTTTGGATAAAAGTTCAAAGCGGCAAAATAGTTTCAAAAAGCAACAAGAGATATGTGAACAACAAAAACCACACAAAATTCTTAAATACTGTGCAACTAGATGGTTATCTTTATTGTCAACCATAGAACGTGTCTTAGAGCAGTGGGAACCCCTAGAAGCGTTTTTTAATGATGAGAATAACTCATCAAGTGATAACACTCATTTCTTGAAAATTCAGTCATTATTTAGAAATCCAAAAGTTAAACTTATTTTGTTGTTTCTTCAGAGTATCCTGCCTTTATTTGTAAATTTAAATATATTACTTCAACAAGAAGCACCTTTTATACATAAAGTGCAAAGAAGCCTTCAGAAATTATATATGGATCTATTAGTAAGGTTTGTAAAACCAACGCTAATATGCAGTCAGGAAACTAAAATTAATTATTCAAGTAAGAAGTTTCTGAAAAAAGAATATCAAAAAGATAGTGAAAATTTGGTGATTGGTGTAAAAACAAAAATGTTTTTAAAAGATACCAACATAAATGATAAAGATGTCATGGATTTTTATGAACAGGTAAAAAACTTTTTTATGAAAGCATGCACTTATATTCAAGAAAAGTTGCTTTATGAAGATGATTTTCTGAAACATGCAGAAGTTGCAGATGTTACAATAAGAGATAAGGTATCATTCTCATCAATCTTATTTGTGATTAAGCCGTTTTCGTTTTTGATTGCAGAAAATGAACTTGAAGATCTCGAAATGGAATTTGTTCATTACCAAGCTGAAACATTTGATACAATTAAAATGTCAGAACATATGGATAAAATTTGGTATGAAATTTCTAAGCTGGAGGATTATAATGGAGCTATTAAATATAAATTACTTCCAAAAATTATGCACTGTATTTTGACAGTACCTCATTCAAACGCGTCGTGCAAAAGAATTTTCAGTTTGGTAAGAAAGAATCAGACTGACTTCAGGCCTAATTTAAGCAGAGAGACATTAGAAGCACTATTAATTGAAAAGGTCAATATATTTTCATCAAATGAAGAATGCTTCATTTCTTGATCTTTCAATTTAACAGACGATTCACAAGAAAAATAAACACGTAAATGTTTTCCGATATACAACTGAACAAATTAATATGAAAATGAAGTAAGGAAATGTAACGCAACATCCAAACAACAACCGAGAACGACCACACCACAATATTTCCTGCGGTCGCGGTAGCGTCGCATGCACGTGCAGTTGATAGGGTTACTGCAATTTTTCTCCTGTACCTGTACTCTTCTTCAATCCGCCAAAGTTCAAACGCACTTCGTTCTTTCCTTTCCCTGTTCTTCCCGTAATGATCCAAAAAGAGCATTCGTACGGAGCCCTATCACGCTTGCGCGTCTCCAAGGGAGGCTGTTTTTGTTTGCGTCACTGCATGACGTAGTGATCGCTTTCTGCTTGGCGAGTTTGATAGGTAAAGAAACCTCAGTTTTATCAGTTAAGCGCTCTTTTGGCATAATAAAGGAATTGAATTAAGAAGAAATTTTAAAAATCGTAGTAATACAGGTTTTTTCCGTAGTCCGTAATTATTCAAATATTTTTTTTATTTTCTGTAGAAACTACGGGTAAACCGTAGAAAATGGCATCTCTGTGTAAGTTAAAAAATAATAATTCTCAAACAGTAATTTTTAGGTACATCATCAATTAAATCAAAGAATAAAATGAGACCTTTGGATTATGTAGTATCTAATGAATATTACTAACATAAAAAATACTGAATGACACAATTTTCAAAATTTTGATAATGAACTTTAATAAAACTTCTTTAAAAATACAATTCTTAATACAAGATCAAAGCTAATAAAGACAAGTTACAGAGGCTTAAATAAAAATGGAATGATGTTTAACAAGAATGTTAAAGTTTATTACAATACTAGATAATAATGAAATATTAAATAATATAATGCCATTATGAAATACTAAAATTAAATAGATATAAAATCTTTAAAAAATTCAGTATTTCATTTTATCCAGGCGTCTAGGCTATAACACTTAAAACAAAGTAAAAAATGAAGAAAAATATTAAAGAAACAAATAAATTAATGAATCTAAATAATATTACAAACAATAAACATGATTGAAATAAAATGAATTAATATTACAAATGTAAATTTTACTTTTACATAAATTAAGCAAATACCGCAATGAATACAGACTTTAAAGAGCTAAGAAAATATTTCAAACTAAAATATATCATACTTACCCCGGATCTTTGACTTACAAGGTCAAGACTCTACCAATTGAGCTATCCAGGCCAACACCCCGGTCAGCATTACTCACTCAGACAACCTTTTAGGCAGAAACATCTCTGGTCTATCTTATAGATAGCTCAACAGAAAATAAGCCGCAGGAAATGGAAAACACCATTAGATAATGGGAGAAAGAAATTAGTAATAAAAAAATTGTATTTCTTTCTCCCATTATCTAATGGTGTTTTCCATTTCCTGCGGCTTATTTTCTGTTGAGCTATCTATATGATAGACCAGAGATGTTTCTGCCTAAAAGGTTGTCTGAGTGAGTAATGCTGAACGGGGTGTCGGCCTGGATAGCTCAATTGGTAGAGCCTTGACCTTGTAAGTCAAAGATCCGGGGTTCGAGTCTCGGTCCAGGCATTATTTTCATTCAGTCGGAAAAATAAAATTTCAATAAATATGATTTTCTTCCACAGTTGATTGTGTGATTTTAATAAAACAAAAATTAAAATATATCAGAAATAATAATAATTAAAATCAAAATATTCCTTAAAATATTACAAAAAACTTTCTTCAAAGAAGAAATAATAACTGTTGAGAATTTATAAAACTTAAAAACAAAATATTAAGTAATACAAAATGATACTAACTTTAAAATTTTGAAATTTCTTTGACACAAGTCACATCATAATGAAAAGTGATTTGAACAAGATTTTGTTCCATTCACTTTGCATTACATTATTCCCACTTTCATATTTAATTTCACACTAGCTTATTTTCCAAGTTCTTCAAACAGTCTATAACTAAAATATTTTTCAATGCTTTAATTAACATTTTAAAAACATTTCAGCTTGAATAATCCCACAGACACAATTGCTTCTGTTTCAAATAGATCAAGAAAAACACAAATTAAAAACTGTTATTTGTAAGTAAAAACTGTTTAATATCTTAGATTACTGAAAGTTTTAGTTCAGTTAAATAAAACTCTTTAATAATTGTTTTAGTTAGCAAAAGTTAATAATAACTGTTTTCTTTATGCCCATAAACAAGAAAAGCATATTCTAACAAACTTTTATATTTACAAGCACAAAAATTTTATTCAAAGAAATTATGCACCTGTTTAAATAACATTTGAAATACTATTCAGCCAGTACATTAACTGGTTAGCATTCAGTAAAATCCCCCTCCTGTATGAGAAGCATATTAAAAAAGTGAAACACAAAACCTTATTGTTGTTCAGCATGAATAGCACCAAAATTAGTTAACAAAGATATTTTTATGCAATATGTTTGAATATTAAGTTACTAAACTTTTCACATTGTTTCTGATGAATTATCACACAACCTATATGAATGTAATAAATATCACAGATGTACCATTCACCTCATTAATATATATTACTCCTGCTAGCTAATATCTATTCTCATTCACACTATATGCAAAGACATGATGAATTGTTTAATATGCACTTTGGAATTACTGTATGAGGCTTGCAATATTGAGTTAAATTTTATTTTATATATTTTAATAAAATATGGTTATGTGACATACTTAATAGCTTTAGATTTCCTGAAATTAATATTTATGATGGAATTAAAACTTTGTAGAATATAATGAATTAAAAAAAAATAAGATATTACATAAAAATAATAATTCAAACCCAGGTAACACATAAGGAAATAAAAGCAGCAAGGAAACATAGTGTAAAATTATGAAATAAGTAAAGTAAAGAGTTAAAGCAGATTGATGTTTATAGCAGTTGCCTATGAAAAACAACAGAAAAGAAAAAGAAAATAATAAAAAAATTATTAAAGGCAGATGCAAATTTAAGCAATATAATAGAAACAGACACAAAGTAAGAATACTGTTACTGATGTGAAACTATTATTATTATTATGTAATGCAATATTTACATGCTGCTTTTTTCTTCTTTAAACATGGAAAAAAAAATCAAATATGTGTTTTAAAATGTACAAGTATTTAATCACTTAATTCAAATGATTCAATCTGCAATTTGAATCATTTTAAGTTCTTATACATTATAATATAAAGATATAGAAATAGAACATTACATAAGAATTAAAGCTTATATTTACTAGTTAAGCCTTGAAGATAAAAATTCCAAAACAATAAAGTATCTATATATAAATTATATATACTTCAACATAACTACTTTGATTAAACCTGCATGAAAATAAAATGAAAAGTAAATGATACAAATATACAAAGGTTTAAGGAATGAATTCACAAAAAAAAAAAAAACTTTGTATTATCACGTTTTCTTGCAGGTCTAGCTTTAAATATCAATAAAATCAAAAATTTCTTTTTTTTTTCAAAACACTTCCAAACAAATTCAAAACAAAGTTGTAATTTAATATTGCATCAAATCAATTCTCATGAATCAACCATAACAATTATATAAAATATATATATATATAAAAAAAAAATCTATATCACAGTTCAGAAGAAATTAATCTTCACTTGACAAATGAAAAAATATTCCAACTAGACAAATAGCTAATTTGAGCAACAAAGCAACCATAACAGTACAGTTACATTGAATTTTAAAAAGCTTAGGTATAATACCAGCTATAAAAATATTAAAAACAATGGTCCCAAAACTCAAGGGTTCCTGAAACATAGTAAAGCTCAAATAGAAAAATATTCAAGTATTTACTTATTTTTTTTTTTTATAAATAAGACATGTTTTAGTGTACATAAGGTTCAAGGAAATCAGTCTCTAAAATTAGTTCAATTTGCTCCATTGTGCTTTTGGAAGTGTTTCCCTGGGTGAATGCAGTTGAAATCAACAAAGTATGCAAATCAGGTGCAGATTTTGATTTTGACATAGGTGATGCATGACCTGTCAGTTCTGTTGCATACTGAACATGACCTGTCAGTTCTGTTGCATACTGAATATTAACTTTTTTACTTGTTACTTTGCTCTGACTTTTAATACTAGATAAAGTGTTGAAAAAAGGTTGAAGCTGCAATAGTGAATTGATATTTGGCATTGTAAGTAAAACTTGTCCAGGAGTGTAAGGGAGACATTCATCAGATGGCATCTACAAATGATTAAAAAAAAAAAAATCTGTTAAAAAATTAATCAGTTTTTTAATTTTTTTCTAGAACATGCAACTTTTTTAAAGAGCAGACAAATTCACAGTATAGAATTAATGGATTAAAAAAAAAAAAAAAAAAAAAAAAAAAAAAAAACTTTTTTCTTCTTTAGTTAACTCATAAATTATACAGAGATTTAAATTCTGAAAGATATATGTAGTTGATGGTAGTCAAATGAAATATTCAATAAAATCAGCCTTTCCTAAATCATACTACTGGTACAAGGTCATGATAACCTATAAGTAACCTATTTTAAAAATTTAAATGGGCATTGTAGAATTCAATTCCTTGAATTTTCTTGTTAAGAATGTACAATAACTAATCTAGCAAACAGTCAAAGCCCATGTTAATGAAGAAATTTGTTTCCATAATTACTCATTACCTAATGTATTTTCTTAAATTCTGTTTTCACATTTAGAAAATTCCTAATCATTAAATTAATACTCATTTTTGAAAAACTAATTTTTCACATTTTTAATATTTTATTTTCCTGCTAAAAAACGTAAAAAATGCACTTAGTTATTTTTATTTTTATTTTTTTTTTAAATCTAAAAATAAGATATTAAAAATTAACCCGGTGGTTAGTATTAGAACTTTTCCAAATTCACAGATTTTTCCCTAACCATTTTTTGGCATTTCCCCTGACTCATGCTGTTTATTTCTCACAAAAATACCACAACATTAATTAGCAATTTACAATAACAAACTTTCAAATATGGCATATTTCCACAAAGTTTGTCAAAATTTCCTGAATTTTCCGAGATTCTTTGACCAACAGAGCCTTTGAATTTAAGAAAACTGAATAAAATAAAAAAGTAAAAAAAATGAATACTAATTTAACAGTTGTGAATTTTGTAAATGCAGGGGTCACACACCAGCGTTAATCTGCACCAAGCCAAAAAAAATCTGCTACAAAAGTGTTATTTTGCTTTTTTTCTGCACCAAAACGTAAATCTATTCTTTTCTTGCTTGTACCAATATTTGATTTCACAGCATTGCGTTTAGTAATCTCTTTTCTTTTTCTTTATGCAAGGCCTATTTCATTATTGAACTGGGCCAGGAGCGATCATTGCTTTTCTACCAAGGATAATGGAGTGATAATGTTTTCCGTGATGGAATGACATTTTTTTCACTTCAAATTTGTGGCAAATATGCACCAAAACTTAAAAAAAAAAAAAAAAATCATTAATAGTAAAATGGATTTAATTTTAACAAAGAACAAAGTTTTAACTCATTATAAATCAAACAATGTGCAAACTACAGAGGAATATGTGTCACGAATCCAATAATGAAAATTGTAGGCCAAATCATGAGAAATTGTCTGGAAGATCAATTCAATACTCTAGCGGAACAATGCGATTTTACGGCAGAAATATCTTGTGTGGACCATATCTTTACTATGAGACAAATTTTGGAAAAGGCAAATATGAAAGAAAAAGAAATACACATGATTTTCATTGATTTCCAGAAAGCTTATGATACTGTACCACGGAAGTTACTATACGAGGGTTGCTATTTATATTTCTGGCCTAATAATGAAAAAACAAATATGTAGGATCGAAATTGGTTTTATTGTTTTTCAAAATATTCTCCATGATGATCAATACACTTTTGCATGCGTTTGAACCAATTTTCAAAGCACTTTTTCCAGTCCGATTGAGGTAACTCCAAAACATGCGTTTTGAATGCATCAACCGCTTCTTCGGGGGTCGAAAATCGTTGTCCACGTAATTTATTTTTGATGTGTGGGAATAAGAAGAAGTCATTGGGTGCCAAATCAGGGCTGTACGGCGGATGACCCATCAGTTCGATCTTTCGCTCAGTCAGAAATGCATTTGTTTGAGTCGATGTGTGAGAGCTCGCATTGTCATGATGAAGAATGATTCGCCTGTTCTTCTGCTTTTTTTCGAATTTCTCCAATGACTTCTGGCAAACAAATGGTCGTGTACCATTCAGAATTGACCGTCCTGCGTTGCTCTAACGCCACTGTTGCCACATGACCGTTAATGTCGAAGAAACAGGCAATCATTTGTTTCGATGTGCTTCTTCCTCGAACAACTTTTGTTGGTTTTGCCTCGACTTGGAAGACCCATACAGTTGATTGCTGTTTTGTTTCCGGCTCATATGCATAGATCTATGATTCGTCACCTGTGTAGATGTTATACACAGCCTTTGATGTACCTTGAATGTATTTTTCCAACATTTCCTTGCACCAATCGACACGAGCCTTTTTTTGAGCGTTTGTCAGATTATGCGGGATCCAACGCGAACAAATTTTTTTTACGCTCAAATGTTCATGTAATATTTTATTGATGCTAGTCATACTAATGTCCAAAGACGCCTCAGTCTCACGGTATGTCACATGACGATCTTGCTTTATCAGTTCACGCACAGCATCGATCTTTTCTGGCACAACAACGGATTTTGGACGACCTGCACGGGATTCGTCCTGGATCGAACATCGACCACGATTAAATTCGTTATACCAATTTTTTACAGTGCTGTAGGATGGCGCTTTATCGCTGTATAAAGAATTAAGTTCATCGAAGCACTCTTGTCTTGACAATCCACGTCGAAAGTTATGAAAAATAATCGCACGAAAATTTTCACGATTCAATTCCATTTTTTGAAAGAGAAGAACTTTTCAATTTACTGTCAACAACACAAATAAAGCTATAATGGTAAATCGTCTGCTGAATTTACGTTTAAAAATATCAAACTTTCGATTAAAATCGTCTGCGGTCGCCTAGCAACACTTACTGTTGCCAAGGCCAGAAATATAAATAGCAACCCTCGTACGAAATACTGAAAAAATCTGGGATAAATGAATCATCGATCAATGTAATAAAACTAATAGACAAGGATAATAATTGTAAAGTGAAAATGAGAAAAAACTATCAGAATTTCCAACAAGCAAGGACTTCTCTGCAAGGATGTTGTATGTCACCCACATTGTTTAAAATATATATAGATGTGGTACTGAAGGAATGGTTACAACAATGTGGAAAGATGGGAATTACAATAGGTAATAAATACCTGATTCATCTATTATTTGTGGAAAATCAAGTTATTATGACACCAACCAAAGAAGACCTAAAGCATGTAACTGAAGAGGCATTAAAGGCATACGACCGATGAGGCCTGAAAATTAACTATAAGAAGACAGAACACATGAAAACAGGGATAGAGGAAGATATCGTCATAGACGGATTTGAAATCAAGAATGTACAGGCTTTTAAATATCTGGGATCAATACTGGAAAAAGATTGTTGATCAGGGATGGAAATCGAAACAAGAATATCTGACTCTAGGAAAGTAATAGGAATACTAAACGCAACTCTATGGAGCAGAAATATTATTGAAAAAACAAAAAGAATCATCTTCAACACATTGATAGAAAATGTTCTACTGTATGGCGTAGAAACATGAACAATCAAATCTACAAAAAAAAAAAAAAAACTGCTATCTACAGAAATGGACTTCTGGCGACGATCGGCCAGAACTGTCCAATATTGAAATAAGAGCAAGGATGGGTGTTAAGATGAATATCATAAGAAAAATAGACAAGAAGAGGCTACAATGGTACGGACATGTACAACGGATGAATGTGAAGGGAAAAACTTGAGGGGAAGACCGCAGAAAAGGTGGAAAGACAAGCTTATGAGGGACATGACAGAGAATGGAATGGATGAGGAAGGTGCTCAGGACAGAGGAAGGTGGAGACAGAAAGCTGTTATACTAAAGGCTGTTTTTGGTTGAAAGGTAACCTCAGCATTGAGGAAATTCCTAAATAAAAAAAATAAATCAAACAAAACCATACTTTACTTCCTTTTCAGAGACTTTTGCAGCTGAGTCCTGGGGCTTTATCAGTTGGTGTGTTGGTCAGAAAAGATTCTTGCTGACTTCCTTTGCTTTTCTTAAATCTAGAAGTTTGCCCCATTTGGTGTTGATGAAAATAGGATCCAATTGGTTGCAAATATTATTGTTTGTTAACACCTCTACTATTTCACGCCACAATTCATATTAAGTATTGACAAAGTTTGACTATCTTTCAGGACTATTAATTTCCATTGATTCAGTTTGATTAATTTTAGTTAATACAGTTGTGATTTTTCTAAATTTGATATCATTTTCATGTTCTTTTTAATTAATTTTTTTCTCTTCCCGTTATTCCAATGTATGCACCAAACTGATTATTCTGTTTTTATAAAAAACAGAATAAATTTTTTATTCTATCAATATAATTGCAAGAGTTAAAAATCTGGCTGACATTATTGTGGAGTGTAAGTAGTTTCTATTTATTATAAGTTTGAACAAGAATGAAAAGTCACATAGTTTACATAGATTATTGGCACTTTCCATCTGTAAGTACCACCTGTATGCCATTATAATGCATGTATGGCTCTGTAAATATCAATGCTAATCATACTATATAATCTATAAAAAATATTTTTTTGTGCATGTGAATAATGTAAATGTGAATATTGTAAATGTGAATTTATTATGAGTTGTGCAAAATAAAGATATTAAAATATTGTTTATAAAAATACTTCTCATAGAACTAAACACTTTGGAATTCTTTCAGGTGTCCCAGTATAGAAACCAGCGGTGTATTTACTCCATTTTCAATAGGGAACTTTCCATAGTGAACTTTAATAACATATATCAGTTTAAAGAATTCTGTTTATATTTACAGTAGGTAGAGTGCAGATACAGACAGACAAACCAAAGCATAGTTACCAACATTTATGCTTTTTGGCTTACCAGAAAATTTTAATAGAAATTTTTTATAAATTTCTGCAGCAGTCTTCAAAAGTTTCTGTAAAAGTTTCCCCACAGCTAAAAAGTGTAAAGTTGGCAACTATGCAAAGTCATAAAATGAGTATACATAATATGAAAAATGAATAGTTTTTATGAAAAATGAATAGTTTTCATGAAAGTATGAATAGTTTTGTCATGAAATATAATCCATAGAAAAATATTTCCTGATAAATAATAATAATAAATAAATAACCTTCTTGTTAAGCAAATTGGCTAATCTCATAATATGAGGTACAAATTCTGATTCATTCTTCTTTCTATCACCAGATTCAAACTCTGAAGATAAAGGTGGACTGTCTCCAATAAATGCCCAACGGTACCTAGAAGAATTAAATAATTTCAAAATATTACAAAACTAAAGTTTTCAAATTATAATCTTACCAAAAAATTCTATAACATGAAGACATTATTAGCACCTTTAATGATTTCATATGATTTTTCAATATAAAGATCTACTTAAAATCATAAAATAAAAAAAAAATATATTGGAATTACCTTGAAATGTTTATGAAGTATAATGAAAATAAAAAAAGGTATGAATTTCTTACAATATAATTTAAAAATCTTGAAATATAAAAGCATCCATCTGGTGGTGGAATGATTAACACTCTAACCCAGTGGTTGCCAACTGGTGGTCTGCGAGAAAAATTTGGTGGTCCACAAAAAAATCTTGACATTATTTGTATTTTTAAATATTTTTTTAGAAATTATACTGGTGTTAATTTTAACTTCAGGATTTTCTCTCTGTAGGATCTCTCTTCCTCATAACATTAGATTACAGAATTTTCTGGATAAGAGAGAGGATAAATGGAATAATCTTTTATTATAAAAGTTTCAATTGTAATTAACAGGCATAGTTATCGATTTGAGTTTCTTATCTGCATTCGACTATTCGAATTTGTCAAAGGGTTGACACTCAAGACACTGGTATTGAGGTACACCTTTGTCCTGAAAGTAGAAATCAGAATATTCTGAACTTGGAAGCATCTGAGTTTAAAAAAAATTTCAATAAAAATAGGAAGATTTCCACAAAAGTCCAAATTAAAGAGATCCCTTAAAATACCATAGCGCCATGTCTTATCGTAGGCTTTTTCCATATTCAAAAAGACAGATACTAAATGGTTACATTTTACATTAGCTTTTCGAATGTTTGTCTCCAGCAATAGAATATTATCAATTGTTGAACGACCATGTCGAAAACCACTTTGCCAAGGAGAAATAATGTTATTTCTTTCCAGGATAAAAACCAGCCATTCATTTACCATTTTCTCAAGAAGTTTACACAAGTAACTTGTGAGGGCTATTGGTCTATAATTTTTCAGATTGGCTGTATCTTTGCCAGGTATTGGGAAAAGGATGACAATAGCATTGTGCCAGGCAGTAGGGAATATGTGCTCAGTCCAGATTCCATTGTAAAGATTAAGTAAGTTTTTAAGAGAGTGTTTTGATAAATGTCTAATCATGAGATAGGTAATGCCGTCAGGCCCAGGAGCAGAATTATTATAATGTTTCAAACTACTTTTTAATTCATTTTCAGTGAAAGGACTATTGTAACTTTGTAATAAGTGGGATTTGAAGTTGATGGTGGAGCGTTCAGTGTTTTGTTTGTGGATGGGTCCAGTATAAGAACTAGAGCTGGAGATGTCTGATAAAGTTTTCCCAATGACATTGGCAATATTTTTTGAAGAAGTTATTGTTTGACCATTATCTTTTAAGAACGAGATACACTGATTGGGATAAATTCCCATGGCTTTTTTAACATGATGCCATAAATGTATGTTTGCTGCTAATATCGGAAGTGATGCTGGAGTCATAGTCAATCCAGGACTCTTTTTCAGCTTTTCTACGAATTTTATGTGCGTTTGTCCTAGCTCGTTTGAATAAAATATAGTTTCCTGTGGTTGGATACCTGTGGAAAATCCCCCATGCTTTTTGCTGCTTTATTTTTGCCAACCTGCAGTCTTCACCAACAGCCAAGGCTTTGAATGTTTGGGATAATGCTCAGAAGATTTTGGGATTGATCTGTCAGCATCATTAATAAAGCATTGGGTGACTTCAGTAACAGAATTATTGATATCATCTTCAATCATATTAGGAATAATGGATGAATTTAAGGTAAAGGCAGCCCAACTGACTTTGTCATATATTAAATGGTGGTTTCCATGATGAACCTGGTCATAACTGTACAGAGACACAAAACAAGGAAAATGATCACTATTATATAAATTGTCGCTAACAAAGAAGTTTAAATAAGGATAGAGAGCAGGAGAACACATGGCAATCTGAATGGTTCATGAAACTAAGTATTGTTTCCATTATTTAAAAGACATAGAGAATTATCAGTCATAAAGTTTTCTAGGATTTTTTCCGTGAGAATTGGTGTTTGGACTTCCCCAAAGAGGATTATGCCCATTAAAATCATCAAGAAGTAAAAAAGGAGTAGGTAATTGTACAATGAGGCTTTTGAGGTCAAGCTGGTTTACAGGTGTATTGGGTGGTAAACAGATAGAGCAAATTGTTATTAACCCTTTCCCGTACCATTTACCACAATGAAACTTGGGCCCAAGTGTTATAGGTCAATGTGTGGTAACAAGCCAGTAATTCCGTGCTCTGTTATTGCTCATTTTCTCTGAGAAATGACAGTCACCCCTATTTTAGCATTGGACTCGTTGAGACTTGCTTCCATGGTTTCATGAAATGTGGTCGAAGAATAATGTTTACGAGCCCGGCTCGTAATGTTTATGTTTGGCCCGGCTTTCTGTTCACGAGCCTGGCTCGTGATGTTTATGTTTGGGACAAAATCTTCATCACAAGTCAGACTCATTATAGCACGGGAAGGGGTTAACATATGGATATGTAGCTAGATTGCAACTACTTGGATGGTAGTATTTAAAAGTATATTTGTGTGTAGAACAGTGCTGGAAATTATAAGAGCTACATCACCTGTTGTCCTGAATATTTGTCGTAAATAATTGCACGTGATGTATAGACTTGCAAATGCTAAAAGTGATCTTTATGTCATGCATCATGACATCAGTAGCTCTGTCAGTTCTTAAAAAGTCTTTCCTGAAGCAATGGTAGCCACAAATATTAATATTATCATTTTGTCTAAAGTTTCCTGGAAAGCAAAACAAACAGGTCTATGATTAAAAATAATGTCTTTAATGTCATCTCATTTACGATTAAAACCTCAGCAATTCCAAAAAATGAAATTAGCCATTTTTTTTTTTTTTTTTTTTAAGATGAGAACTACGTCATTTTCTTCCAATGCAGTAGACATATTGTCTTCCCCCTCAGAAGGATGAAGACTGATTAAGTCGTCTTGTTGTTTATTATCTGAAGTAGTTATTTTTGATGTATTGTATATTTCTGAATATAAGCCGATCCGTATATAAGCCGAGAGTACATTTTTCCCTGCAGAAATTTGCCCAAAATTGCAAACCCGTGTATAAGCCGAATTGAAAAAATACCCTTTTTAAAGTTCGAGTATATTGCCAATCTATACAACCTTCAGGATAATCTGTCCAATGAAATTGCGCGAAATGCGTGCTTATCCAATAGAATTCCTTACCTTGCTTAGCTATAACGTAAAACGATGCAGTGTGTTTGGCAACGGCGATAGTTTTAACTCTGGCAACCCTATCAGAAGGTAGGCAAACACAGACGCGAACGCAAGTCCCGGCAGCTGAAAACGATGGTTACCGTAATATCGGGCTGGGAGACCTAACCCTAACATATATGATGCAATGCAGCGGCTGGATGTTTACATAAATAAGCCGTTTAAAGACCGATTACATTGATTTTTTTTAACGACGTATCTAAATTATTTTGTATATTTCTACTTTTCAGTATTTTTATCAGTGCTTTAAGGCAATCTTAAAAAAAAAAAAAAAAAAAAAAAAAAAAAAAAAAACTTCTATAATAATAAAAAAAAAAAAAAAAAAAAAAAAACAAAGATTTGCATAGTGTAAGCCTAGAAACATTTTAAATAGAGATGATTTAAATTTAATTGTATAAATTAAAAATATGATCGGGAGTCCTGTTTTTTCAAGTTTCTCTTATACTATTTCTGAATCAGACAGAGAATTTACTCCGTTCGTGCACTCTGCCGATGACTTCAGTTACCGGCAGGTCAAAAAGAAATGTAAACACACGTGACTACATTGAGCGTTTTGTGAAATAAATTTAAAATTGCTAATTTAAGAGTTTTATATGTGATAATTATTTAAAAATAAGGTTTAATATCACTATTTTATTTATATATAGTTTTTAAGCTTAAAATATATATATTCAATATTGTTTCTAAAGTACGTTTTTTGCTAGAAATGAGGATCCGTATATAAGCCGACCCCTATAATTCAGCTTCCGAAAAATTTCCAAAAATTCTCGGCTTATACAAGGAAATATACGGTATTAGTGGTGTTTTTTCTTTTTAATTGTACTCTTGTGGGAAGGTGAATTAGAGTACTTATATAACACAGATGAATGGTTCTTGTCAGACAATGCTTTTTTAAGATTTTGTGGGGTTTTTTTTAGAAACTGTACGCTTATTTAAGGGTAATTGTGAAGATTGCCCCGAACACTTAAGAACGTCCCCCCTGGGGGGTACATATTTCAGGAGTCAGCTTTAAAAAGAATAAAAAGAGCCAATTTAATTGATTAGCCATATATTTAAAAATAGCTATTAAAAGTGCAAAAGTGGCTAGCATTTTTTATGACTGGTAGCCAGAGGCTACTATTCATAATTCCTAATGTAGAACATTACTTGAAAGGAGTATAAACAGTACTTTTCTGCATATGAATAATAGAGTCACTTTGGACAGAAATTAACTGAAAATACTAATTTTAATGTGATTTGATATAATTATGTGAAAATTATTTTGCTTATATAGAATATGAGGAACATCATATCATTTTCTAGCATTTAAAAATAGAGTCTGTAAATTTACTGAGTTATTATCAATTTTTATTAGCTGATCTAGAAACAATACAAATTATTATACATTAAAACGATTTATAACCATGAAGTTGAATTAATTAAAACTTTAATAAAATATACAACCTTTTATTACTTCATGTTTCAAATTGCTGAACTAGTTTCTTCTGGGGCGCCCCAGCTTGATCACCGGCATCCTGGTGTGTGAAGTCGCTCAAAACTGATGTTTCTGGTTTCTTCCCTCTTATATAGACTCTTCGCCATTGGCGGTTGAGTAATGCCCCATCGTTGCCATTGCAGCAATTCGAACTTGTTAGAATTTCTACGGATTCTCTTACTGTAGCGTAACTGTGGTTATGGTAGTTGGCCAACTTTTTTACTTGATCAAATTTTATGTTTATGTCTTCGTTTTTATTTACTTGGGTTAAAGCGGTTGTTATTTTTCCTGT
Organism: Salticus scenicus; assembly: GCA_963930645.1. Classification (NCBI taxonomy): domain Eukaryota; kingdom Metazoa; phylum Arthropoda; class Arachnida; order Araneae; family Salticidae; genus Salticus; species Salticus scenicus. The sequence goes on from OZ005657.1 coordinate 168,523,002, forward strand.
AGTTATGTCATGGCTATGTTCTTTAATTCGTGTTTTTATTTTTATTTTTGTTTTTCCTATATAGCACATTTCATTATTTTGTTTATTGGTATATGGAATTTTATAAATTCCCGCGGTCTCTAATGGATTTAGTCTATCTTTGTCACTTCTAATTAATTGGAAAATATTAGGGTTTGGCTTGAAAGGTATGTTAATATTGTGTTTTGCTGCTACTTTTTTGATTTTGTTTTAAACTGCGCGATCATAAGGAATTGAAGTTGTATATTTTAGTTGAGGTTTTTGAAAATTATTAATCTGATTTAAACTTTTTAATCTTTTTTTAAATAAGTTATCTATTAATTTATTTGAGTAACCTGCTTTTTGTGTAAATTGTTTAATATTTTTTATTTCGTTGTTTAAAATTTTATGGTCTTTACAAACTGTTATTGCACGATTTATATGGGCCTGTATTACATTTATTTTATATTTAAAGGGGGTACTACTATTTTTATGGAAAATTTCTTTACTACAATTAGGTTTTCTGTAAACTTGGGTGGTTATTTTATTATTATGGCGATTGATGGTAACATCTAAAAAGTTTAACTGGCTATTATTTTCAAGGGAGTCCCAATGGGATCTCCCATTTCAGGCTTCCTTGCTGAATATAAATTACGTAAAATCGAAAATAATTTAGATGAAAGACTTAAAGAAAAAATTTTTTATTGGTTCCGTTATGTTGATGATGTTTTTGCAATAATTGACCAAAAAACTGACCCCAAAGAAATTTTAAACAGCCTAAATCAAATAGACCCGGATATAAAATTCACCCTTGAAGAAGAAAATAATAGCTAGTTAAACTTTTTAGATGTTACCATGAATCGCCATAATAATAAAATAACCACCCAAGTTTACAGAAAACCTAATTGTAGTAACGAAATTATCCATAAAAATAGTAGTACCCCCTTTAAATATAAAATAAATGCAATACAGGCCCATATAAATCGTGCAATAACAGTTTGTAAAGACCATAAAATTTTAAACAACGAAATAAAAAATATTAAACAATTTACACAAAAAGCAGGTTACTCAAATAAATTAATAGATAACTTATTTAAAAAAAGATTAAAAAGTTTAAATCAGATTAATAATTTTCAAAAACCTCAACTAAAATATACAGCTTCAATTCCTTATGATCGCGCAGTTTCAAACAAAATCAAAAAAGTAGCAGTAAAACACAATATTAACATACCTGTCAAGCCAAACCCTAATATTTTCCAATTAATTAGAAGTGACAAAGATAGACTAAATCCATTAGAGACCGCGGGAATTTATAAAATTCCATATACCAATAAACAAAATAACGAAATGTGCTATATAGGAAAAACAAAAATAAAAATAAAAACACGAATTAAAGAACATAGCCATGACATAACTACAGGAAAAATAACAACCGCTTTAACCCAAGTAAATAAAAACGAAGACATAAACATAAAATTTGATCAAGTAAAAAAGTTGGCCAACTACCATAACCACAGTTACGCTACAGTAAGAGAATCCGTAGAAATTCTAACAAGTTCGAATTGCTGCAATGGCAACGATGGGGCATTACTCAACCGCCAATGGCGAAGAGTCTATATAAGAGGGAAGAAACCAGAAACATCAGTTTTGAGCGACTTCACACACCAGGATGCCGGTGATCAAGCTGGGGCGCCCCAGAAGAAACTAGTTCGGCAATTTGAAACATGAAGTAATAAAAGGTTGTATATTTTATTAAAGTTTTAACAAATTATTATGCTTATATATATATATATATATATAAACATGAAGAAAGTAGTTTAATTAAAAATTGTTCCTACATCTATTGTTTTATTGAGGAAACCATCTAAACCAAAATAAAATGGAATTTGAGTGATACAGAGATCACAGAAACCACTTTACTGTGTTTGATGCATAAGGCTTAACAGAAAATGCATAATTTTTTACTGGCACACCTCCAACTCTTGAGGCCCTGGACAAAAGTCTCACTGAGGCCCCCATCCCTATTAGGAGGCCCTCTTGTACTTCTTCACTTGAACTTATAACCATAAAAATGTATTAAAAGTCAGTTTTAAAACTGATTTGGATGTCCAACATGAGGACCAGGGACATTGGTTCTGCTTGCCCTGAATTAGTTAGGCCTTGCATAAATGGGTTTTGTTTTGTTTTTTATAATGCCACTCTGCAATTACTTTTTATACTTAGTAGCTTTCAGTATCTGAATTAACGGGTTATAGTGGAATTACAGCAAACGTTGCAGGTAAAAATAATGGAATGGCAACTTCACCAGATACATATAGTTAAAACTTAGGTTTCTTCACCCGTCACCTTTGTAACTTTTAGATATAAGCTATAGTTTTACCTCTTAGAAGTTGTAATAACAATGAAAAAGAGCCTATATCATTTTAGCTTGAAATTAAAAAATGCAAAAATATTATAAAAAAAAGTTATAATATAACGTGGATCACTTTAATTTATATTTTTACACTTACACAGTGTAAAAAATGACCTAATATGCAATATATGTACACATAAAAAAATTTGCACCCACCTATATAAAAAGTATTCCAAACAAGAGGCGTTTTAAGATTACATATAGACCATGCTTCAGCAAAATTTATAATGAGATTTTGATAATTGGCGAGTAACTTATTAACTGTTATACATTCATTTCTCAATAGAAAAAATAAATGAGAACAATTTCATAAAAATCTGAGAGGGGTCAGGTTTTTAGCTGTGTTGATTTGACATGGAATGATTCAAATATTAATCAATTACAATTCAATTGAAAAATGTACTTGATCTTTTTTTTTTTTGGTCATAAAAATCAGTAATCATAAATGCATTCAATGCACAATATTGATTTTTAAACTAAAAAATATATAACTTACATTTGGAATTGAGGGAGAATATTTGCTGGTAATGCAACAGTCATGTCTAACAGCTTACAAACAGACAGATATAAGTGAAGCCATGCTGGATGATTGTGAGCATGTAAACCATTAGCACTGCTAACTACAAATGAGGTATCAAGTGTAGATATCCTTCTTAAATGAAAGCTGCAATAAGAAAATATCACTTTTTATTAAATTAAGTAAAACTTAATAGTATAAGATTAATCTAAGTTTTGAAAACTTCAAATAATTAAAATAATAATGCAAAATATTTTTACCTGATGAGAATTAATTTTATAGTGATAATGATCAGTGATTACAACAGGTAATTATTTTGTTTAATAAAAGTATACAGATTTCCAATAAGTTAGAGAGTGTTATGAAATATCATTATAGCATTGAAATATTTTAATATATATATATATACCTTCCATTTTTTAAGCATTTTTTAAGAGTTTAGAGAATTTTTGAGTATTTTTAATCTTAAAAATTTTAAAGTAAATTTGTTTTTCTTAAATTTTTTTAATTTGAAATTTTTTTTGCAAATTAGTAAGCTTTTATTTGCATTTCTGAAGAAATTATTTCATTTTGGAAAGTATGTGAATATCAGACACTACTAAAATTTTATAATTAAGGTTCATAGACATAAGAATTTAGTCAGGGCCCTCCCTACACCTAGGGCTGCCTTATAGAAAGATTTTAGCCAATAAGCGTGTAGCCTCTGCATCCAACAATTTAAAAAATTACTGTGCAACCGCAGGAAATTAGAATCTCGGCCTATAGGTTCAAAAGAAATTTTTGGTTTCTGACTGCGTTGAGAGGGAAGGAGATTTTAATCCTTAGATAAAGAAAATGTGTCGAAGGTATTTTAAGCTCTGAAATATGCACATGTTGATGCAGGACAAATAAAATTATCCTAGATTTTTCTCATTTTTTTTATGTTTGGAAAGGAAAACATTTTTAACACAATTTTACTTATCATTTTATTTTGTCATTAGCAGGTCTACCCAGCGTTTTCGGGACTAAAGTAGTGTTTACAGAAATTAAGAAGAGTTATCGAAAGTTTCTGCCAATTCAGAAATTTGAGGCAATTTAAATTTTCCATTCAGACAACACATCCCAGGTGATGGCAGCATTCAATGCTCAATAGGTATCAGCTTCAATTCAAATATGAAGATACTCTTCAGCTTCTTCTTGTCTTCCAATCTCTGTCTGATGAGTAACCTGGCTTCTTCTGTTCAATTCTTCAATCAGCTTTTCTTTCAGTATGTCCCTGAAAGCATATGGCTTGTACCTAATCTTTGGCTCTTTCTTGTCTTCATGCCGTTGCCTGTTGAGCTTCTGAAAGAAACATGGATAGACATTACTCATAAGTTTCTTTAGGTCTTCAAACAGCTTTCCTTTCAGCCTGTTCTTGACACATGGCTTGCCTATTGCTATTCAGATTCATCTATCTTCTAGCCACTGTTGAGCATCTGCATTGAATGCATCTTTCACTGTTCGCCAGTTTCTTCTCGTCTTCTATTAACTTTCTTTAAAGCATGTTCCTGATGGCCTGCTTGTGCCAGTCTTAAGCTGCTTCTTGTGTTCTAGCCTCTGACTGTTGAAAATATCTGTCTTGTCACTGCTTACCAATTTTTTTTTCATCTTCTATCACATCTGTTTCAAGAATCAGAAAGGTAAAGATAAAGTTAAAGTTTGAATCAGAATTTAAAAAAAAAAAAATGAAAATGCGAGAGTGCGAGGAAGAAAAAAAAAAAATATGGCTACAAAAGGTTAGGATAAGAAAAATTTTAAAACTGTGAATCTGAAATATAAAAATGTTATAAAATAAGAAATGTATAAAAAATATAAAATTATGAAAAATATTCAAAAACTAAATTAATAACAACAAATTTCTTAAAAATGGCTAATTCAAACAACCTGCTTTAAAAATCTTAAATTTGGAAAGTATGTGATAGAATGACACCTATTCAACACAAAAGACCTCAAGGGCCACAATGCGAGTGCATTTCATTCAGTTAAACCACACTGTGTGTATGTATATATCGACACATATAATGTTACTGTGGCCCTTAATTTTGCATACAACTAATAAATTTTAAATAGATATTTTGTCATAAAATAAGCATATGTGTTTAAGAAAAAGTTTATTTTTGAAGAATGGTGGTGAGATAGTTCTTGAAAAGATCGGGTCCAGGGAAACCCTAATATATATATAGCTGATATATTACAAGAAATAAATATCATATCTAGTATAGTTTTCATCTAGAAGAGCGAGAACAAATTTTCTTTAGCCTTTGCACTATTAACCAAAGATAGCATTATATAGATATCTGAATTCCACCACAGGTTGCAAAACTTTACTGGACAGAGTGCATTTATCTCAGGGGCTGTGAATTGGCCACCCTTACAATAGATAATCCTCTTCTATTAAGAACATTGTGAAAAACACATGAGTGTTACAAAGAAAAAAACTTTGCAGTGCTAAATTTATTTCTCTCTTTCTGCTTCTTAAAACTTCTCTATAAAGCTTTAAAAAAAAACTACTGGATAACCACAGATGAAAGGTTATAAGATTGGCCCCCTTTTCCCAATTTTATCTGTAAAAAGAAAAGAAAGAAAAAAAAAGTCAATTTTAGTAGACCTAATTTTCAGCTTCACTTCAAAATTTTTAGCCACACTGGGCAATTGCTCAGTGTGACCTGTTATGATTTGATGGTCTAAAAATAGCAAAAATAAATAAATAAAAATTAACCTATATGAATGCATACACATTTTTTACATATTACAGATATATGACATTTATTTATACACATTTTTACAGTTAGTTTTACAAAAAAAACAGCACAAACACTTTTATTTTAGAAAACTATGCATTTAAAAAAAAAAAAAAATACTAATTTGATGTTTGAGAACTTGCAATAAAATGCATGCAAAATTGGTGTTGAAAAATAAAGACAGTAAGTAAACAGCATAGATTACAAAAGCATGCAACAACTGTTTTGACTCTAAATAATTAAGCATAACCATTCATAAGGTAAAGGAAAAAATAAATAAAATAGATATGTGTTTTCTGTGGGAGAGCATTAAAGCATTGTAGCATTTTTAAAGCAACATTTCTGCAGAAACTTGAAGTTGACTACTGAATTAATAACTACATTTAACACATTAACAATTAAAATTAGAATTAGACGTTTGTTTAAAATACATAGATTTTGATGTTTTTTAAATGAAAGTTTGTTGACATTGAAAAATAAAAAATTGTTTTTATTTTTTATATAAATACAGAAAATAGGTTTACATTTGCAGTGATAAAATCAACATTAAATGACCATGGATGTTATTCTCAAACATTTGATAATGATTTGGCAACATCTACCAAGATGTCGCCACACTGTGGTGAGCCTTATTTATTATAATATCTCAGTACAAACTTTTAACATAAGCAAAGCTATAACTAGAACCCACCTGTAAACAATACTGAAATATAACATATAAAAAAAATAAAGAGTAGTTGAGGAACTTTACTAGAGCTTACAGGTTTTTACCAAATTGTCTTAAAAAGATCATCTCCAGAGTAAACTTTTCCCCTTTTGTACAAAGAAAATTTAGCATATTTAATCTATAGTGTTAATTTGCTTGAAATTTATGCTAAGCCAATAATCAAATTTAATAGATAATAGAAATTAACCTGTATAGAAGACAGATCAACACAAAAATTAAAAGCAATTATTACTTTTGAATGTAAACTTTATTACTAATCAGGTTTATAGAAATATTACAGCTTCATCCAGTGCACTATACACAGGGTGGTTCACACTAGAACTTTTCCAAATTCCCTGACTTTTCCATGACTATTTTTCACCATTTTTCCTGACTTACAATGTTTATTTCCCAAAAAATTTCAAAAAATTAGTGAAGAATTTAGCAATTTACAATAACAAGCTTTCAAATATGGCTTGTTTCCACAAAATTGGTCAAAACTCTCTGACTTTAGATGAAATTCCCTGACTATTCCAGAGTCACTTAAATTCCCTGATTTTCCCTGAGTAGTGGCCACCCTGAATACATTAAAGGGTGAGGCACATGGTTCTTTTTTTATAAGAAAATTGTTTAAAGAGTATACAAATATTCAGAATGTAACCAGATTTGGCATCACCTCCTCCAGCAAGCAAGATCCATTTCCATTAGGTAATTTGGACTCTGCCCCATCAAACAATAATCCCTCTTCTGAATTAAATGTTAATTAAAAAGTTTCACTTTAAATTGTACCAGTAGACAGATAGACAGTAGTCCATCACTTCCTAAGGAAATTAAAATTCATGTTCACAAGGACAATCCAAAGCCAATGGGGAGCTTATTCATTTAAAAGGTTAATGTTTGAGCTGAGATCAGCCGACTCACATTCAACATTCCAAATGCTTGTAGATGCTATTATTAAAGAATATGGATGTCTTGGTATATATAACTACCAAGATGACCTAATTTAACCAACTTAAAAAAGCAAAAATAAAAGGCTTACATTGTATTAGAGAAAATAGCAGTTAAAGAGCTTAACGTTTTCATAAACCTTGAACTCCATTGAAAAATTGTTTGGACTAGTTAGTACTGCTATGCTGTATGCACAAATCAGAAAGTTATCTAAAATTCTTTAGACGGAACTGTGCAAAATATTTAAAGGTATTAGATAAAACTTTAACTCTAAATTAGAAGCTATGAAAAGGGCAGAATACAAACTGAAAAATTTTATCAGAAATTGACTATTTTCTATCTATTTGGTAGACAATTACATACTATCGTTACATAAATGTCCGGACACTTTTGGTTTTAGACATTTTTTCAAATATCTCAAAAAGTACTAGATGAATCATCTTGAATCTTCAGGAGTGTAAAGAACATGTTATACCTCATATATTTCAGTGAAAGTTTTGCTCTGAAAGTAAAAGGAGAACTACAATAAAAAACTGAATAAAAATGAAAGCGTTTGGGATCACCCTGTAAAAAATATTGCTTGAAATACAATCTGGCTACAGCAAGTGATTATGAGGCTCCTTTTTATTATCCGTATAAATTTTTATGAGGCTAGTACATATATCCATGGAAATATAACAGTTTCTTTAAAAATTGAAAAAAAAAAAAAAAAAACACTTTTGCAACTATAACACGCAGGGTCTGATCTGGCTCATCCATTACCCTGGATAAAACCTGTTTTTGCTGCCTTTCACATTTGATTATAATACAGTCAGATCTATATGTAAGACAACTTTGGAATAAGGTTGGTTGTATGTGAGTGTGTTTTTCATCATTTTTTCATGTTAAAAGGAGTGACCTAGATCTACCGAATGTTTTGCACAAGTGTCTCTTTAGAAGTATCTTTATCGTGTACAAAGCCTGATTTTCGATTTTATTTTTGAGTTATTTTATATTTTCCGAAATCAGTGGGAAATGACGTCATGGTTAATATTACATGTGAAAAGTATTACATACTTACATGTGAAAAATGAACATAAAAAGCATAAGGATTTTGTGAAATTGTTTTATCTTATTTAAAAAAGCCATTTTTTTAAATACAATATATAGAACTGAAACATTAATGACAATACATAATTTATTTTTATTAATGATATTTGTAATTCAAGTATTAAGTTAAGAGACAAATCAAAGTGTTTAATGTAACACATTGATTTGAGACTGCCAGCAGATGAAAGATTGCACAGTCAGATTTTTCACGGGTGGCGAACAGTCTGATGATATCTCAGTTTGATATAGTAAGGATTTTTATGGGATGTGAACTTTTTGTTTTTGTTTGTTACGGTCAGAATTGTTAAAAGCAACACATCAGATTAACCCATTAACGTTCATTGGTTTCATAACAAAACCAAACATTTGACATAATTTAACAATTTTTATGCAGCAATTTTTTTAACATTTCCCCCTTGTTTTAATCAGGTTTTAAACTTTTGTTCTTTTTTTCTTCTGTAGATAGCAGCACTATTCCAAAATTTAACAAATAATGCTATAAAGGAAGCTAAATGCATAAGTCACTCGACGTTTCTAAGTGTGCACGAGTGCGAATTGCTGGTTTGATGATGCACTCATGTCTAGTTTTTTTCATTTAATGAAGAGCTGGACTATTATTTTCACTTGAAACAAGTTTTATGAGTTTTTGTAGTCGATAATGTTTACTTACAAAGTGTTTTATTTATTAAATTAAATATTATTTGAATTTAATAAGATTAACTTATAGATATTTCAAACCAAAAATTTCTTGAAAAGGAACAATGCTAATTTTTTATTTTTTAAGTATTTATGATCAGCTATGTGTTTAAGAGCCATTTTAAAAATTAGTTTAGTAATTTAAAAAATAAATTAAGTAGTGAACGTTAAAGGGTTAAGGGGTAGTCATCACCTGAGTTAGAGTTTGCTATGATTAGATTTTTTATGGGTTGTGAAGTCATAAACTAGTTGGTTACTGAAGGAAATTACCTTTATCAGAGCCACCGTATACATGATGAATCAATTTGCATAGAGTATCGTAAAGTTTATTACTAACAAGGAGAGGTCACAATATGGAAAATTCAGATCAGGATGAAATTGCACAGAATTGTAATATACTATGAAGGCGGTAACAAAATATTAAAGCAGTACCACAGACTAACCAAACAATCTTGAGATAAAAGCCTTTAATGTTATAGTAATTGCTTAAGTACAAGTCATTTCGGCAAAGAGGCAATGTTCCATTGGTGTACATGGTAGCGTAAGTAGCTGCCATATGGTAGACCCAGTTCAATGCTACCAAAGAAAAACCTTTTTTTTTCTTAAAAATTATTTATTTAAAATATTTTTAGTTTCTTTTATAATTAAAAAATATGAAGCTTTTATAATTATTTTCTTTTTGTAATATTTATAAACTTCTTTAACTTAAAAAATAAATTTTAACTTTGTTTTAATTATTTATTTGTCTAAATATTTTATTTTTATTTTATTTTATATTTAAAACAATGCAAAAGTTTGTTTTTAAAATCATAGAAAATTAAAATTTTTATTATTAAAGAGGAATAATTATTTTAATCGTATTATAATAAAGTAGTTACTAAAACAAATTAAATAACTACTTCTCTAATAATACAGCTTATTGAAAATTATAGTACAGGATTTCGATGCTGTTAAATTACTATAGGCAAGCAAATGTTTGAAATATACAACAGCATCTTCAAATCTAGATATTAAATATTAATCAATAAAATTTTTTTGTTGACAATTACTCTTTTTTTAAATTTGTCTGTGCATGAAATAAAATTTCAGCTGCTCTCTAATATTGACAAGCTATAAGCAGTTATGTAAAATATACATATTAAAACTGGAACAGAAAGCTCAAGCCAAGATTTAAATACCTTGCTAATTATTTTACATTTCAGTCTATTTTTTAATTATAATGACTACTTTTTCTTTATTTCTATATTTCTTTTTCAGGGTTTTGTTTGTTTATGTATTTATTTTTATTTGATTATTACTAAGACCGGACAATTTCTTTCAGACAGTGATTTTGCGTTGTCACACATCCAATATGCCAGGATGCCAGCCATTTAATTTCTTAAACTATCTTAAAATATTTAGAAATTTTATTGATAAACTCATCAACCATAAAAATTCATTTTAAGTAGTTTGGAGTATTTTTTTTTTCCACCAACTATATGAAAAATACCAGAGCCGGGAATTGAACCCAGGCCCTCCGCTTAATGTGCAGATGCTCTTCCACTGAGCCACCCTGGCTGATAACCAGCTCGATATTTCTCACATAACTGTTACATCTGGCTTGTAGATACAGTGACCTTTCCAACAGTTATTATGTGAGCAATGTCAAGTTTGTTATTAGCCAAGGTAACTAATGGCTTTTTTTTTTTTTAAGTTACAAGATTGCAATATATAAATTAGTCCTGTCGTATTAAATTAAATTCTGTCAAAGACAGATATTTTCTCTTTCTTATTTTATTTATGTAGGGGAGAACCGTGTATTATGGACCATCGTGTAATATGGACCATGAGGAAATTTATATGTTCAACACTAGATGGTGAAACCATTTCATTGCCTTTAGTGAATATTATTGTTACACAAACCATGGAGTGACTTGTACATGCATACCTGTATTTGGACGATTATGAAATTGAGTTTTTGGTTTATATGATCATTGATGTAACAAGTATGTTAAAATGGAAGTATTACTTTCTCCTGTTAGGTAATTGTAATATAATTTTTGCATTAATAGCAGCAAATGTACTTATTTTATGAACAATTTAAACATGCGTTTCATGGGCATCAATTTGCATAGTGATTTTTGATTGGAAACCATTTTGCTCTGTTTACGCGTGTAATATGATCCATGCTGTGTTGTGTAATATGGACCAATGGTCCATAATAAAAACAGAGAGATTTTGTTAATGCTCGGCGTACATATGTCGCATACTCAAAATCTTGAGGCTATAGAATAGGCCAGGGAAGCAGAGGTAATCAAATTATCACTTCTTTCGCACACTTCATATTGGATATAACCTTCAGACCTCCCCTTTTTTTATCCATTTCTACTATTCCCAAGAGATGTACAAGTGTGTGAGGGAACATGTTGGACAGTTCGTTTCACAATTCCAAGTGTGTCAACTGTTGGGGAAGGGGAAGGACCACTATGGACCACTTGGTCCATATTACAAATACGTTTGTGTAATATGGACCACCGATACATAAATAAAATAATTATTCTCTGCAATTATTAATAGTTCCCATAGTACTTTACCAAGTTTAAACTATGTAACTATGCAATTGTAATGAGCAGCCACCAAATTAAATCTTTTTATTTTAATAATTTAAGTTTTATGAGCATTCTTGCTTAGAGGGTCCAAATTACACAGTTCTCCCCTACTTACTTTGCTATTAAAGCTACGGTTGAACGACTGTAAGGATGGGTGACTGTAAAATTTAATTTTTTGAATAATTAAATCCAAAATCTGAAAAATTTATAAATAATAAATATTGAATGTTTATGAATTAAAAAAATATGTAAGTTACATAGTTTATATTTTTCTATTTGTAATATTTATAATTTTCTATTACTACAAAAAATAATTTTAGCTTTGTTTTAATCATAAAATAAAGTAAAAATAAAATAAAATATTTAGATAAATAAATAATCTTAGTAAAAAGTTTCTGTTGTGGTTTTCAGAGGTCCAATAAATACTTGAATAGACATTAACAATATTTATTTTAGACGAAACATGACAAAACATACAGGAAATTCAGAAAAATCATAAAAAAATTAAAATAATACGTCTCCCATACATCTTGTCTGTGAACCACATAGGTTACAGCTATACAAGTTTCAGCGCACACATCTCTTCTCTCCTGGTGCTCACATTTGGACCGCAAAAAAGCCTCTCCTTTCGACAGATACCAGATGGCCATGCCAGATATTCTAGAGATTTTTTTTTTTCAGTATTTGCCACTATTCAGTTTTATGTATTTAATAAAAAATATTCAGCTAGGTGGTCAAGACTGAATTTGCGGAGCATAAAAATGACATTGCGGAATTGCAGAGTTTTCAAAATTTTTCAGAGAAACTCCACAGAAATCGGAGCAGTTGGCAACCCTGGAAATAATTAGTTCCATTCAATTCTGGAATGTTCAGCTTATCCTTTTTTTTGAATAAGAATTAAAATTCTTTATAACTTATTTTTCAGCAACTTTCGTTTCAAAATTTCATCTATAACCATGGACTGCTACCATTTGTTGTGGTTTTCAGAGGTCGAATAAACACTTGAATAGATATTAACAATATTTATTTTTGATGAAAAATGACAAAACGTACACAAAATTAAGAAAAATCAAAAGTAAATTCAAGTAATATGTCTCCCGTAAATCTTCTCTGCAAACCACACAGGTTACAACCACACAAGCCTCAGTGCACACAGCAATTTTCTCTTCTCTCCTGGCATTCATATTCAGAGCATGCTGGGGAAGGTCTCATGCACATGTGTAGTCAACTAGGAGCACTTGTTTTAAAATGAATCACTTGCTTCCTCCAACAATTTCCCTTTACTTTTACTTCATTTTATAATTAAAACAACACTAAAATTTAAGTTATAGAAAATATAAATGTTACACATAAAAAATATAACTATAAAAACCTACATATATATTTTTTTAATTTACAAAAATCAAAAAATTATTATTTATTAAGTTTTCAAATTTTGGATTTAATTATAAATAAAGTAAAAATAAAATGTTTAGATAAATAAATAATTAAAAAAATAATAGTTTCCTTTTGGTAGCACCAAACCAGGGATCTCTGCAGAGCAGCCACTTACGCTAGCAAGCATGTGTTGACTGTTTTCTGAAATAACTTGTACTTAAGCAATTACTGAAATTTTAAAGGCTTTTTTCTCAAGATTGTTTAGCTAGTGCATGCTACTGATTTAATATATTGTTACCTTTACAGTATACTACAATACTGAACTATTTTCTATCTGAAATTTCTATGCTGTGACCCTTCCTTGTAAGTATTAAGAAATAACAGAAATATCTGGCTATTTATTTTCTACATATTAATTAAATCTAATGCACATCATGTATTTGTTAGTATTAACTTGTTTGGTTTCTAAGAGCCTTAAGATTGAAGAAATCCATATCCCATAACTGATGAGGAGGTATAGTAAATTTTAAATTAACATAGTATTGAGCTTTGATTGTATGCATGTCTGGCTATCTTCCCGAGAAACACTGAAAGCAGAAAGGTGCGAAAAGTACCAAAAGATGCAAAATAACCCAAAGATTCCAAGTTGAACATTTAAATTAAATTATTAAAATTAGTTAAAATGATACCTCCTTGAAGCCCAAAGTGAGTACAAGACAAGCGGCACAACATACTGATAAAAAATGTCTCCCTACAGCAGCGCTAACTGCCTGATGCGGATGGGTGGCAAAATACAACCAATGGCAGCAGAATAGGCCAGACAAAGTTTAAAGTAAAAAGTTATGTATAATTGCCCAAAACAAAATTTTGAAAATTTTCAATTTTTTTTTTTTTTTCAAATAAAGTAATACAAAAAATTATAATAAAAATGATTTTTTAAAAATTCATTAAAAAATAATGACTAATGAAGTGGATAAAGCATGCTAGTCTTCTTAATAATAAAAGTCCAAATGTTATGTTTAAAAAAAACATAACACTACTTTATTCCTAAGTTTCAAATAATTTAACACTATTTATATTAAAAGCTTTCTCTTTCAAAATTCATTTTATACTCTGCAAAATTTCTATCAAAATCGATCACGATTTATTTATTTAAAAGATTTCCGTTTTTACTTGAAAATTTGCATTTTTCAAAAAATAAATTAAAATAAAATGCAAATCCAGAAATTCCGTATTAATATGATATCGTAATCGATATTCTGTGCGAAAATCACCAAGAAAATAATAGAGAAATCACCAAAAGTGCAAAATTAAAAATAAGATGAATAAAATCAGAAAAACCCAAAATTATCTTGTCAGCAGTCAGTGTCCCGATTTTGCATTTAAAATTATTTTTCTATATATTATTTCCGTGCAACTCTAATTTCATCTGATTGCTTATTTAATTTCCTTTAATTTGAGCCATCACTCATAAAAATAGCTCAAAATTTAATAACCTTCCTTTCCAAAAATCATAAGTCCAAAAATACTTTTTTTTTTATTTACTAAATTCTTAAAATCGGAAGTCAGCCATGTTTGCATAAAGCCTTCGTACTTTCCCGCGCTAGAGATGTTCTAGAACATTACCGATCATTCCATGTGACGCAGAGAACGTCATAGCTGACGCCAGTAGCGTCTCTTTAACGGGCGCTCATTGGCTGGCTCGGGCAAGCGCGAAATTGGATGTGGCGGTTTCTCTCTCTCAAATGTAAGCTCGGATAGGTAATAGACGTGTTGTGCAGCCTGTCCGTGGCATGGCTAACGGCCATTGCGAGCGTGCTGTGTCGCGGACAGGCATATTTAGCAAAAATCCAAATATATTCTGTGTATAAATGTTCTATAATTCCATGAAATCAATTCCTGAAAAATGCCTGCATATAATGCAACTTTGTGAAGGAGCTCTATAGCTGGTATATGTTCACATCGCAATGATGTTTCTGACCCGCGATTAGGCCTAATGCTATGCTGGAGAATGATGATCCGATACTGGCTATTATCAAGATATGAGTTATCATCCATCTGTGACATGATGCAACTTATAGTGAATAATTTCATTTCGTTTGGGCAAACAATGGCTCACTATGATTACTCAGGAATCAGCCTTCATTTATTTCGCATGGCGTATTTTAAGATTACTGAATCAATCCACGCCACGAACGTGAGTCCATACTTCGACGCCTTTCTTCTGTGTTTCATGAAATATTTTTTTAATACGAAATAAATGACTGCAGGAAGTCGGGATGAAAAAGATTTTATGACTTCTGAGAAATGTCTATCAGCACAGATAAAACAAATTTCGCAAAATGTTATGTAAACAATCTTGTGGCAACTATTGAAAGCAAATGGACATTACTAAATGCACGAACTATTATGTGCTCAAGGAATATTAATCCATTTTTTAAAAATAATAATAATATGAGTATTTTCAAAGGCCACTAATGCCGATTTGAATGTAATACGTGATTAAAAATCTAACACATATTGATGATGTAATATGTATTGGTAACGGCGCCGCTACACTTCATTGTTTGAATATATATGCTACAGGGTTTCATGATTAAAATAAATAATAGTGTTAAACAAGAATAGATCGTTTCAGTTCTTTTAAAGTGTGCCATTTGGATTACTAACCCTTACTTTTCAGGTTTTGTACGTCATATGGGGTGAGTTGAGAATAATTTTATTTTCCTACTTTATTTTATTTTAATGGAATTTATCTTTATTTTGAATTCTAACAATTTCAATTGTTTGGCTTTTAAATTTATTTAATGAGCTGCGGCACATCGTGTTTATGACACTATACGGTCAGGCCATTCCACTAAAATTATAATTAACGATCATTATTTACTTGATTATACAGTGGAGCACCGTTTATACGTTTTTCAAGGGACCGTTCCTAAAAAACGTATAACTGAAAAAAACGTACAACTGAAAATTCGTTTTAACATTAATACACAATAAAGTGTCATATTAATAATAAAAATATAATCAATTTTCATGATTTCCTTTACATTTATTCGAAAAAGATATATTTTTAATTAAATTTAAAATATTTTTAAAAGGTAGAATAAAAATTAAATGATAATTAAAAATATAGAAATTCAGATTTTTTTTTTTTTTGAAGATTTCGATTTTAACCTTTGAAGACAAAGCGTTTCGTTCTCTAAACGAATATGACATTTTTGCAAGCGATTAAAAGGAAGGAAAGAAAAATTAAATAAAAATTAAACTTGTTTCTCCAAACGTTATGTCAAATAAACAGGATAAGAAAAAAGAAAATCTTACAAGTCGCCCAACAAAAATGAGTAATAAATCTTCAAGTTTACAAAATGTTTTTTTTTTTGCCTTTCATACCCCATCTCCGGAATCAATTAAAAGAGAAAGTGGGAGGTCTTCAAGTGGTCACTGGCTACTCGTTACCATTCAACCCAGTCGCCAACTGCTCTCTGAAAATTTCTGACACCCCCCTTTCACCAGGCTATGGACGCAGGTCACACATTGTTACCTTAGTTCTAAGAAAAAATAATCGAAAAAGATAAGAATAAAACATAAAGAGCATTCAACTTTTTTTTAAAATCCTGGAAGAAAACTCAAACTTGGGATTATACAAGGACAAAGAAAAAAAAAAAAAAAAAAACGTATAAGTGAAATTAAGAATTCACTCGTGTCGTATAAACGAAATATTTTAACATTAGAATTCAATGGAATGATTTGGGACCGAAGTCGAAAAACGTATAAATGAGAAAAACGTATAAATGAGAAACGTATAAAAGGTGCTCCACTGTATTTATTTTATTTATTCAAAATTCAAAAATTTAAAATTAAATTTTTCTTATATAACATTTTTGCAAAAATCACCAAGAAAATAATAGAGAAATCACCCAAAGTGCAAAATTAAAAATAAGATGAATAAAATCAGAAAAACCCAAAATTATCTTGTCAGCAGTCAGTGTCCCGATTTTGCATTTAAAATTATTTTTCTAAGTTTTATTTATATGTAACTCTAATTTCATCAGATTGCTTATTTAATTTCCTTTCCATTTAATTTGAGCCATCGCTCATAAAAATAACTCAAAATTTAATAACTTTCCTTTCCAAAAATACCTTTTTTTATTTACTAAATTCTCAAAATCGGATGTCAGCCATGTTTGCTGAAAGTTTTCGTTCTTTCCCGCGCTTTCAGAGGGGGAGAAGATGTTCTAGAACATTCAGGTGAGTTCTAAGCGTCATCTGTGACGTCAGTGGCGTTCCTTTCGCGGGCGCTCATTGGCTGGCTCGGAAGAGAGCGTGAATTTCACATAGCTTTCGATTAGAACTACAGGTGGTCTTGATAGAAAGAGGTGGTGTTTTGCAGCCGAGGCCGGGATTCTTCCCGCGCCGAAGCTCGGAGCTGAAGCTTGGCTCTTCTGCTAGAAAAGAAAAAAGACATCAGCCCTTAGAATTACCTATCTGCTTTATTTTATTAAATGTCCTTTATCACGGAGCAGGTGCAGTAGTATCGTTTTCTTTAATTATGTAAAACTTTTGTCTGGCCAAGCAAAATCTGTCATCAACGGGATCGTTTTTGAGTTAAGTAAAGTTACTGTACAGTCAAGCTAACTGCTCTCATTACATGGAATCCACTTGCCTGCATCCTGGAGATTACTTCATAAAAGTTCGCAACTACAACAACATATCTGGATGAAAGCATTTCAGCGCCAACAATCGTATTTCCAGCATGAGCAAGAATCTGAATATAACATACTTGCCAACCAATTTTAATAAAAAAAAGGGAAGACTTTTGTTGAAAAACCAGAAGATTTAATAAAAAAAGGGAAGATTTTTTTTCTTTGACGTATTAAATAATACAGTTTTACAATTTTAATATTTTCAAGCAATCTATAAAAAATGTTTTACTATAGATTGATTCTAAATATATAAAAATTTTAAATGAAGTTATACCTCTTCAACATACAAAATCCTACTTCCCTGAGTATTCCAGGTTTTCCCTAATGAGTATGAAGCCTGTTCACGCTCCCCTCCCCTCCCCCCCAAAAAAAATCATACATGTGGTTTTTAAAATTGGAAATTAGCTGAAAATTTTTCACTAACATTGTTAGTTGGTTGATTAGTTAAATAGTTAGTTAGTTGGTTGATAATGTCACTTTCAATAAATTGGCGACATAAATATTTATATGTATAATTTTTAACCACATTAAGCAATTTCAGAATTTTTTCCTTAACATAAAATAATAATAATAATAATAATAATAATATAACTGCAATAACTTTTATATCCACATAAAACCTTAATAAAATTCCATGCCAACAGAAAAACAAATTTTTTAAACAAATATAGAATATGATTTTTGTGTATGTACATTAATCATACATACAAAAAAAAAAAAAAAAAAAAAAAAAGGCAGCAGCTAATTATCAGTTTCAGACGTGCATAAAAACAACTAAGTATTAATTTTCTTAAATTGATTTGGGAAAAATTTTCCTACCTGAAAAAATTATTCTTGATTTTTTTCCCCATGTTTACACATTTGGTATAAATATGACAAACAAATATTTAATTTAATTCAAGAAAAATAAACAGATTCATTAAATTTAGCAATAAAGATTTAAAAATAATTACATACATCAGAAATTTTGAGCACTTCCATTGCTTTATTGTTTCTAGAATTAATCATTGATCACAATCCGGGGAAAGGGGGGATACAAAAATAATTACAGAGTAAGAAATATCAAACTCTTTCAACTCTACTTCTAGAACCTAATGAAAGAAGTTAAAAATTAATCTTATCATTTATGTTGCAGATGGATAAAGATTAGGAAAGAAAAGACTTCTGCAGAACATTTGGTTGCTGATCACTAGTTGGAAATAAATGAAAAGGGAGGGGGGGGGGGGCAAAAAATAATTACATCAGCAAGAAATATTTAACAATTCTATTTCCTTACATGTTCTAGAATCTTTTTAAGCAAGTTTGAAATGAATATTGACATTTATGTTATGGATGGAGAAAGATTGGGAATCAGGAATTTTCGTAGAACATTTGGGTTTTCTTTTTAAAACGAACGATATCCGCGACTTTTTTAAAAACGGAAGATTTCATCATCTGTCCGGAAGACCAGAAAATACGTTAAAAAAAAACGGGAAAAGGGGGGGGGGATACAAAATTAATTACAGAGTAAGAAATGTTAAACTCTTTCAACTCTACTTCTAGAATCTAATAAAAGAAGTTTAAAATTAATATTTATTATCATTTATGTTGCCGATAGATAAAGATTAGGAAACAAGACTTCTGCAGAACATTTGATTGCTGATCACTAGTTGGAGATAAATAAAGGGGGGGGGGGATAATTACATCAGCAAGAAATATTTAACAATTCTATTTCTTTACATGTTCTAGAATCTCATAAATCAAGTTTGAAATGAATATTGACATTCACGTCATGGATGGAGAAAGATTGGGAATCGGGAATTTTCGTAGAACATTTGGGGTTTCTTTTTAAAACGAACGATATCCGCGACTTTTTAAAAAACGGAAGATTTCATCATCTGTCCGGAAGACCGGAAGATACGCTAAAAAACCGAAAGTCTTCCGGGAAAACAGGAAAAGTTGGCAAGTATGATATAAGGAATCCCGTGTAAGCAAACGAGGAAGAGTGTCCACCGTCATGCCTGAAAATTAGACCATCTCGGCAAAGTGTCCACATAATATTCTTCTCTAATCATTTACTCTTGAAGAAACCAGTGCTGATCGGAGAAATTGCATAGCTCCATAACCAGATTACGTGTCGGCAGCTGTGTAACCCTGGTACCAGTGTGCGCGATGGTTCCTCTTCAAAACTTCCTAGAACGATTATGCTAAAATTCAATTAACTGTGAGAGATTTTGCGAATAGAACTTTATTTCTTTTGAACATTCGGCCAAATTCATCATCCCTATCTCTAAAATGTGTACAATTAGTGTGCCTACAAAATTATTCAAGAAATATATAATGTTTGTGTTTAGTATCTTTTGTGTTTGTACAAGTGTGTGAAAGTGCTTACAGTTTGTGGTGCCACAACTTCAGTACTAATTTTGGATTAATTCGTAAAATGATGTTCTAATAAAAGAAATTTGGTAAGTCATTTCCTCATGTCCTTATTTGTGCATGATTTTTTATATTTTTTCATTCAAGATGTATTTTAATTTCAGGTTGAATCACTCTAGCTTTATAATGATTGTACTCCACTTTAGCTAAAAAAATTGCTAATGATCATGGTACTCTTTTAATCGAATTTTGTTTAAAATTTAATGCCAGGGGATTTAAGTACATTTTGTACATTAGCTTTAAATATAGAATTTTTAAGATTTAGTATCTATTCAGAGATCCTTTTCTCGATTTCTAAAACTTGTATTTTTCCAAACCTAAGTTCAAAATTTTACTATCAATTTTACAAATTCCCCGAAGCAAGTGTTTTTCTTGTTTACACCAAGTTTCTGAGGATTAATGCTCGCAACTAACTTCACAGCTACAAAAATATATTTATATAAGGAAAATAAATATTTATCGGTGGTTAGGGAGAATGAATAAAATAATGGAAGAAGAATGATTTAGCAGAAAAAAATGATATTGTAATCGCAACAATGTATTAAGAAAAAAAAAACTACTTGTAATCTGAAATAAATAAGTCTAAAAGATAACTTTAAAGAACAGATGTAATGCTATGTGTAAGGATCACCTTAAAGTGATTTAATAGTTTTCTTTCTTAACCCCGCTAAAAACTACCAAATTATGGTCAAAACAGTAAGCTAAATTAGAAGAAAAAACTTAAGAAAAAATAATTATAATGATTATAATAAATAATAAAAAAAATAATGAGACTTGGAAACATCGGCAGCTAAGCGGGCGAAGGCCGAATAGTTATTTACTAAGTTATAACTGAGATGTATGGATAACATTTATTCTGCATATAATTGACTGTTATCACAAAAATCCTGTAAATTACAGCTATTAATGTAAAATTGTTTGGCTTAAGAATGCTGTAATTGTAGTAATTCGCATACAGGGGTGGTCCGACTGCCCGTGTGACTATCCACAAAAGCGCCCCCTCCCCCTAGCAATTACTTGTTTTGTCTGTCCCCGCCCCTCCCGAAAAAAAAGGGTACTGCTATTTAGTGATGTGGAGTGGGTAAACACCCAGTGGGTAGGTAAATATTTTTTGGGTATTTACCTAAGGCCTGGGTAAATACCCCAAAACTGGGTATTTTGAAAAAAAAAATGTATATTATATATATATATATACTACTCCGATTCAAAAAATTAGAATAATGAAAAGAAATATGGTCAAGGGAAATGAAAATCGAATTTATCAAATAAATAATCAACAATATCAAATATAAAGTACTATAATATGAATCTGCATATTTTGCAGATTATAAAAATGTAAACACATTACAATGAAATAGAAAATATATTTAAATCAGCTAACAACAAAAAATTCAAAATATTAGAATACTTTCTAACATGGTTCAAAAAATTAGAATAATGAAAATATATTGAACATAATTTAAACTCTAAGTATTTTTACTTGCTAATCAGTACTTTGTTGCATCACCCTTAGCTTTAATGACAGCTCTTAAACGTTTTGGCATGTTTTTAACTAAAGGTTCACAATCTTTTTTATCCAAATTCGCCCATATGCTCTTTATACTAGAAATAAGTTCTTTTTTGTCTCTAGGCGCAACTTCTTGAAGTCGTTTCTTCATAATTCCCCACAAATTCTCGATAGGATTTAGATCGGGTGAGTTTGCAGGCCAAGGGAGTACAGGTATGTCCTTCTCTTTGAGCCATTTAGTTGTTGATTTGGAAGTGTGGGGAGAAGCTGAATCTTGCTGAAACAAGAAATCGTCATCACATAAATCCTCAGCTGAAGGAATCATGAAATGTTCAAGAATTTCTTGATAGACTTCTGAATTGACTGTTGTGGAAACAATACACAACCTGCCTGGGCCTTCAGCAGTCATGCAGCCCCATACCATAACAGAGGTCGCAAATTTAAACGAACGTTTTAAACATTCTTTCTTATAAGCTTCATGTTTGAGTCTCCAGACACGTATACCTTGATTTCCGTGAGACACACAAAACACACTTTCATCGCTGAAAAGTATCTTTTTCCAATCGTCGTGATCCCAAAATAGCCTTTGTTTACACCATTTAACTCTACTTACTTGCACGAAATAGGAAAAACACAACTTTTTATAGCAAAAGAAGTGAAATGCTCTCAAGCAAGTGTGAGTAGAGTTTTGAGAGAATATTCTAATAATAAGTGTTTTCAAAATAAACACTTTAAAAGTGGTCGAAAGCCAGTAACTTCAAGAAGAGATGAAAGGCAATTGAAAAAGATTGTGAAGAAACATCGTTTTCGGAGTGTGAGATATGTGCATAGAAAATGGAAAGAAATGGGTATAAATGTCTCCAAATCTACAACACTACGACGACTTCGCAAATTAGGTTTTAGATCACGTGTGCCTAAGATAAAGCCATTCTTATCATCTAAGCAAAGGGCTGCTAGAGTTAAATGGTGTAAACAAAGGCTATTTTGGGATCACGACGATTGGAAAAAGATACTTTTCAGCGATGAAAGTGTGTTTTGTGTGTCTCACGGAAATCAAGGTATACGTGTCTGGAGACTCAAACATGAAGCTTATAAGAAAGAATGTTTAAAACGTTCGTTTAAATTTGCGACCTCTGTTATGGTATGGGGCTGCATGACTGCTGAAGGCCCAGGCAGGTTGTGTATTGTTTCCACAACAGTCAATTCAGAAGTCTATCAAGAAATTCTTGAACATTTCATGATTCCTTCAGCTGAGGATTTATGTGATGACGATTTCTTGTTTCAGCAAGATTCAGCTTCTCCCCACACTTCCAAATCAACAACTAAATGGCTCAAAGAGAAGGACATACCTGTACTCCCTTGGCCTGCAAACTCACCCGATCTAAATCCTATCGAGAATTTGTGGGGAATTATGAAGAAACGACTTCAAGAAGTTGCGCCTAGAGACAAAAAAGAACTTATTTCTAGTATAAAGAGCATATGGGCGAATTTGGATAAAAAAGATTGTGAACCTTTAGTTAAAAACATGCCAAAACGTTTAAGAGCTGTCATTAAAGCTAAGGGTGATGCAACAAAGTACTGATTAGCAAGTAAAAATACTTAGAGTTTAAATTATGTTCAATATATTTTCATTATTCTAATTTTTTGAACCATGTTAAAAAGTATTCTAATATTTTGAATTTTTTGTTGTTAGCTGATTTAAATATATTTTCTATTTCATTGTAATGTGTTTACATTTTTATAATCTGCAAAATATGCAGATTCATATTATAGTACTTTATATTTGATATTGTTGATTATTTATTTGATAAATTCGATTTTCATTTCCCTTGACCATATTTCTTTTCATTATTCTAATTTTTTGAATCGGAGTAGTATATATATATATATATATATATTGTATAATTCGACTAATGCCTATGAAGTTGATTATTGCTTTCATTGTTTTTTCAGGATTTTGTTTATTTATTTATTTTTTTTTTTTCATAAAGGGACTTTTACTTATTAAATGTTAATATGGTATTGGACCAATCTTTTCTTCCAGTGATACGTTTGAAAATGTTTTTCTATATCTATTTATAAAATAGTTTACATGTTTTTTTTTTATTAAAAGCTTTGATGAAATTATTTTTTTTTATTCTATCAGCATTCCTAATAAAATATTCTAACAGCATTCATAATAAAATATTCTAACACTTAAGTGGGATAGCAGTATAATTTAATTTTTCTGGTATAAAGCAATGGCAGTAACAGTAAAATAATATTTTTTATCGATATTTGTCATATAATATAGACAATGGCAGAGAAGCTTCTAATTCTTAATTTTTTCACAATACCATGGCTACAAGTTGGTTTTAATTTCATGAACAATTAGTCACATACTTGAAAGAAAAAGGATCTGTTTGGAACTTTTTTAGCGTTAGGGGACTCTCTACTTATTGTCGCTTGAAGGAAGCCAAAGCCAATATTATTGTATGGGGAATTTTGTCCTATTATAACTTATTACTAATACATATTTTTAAATTTTGTTTTCATATTGAGAAAATTCACTGCTATTAAATTGATTATTGTCATCTAAAAATTGATTTTTTTAATTTTTGATATTTTATTTTGAAGCTGTAAAATGCACAATATTACTTACAAGGAAACATTCAAAAGGTATAACATATAATAAATATAAATACCTTAAAATTTTTACTTCGTATATGGCAGAAGAGCTCTTTTCGGAAGGGGGGCCCCCTCCTTCATCGGTGCCGTATGCACACCGTGGCTGGCAGTCTTGTGTTTGATGTTCTTCTCTTTTAAGTAGGTGACGCCATATCTCTCCTATCTCAGCCGACTCGTGGTCATTGATTGCGTCATTATTTTGATGCACGATTTCGATGCTCTCACGGATATATGCGTAGGTTGGGTTATTGTAATTAGCTATTTTCGCGACGTTTTCAAAGTCAATTTCCATATTGTTTTCAAAATAATTTCGGGCAAGCGCGGTTTTGTTACGGTTAAATTTAATGTCATTTTTATGTTCTTTTATTCTGGTTTTAATCTTCCTTTTGGTAACGCTTATATATTTAAATTCTTTGTTTTCCTGGTTTTTCATGGGAATTTTGTAGATACCTGTCGTTTCGGTGGGGCGGATAAACAGTAAAAAATGGCAAAAATATAGAAATTAACACATGTTTTCCTGCTAAATTTAACTGGTATAAAAAATGATCTTAAAACAATATAAATATATTTTTAAAGTTGCAGTGAGAAAAAAAAAATAAATAAATAATAATAATACAGTTAACTCTTGGTTAACCTACATTCAAATACTTGGAAAAATTAGAGAAATTCTTTTTTCCTACCTTCAAAAACTAGTTTTTAAATTTTTCACTATCTTAGGAAGTTTACGTTTTTCATTTTAAATAATCACAGTGTCTGATTTATCATAAAACAAATCAATGTCCATATATTTATAAAGGAGAATCTTAAACAAAGAAATAAATAACACAAAAACTGTCTCCTATTCGGATAGTCTTCTGCTGAACGGATGGGGTCACATATTCGGTATGTTCAGAACAAGCAAAATTTAGGTTAAATGCAGAGGGGGCATGTAATCGATGGGTTGCAAAAATTTACTTTATTTTATAAGTCACTTTTTTATAGACAACTGTTTTTATGGCATTAAATACTAAAACACTGTTCTTTTTTTTTTTTATAAAATATTTTTATAATTTTTTTTTTCTTTAGTACTTTGCATAAAATCTAACACATCTTTTGCTTGATGGTACAATATGTATTTTAAATTTATTAAGGAAAAACAAATAGATTCATCAAGCTCAGTAATAAAGCCTACAAATAATTACATATGTGAGAAATATTGAGCACTTCTATCACTTTTTTGGTTCTAGAAGCAATCTTTGATCACTAGCTGGAAAGTGGGAGGGGCAGTCAAAGTAAAAATAATTAGATAAATGAGAAATGAAACAATTCTACTTCTTTATAGGTTCTATAATTTAATAAAGCAAGTTTAAAATGAATATTGACATTTATGCTGCTAATGGAGAAAAATTGGGAAATTAAAGGCTTCTGCAGAGCTTTTAATCGACGATGGCTGGTAGGAGATAAGAAAGGGGGGGGGGGAGTAAAAAAATAATTACATCAGTAAGAAATACTGTATAATTCTATTTCTTTATAGTTTCTAGAATCTTATAAAGCAAGTTTAAAATTAATATTGACATTTATGTTGTGGATGGAAAAAGATTAAGAATCGGAATGCTTCTGTTGTGCGTTTGATTGTCAGTGGGGTTTCTTTTTTGTAACGAACGATATCCGCGACTTTTTTAAAAGCATATAATCCGTAATTTTTATAGGTTGTCCGTAATGCCGTAATTATTACCGTAAATCTGTAATAATTACGGACAAATCGTAATACCTGGCATCTCTGGTTTTATTTACAATTACCTTTCATACAAGCTCACTTTTGCATTTGTTTTTAGATTGCATTTTAATGAGATTTGACTGCACTTCTATATATATAAGCCTTTCTCTAGTGGAGGATATAGGATTGTTTTAGGGTCAAAATTTTGAATTTTTTTTTTTTAAATATATATAATTACATATTTTCAGGTGTCCCGAATCAAAAAATTATGTTTTTAATGATTGACCTATGTCCCTCTGTTATTCGTATAGTTCAAAAAGAAATATTAGCAGAAAGTTCAAAATCGGAATTCTAGATCTTAATTTATGGTGATACTACTTTAAACTTTTTACTGTGATCGGAAAAATTGTCCATGTACAAGGACATTTAAAATAATTTAAGTACATTACGTTAAAGAGCAGAATTTCTCGTTGGTACACTTTAATCTCTTTAGACTGCACTAAACATAATAAAACTAACATATATATTTATATGTACAAAAGCATGATTTATATAGAACATGCTATGAAAGATATTTACTATTTGTTTATAGGGCCACACAGAAGAATTTGGATTTATTTGTGGCTATATTTGGAAATTGCTTGAAATGCATTTCAATTTGTGTTATGCAATTTTATTCACATTCTAAATTTAAGTACATATATGGTATGTATTGTGAATAAAAATAAAAAGTTTCAACGTATATAATACTAAAAAAATCAGTAAAAATGCAGACAGTTATTTTGGTAGCATTGAGCATGCCGATATCAGTGCATAAAAGTCAGCAATGACACATGCTCCTAAATATGAGAAGGAAGGAAACTGAGTCTTATGTTCTTATATTGATCAAACTGAGGTAGTGTTAAACTACATTCAAAAAATATATACCGGGTGATCCAAAAGCCACAAAAGAAATAAAAGAATCATTATTTAAAAAATACTGACAAACTCTATGCGGTTTTCACTGAAATGTACAGCAAAACATGGGATTTTTTTTTTTTTTTATATCTGTAAGAAAAAATATTAGTTACATTTTATACCAACATAATTCGCTGTATTTGCAGTATCCTCTCGCATTTCAAACAGATTTGTCTGATCAAATGATGGCATATCTCGAGATTGAAGCTTTTTTTAATGAAAATTTTCAATTTACAACATCTGACGATCTTTCTAATGAATGACGGCCATTACATTAAGCATCTATACACTTATTTACGTTGTTGAATGTACTACACCACTGTAAAAATGTAAATTTACAAATATAGCGCCACCTTATGAAGGAAATTTAAACTGATTTTCTAATAAATATTTTTTTACCTAAAAAAATCCTTTGTCTTTGTGCATTTCAATGAAAACCGCATAATGCTATAATCAATACCTTTGAATGATAAAATTATTTTTTCTGTGACTTTTGGAAGATCCTGTATATCAGTTATGTTCAGGGTTTAAACTGCCATTAGTTTTTTTAGCATTTTGCTAAAAGGTATCATATTTTGCTAAAACAAGTCGGTCAGAATTTCGCTAAAAAGCTAAAACTGGATAACTGTATAAAATATCTCTATATAATAATTCAGATTTTTTTTTTTTTTTTTTTTTGTAATATTTGCAGGCAAAAACTACGAAAGGACTAAAATTTTTGGGAATCCTTATTTATATAGTAATTTGGATTTATTTTTAATTTTCAATGATTGAATTTAAATGCAAAAATATTTAAAAGTATGTTAGAATTCAGAATTTGCTGCATAGAAGCATTTTTAGCACTAGTATTTCACGATTATCTACCAATACACTTTACTTGATTTTTAAATTGCTTTTTCATTTTACACATATGATATGAATACCTCTTTTTCTATTGATAAAATCAAAACATAGTTTCCCTGATTCATATTTTTAAAGTCACAAATATGGATGCTTGGTTAAAATCATCAATGAACAAAAGGAATAGAAAACAAAACTGAGGATAACAAAGCTAAGTAAAAGAAATCAATGGTATCCAAAGAATTAACTTTCGAAAAAGCTAAAATAGTGCTTGCCTATTTTTGCTAAAATGCTAAAGTAATTTTTTTGCCAGGTTAAACCCTGGTTATGTTTAGTATTATGCAAATTAAATCATTAAAACTTGCACATGCTTAGTTAAATTTTTTTAGTAAAAATGCTCATATTACATTAGATATTTAATATTTTTGTATCCTGTTTGCAGCGAGCTGTGTCTAATGTAATATGCCAAGATGCCTGAAAATGGTTTAGCATTGGGTTTAATACCTTTTATGGTTAAAAATGTGTCCATCTTTTTATGTGTCTATCTTTTTTTTAAAGAAACCATTATATCTCCATGAACATAAATGGTAGCTTCATAAAAATTTATACATATAATAAAAAGGAACCTCATAATCACATGCTACACCCAGATTGTATTTCAAGCATTACTTTTTACAGGGTGATCCTAAACATTTACATTTTTTTTTTTTTTTTTTACTGGTCCTCTTTTTGCTTTGCAGGCAAAACTTTCACTGCAATATATGAGATATAACATGTTCTTTATACCTCTGAAGTTTCAAGATAATTTGTCCAGGATTTTTTGAGATATTTGACAAAATGTCTAAAATCGTAAGTGTCCAGTCATCCATAGAAAGGTAATGTAACTGAATCATTCAATTTCACCATTACTTTTGGGAAGTTTAGAAGCTTTAGTACTATGCTAGGGGAAAAATGCCAGCTTATTTTGCACCATATTTTCTTTGAGCAAATTAATATTCAATTGTTTCAGTATCTGATGTATCAAGAATTCCTGACTAAAACACACATGGAATGTTTAAAAATTTATTTTAAAATAATTTTAAACAATAAGGTATTTGTACAGTATTTTTTTTAATTTTAAAATTAGAAGATTTAATAAATATAAACTGTTGTCAACAAGAACAGGGAAAAAAAAAAAAAAATGGCTGGTTGTACCTTTTAAAAATTTGGTATTTCGCTAAAATAACAAAAAGAAAAATATATTTAAAAAGTCTTCTTTCTTAAAATGATATTATAAAATTTAAAAAGTCATTTTTCAGCTTGTGCTAAGAAACAAAATAAAAGAAATAAGACAACACATGCAAATAAGTTTAAGAAATTGATTTTTTCAAACACTAGCAGTAGTAAAACAAGCAGCTAAAGAAACAAAATGATCAGCACACATTAATATAGCATGAAAAGCTAAGTTAATTTGTTTAATACAATACCTTTGAGTTTTTCGGAGACCAACACCATCACTTTATACATTGAAGCAGGAAATCCCAGGTAAAAGAATATTTTATTAGAAAAAGAAAAAAGAAAGATTAGAGAAAAAATTATGCTCTCAAATTAATTATTCTTTAATCATAAGGGGCTAAAACTAATTGGCATATAAATATGAGAGGCTTGTTATGAAGTAATAATAGAAATAGAGAGTACTAAAAACACAGGGGAAGGGGAGACATTTAAGCAATAAATTTAAAATTATGCAATTGCTGAAGAAATAGACACAACATTAAACAAAAGCTTCTAACGTAAAATTTTACCTAAATATAGACTACATAAAAAAATATTATAACAAATGAAGCTGAATTATAGCTAAACTCAAACATTTTTTTTTCAAATGTGTTTATAAAATTAAATAAATAAATTTATATATTTATTTAAAAGGCTTGTAAAATGATTTTGCCAAGTGCTGAGTAGTTCATCCCAAAACAATCCGACAATCAAAAGCCATAAAAATATTTGTGCATACAAATAATTACATACTATTTGTTTTTATATTGCAGTCCCCTTTCTATGGCATTGTGCATGTATCAGGTCCACCATTATTTTATCAAAATAGGGGTGAAATAATAGATATGCAAATGAATGGCTCTTTACTAACAGAGCTGCATTCTCTTTTCCTCAATATGTCACCCTTTTTGAAACAGAATTGTCTCTGGGTGGTTCCACTTACATTTATAAACAAATAGTATTATCAATATAATAGCAGGAGACTTGGCGTTGGAATATTAAAACAGGAATAAACTACTACGTCAGAAACGACAAAGAAAAATTATTGAGGTGCATACAGCTGTTTCGGTAGCCTAAAGCGTACCGTCTTCCGTGCAAAAAGAATTCTGAATCTGGAGAAGTACTCGTATATATATAGGAGAGGGACCGGATTTAGTTCAACCAATAGGATTACGGAAGAGGTGGGGAGTGTACTCCCCACCTCGTAGTAGTTTATTCCTGTTTTAGTATTAACAATAGTTATTTTATTTTATCTCACAATATGTAAAGAAACAGGACTAAATTTAATGATAATCTGATGTTTCATCTATATGCAATGGAAGGCTACATACAATCTAGAATTAAATCTGCAACTAGTAAGGGATAACTTCACATTAAAACATTACTCAACATCACTTAAACACATACCGTATATTTCCGAATATAAGCCGATCCATATATAAGCCGAGAGTACATTTTTCCCTGCAGAAATTTGCCCAAAATTGCAAACCCGTGTATAAGCCGAATTGAAAAAATACTCTTTTTAAAGTTCGAGTATATCGCCAAAATGGAGAAAATATTGCCAATCTATACAACCTTCAGGATAATCTGTCCAATGAAATTGCGCGAAATGCGTGCTTATCCAATAGAATTCCTTACCTTGCTTAGCCATAACGTAAAATGTTCGCAGTGTGTTCGGCAACGACGATAGTTTTAACTCTGGCAACCCTATCAGAAGGGAGGCAAACACAGACGAGAACGCAAGTCCCGGCAGCTGAAAACGATGGTTACCATAATACCAGGCCGGGAGACCTAACCCTAACGTCGATGAAGCAATGCCGCAGCTGGATGTTTACATAAATAAGCTGTGTAAAGTCCGATTGCATCAATTTTTTTTAATGACGTATCTAAATTATTTTGTATATTTCTACTTTTCAGTATTTTTATCAGTGCTTTAAGGCAATCTTCAACAAAATAAAAATACTTCTATTAAAAAAACGAAGCTTTGCCGCTTTTGCTAGTGTAAGCCTAGAAACATTTTAAACAGAGATGATTTAAATTTAAATGTATAAATTAAAAATATGATCGGGAGTCCTGTTTTTTTCAAGTTTCTCTTATACTATTTCTGAATCAGACAGAGAATTTACTCCGTTCGTGCACTCTGCCGATGACTTCAGTTACCGGCAGGTCAAAAAGAAATGTGAACAAACGTGACTACATCGAGCGTTTCGTGAAATAAATTTAAAATTGCTAATTTAAGAGTTTTGTATGTGATAATTACTTAAAAATAAGGTTTAATATCACTAATTTACTTTATATATACTTTTTAAGCTTAAAATATATGTATTCAATCATTGTTTCTGAAGTATGTTTTTTGCTGGAAATGTAGATTCGTATATAAGCCGACCCTTATAATTCAGCTTCCGAAAAATTTCCAAAAATTCTCGGCTTATACACGAAAATATACGGTAATTGAAAAGGATGCCTCAAATGTATTTGAATAATTATTCAAAAGCTACTTTAAATATGTAATACTAATTAAAATTTAGAGTAAATCAAAAACAATAGTTAAAAGTATGCATGTAACAATACAAATATTTATTCATAGCAATTGTAATACCTGAATTCTTCACTGTCTGAACACAAGTCATATTCCATCTGAGTAAATATTTGAACCTATAAAGAAATGAGCGATAAAATAAGTAAAATAACATATACATGTTTAATTTTACAGTAAATATTTTATTTATTTTTAACCAGAAAATTCATTATATAGTTGAAAGAAAAAAAAATTATTCTATCTGTTAAAAAATAAATAAATAAACAGATTTAAATAAAAAAGTTAAAATGTTCCGCATCAAAATTCAATATTGCAAAAATTTAAAAGAATTCATATGAAAATCTGTATCGTAAAAAATAAAATAAATAAATAAAAGGTATTCTTGTAAAGAGGGAAAAATGCCCTTTCTAAATATACCTGTCATTAAGAAATGGAAAAGATAGGTTTTCCTACAGGGTATTTAAAAATGAATTGCAGAAAAAAATTAGAAATTTTGGACCTTTTGAAAAGAATTTGTGAAATACTGTAAAAGCACTTATTTTCGCGAGGCTTTAATTTTCGCGATTTTCGCGA
Source organism: Salticus scenicus (assembly GCA_963930645.1). Classification (NCBI taxonomy): domain Eukaryota; kingdom Metazoa; phylum Arthropoda; class Arachnida; order Araneae; family Salticidae; genus Salticus; species Salticus scenicus. The sequence continues at coordinate 168,555,249 of OZ005657.1, forward strand.
ACCCATCGTAATCGCGAAAATTTAAACCTCGCGAAATAATAATAATAAAATAAAATAAAATAAATAAATACTTTTTCTTTTGCCTCAAATAATAATAAAAAAGCAGAATTTTTTTACTTACCAAAATTTAATGATTTATTGCACAGTTACAAACTCTTTCTTGACAATTTTCTTTCTTACAACTATTTCTTGAATATTATACAACCATTCCTTGAGTATAAAACAATAATACAACTAATAGAATTCAGTTCATTTACTTACTACATTCATACCAGCTTCTTTGAAGCCATTTAAATTATCTCATGTTTGGCTTCAACAACGTGAAATATACGCACAAGCCAAGAAGCGTGAATCGGTTTTAGTCGTGATATTCGCAGGTCCACATATTCTTTTTCCTTTAGAATTTGAAGCTCATTAGAATACCACTCAATAAACTCATTCTTGAGCAAACGCTTGAACTCGCAATTTACAGTTAAGTCCAAAGGTTGGAGCTCTCCTGTGCAGGAAGCAGGCACAAAAACTGGAATAATATTTCTCTTCTCTAATTCAGCCAGAAAAAGAGGATCTTTGTGTGCCTTAAAAACATCGAACAATGCTACACCAGGTTGTTCTGGGACTAGCCCAAGAAGTTCTCTCTGCTTATCGTAATAAGGTACAAGAATATTCTCGATGTATCGAATCATTGTGTCAGTATTGCTCCAGTGTGAATCTGTGTGCCACACGTCCCAGTCCGCAGGAAATATAAACTTTGGATGGCAATTTGTTGTTTTTCCAGCATACAACAATTGTGGTGGAAGTAGATTTCCAGAAAGAGAACATGCTAACAAAACAGTCATCTCTCTTTTGTCTTCCATGCCGATTAGGGACACTTGTTTTGAACCACGTTCTTCCAATGTGTATTCAGATGTAGGCACAAACTTTGCGTTTGTCTGATCGAAGTTAACGAACATCTCAGGGGGAACAACATTTTTGTCGATCACTGTACGAACACGATTAACGAATTCGTCGCGAATAGCTGGGAAGTCTGGGGGCATTTTTTGTGCAGCTTTAGTTCCCTTTCTATGGACAAAGTTCATTCTTTCCAACAGGGATCTGGCCCAACTCGGGCTCAAATCGAAAAAGTTTAGTAGAGATGGATCATGCGATTTCACAATTCCTTTTGCAGCTGCAATAACAATAGTGCGGTTCACTATTCCACCAGCAATCCGCAATTTACGTATATATGTTTGAACACTTGCATCGAAATCACCAAGTTTTAAGGGGCGACCGCGATTATCGTGCGGTAAAATTGTTACATCGGCTTTAGCTTGATTAGATGCTTGAATGTACTGTTTCTTTATACTGCGAACAGTTGATTCACTCACCGGCCATCCCAGTTCAGAGGTGAAATGCTTCACTGCTGCAGAATTTCCGTTCATAGTAGCATATCGGCCAATTTTGGACCTCAGCACTTCGTCGTATACTGCGTACTGCCCACGTTTCACTCCCCAATTTTCTTTCAAAGCAGTAGAAACCTCGGTATTAGCGGATATTATTTCTTTTGATTCAACAAAGGACTTAGCGTTTCGTGCATCCGGAAGTCCTACGGATGGTGGAGCTCCTATAGGAATTTTCTCTCCGTTGTCCGTCAACTTGTACAGGTATTTCCACATTTTTTTTACGGCACTGATGACACGTTCTCTCTCCTCAATTTTCTAATTCGCACTCACATGTCTCACATGGACATTCCGAATCTGAGAAAAGTGAAGAGGATGGGAGTGATTGCATTTTCGGTGAAAAAGGGGGGTACAGGTGGGGAAAAAGAGATTAAGAAAAGAAAATTGTTTAAGGGGGGGGGGGGGGTGTTACGTATAATAACAATATCTTTATTTTAAAAATACTTCTTGTTAACTTAAATCTCTAAATATAAACTTTATTTCTTATATAAATCTCCTTTTAAAACTTACCTTTATTAATTTAATCAGTTAAATAAGTCTTTAATAGAAGTTCAATATCTTAAAGTAATTTTCCTCATTTGTTTACTTTTTAAGGTTTATCACGCTTATCAGAGCTATACTTTAGCCTGGAATGCTTAGTTGATCCCATTTCTCAGAGCTATACTTTAGCCTGGAATGCTTAGTTGATCACTCTTCTTAGAGCTATACTTTAGTATGGAATATTTAATTACTGGAATTTTCAGCAGATGGTGAACTCGTTCCGGCGTTCCTTCTATCATCCTCGCATAAGATTATTGATTCCCGGATGTAGGCGTTGTCTTTGCCGGTTGTTGTTTTACTATAAATATCGGTGATTGTGCATGTGGTTTTTGCTCACATTTAGTTTTGTGTCCCGTCAGCTGTTGGACGATGTAAATTGTCTTTTAATATGATTTTACGCTGCCGGTGTTTATTTTTCGTTTATGTTAAATGTTACTAATGCCTTCCTCAGTGTTACATTTTTATTTTTGGTTTTTCTGGGCCATGGTAAAATGTTTTATCATTTTATAAAAAACACTTGAGCTGGGTTGAATAAGTTGTAATTTAATATACTGTTAACTTTATTACTGTTGTTGTTAAATTTATATTTTGTTCAAATTTTTTAATAAAACTGAAATTATAACGTAAATTTATCTTGTCTTCAATCGTGTCATACACTTTAAATTTTTCATTCAAGTCATATTCAAATCACACTTTCCACTGTAAGTTTTTAGATGGAAAATTGTTTTTATAAACCTCTGCTAACTTTAGATATCCAGTAAGTGTGGATAACAAGTGGTTATGGGCTTTGCCCAGCCTATAGTTTTTTTGACTTGGAGATTTAATCTGTTTTTGTAATCTGAGCATTTTTTTTTTACGCGTATCTGATTCGGAGGGGCTATTGTTTTTTTTGTAGTTTTTCATTATGGCTCAATCTGCTTATACTATTGAAAAACTTAATGCCACCAATTATAGCAGTTGGTCTGCTGATATTAAATATCTGTTAATTAGTTACGGACTTTGGGATATAATAGATCAACGTAAGTCAATTCCGAAAGAGTCTGAAAAAATTTCAGATGAGGAAATAGCCAAATTTAAAACCCGATCAGATAACGTTTTAGCTACATTATATTTAAATATTCAACCCGAATTCCGGAAATTAGTAGAAAATTATGATGATCCGATCAAAGCTTGGGATGCACTTAAATTAAACTACTTGCCGGATTCGAGGTCATTTCATATGAAAATATTTTCTGAATTATTTGAATGTAAAATTAAACAAAATGAAAATATTTCACTTTATGCTGCCAGATTACTTAGACTTTCAAACCAGCTCAAGGATTTAAATGAAAAATTTGATGACAATACTTATACTTCTTTCCAGTTGCTTAGATATTTACCTAGCAGTTTTGATAGTATTGTCCAAAATATACTGCGTTGGCCAAAAGAAAAATTTAAATTCAGTGATATTGTTAATGAATTGTCCGCTGAGGAGGCACGTTTAAATCTTCGTGATAGTGACAAAGTAAAAACGCCAGGTTTAGTAAATATAGTAACTTCTCGACAAAACTGCACCTTTTGTGGGAAATTTGGCCACCATCAGGCTATTTGCAGACTTAAAAGTAGTCAAGATAATGGTTTCACCGATCATCGCCAAGGTAGTGAAAGACAGTTCCAACCCAGGGATTCCAGGAGTGCCTATAGGAGAGGCTTTAGTCCAAGTTATAGACATAGAAATTTCAAGTCACCAGATCGTTTTAGTACTGATAGACCTCATCATGACGCAAGTTACAGCCCCAACAGACCTCAATATGATACTAGACAGTCTGGTTTTTCTGGAGGAAGAGCTCGTCGAAATAGACGTAAGTCTAAAAATGTTTTATTTATTATGCATTCTAACTCTACTGAATCTGAAGAGGGATGTTCTTGGATTTTTGATACAGGGGCATCTCATCACTGTTGTTCCAGAAGGGACTTATTTTTTAAGTATAAACCTTTGATTAACGAAAACATGACTGTAGCTGTTAAAGATGTAAATTTTGAAATTGAGGGAATGGGGAAAATAAAATTGAGGTTTGGTCAGAGAATATTCACTTTAGAAAATGTTATGTACTCTCCTAAATTGAGGAGAAATATAATATCTGGTCCTGCTTTGGATAAAAATGGTTGTATATATGAAGGCGGTGGGGGTGAGGTTAAAATATATCGTGACAATGAATTTTTGTTTAAAGCCTACTTAAAGAATAAAATCTATTATCTATATCCTAAAATTCCTAAAGTTAATAACAGACATGTAAAATTTGAAAATTTGAATTTAGAAAAAGGGAATAAAATGCAACTTTGGCATAGACGTTTTGGCCATATCAGTCCTGATATTTTGACTCATACTTGTAAAGAAAATGGTGTAAAAGGTGTTTCTGGTCTAAATGATAAAAATTTTGAATGTGAAATTTGTAAATTAAATAAGTTTAGACACATTTCTCATAAGTCTACTGGTTTTATCAGATCAACACAGCCACTTGAGTTAATTTTTGCTGATTTATGGGGTCCTTCTCATGTTGAGGGGAAACATGGAGAAAAATATTTCTTGTCCATAGTTGACGATTTTTCTAGAAAGGTTGCTCTTTACCCAATTAAGTTAAAATCAGATGCCGCTGATATTATCATTAGACATATTACGCGTGCTGAAAATTTGATTGGAAGTAGAGTGAAATCTTTTCGTAGTGATAATGGACAGGAATTCATGTCAAATACCCTTGAAGATTTCTTTGCTTCTAAAGGAATTAAACATGAATTGACAAATTTGTATACTCCGCAGCAAAATGGCGTTGTTGAACGCTATAACCAAACTGTAGCCGATGGTATCAGAACTTTACTACAAGAAAGTAATTTAGGACAGAATTTTTGGCCAGAAGCAGCAACTTATTTTGTTTACACTTGGAATAGGACCTGTAACACAAACTCCACTAAAACTCCCTTAGAACTATATACTGGAAACAAACCCTCAGTCCGGCATTTAAAGCCATTTGGTGTTTTAGCCTATGTAGGTATCCCACGACAAAAACGTTATAAATTAGACCCTAAAGCAACAAAGGGTGTTATGGTGGGTTATGCTTTTAGGACTAGAGGATACAGAATATGGCTACCTGAATCAGACAAAATAATTGAAACACTTAATGTTAGATTTAACGAGAAAGCCAAGTATATAGATCTGAATAGTAGCAGTGGAGCAGTGCTGGAGCCCCAAACTCAGTTCTTTGTCCCACTTTTCCCGAATTCTGTTTCGGAGGAAAATACTGTAGAAGATGTGAGAAGTGCGACCTCTTTCCCTTCTGATATTCAGGACAAAGACAGTTTAGAGGAGGGGTGTGATGGTTTAAAGGTTGTTAACTGGTATAGAAAAGCTGTTCCTAGACAAACAGGAGATAGGACAGATATTTACTACTATGAAGAAGGAAAAACGCAGCGTCTTAGATCCCAAAATGAAGTTCAGGACTATTGTAAAAAGAACAAAATTGTATATGATCCTAAAACATTTAATTTCAGTGGTAGTGACAATTATACTGGTATTGTATCTGAACAGGGTCCAAGTAATAATGTAGTTTTTAATAATAGTTGACTAGAAGAAATTGTTGTTCCTAAAACGTACAAGCAAGCAATGAAATCTCCCCAGAAAGAAAAATGGCTTGAGGCAATGGAAAATGAGTTAAAAGTAATGAAAGAAAGGGAAGTTTGGGAGCTTACTAGTTTACCACAGAACTGTAATCCTGTAGGTAACAGATGGGTTTTTGCGATTAAGCGTGATGAAAAAGGTAATATCATTCGTTATAAAGCCAGACTTGTTGCCCAGGGCTATAGTCAAATCAAAGGGGAAACCTACGACGAGACTTTTAGTCCTGTGGTCAATTTTGCTGTGATTAGATTCTTTTTCTCATTGCTCGTAAGTTTTTTAAATTGGACCCATATTCAATGTGATATAACTAGTGCGTATCTATATGCCCCTTTAACTGAAAATATTTTTATGTCTCAGCCAACAGGATTTATTCAACCCGGAAAGGAAAGTTTATATTGTAAATTAAATAAAGCTTTGTACGGTTTACATCAATCAGGTCGCGAGTGGTTCTTTGAAATCCATAAAGTTTTGATAAAAATAGGTTTTGTTAAATTTAATTCATGTAATTGTGTTTATCTATATAATTATGAAGTTATTCTTTTATTATATGTTGATGATATTGTCATTTTCAGTAAATATAGTAAAACAATTGATAAAGTTTTGAATTTACTTAAAAGTCATTTTGACTTTAAAATTATGGGAAAAACCAAGAAGTTGTTAGGAGTCGAGTTTGAAGAAATAAACGGTCAACTTGAAATTCATCAACATCAGTATATTGAAGAAGTTTGTGACCGATTTAAAAGTTTTAAATACCCTATTTCAACTCTTCCCATAAGTAAAGGCGTAGTTTATTCTAAGTCAAATTGTCCTAAAAATGATTATGAAATTCAAGAAATGTCAACAATTCCTTACAGAAGTTTACTTGGATGTTTAGCTTTTATTGCAAATAGAACTCGCCCTGATATTTGTTACTCTGTGAATATTTATAGTCAGTTTCAATCTAATCCTGGAAAAACACATTGGGATGGCTTACTAAGATTATTGGGATATGTTCATTATACCAGTCATTTTAAATTAAAATTAAATTGTAAAAGACCACAACTTATAGTTTATTCAGACTCTGATTTCGCTGCAAATAAAGATGACCGTACTTCTATGGGCGGTCAAATTGTTTTGTTGGATGAATCCCCTATAGATTGGAGAACTTTCAAAGAAAAATCTGTCTGCCTCTCAACAATGGAGGCAGAATTTGTGGCTATGACGGAGGCTGCGAAAAATTTAATGTGGTTTGATCGTATTTTAAATGAGTGTGTTGATGGTAACATAATTCCTAAAGTTGAATGTAAAGCTGTTTTAAATATGGATAGTCAATCTGCCATAGATTTTGTCAAATCTCCAATTGAAAATTACAGATCTAAACATATTGATATAAAATTATTTTTTGTAAGGGATCTTGTTCGTGATAATCTTTTTGATCTTAAATTTATTAGAAGTAAACTTAATCTGTCCGATGTTTTTACCAAACCCCTCACTCGCCAAGATCTTGAAAATTTTATATTAAACATATTTAATAAATTAAAATAAACTTAAATTTTGTAATTGTATAATTAATATAATATATATCTTGGAATTGTATTTGTGTTTTTGCAATTATGTATATTTTTCCGTTTTTCCTAAGGTTACCATTATTGAAAGTCCTAGCCAGGCAAATTTTAAGTTTGGTTACTTGGGTTATTTCCTGAAATTTTGCATAATTGTAACGTTTAATACATTTCCGTATAAGTTTTTTTAACATGTTTTTTTTATATGAATTAACATGTATCTAGTTTTTTTTTAGGTGCCGTTTAGTGGCTTAGATGTAAAGGTTTTTTTTCAGGTGCCATATACTGGCTTAAATGTAGCGGTTTTTTTTCTTTTTCAGGTGCCTATAATGGCTTAGATGTAGAGAATTCTTTTACAGGTGCCGTAGTTGGCTTGTGTGTAGTTAACGATTTAAATTTTTGTACATATTCATGAATTGTTGTATAAGAAAAATGTATTTGTAATTCGGTAATGTTTATAATGAACCTCCTTTTTTGAACTGTATTGAAATAGCCATTGTTAGTGGTGGTCGTAATTATTTAAAGTTTTATCTGTGATTGATACGTCGTCTGTACTGACCTGTGGATAATGAAATTTATATGTAAATTTTTGTTTCATGTTAAAAGTGAGTTAACCTTTTTGTGGTTTTTTTTTAATTTTATTGTTGAAGTATGTATATGTATATATGTGTTAAAGATGCTTTTAAAGATTTGAATATTGATTGTTATACTTAAGGAAAAAAAATTGTGTTTTTTTAACCTAGCTCAAAGTTGTTTAAATTTATACCTGTGCTTGTTTGGTGTTATGTCAAGTTAACAAGAGGAGGGGCTTTTGTTACGTATAATAACAATATCTTTATTTTAAAAATACTTCTTGTTAACTTAAATCTCTAAATATAAACTTTATTTCTTATATAAATCTCCTTTTAAAACTTACCTTTATTAATTTAATCAGTTAAATAAGTCTTTAATAGAAGTTCAATATCTTAAAGTAATTTTCCTCATTTGTTTACTTTTTAAGGTTTATCACGCTTATCAGAGCTATACTTTAGCCTGGAATGCTTAGTTGATCCCATTTCTCAGAGCTATACTTTAGCCTGGAATGCTTAGTTGATCACTCTTCTTAGAGCTATACTTTAGTATGGAATATTTAATTACTGGAATTTTCAGCAGATGGTGAACTCGTTCCGGCGTTCCTTCTATCATCCTCGCATAAGATTATTGATTCCCGGATGTAGGCGTTGTCTTTGCCGGTTGTTGTTTTACTATAAATATCGGTGATTGTGCATGTGGTTTTTGCTCACATTTAGTTTTGTGTCACGTCAGCTGTTGGACGATGTAAATTGTCTTTTAATATGATTTTACGCTGCCGGTGTTTATTTTTCGTTTATGTTAAATGTTACTAATGCCTTCCTCAGTGTTACATTTTTATTTTTGGTTTTTCTGGGCCATGGTAAAATGTTTTATCGTTTTATAAAAAACACTTGAGCTGGGTTGAATAAGTTGTAATTTAATATACTGTTAACTTTATTACTGTTGTTGTTAAATTTATATTTTGTTCAAATTTTTTAATAAAACTGAAATTATAACGTAAATTTATCTTGTCTTCAATCGTGTCATACACTTTAAATTTTTCATCCAAGTCATATTCAAATCACACTTTCCACTGTAAGTTTTTAGATGGAAAATTGTTTTTATAAACCTCTGCTAACTTTAGATATCCAGTAAGTGTGGATAACAGGGGGGGGGGGGGGAAATGCGCGCGTTGAGCCAAGGTCGAAGTTGATGTATAATCACCATTGTAAGCATAAGTTATTTTTAGAGCGACGGGAAGGGAGGTCAAACTTTTCGGACAAAAGGAAGTTTCTTAAAATACCTTATTCAAAAAGTTCTATATTTAGGTACGTTCGGGATTTTTCACCTTTCAGTTCTGTTCATATAAAATTCTCGAAATTTTCAGCCCGCGAAATCACCGATATCTTCATTTTCGCGAAAATTACGGCTCGCGAAAATAACTGCTTTTACAGTATATTAAAGATTTGAACTTTTACTTCTTTCATTTCTTTCTTATGCAGTAAATCTGGTGGAACTGTCTTAAAGGGAAAAATCTAATTACATTCTGATTTTAATTTTGGTTCCATTTATGTTTTAATATATATTTTTTTTATTCTACCTGTGTACAAATTTCTGTCATTCTGTGGCATAAATTTGTTAAATGCATAACTGTACAAACAGACGCACAGACATCTTCTGCTATTATAGACAAGAGTTAATATAATAATTAAAAGTAAAATACTAATATAAGTTGTACACAGGGGCGTAGCGTGAAAATTTGATTGGGGGGGGAGACCTGACGTTTGGCGCCCTTTCGTATTCCTTATCTGAAAATGCCACCCACATACTTTCAAGAGTGTTGCCATATTAGGGATCGAGGGCACAGGCCCTCTCGTCGGTTAATATGTGCCCCCCCCTCTTTTTCGGGGCATATCCCTAAAATCTACCAAGAAAAAAAAAAGCTGCTTTCCCCCCCCCCCTCCTTTTTTGTACAGAAATTATATCTTACTTAGGTGTTGGTGTCAGTGTTTGGGAAAAAAGGCCGATTGACTGCTCTAGGGTCCTAGGCCTGAGGGGGAGTACCTTCTGTAGAGGTATTTCTAAGGGGTCCTAGCACGTATTTACGCAAGTTTCGGAGAAAACCATGGAAATTTCTGAACGGCTAGACCAACAAGTGCGACCTGGGATCGTACCCAGCACTTGCTTGTCACAAGCTACCAGCTTGTCACAAAGATTGCAGATTCAATAATCGAACCAATTGAAGACCATCATGAAAGTCAGTCTCTAGCGCACGTAAACTGTCGTGGCTGCAATGACCTCTATGCTCCGTTCAAATAATACCTCTGGGGGATACTGAAGCGGGGGAGCCATCTATTCTGCAGAAGATAAAAGTTGTGATGGCTTGTCTTCGGACCGCCACTGGGGCTTTAATCCCAAACCGTCGCCAATTGCCCAATATGTGCCTATTAATCGACATTAAATCAGCTTCCTCGCACTATTTCAAGTCAAGAAACACCAGTTGAATTCTATAGACTTATAAATTTTTCAAAACCCGTAAGCGATGAAAGTAAAATAAAAAATTTGCTTAAAGGATCACTTAGAATCAAAAATTGTTAGTGAGAAATCGTTATAGCTAAATCAAACCTCATCTAATTTCGTTTTTATACAATAGTCAAAACGTACAATAAACTGCTTTTTTTTTTCGAGCTAAGGTCTTGAAAAATCGTAATTTTAAGTTTTTGGCGGTGAGAAAGCGATTGCGCATACTTATGAGTCCGTTGTAAGTATCTGAAATGGGTGTAGGCCGCCACAGTCACCGCAGAGCGTGAATTTGCTAAGGTCAGAATTTTCAAGGGTCGTTGCATGTTAAGCAAACATGCTGTTGTAGGTGCCTGAACAGGGAAGGGAGCCGCTCAGCTGGAGTTTGCTGCTAATTTATTCTTAAAGGGTCCTGAATACGATCAAAATTTTCAACAGTCTTTAGCACGGTAAGCGAACAGACTATTGTCAATGTTTGAAATGGGAAATCATGCCATAGGCGCCCCCAAACAGGAATTTGTTATGATCAGATTTCTTTAAGAGTCGTGAATACGAAGAGAATTTTCAAGGATTGTTTGTACAGTAGGAAAACAGGCTGTTATACACGTTTAAAAAGGCTGTTTTAGGTGTCTAATTAGTTAAGAGGGCGCCACCTAACGGGAGTTTGCTACAGTCAGATATTTTAATGCGAACTTTTTTTGCTGGTCGATGAACCAGCTGGTCGCCGAAGGCAGCTTCTGGTGCATAAAATTTTAAGTGTTTTTGGTAACTAACGATAATCAACAAAATTATCATCCACTTTCAAATGAACTTCAAGGCGCCTAACAGCGCCCCCAGAAACTTCATTATGCCTTTGTAGGTGCCTGAACAGGGAAGGGCGCCGCTCCGCTGGACTTTGGTACTAACTTATTCTTAAAGGGTCCCGAATACGATTAGAATTTTCAACAGTCTTTTGTATGGTAATTGCGATCAGGCTATTGTAAGTGAACAAAACGGGAAATCATGCCATAGGCGCCCCCAAACAGGAATTTGTTATAATCAGAATTTTTTAAACGTCATGAATACGATGAGAATTTTCAAGGGTCGTTTCCACGGTAGGAAAACAGGCTGATTTAGGCGTCTAATTAGTTGAGGGTGCCGCAGGCGCCACCTAACGGGAGTTTGCTACACTCAGACATTTTAACGCAATTTTTTTTTGCTGGTCGGTGAACCAGTTGGTCAGCTTGTGATACATAAAATTCTTAAGTGTTTTTGGTAGCTAACGATAATTAACAAAATTATGATCCACTTTCAAATGAACTTTCAAGTAACAAAACAACACCCCCCAGAAACTTCAATATGCCGCCCTATTTTTTAAAACATTGGGGGGGGAGACTCCCCCCCCTCCCCCCCCTTAAGCTACGCCCCTGGTTGTACAACAACTGACCTTATTTTCTAAATTTTGATCAAAGCAATTGGAACTTTGCATAGATCAGAACATGAGAATTCTATCTGAAGTCAATAGAAAACAACACTACCAAAATAATTTTTGTGAAATTACTCGGTGAGTGCGAAAGTTCTACGCATTTTTGGATACGTAAATTTGCAATGGAATCGACATCACACATGACATTGTAATGATGCAAATATTTGGCCAATCAAACGTGTGGATGCTTCACATATAAATGTATTTTGTCTCACAAAGTTAATCATCTAAAAAAAATATCAGAGGGTGTAACATGGAAAGCGAGAAAGAGCATATAAGACATTGTTTGTTATACAAGTTTGATAAAAAGAGTATGGCATCTGCAGCATGCCACAATGTTTGTCAAGTTTATAAGGAGGATGCAATAGACGAAAGCCCATGTCCTCGATGGTTTCCTAAATTTAGGGAAGAAGTCCACTCCTGCCAAGATCAGGCTAGGAGTGGACGGCTATCACACGTTGGAGACAATGATATTGACCAAGCCATAAGGAACAACATGAACCTAACCGTGCAAGAATTAGTGGAGACCTTTAATGTACACAGGACAATAGTACAGAGACTGTTGGTTAAAGTTGGATCATTGGGTTCCACATAACCTGACAGCTAATCAACGGGATGACCGAATCGCCACCTGTGTTTCCTTGCATTCCCGGTACAAAAGTGACCCATTCTTGGCACAAATTGTGACAGGAGATGAGAAGTGGGTTATGTACCATAATGTAAAGTGTCATAGAACTGTGTGTCGCCTTTCTCATCTGCCTGCATTGACTTCAAAAGCTGAACTTCATCCCAAGAAGGTGTTATTGAGTGTGTGGTGGGATGTGCAGGGAATAATTTACTGGGAGGTCCTGCCATTCAACCAAACCATGCTACCCTCTACTGTCTACAGTTAGACAGGCTGCATTCAAATTTGGTAGTAAAGTGGCCAGGTCTCATCAATCATTGCTGGGTTATCCTTCATCACGATAATGCCAGGCCACATACTACTGTCATTACTCACCAAAAGTTACAGGGCTTTAGTTGGGAGGTTTTACCCCTATTCTCCTGACTTGGCACCAACTGACTATCACCTATTTTGTGCGTTGAACAATTCCTTCAGTCAAAAAATCTTTGATGATCTTGATGTTGTGAAAACTGCCATCCAAGACTTTTTTTTACTCCAAACCACCAAAATTTAACCACCATGGGATTCATCTCCTACCAGAAAGATGGCAAGAGGTCATAGATAGCAATGGGGATTATGCACAATAACAAGTACTGTTCATTTTGCATTTATTTGCTCATTTATGGGTAATAAAAACAAGTAGAACTTTTGCACTCACCCAATAAAAATTTTATTGAAGCGTGCTGAATATGGCACTCTTCAATCAGAAATTGATCTAATTTTGGTAATAAAACCTTAAATTATAGAAAATAAATCTCATATTTATTGTTACTAATATAAAATGTTTTAGAAATCATGATCTTACACAAATTTTGCATTTTATGAAAAAAAAATGAACACATATATAGCAATTCTACTTAAGTGCTTTTATTTGATATAACAATACAGATTTTTATTTTTTAATAAATAATACATGTCTCAACTTCTACATACAATGAAACTTCTCTTTTAATGGAGATTTTATGAATTTTTTTTTCATGACAGGACACCAGTGTTATTAATAAAAAAATACACTTAAAACTTTATTTTTAAATATAATTTCCTAACGGGTTTTGAATAATTAGTGAAATATATAGCTATAATCTATCTGAAATATGAAGTCAACTTTGATTTATATGATTAGGGAGACCAGAAAGTAATGTCATTTTTTTTACAATAAATTTAAACAGATGAATTTTTAACAAGCTTTTCTTTTAAATCAATGATGTAATTCCCCTTGTTAACAACATACTTTTGCTACCTAGCATGCAAGTTTTCAATGTCGGATTGATAAAAATCAATCATTTTTTGAGCAAAATATTTGGAGGTCACATTTTGGGCATCATCAAAATTAAAAATTTTTTTGACAATTTGAAAATATTACAGTAATTGGAATAAATGGAAATTCGATGGTGCAATGTTGGGCAATTATGGTGGGTGAGGCAATACTTCCTATCTCAATTCATTATTATTTTTTTCCAGGATTTGTCTTGTGCAGTGTGGTCTTGCATTATCATGTGCCAGAATAATGTCTTTTCTGTTAATAACTGCTGGGCACTTTTCAGTTAAAGATTGATTTACTCAATTAAACTGTTTACATTAAAGGTGTGCATCCATAGTTTGCCCAGGTTTCAGTACTTTACAATAAAAAAATCCCGTGAATACTCAACTAATCACACAAAACCACTTTGATTGGGTGTAACGCTGATTTAGCTATACTTTGTAGCGATTCATTTGGAGAGAGACATTACCGTCTGCGTTTTTGATTATCATAAAGAACCCATTTTTTATCCCCAGTGATCAAGTGATCAAAAAACGTTCCTGTACTGGGCCACAGAAGCAATAAGTTACATGTGGTCGATCGATTAGATTTGTTTTCTTCGGGCAGATTATGCGGGATATAAATACCTACTCTTCTTACTTTACCAATCTGCTGCTAATGTTCTTGGGTGGTCAACGAAGGTTGGTTAAGAGTGCCTGAGTTTCTTGATTGTCTGATGCAGATTTGCTTTCACTTCTGCCCATAGCATGTCATTGTCTAAAGTTGTGGGTCTTCCTGATTGAGTAGGAAAGATTAAAATTATTGGATTTGAACTTAGAAAACCACCGTTGGCATTTACAAATGTTTAATGCATTTGATAAATGTTACAAATGTTTTCGGTAGCAATTGTTGCATTACTACCCTTTCGAAACTCAAAAAGCCTACAATGCTGGATATATACCTCTTCTGGTATTTGGCTGGCTATTTCATTATAAATTGAAAAAAAAAATAATAATAATAAATAATTATTTATGAGTTACCAGGTCACTCTAACTTTGAAATGTTTTTGGCACAAGTTTAAGAAAACAATGAGCTAATAAATGACAATCAAATATCGACAAGCACAAAAACAACAGTACTTTTCGGTCTCCCTAATACTTAAAAATCAGGTAAAATCTAATAAATAGCTTAAGACTGATCTAGTAAGTCAGTAAAATCTAGAAAATATAAATAAACAAACCATTTCAGTAATTATCACAGGCCACAAAGATGTAACATGATGATGAGACATTCTTACTAAAAGAACACGGAAACACAGGAAGATTTGGGCTTGCACTACTGGCACATGAGACATTCTTAAGCTTTCAGTTAAACGTTCTGAAATATAAAGAAATAGTTTAAAAAGTGATGAGAAATACAAAATTAAAGAAATATGAGAAAACAAAACACAATTATTTTTAAAATGTAATTAAATACAGAAATAAAAATTCGTAAAAACATTCAGATTTCAATTAAAATGTATGAAGCATATATCAGGATTTTTCTTTTAAATAGAATAAATTCCTTAAATTAATGAATTGAAAAACATAATTATACTTTTTTTTGTTGTTGTTTGTTTGTTTTTTAAAGAATGAAGAAATAAAGAAACATAAACAAATTAAAAAATTAATTATTTAATTGCCTTAAGAGATTTTTTTTTTTGTGTGTGTGTGTGTGATTACTGAGCTATGTTATACAAACTTCCACGATATCGCTCACCTAAATTGGGCATTTAAAGTATCTTTAATTTTTCGGTTCAACATTTAATAAATAAAAAATATCTATTTATAAATTTGATATGACATATACAACAAGAATTAGAACTTGATTATAATTTTTTGCGAATATACATTTAAAACTATATTTTTAAAAATTAATTTATTGTGTAAATTCCCTATTACAAGCATAGCATCAAAAAAGAAAAAAAATCAAAATGCTTATGCTGCTTATTTCTAGAGATGATTACAAAAATAATTTTCCTTATTTTCATCAGGTCCTGTGCTTTTGTGATGAAGTTCATATGCAATACAAATGTAATAAATGAAGGCTGATTCCCCCCCCCTCCCCCCAAATTCTTATGTACTTACAGTCATTCACTACAATATGTTTGTGAATCTCAAGCTAATAAAAACTGTGCCTCCATTTTAAGGTAAATATAAGCTTTTTCATTTGTCTCTCCGTCGCTCAGGTGGTTAGAGCGCCATGTTAGTAACACGGTGGTCGAGCGTCCGATACCCCGAAGGTTTGGAGTGTTAATTTTTGGAGATAATTAGTAGAAAAGATGACAATTGATAAAAGAAAATAATTCGTTAACTACATATTAAAAAAAAAAAGAAGGTTTGAACCTACGGTTCAAATTTAATTGTTTTATAACAATAAAAAATACAACAAACAATACATGCAAACTAAAGAAATATGTGGTAATAAAAGATCATTCTCTAATTAATCAATCGAGTTACTCAAAATAACATCATAACAAGTATGCTTAATAATTTTAGTCTGTTGGTACTTCTTGTAGAAATAAAGTAAAACTAACCTTGAATATCTGGCATATACTTTTGATACTGATCAGTTTCACTACAGAAGATTACAAAAGCAAGACGCTTCAATAATTGTGCACGTTGTTCATATTCTTGTTCTTTACTGCTAAATAAATTCAGTGATCCAGATTGTGCAACAGAAACTCGAGCTATAAACACAAACATGTATGCTTAAGTAATTGTGACAGGAATATCTAAGATAAAATGGCTATAAAATTTAATACAAAATACTTACGATAAGAATTTTTAAAACAAAGCCTTACCTAGGATTTAAAGCACATCCAAAGAAAAAAAATAACAACAGCTTTTCTGATTAAACTAATTTATTTTAAAACCGAAGAACAGTTTATGCTTTAAAAATTTCATATGAACATTATCATGTAGCGTAATCAATATGCTACAAGTTTGAGAAAAAAAAAATATTTTTCATAAATAAAATAATGGGTCATAAGCTATCTACCTGCGTGTCTACTAGGTCCCTGAGGATTTGATATCCTCAATTTTTTTATATGAAGATTAGTTATGGGAAAGATATTTTCTATATATTTGAATTTAATATTGTTATAACAATAAGATCAAAAGATTATTAATATGTTTAAATAAATCTTTTTATACTTTGTTTATATAAGTGCAATACTTAGCTATGTTATGGTCATCACAGAGCTAGAAGATTTGATACAAACGATAATTTTGATTCCCTTAATTCATCTCAATACAATTATCATTTCTAAAATACTGTCCCCCCCCCCCCCAAAAAAAAATGCTTTTTTAGATATAGAAGCCAAGTTTGAATCAAATTTTAGTTATGTAACAATTTTTATGTGTATAAGAGATGCTAAAGAAAAAATTTAGTGAAAGAAATACTATGGTAAATGTCTACCTTTAAATATTGTTGTATACTTAGGTTCGTGAATTGCCCATGAATGAATGACAAATCTTGCAGAGGCTTCAAAGTTCATTTACAGAATATTCTAGAAGATTACAAGTCTTCAACTAAGTACCAACTTCAGTTTCGCCAGAAAACACAGCTTAAATAATAATTGACAACATAAAAACCAGAGCATAAACTGTATCATAAGCCTAACACACACAGCACAGGCTGTATTCAATAGCAGAGGCCTGGTCAAGCAGAGCTCTTTACACCACAGTGACTTGGTTTAAAACCAAACTCAATGGCTGGAATGCTATCTATTTATAGTGTCTCATATATTTTCAGAATGTTCCAGGTATTTTGCAAAATATTTGATTTAGAGCTTAGATAATTGATATATGAATAAAAAGAATTTTTTCACCAAAGTCGCCAAAAAAGTCATCAAGAGCCAATAAACTAGCAGACATGGTACCAAATTTGCTGTCAAAGCTCTGCACTGGAGCTTTTCAATGGGTTTTTATTGAAAAATGAGCTATTTTAATACCAAATAAAGGAGAATACGCAGAAAATTAACATTTTATAACCTGACTAAGCCTCTTTAAATGGAAGTACATAAAAATAATGATTATTTAAAATTCATAACATTGCCTCTCTCCCAAGGATTGCATGTCTGGACAGTAAAATCCTTGGTTAGAAGGTAAAAACTAAATAAATTATACAATTTAGAATACAAGAACTAAATTTCATACAACAATAAAATAACAGAGATTGAAACATTAAGTAATTAAACTATTTACACAATTTAGAAATGCTAATTACCATGATAAGAGGCTAGCCTATTATAATATATTAACTTCAGTTTTAACAAAGGTGTTTTAGTAATCCAGTCTTTATAGGACTGCTTAGGGACCACCCCAATTAGACTGTAGCTTGGGAGAGAGTCTTTTTCATATAACAAGGTTCCATAACCAAACTTTGCCGCCTTCCTTGAATTTGTGATGTGTAGACTTTAGGTCACATGTCATCTTTATTCTCACTGTTGACATATGAATACACTCCTAAGCAAAATTGTGTACATCTTCAAATCTGGCAGACAACCAAACAGATCACATGGAAGACGAAGTTCATATCCAAAAAACATCTGTGCTGGAGTATAGCCACTGGTTTCATGGATAGCACTCCGATACGCCAACAAGAAGAAAGGCAGCTTAAAATTCCAATCTTGCTGGCTCCTTGATACAAGAGAGAGGTTATTGAGGATGGTGCAGTGAAACCTTTCAACTATGCCGTCTAACTGGGGATGTAAGGGAATTGTCTGGGTTTTGTCTATACCAAGTAACTGATACAGTTTTTTGTACACAGCAGAGGTGAAGTACATACCTTGATTGGTATGAAGCTGTAAGAGTGTATACAACCAGATTCGATGTTGAACAGAAATATAAATATTGACGCAATGTTGAAAATGCTAATGTAAAAATATTAAGTGCAAACTGCAGTTTTGGTAGCATAAAGCACACCACAATAATGACTGTATATATTACGCTACTGAAACTGTAGTTTGTGCTTAATATTTTTATACTGGCATTTTCAACGTTGTGTCTATATTTATATTTCTGTAAAGGTGTGCCATACCTTGATACCCAATGCTTCACTAGTACCTCTGCAACTGTGCACACCTCTTGATCAGGAATGGGATAGGACTCAAGCCACTTGGTGAAATAGTCTATCACAATGAGGATATATTTTTTGCCTCTGGAGGTCCGTGGCAAAGAACCCATGTCGAGTGTGATCTGCTCAAATGGAGCTCCCACATTATACTGAAACAATGTTCCCAGGCTTTGCTTCTTTGGGCCTTTATATACATACAAGCATAAGCATCACAAGATTTGACCCACTGCTCAACATTATCCCTTACCTTGCACAAGTATAAGCATTCTCAAACTTTCTGGAGATTCGTCATCACTCTAAAATGGCTTCCAGTAGGGTTACTATGCAGCTGCTCTAAATTGATGGATACTTTCAGAGTGACTCCAGTTCTTGACTGCAGATTTTTTCAGGATCAGTTCTCACATCTTCAGCAGAGGTTAGATGGCCGAGATAACTTATTTCATGATGGAACAAGTTACACTTGTTAGGATTCAATTTGAGGTTAGCTATTTCTCAGTTTTTTCAGCATCCTTCTGTAAGTGAGCTACATCAGGCCTAACAAATAGGCTTAATTTAGCGCAGGTTTTATCACTGGCCAGTTAGTGCCTCTTGTGTATATCCTTAATTCTAGTAATTTAGTGATGCATACTTCAATAACAATGTTGGAAATTTACATCTCATGCTATAAGCTAATGAAAGTGCAAACCATCTTATTGAAATTGTAAAATGTGAAATCAAAGTGCATATTCTTATTCCAGTGGTAGACGGTTTATACTTTGATAACAGGATTGGAAACTTAGATTTTGTGCTATGAATAATTCAAAGATGAAGCATCACCTTAAAGTTATAAAATGTGAAATATCTGTGTAATTAGTAATAAATATCGTAAAATGAAATGATATTTAAAATATATCACCCCAAGAGTTTTGGAAATCCTAATTGTGTTAATTTGTGTTTTTCACGTTCCGTCACTTAATTACAGTATGGTATATAATTCAATAAAATGTCTTTTCATATACTATTCAAGTTGAATTTAATTAACATAGTGTTTTGCCTTCCTGTTTTTCTTCATGCAGATTGAAGGTAAGAAAAATTAATTTATTATTCTCTCATTTGAATATTTTTTAAAAATAATTTTGAATGTTTAATTTTAATAAATCATTTTAAGAAATTAAAGTTTGTTATCCTTTTTTTTTTATCGATGGGTAAAGCACATCACAATATAATCCACTGTAAATTAAAGTATGACGTGATCACCAGCCAATACATTTGCTTAAAATCTGAAAAACAAATCTAAAGTTTGAGAAAATTTTAAAAAGATTAAATTTCCAATTATAAAAAGATTCTACAAAATAATGGAAAATATTCATCACAAAAATTATATTTTGTTATTATAACAAGCATCTAGCTACCAATCAAAAGAAGTTTTTTCTAATTATTGACAGAGTGTAACTGATTAAAATCTAAAAGAAAGCATTTTTCTATTGACCATCTGTTGAAAGTGACTTCACAAAATAGGTTTGTCATTGTTCAGAAAAGTTCTCAAAAGACAAAAGGGCTACTGTGGGATTTTACTACAATAATTAAAAAATAAATAAATAAATAAATAAAAACGAAGTAAAATTAATTTACTTTACTATCAGCAAATCATTTTAGAGAAATGATGTAGCTGTTGTAATACAAAAATAGCACACTTTTGTAAATATTCCCAATCACACGTTTATTCATAAGTATATGAAATTAAAAAAAAAAAAAGTTCATGGGAGATCTGGACTAACTAGATCCTTCATCTTGCTGCACCCCTGGTTGAACTAGTGCACAGATTTCAATAGATAAAAATTATATTTGTAACAGGGTATATTCCTTTGTCAAATAAAACTGCTGGAAATTACTTGCTCTAGTGTTTAACCCGTTAGTGCTCACCATCCTATATATAGGACAGTTTTATTTTACTCCCGTAGGTAAACA
Source organism: Salticus scenicus (assembly GCA_963930645.1). NCBI lineage: Eukaryota > Metazoa > Arthropoda > Arachnida > Araneae > Salticidae > Salticus > Salticus scenicus. The sequence continues at coordinate 168,575,924 of OZ005657.1, forward strand.
AATCATTTTCCAATCTATTTGTTTTCTACTTTTCTGTCAAGTGCCAATGCATTTCTACACCAAAAGAAACTGGTTCTAACTAGTTTTCTCTAGATTAACTTAATATTGATGTCTTGAACATAATAAGAATTTTACTTATTTTCATGCTTTAAATCAAGTTGAGCATTAACAGGTTAAACGGAGCCATTGAATACATAAAAAATAAACTCTTCTTTTTATTGCAATGTATTGCAATTGTTGATCCACTCAGCCCAAATTTTTTAAAGATTATGTTTCAAAGGCTCGATGAAGTACAGATTTAATAGCTGGAGCAATTAAGGGCCTGCTTCACTCACCGTCCGCAGAAGCCGAAACTATAGGAAATTTTCTTTACGCATAACTTATTAACTAATACATATTTTTAAATTCTGTTTTCACATTCTGAAAATTCCCAGCAGTTAAATCTGACAGAAATTACAATGGCCTTAACTTAACATCCAGACTTTTACAGCCATGGGGTCTAAATAAATAGTGATTTAGTACTCGTTCCTTTAAACCTATATTATTACATTATAGCAAACCTGAATACTTCATTAAAAAAAAAAAAAAAAAAAATTGCAGCTATACCAAACATAAATACTACTGACACGAATAAGTTCTATTTTTTTTTTATTTATTTTTTTATTTATATATATATATATATATATATTGCATAATTATAACTATATTTGATTTTTATTTGTGTACCTAAGTTATTATTATTATCATTGTTATTAGTATTGTTTTATTATTTAAATATATTGAATGAAAAAATCATAGGGTGATTACAAAATTTCAAAGGGTTAGAGTTAAAAACTTTCAAAAGCTACCGGGCAATAAATTGTTGCTGGGTCGTTATCTTGAATAATAAACTTTAATCTTTGCTCAGATCAAGTGTTCAAAGTCACTTAGGTGTTTCCAGTTCATCAAAAAAGCCTCTACAGTAATTCTAAAATCTGTAGTCATTACAATGATGATACTTACCTTGATCTCTTAAGAAGGTATATCGTCATGACTTTTTAATATTACATATATAATTTTGGTGAAATTTAAATATTTGTGACAACTGATAGATTTTATAAATATTGGATTCAATAGAAATTCACTATAGTTTTACAGTCAAATAAATAATGAAAAACTATTTTGTAATTAAAAGAAATAAGTTTTTCTTATATAAAATTTGCTGAAATATATTTAAAAAAAAAAAAAAAAAAAGAAAGAAAAGCTAAAATCTAGCAAAAGAAAAATCTCTTGTATATATTTTTAATAAAAATTAAAATTAATATTGACATTATTAAAACTAATACAGCAGAACCTCATTAACGTGAGCACTGTTAACCTTTTCATTCCCAGCGATGCCAATTGGAATCATAATGTTTACGGTTTTTTTCCTCCTCACCTAAAACTCCCACAGATTCCAAGTAAATATTATTATAAACTAGATACCTTTCCCTACTTATATATAATTTTTATTTTTACCGGTAGATGCCACTACCATGCCTGTTGGTGAATGAAATGATGCTTGTATAAGCTTTTCTCAAATCCGTGAAATATGCTGAAATAAATTTCATTTTGGGCACAATTTAAGTGAAATAACAATCTTTACAACTACTTTATTATTTTTAAAAAGGTTATAAATAGTATTTTAACCCCTTTTAAACAAATATTTCTTTGAAATTTTAATATTTTTATTTACTGAAAAGTTATGATTCCAAATGGCATCTGTGAGAGTTGAATACAATTCAACACCTCTTGATAACTGTGTTGTTTTCATTCATTCATCCTATGGCTATCTTGTTTTGATTCGTACTAATACTATTACTAGTGTTTTCTCATATTATTTTGAAACTTCTGATATATCTATTTAATTAAATATAGGATTTATGCTTTTATTTTCTAATTTTTCAAAATGTCAAAGCGAAAACGAGAAATTTTTTCAGTTGACAAAGCAGTTTATTTACTGATGAATGGAGAGTTTTCGGATGTTGAATTTGAAGACTCAAAAGAAAAAGTTGTTGAAAATAGCATAGGTAATATATGTAAGGATGGTGAAATGCAAAATGGAGTTAACAATAACTCAATTCATATAGCCTAATCTCTTGGGGATAAATTTGATATCGAAATAGAAGGTGAACAAGAGACTGTGATAGAAGATACTGAATTTGAAAATGAGTTGGAAGATAATGAACTGAAAATTATTGATGTAGATAATTTGCAAAATCCTCAGACAGGTTGTGAGATTCAAGGTAATAAAAAAAGAAAGAAAATGAATTCGAAAAAGATTAAAAGTAAACATAATTCAAAAAAGAACCTTATCGAAACTGTCCCTTGGATACAAAAAGATCATGAGCACTTTGATTGTACATTTCAAGGACAATTTTCTGATCCACCGCTTGAATTATTTACACCATATGAATATTTTAAATTTTTCTGTGATGACAGTATTATTGATAATTTAGTGAATCAAACTAATTTATATTCATGTGAAATAACAGCAAAATTAATAAACACAAATAAAGCTGAAATGGAGGTATTCCTAGGAATTCATTTTCTGATGGGCCTTGTATCTATGCCAGCATACAATTATTACTGGAGCGACTCAACCAGATTTCCCTTGATTGCAGACAGCATGACTCGGAATCACTTTCACACTTTAAGAAAATACCTTCATGTCAATGAGAATAACAAAAATATACCCTACGGTCAACCTAGCCATGACAAGCTTTATAAAATTAGGCCGCTGATAGATGCACTTCGTAAAAGCTTGAAAATGCTAGAAAAAGAAGAATATATCAATATTGATGAGTTTATACTCCCATTCAAGGGCAGAAGTAAACTAAAGCAATATGTCCAAAATAAGCCGCATAAGTGGGGCATAAAAGTTTTTGCACTGTGTGGTGCAAGTGGCATGTTATATGACTTTGAAATCTATACCGGAAAAGGCACAGTACAGGACAAAACTAAACTTGGAATCAGTGGAGACGTTGTAGTACGCTTGGTGGAAACTGTCCCAAAAGACAAAAATCACAAGATTTACACAGATAATTGGTTTTCTTCTTATCACTTAGCTGTTCAACTTCAAGCCTGTAATTTATTGATGGCAAGAACTATACGTGAAAATCGTATTCCCAAAATATCTGAAAAGAAAGGTCCATTCTCCAAAAATGAAAATGATTTAAAAGCATCTGGACGTGGAAGTTATGATTATGCTACCGATGATAAAAATATAACAGTTGTAAAATGGCTTGACAATAAATGTGTTACTGTGATTTCTACATTTTGTGGAGTGAAACCTGTAAAAGATTTGCAGAGGTGGTCTGTTTCATCAAAAAAGTATATTGATGTGAAACAACCGCACATTATTGATATTTATAATAGAGGAATGGGGGGCGTGGACTTAATGGATATGCTTGTAGAACTTTATCGTGTTGATATACGGGGAAAAAGATATTACTTAAGAATCATTTTCCATTTGTTAGATATATGCATTGTGAATGCATGGCTTCTTTATCGAAGACAATTGCAACAGTTGTCAGGTTTAAAGGAAATGTATATGCCACTATATGAATTTAAGTCATCCATCGCAAATGCACTTTTAATGATCAACAAATGCCAGCGCTCTAAGAGACAACCACCAAAATACTCTGATTATTCCCCAACAAAAATCAGAAGGCCACAATCCATGAAAACAATACCTGATGTCAGATATGACAACATAGCTCATTGGTCTCAGCACACAGACAGAAAACAAAGATGCAAATTATGTATTAAGTCATATTCTAGACTAATGTGTGAAAAATGTAATGTTAATTTGTGTCTAAACCAGGCCCGTCCAACCCAAAACTCTTGGCGGGCCGCATCTAAAACCTATTTTACACAGGCGGGCCGCATTAGAAATCTGTTTTGCACAGGCAAGCCGCATTGTATAAACGCATGTACCATATACATATAATAATTCTTTTTCCGGTGGGCTTGTGAGGATTTAAAACGGAAAATATGTATATTAAGTTTATTTTTATTCCTACAATAACTGTAGAACAGTGAAAAGTGTATGATTATACATTAATATGTATAATAATAAGAATCAGTTATTGATCTGGTAATATTTTATTAACATCAACGAGCACGATATTTGTTTCTTTCGCTACCTTAATCGGTATATTCATTTAAAAAAAATCAGAAACAATTTATTAATTTCAGATGTTTTAATCGAATTTGTCTAATTAGAAATTTCCTGAATTCTGTCGCGGGCCGCATAAACTTACACAGCGGGCCGCGGGTTGGCCAGCCCTGGTCTAAACAACACAAAAACTGTTTCAAATCTTTTCATACCAAATAATTAACTTTGCAGTTTTCTCAGATACTGAAGTAACTTTTGAACAAATATATTGTTTTGTACTAACTACAGTGTCAATAAATATAAATATTGTTATTTATTTTATTTTTTTATTTCTTAAAAATTGTATTAATATTAAAAAAAATTAGTATTCAAATTATTTTAATGAACTCCCGATGATTCTAAATGGTATCGGTCACATCTTGACTTGATCACTACTTTAATTCCCAATGATGCCATATGGAATCATTTTAAATTTTAATTAAAAAATTAAAAAGAAGATTTTTCCTTTCTACCTTTTCATTCTGGGTGCTAAGTGAGTCTATTTTACAAATTTCAGATTTTTAGAATGAAAAATAAAAAGTTGGGAATGAAAGGGTTAACATGAATTATTTTTAACACAAACTGTTTACACAACCCCTGTCAAAATGAAGATTAGTTACTGATAGCATAAAGAAATTTTTTTTTATCCCCCTTGAGATTCATGTTCACGACGTTTGACTGTATTAACATTTTAAAGTCATATTTTTTAATTGAAACACTAATGTTTTGCAAGACAGTTAAAAAATGCAAAAACAATAATTTAGAATGTTAATCAAATCATTCTTAATACACACATATGCGTATAACAAATAAAAAAGTCTACTTTAAAAGCAAAGAAACTGTTTTTAAGAAAAGATACAGAAAGAAGTTTAACAAAGTCTAAAACTTTGCCCAAATTTCAAGTATTTTAATATTAAAAATGAAATAATTTTCAACTTACACATGAAATCTCTGAAAGTTGTTTTATCATGAGTCATCAGATGATCAATTATTGATCTCCAGTACTCAATGCAGGTAGTATTCATTTGAAAGAAAGAAGAATCTAAAAGTAATTCAAAAGCTTCTCTGCGCCAAGCTTTTCTAGTATGCTGGTAACCAGAAATATCAGCAAGTAGCTGACAACATGCCCGAAAGCTTGGTACATTGTGTAAACTGTAGGTAAATAGAACAACAATAAACAAATATAGTATAGATTTAAATAAATATTGAACAAACATTAAGAAACTTTTCAGTTTATTATGGTAATTTGAGTTTTCAGAGATTGCTTTAATATGCTATTGGCCCAATAGGGACTAATTTGCGATAGGGCATTCAGGGCACATGCCAGGCACCCCCCCAAATTAAAAGAGGCCCCAAATTATCCTTAACATTTTTCAAATTTTTCTTTTGCATATGAAAAAAATATATACATTTCTTTTGAAATTTAAGTATACATAATAATTATTATTATCATTAATTATCTTTGTTTAGAAAAGAGGTTGTATTTTTTAAATTCTGTATTATTTTGAAATGCAAAATTAAATGTACATTTAAATTCAGAATTTCATAATTATTACAGTATTACTTCTTTAACAAAATTATTGAAAAAAAAAATCTGTAACATTTTTACAGATGATTATTTGTTTGCGATTTTCTTTTAGGTGAGATTTCAAGATTAAAAATACGAATTTGAAATGTGTGTGCCAAGGTATTTTGAATTTGAAAACCCGTATGTTACTTCTAGAAATTCATAGGTGTCAAAAGTCTCCATTACTTTCAACAGAGACTTCATACTGGAAAGTTTTAATACATGTTTTCAGTTTATTTAATTTTATTTATTCATCAAAAATATATGTAATATATTCCTTTTTAAAAATACTGTTGTACAAATCTTACTTTAAAATTGGCAATGTTGGCAGCTATGGAAATTTGAGGGAGTGTATATGTAAATAGAGGAGGATATTCATAGACTATTTTAAATAGCACTTCTATTAATGTGACCTTTGAGATTATTAACAAAAAAATTAAGTTGATGGTAAACGGCCCCATAGTTGTGAGTGTTCTGGGTCCCACAAATGTGTAAATCAGTTCCTAGGCCCAAGAAAAATAAGTTAAAAATACAAGAAAAAAAAAAATATTTACAGAAAAAAGAGAGAGAGAGAAAATAATACTAATACTAATATTCATAAAAAAAAAAAAGAAATATTAATATTCATTAAAAGTTGCCTTAAAAAAACTTCCCCATTATATATTAAAAAATTCATATAAACAATACATATAACGTAAAACTACAGATTTTTCTAATCAGCCAGTCCTAAAAATTGTATATTTTAGTACAGTCTGCTATCATCTTGAATATTGTAGCATTGGGATCGATATTATGACAATAAATTCAAGAACACGTTCAGACTAAATTAACATGTTATTTATTTTACAAAAGTTATTTCAATTCTCAGTAGTTGTCTTCACCTTACTAGTTATCTAACTTGTATTTATGGCATAATCTTGTGTGTGTGTGTGTTTAAATAAAGTTATTAATAATATGATTAACCTAACTGCATAAAGTTTGCTGTACCTAGTAGAACTATTAAAAAACAGTACTTATTTATGACTATATTTACAATATTTAATCATCTAGGCAATTTCGCTTTATACAAATTTTATAAAATATTTAACAAGATTTTTTAAACATATTTTGAATATGTCTTACTATTTTTACAGCTAAGTGTTTTTTACTTTTAAATTCTTAATATGTCTATTGGATGGTGCATTTGTACTTTATTTTGTTTTCCTGCAACACTGTAAACAGAACTATTTATAGTGTACTTTTTTAATAAACAGATAAATAAAATATTTATCTTTACTATAATAAAGTCCAAACAAAAACCTAACTTTTAAAATACTACAAAGCAAAAGTTCTAAAATGTACCCTAGAATTTCAGATTAAAATATTTTTTACAACATCTTGAATAGTACAACATTTCATCGCTTACAACTTCATCTTATTATAAATTTTATTTTATTATAGGAGTATAAGAAATTTAAAATTAACTCTTATTTGTATGGTTTAGATAACATTTTCAATCATCATAAAACTTATTAAACTCATTAAAAAAGAAAGAAATGAGTAAATCTTACCTGTGATTTTTCAAATAGGGAGTAACATAGTGCATTATATTACTCAAAAGTGGCACAACTTTTTCCTTTTCTTCTCCAACATACACAAAATCTAACACAGGTGCTAGAAACTAAATGAAATAATCCATCATTTAGACACTCCAATATAATTACATGAAAATTAAAAGATGAAAGCTCATATAAGTGAAATTATTTGATTGACAATAATTGCAGCAATTTATTATATAAAAATAACAAATTTTAAAGTAAATAAAAATACTAACAATTTACCTTTTTTTTTTATCCTTTAATCTATTGATAATTTTTTTTTTTCTTTAATAAAAAAATATTTAACTCTGTATGATACCACACAAGGCTGTAGGCAAGGGGGTAGAGATGTGAGCGGGGAAAAAACTCGGGTTTAAACCAGGGAATAAACCCGGTTTTTTGGGAAGGGAATTTTGAAAGTTTCCAAAATAAGGGAATTTTGAAAGATTACACAAATTGCGAATTTATCTTTTTTTTTTTCCTTAGATTAGAGATGTTTTATCTAAGGCATTTCAAAATGTTACCTCATATTCAGATGTTTTTAATGATCTTTCAATTTTTAAATACTGTTTTTAACGTCTATAAATTAAAAAAGTACAATTTTCAAATTTCATTAATTGACAGACTTATTCTCTGTTATTGCCGTATATTTATATTTTAGTTCTGACTGTATACACACTGAGTTCAATATAACACCTTTTTTTTTTTTTTTTTTTTAATCGCAATTACATGTTTCAGTTATATAACTTTAACGTTTATTTCAAAAATAAAACAAAAACGCTTCAAAATATTCTGCATTTACTAAAACAATCAATAATATTACACTGGGAAATATTACTTCGATTGAAATTTCAACAATATTAATATGCAAAATATAAATGAAGAAAGAAATAACAGCCAAATTATTAATTATTAGCTATTGAATATTTTATGTATTGATTTAATACATTAAAAAATTATTGCTTGAATTCTTAATAACCGCAGAACTCATGTTCGATTTTATTCCCCGTGCTCTTTTAGTGATTATAACAAAATTTCATCAACTAATATGAAATTTTGTTCGATGAAGTATAATAAAATTTAATAATTTTAAAGTACTCTTACACCATAAATTAATTTCATTGTATTATTTTTTATAACATTTTATTATAGTATTCATTAAAAAAAAAGAAAAAAAAGTTTAAAGTTATTTAAATAGGCAGACAAAACTTCATCATTTATTATTGTCAATAACGTAAACGTTTATTTTTTTACAATTTTCTGTAAAATAATCACATAATTGTTGATATCACTTTTATTTAAGCAAATAGAATAAAAATGATATTGAAACAAGTTGTTTGGTACACCTAAAAGAAGGGAAATTAAATTTAAACATTGAATATTAGTTTCTTCCCATCAAAGTTTCCAAAGTTCCCAAAATTCCCGGTTTAAACCCGAAAATTCCCATGTTTATTCCCCAGAAGCAAAATTCCTTGGTTTTTTACATCTCTACAAGGGGGTGGTGGGCTCAACGGCATTTTCAGGACCAATTTTAGGGCACTTAGCTACTCAGGGCACGGGGTACACACCCCTGTGTTAATCGGGCCCTAGTTTGTGTGTGCTTATGTGCTTTTCTCTGTGTATGCATGTGTACATTATTATATCATTCTTTTTCGCTGACCTTGTAGTAGAAATGATTTACTCATTGAATAAAAAGATACATTTGTGACAAATAACAATCTGAATAGCTTATCAGTAATATTTGCTATTTTACTGAACTAAACATCATAAAAATTGTGAAAAAATTGGCCAAAGTAGCTCCAATCTTACATTATACATGAAATATACCATATGTTTCTGGAGGTAAGACAAGGTAAAAATTTTTGCCAAAGCTTTATAGTTTTCGCATATGTTATTAATCTAGGTTTTTTAAATGGTATGCCATTTAGGAATTTATAAAATAATTTGTGAAAAAATTAAATAAATTTGTAAATATTAATAACTATCTCCATACAATTAACTGAAATGCCTAAAGCTGTTTATTTAATTTTAAAATACATAAAAAAAAAAAAAAATTATGTATGTGGGGCAAGTAAATTCTAATTTGTAAGGTAAGTAGACATTTACTCTGATATTGATCATTGTCTCCAGTCCAGCAAACATCCAAGTTGAAAATATTTATCATATATTTGACGCAGTGCTTATGGAAATTTGCACTTGCAAAAAACTGACTTTGAGAAGGTGCCTCTCTGCTGAATGTTGATATTGTGAAGGTGCCTCTTTGTCAAAAGTTGACTTTTTAAAAATACCTGAAAGTGGCACTAAGTTCTGGATTAACCTCTGCATATATCTGTTTTATAAGATGATCCCCAAACTACAGAGTGTCAATACTACAAATAGAAACCCATAGTCATTTTTTACAAGGAAAACTGCTCCTAAAATGCAACTCCTGCTAGACATTTTTTTAATATTTTCATAAAAAGGGTGAATGGATGAAAATGCTGAAATTGTGGATGCAAAATGCAGGACATAGGCAACCAATTGCTCTATGAAATCGACATAATTTGCAGGTGTGGAATATGTTTCACAGTTACATAACCGAGAACATCAAACATTTCTTAGCACAGAACAATACAAAGATTGCTGTTATGCCAAGTAGTTAACGTTGATGCTAAAACCTTTTAACATCTCTCTGAATAAAACATTCCAAGTTCACCAGGGTGGCTAACATTAATATTTTTCCAAATTTTCCCTAACTTTTCCATAACTATTTTTCATCTTTTTCCCTGACTTACGGTGTTTATTTCCAGCAAAAATTTACAAAATTAGCGCTTTTAGCAATTTATAGCAACAAGCTTTTCCCAAAATTTGGCAGAATTTCCTGACTTTACATGAAATTCCCTGACCAATGGCTACCCTATCACATGCATTTACAATGGAATAGCTGGATGATGAGCGGCTAAAAGTCATATATTAACTATTTTTTTAACAACCTCTATTAAAAGGCCCTCATGCCATAGAAAATTGGCCTCTGAAGGATCAATTTTTTATGACACGATGGGTGACCCTGTTAGCAAGGATGTACTCAGGATTTTATTTCAGGAGGGGTTCAGAATCAGGGTTTCATTAAGGCATCTAGGGTGTTAGACATAGTCTTTTCACAAGGTCCCCTTACCTATTATTATAAATACATTTAAAACTGAGCCTCATTTTGCCCCCTTCCACAATCTCTTGTGAATTTTAATTAATTTTGTCACCAATACTTACACAAGATTGAAGTGTTTTCTAGAATTTAAGAATATACTTGATTTAAAATTCGTTTCAATGAAACACATACTGTATTGACATGAAAATATAATATACAATGTTCTCAATATTTTTACATATTTAATACAGGTTACTTAGGCAGTTTTTAAACACAAAAGCCAACTTTCTGTCACAATTTTTAATAATTTTTTCTTTTTTCATAAGTACCTGAAATCTGCAGTCATTTTAATTCAGACACTTTAAAATAAATATTGTTTTCCTTTTTTCTATAAAAGCAAAGAATATTGAGAAAATGAGGTGTAAGCAAAAATCACTACCTAACCTAATTCATGTCCTTGAGTAGTGCACATTACTATAACTTGATAAATGATTTTTAAAAAAGAGAGAGTGAGATACCTTATTATTGGAATAGCAACTCTTTTGAATTTTGTGCATTTTTGTCTACAAATGATTCTAAAAGTATTAGAAAATGTCTCGTAATCAAGAGAGGGATATTTTTAGAAGGGCTGTAAATGAAGTAAAGCGGCTAGGCAAGCCTTGTCAATAGCTTCAGGACTCTCAGCTCATCCGTTTAGCTATTCAGTTTCTTCTTCTCAATAATTTTTCCTGAGTTTTCTAATGAATGAATTATTTTTTTCTTCACTCACTTGTGATTTTTTTTTTTTTTTTTTTTTTTTTTTGGGGGGGGGGGGGTGTTATTTTTTGTGAAATTTTGATTTTTTTCCCTGATTTTCCATATTCTAAAATGTAATTTGAAATGTTTTTTATAATACTAACAATGTTTCAGTGTTTCTTAATTATTGTTTCTGAAACCTTTATAGTTGTTAGAGGAAAACTGAAAAAAAAAAAAAAAAAAATGTTGCATATGTACAATTACAATATGGAAATTCCTGCTTTAGCGTAAATAAAAAACTACATTATTGGATAAAAAAAATTTTGAATTTCTTTGGGGTACTCCAAAATCTAGGTACCCTAGCACATAACTATTGACCCAGGTCACAATTTGGACCTGTATAGAATTAAGAATATCTAAAGAAATGTATGATGTCAAAAACTAAATATATACTTCGGCCAATGAATTAATGTTACATGAAAATGTCAAATATTATTTTGATAATGCTTCTACTTTTTAACAAGGCCTGACTAATGCATGGGTATGGGGGGGGGGGGGCAACTGCCCGGGCTCACACATTATGGGTGGCCCAAAAACAAATACTTCAATGCCCTTTTTTTTGTTACAATTTTAAGTAAAAAAGTGTGAGAGGAGCCCTGAAGCTATCTCTGACCCAGGTCCCAATTAGACTAAGTGAAAACTACTTACATTATTTTTAGTAGAATATATCAACTACAAATTATTCAAAAAATAAATACTTTCTATAAATGTTCATCTACATAAATATTTATAAACTTAGTTACATAAATAAAAATCACAGAAGAAAGTTGAGATGTTGTTTGCTTAAGGCCATTTTGTTCAAAACATCTTTAGGATTCAAAAGTTACATACATGCATTGAGAATAATGCTAAATATAATAGCTTTCCATGCATTTTGGTGTCGGGAATTCTCCGACAGGGCTAGCAAGCACTGACTCAGACAAATTATTAAATGTGTCTTAAATATTGAGAGAAATAACTAAAAAATTGCTCACAGATAAGAAATATTATAAAAAGTTATAATTATCCCCGACAGATTTTAAAAATGTGTCTAATAGAAAAGATCAGTGGCCGACCCTGCTAACACTCAACCTCCCCTCTAGATAACTGATCTCAATAAAAGATCATACTCATATTTTCTTTTAAAAGTTGTGATTCTATAAAAAGTTTTCAATTTCAAATGGGCATATTTATTTTGAGTTTTATTTTGGGAGGGACCCGGAGCCCATGGAACCCCTCCTTGGGTACGTCCTTGCCTGTTAAAGAAGTCTCATAGTCTAAGATCCCGCTGCAAAATTGCTACATTCATCGAGTATGTAATCAAAATCAGATTTTTATATTCAATTATAAAAGGGACAATATGTTTTGGCTGGGTTGCCTAATAAAATGTGGCCGCTAGTATTTTTAATTAAATTAATATTAATTGACTTTTTGGAGAGAAATTTCATTCATTTGTTATTGAAATAAACTGTACTCCACATCACAGACATATACATAGTGAACTTGAAAAGTAATGGTTGCCGTTGCGCGTTTGGCCGCTACCTCTTCGCAGCCAGGTGCAAACAGGTAGTTTTTTGGGGCGTTTATACGTTCATGGCGTATATTCATCATATATATATCAAATTAAAGCTAATTCTTTTCTGCACATGGTAAACTTCGTCTGCCAATGTAAAAGTGGCCGCAAGTAGGGGTTGCCAGCTGTTAAAGATTGCTTAGAATGAAAATTAGCGCGCTACATCGTTCGTCAGACAAGGATGGCGATAGCCAATTGTACGCGTTTTTGAAGCTTTTGCGCATGCGTCGATTGATAGTATTAACAACCAATGGCACAAACAGTTGTAGAAAAGAATTTCAGAACTCCAAAAGAAATATAACTAATAAATTTTTGTGTGGTTACATTTAAAATTCCTTATAAATATAAAACATTTATTTCTCAAAAAATAATCAAATTGTGTTTTCTCTATATAATTAGAACATAAATTAAATATTTGTGAAAAATAATAACCCTGGTTATTCATGTAGACGAAGTTTATATTATACCTGTAATGTTTTAGGAAATATTTGATTTTATTTTTATTTATTTATTTATTTTTTTTTAATAGATTACATATTAATTAAATATTCAGTAAATAGGACAAATTGCTTGAGGTATACAAATTAAACGGAACATTGAAAAAAGGATTAAATATTTAATGAAACCTATATTACATTTTTATATAATTTATTCAAAATCTGAATCATCGCTACTCTCACTTTCATTGCAGCCATCACTTTCATCGTCACAAATATCAAAATCCTCTTCATTATCAGTACCAATTATAATAGAATTATATAGCACACTTTCAACTTGCATTGGCGCTGAATCTCCTAAGAACCATGTTGGTTTGAGAAAACCATCTAGGATCCACGCATTATTTTCTGCGTTAAACTTAATACAATTCGGCTCAGTAGCATTTAGCCACATCGAATTAACAAAGATCGTCCGCAAGAATTTTTGCTTTAAAGATTTCCAGCAAGGTAGAATATGAGTTGAGTTGAAGCCCTTAAGTTTTTTCAAAAACTTTTCATTGTTTTTTTTGTAGCATACGTCTTATTGAACAAAATGAATCTTCCAGTATTAACATTTTGGCAATCAACGATACCATACATTAGGCACGTAAAACTCTTGGACTACAGCAGTTTTACTTTCGTCAAAAATGTTATTAGGGTCAGTCAAAGATGCGAAAACTGGTTGAATTCTCGGGTGTTTAACAAAAATGTTATAGGGCCTTACTTTCCCTTTATTGAAGAATGCAGTCGTATAGTCACAACCTGTGAATGCGTGAAATGCTGGCAACGCAATACATAAAGTTGGGCTCAATTTTTTTGACAATTCCGTACAATTTATACATATTTTGTCTTTACTATTCTTTTTTTTGGATGTACTATTTGCCAACCAAATTTGTAAATGAGGAAATTTGTGCAGATTACCTAGTAGAATTATTAAAATATCAGTGTCACTTGCTTTCACCAATATTTTAGACTCTTTACCTACTTTGCTTATATGAAATATTATTCTCGTATCTGCTTCCTCATGTTGGCATTCTAATTCAGTTTCCTCTTGTTTCACAACGCAATTTCCAGAAGAGCAATATGAAAAACATTGTTCTCCAACAGTAATAAATTTTTTTTTTGTTTCCTAATACTGAAACAAAAGAGTTGTTATCCCAGTGAGAAGCTAAAAATTTAACTAGAGCTTCTTTAAAACGAAAATTCTTTAAGCTTTTTGTAAAATCACTGGGTCTCGTTTGTAACGGACCATTAATTGTATATGCAGAGCTGCCAACCTAATCCGGCAAATTGTTAGTAACGCCCCTTTTTCTACACCAGTCATTTCTTAGAGTTTTTTTCTTCTTAATTCATCGCAAATATATTTGAAGAAAATTACTTTAAAAATTAAGTGGTGTAGAAAAATGGGCGGTACTAACAATTTGCCGGATTAGGTTGGCAGCTCTGTATATGGAATATCAATTTCCTGTCGATCTTGCCTTTCACAATCTTTGATTGAAGGCGTTAAATATCTATCAAATATGATATGTACTTCGCGAGCGCTTTTTGAACAAAGCTTCACCAATATCGATTCAGCTAGCTTTCCAAATGTTTGCGGCCAATCTGATACAAATAGTAGAAACCATCAATAATTTCTATATCAATTTGTCCGGGATTGGCTGATACAATCTGTGATGTTAATTGTTTACTTAAAGCAGACTTGTCCGTTTTGAGCATGTAGCCTGAACAATGGAATAGTGCAGGCGGTATTGGTGCAAGAGGATATGACAAACAGTACTCAATGTCAATCTTGTTATCTATAGCTATTTCCAAAAGCCGTCAAAAAATGTCTCGTTCCATTTTAATTAAAGTTTTGTTGTCTCCGGTGTTACTCTTGATCCTTTTTTTTTACACAATCAGATGCAAAATTATGTATTTTATTACGTCTAATTAATTTCACAAATCTTGTAGGATCTTCAAAACATTCAAAGCAATTTATGCTAAAAAAGTAAATGAAAAAAAAAAAAGAAATTAAAGAATATTTAATAAATTTAAGCTCACATTTTTTCCCCAAATAAAGCTATTTTTTGAAAAAAAAAAAAAAAAAAAATCTTCCAACACATTACTTTACTATTTCAGAAATAGAATCCAGAATCAATGCATTATCATCTGATACAATTTTTTTTTTTTCCGGTGCGGATTTTAAGTAAAAGTAATTGCCAATTTTAAAGAAAACCCCATATCCCCCCCCCCAAAAAAAAAAAATCATTTCTCAAAACTACGCCCCACGAAATCTCTGCCCCCAAACATTTTACCCGAAGCTTCAGAAATCCCCGAAATCGAGAAAAATCCTCAAGTCTGGCAACACTGATGAAAATGCAGCTGAATAGTTGCGAACACTATCAATCGATGCATGCGCAAAAGCTTCAAAAACGCGTACAATTGGCTATCGCCATCCTTGTCTGACGAACATGTAGCGCGCTAATTTTCATTCTAAGCAATCTTTAACAGCTGGCAACCCCTACTTGCGGCCACTTTTACATTGGCAGACGAAGTTTACCATGTGCAGAAAAGAATTAGCTTTAATTTGATATATATATGATGAATATACGCCATGAATGTATAAACGCCCCTAAAAACTACCTGTTTGCACCTGGCTGCGAAGAGGTAGCGGCCAAACGCGCAACGGCAACCATTACTTTTCAAGTTCACTATGCATATGTCTGTGATATGGAGTACAGTTTATTTCAATAACAAATGAATGAAATTTCTCTCCAAAAAGTCAATTAATATTAATCTAATTAAAAATACTAGCGGCCACATTTTATTAGGCAACCCGGAGAAAACATATTGTCCCTTTTATAATTGAATATAAAAATCTGATTTTGATTACATACTCGATGAATGTAGCAATTTTGCAGCCGGATCTCAGACTATCACTGTATGTATCATGATCAATGGATATGATAAAATGCATCTTAAGAACTTTTCTTCATGCACCCAGTGTATATTTAATTCTATGGAAAGAAAATAGTATCGTATTCTCAGAGAGTGGAATGGTGATCTCTAAAACTGCAAGAATTACTAATAAATGAAATTGCACAAATAATATTATTAACAATATTGCAGTGCATATTTGCTACAGCAGAAACAGAAATGGCATAAAGTGGGCATCATGTTACACAGTCATATAATAAACTTTCTATATATATTGCCCTCCTGTCAGGGGGTTTGTCCGCCCTCATCCCACCCCATCAGGGAACTTTTAACGCCACTACTGTTTATGTAATCGGGATTTTATGGTATCTAGTTATTTTCAAGATTAAGATTTGTATTGATTTACATATAATAGGCATACATTTTAAAGGCCTAAATATTAATTTCAAATCTTACCTGTCTTAATTTGACAAAGAAAATTTATTATTTCCTTTCTTCAGCAAAAAATCTTCTTAAAGATTATTCGAATGAACTAGTCATTACCTGTTACTAATGCATTGCACAGAGAGACAAAAGCATCTTATGCTTATTGATGCTAAGCAAAGCAAGTCAAGAAAAGACACAAATTTAATTCATATAAAACTGAGAAGATATGAGTACCAGTACTTTTATTAGTTTCACATGGATAAAATTCAGAATGTCTTGAGAAAAGTGTCATTTTGTGTTTTCCTTTATGTAAAAGTCTTTCTTAGTTGTTTTGCTGTGATAAATAATTGAGAAGTGAAACATTGGAAAATGAGCTTCTTTACGACAGGCAATTAAGTATATATAGTTAATGTAAACCATTTTGTATTTTAAATAAAAAGTATTTTAACTTTACATTCACTATCAAATATTTTTTAAACTATTACAAATTAAAATAAATAATCAAAATTTAAGTCCCAATAATTGAAATACATTGATTAACAAGAATTAATATGATAGATTATGAAATAATTTAAAATATAGCATTGTCTTACTTCAGCTAAACTGCAGAGGGCTTGAACACTATACTGGATATTACTAGGAGCTGGTTGAGATGCCTTATCAGATGAAACTTTTTCATCATCAACTTTATTGTTACCTTAAAATTTTTAATAACAATTATTACTTACCAGATAAATGTATAATAGTAAAAACATGAAATTATTAAAGAATCTTCTAAATGATACTAAAAAGTTTTAGCTATAATGAGGGATGTTTTAATATTAGCTTAACTTATTTTTTCAATCGGAACTTTTTTTTTTTTTTGTGTGTGTGTATTTTAACTAAATAAAATTGCTTTCAACAAATGTTGGAATAAAGTTAGGTTTCAGACTGTTGATGATAAGTGCATTTAAAGTATCCATAATTTTTTAAGAAAATCCTTTTATAGAGAAATGAGTTTATTTCAGAATGATGTTGGTACAAAATATTAAGTTCTCTTAAATACAAAATGAGCATCATATTTGGATTCAGGAGGTCATTTTGCATAAGAATTTGCATGAATGGTATTGGGACCGATTTTTGTGCAGAGCAGTGCTATCAGTCAATATATTGTTCAATAACCTTTTAGAACTTTTGACATGTAACCTATAGAAACAACTCAAACATGCTTTAATAATTTCTTACAAGTAAGGTTATTTTTCTCACTGTTTAGTTGATCTTTCAAAGCAAAAACTTTTGATCAGTATCTATCCATTTTTTTTTTTTTTTTTTTTTTCCCTGGACTATTAATAAAGTATTTAAATTCCTCAATCACATCTAAACCTGTTTAATGTATTTCTAAATTCAGCTGATAATTGAAATTTTTCTAATTCTGATAATATATGAAAAAAAAAAAAAAAAAAAAAAAAATTAAACTAATTTTTTAAATGCAGTAAATTGTATTTGTTTTGCCTCTTAGCAATGTAGACTTGGTTAGCATGATAGCAGATGGTTCAACAGACTGAGCGGCAGTGTCATCTGAAATTGTTTATTTATATTACCTACAAGGCAGTGGAAGTAAAATGTACGTTTATATGTCTTCCGAGAAAATGAAAATGCCTCTGAAATAAAATCTACAGTTGTGTCGTTAATAGCAGAATATATACCAAACTAGAATAAAAAATTAATTGCTGTTGGCTTTGATGAAGCTAGTGTGAATTTAGGACACATTTCACGTGTAGCCACACAGTTGCAGGAAGAATTTCAGTAACTTGTGACTGCACACTGCTTAGCGCACAGGTCTGAATTGGTGGTTGCTGATGCATTAAAGAACATCAGATTCGTTGAAATAATAGAGGATGTTGCGAAAGGAATTTTTTCCTATTATCATAACAGAGCGAAAAGAATACGAGAGCTCAACACTGTTAGTGAACTTTTGGATGAAAATATTTTGCAGCATGTGTTAGAATGGTAATTCTAACACCTTTAAATTTAATAATATTTTTTATCAAATCCTCCGGAAAAATACTTTGGCTCTCATTTATTTCATGTATCTTCCCCATTTAAAATTTTAAAAGTTCGCTCTTTCAAAATTCATTTCATACGCTGCAAAATTTCAATTATCAAGCACGATTTATTTATGTAAAAGATCTCCGTTTTTACTTGAAAATTTGCATTTTCAAAAATAAATAAAATAAAAACTAATCCAGCAAAAAAACCCCAAATTTATCTTGTCAGCAGGCTGCATTCCGATTTTGCATTTAAAATTATTTTCTATATTTTATTTTCGTGCAACTCTAATTCCATGAGATTGCTCATTAAATTTCCTTTAATTTGAGCCATCGCTCATAAAAATAGCTTAAAATTTAATAATTTTCCTGTCCAAAAATCATAAGTCCGAAAATACTTTTTTTATTTTACTTGAAAATTTGCGTTTTCAAAAATAAAATAAAATAAAAACTAATCCAGCAAAAAAAACCCAAATTTATCTTGTCAACAGTCTGCATTCCGATTTTGCATTTAAAATTATTTTCTATATTTTATTTTCGGTCAACTCTAATTCCATGAGATTGCACATTAAATTTCCTTTAATTTGAGCCATCGCTCATAAAAATAGCTTAAAATTTAATAATTTTCCTGTCCAAAAATCTAAGTCCGAAAATACTTTTTTTTATTTACTAAATTCTCAAAATCGGAAGGCAGCCATGATTGCTTAAAGTCTTCGTACTTTCCCACGCTTTCAGGGGCGGAAGAGACCTTCTGGAACATTCCCGAGAGTTCTAAGCGTCATCTCTGACGTCAGTCGTGTCCCTTCCGCAGGAGCTCATTGGCTGGCTCGGGCTAGCGCGAAAATTGGATGGAGCAAGGGACTCTCTTGTATGGTAGCAGCGTTGGAGGGGGTTGGAGGGGGATTTTCCCTCAGCAGTGCCGACGGTTCTCGGCCGTTATGGCCGTACTGAAATTATCATCTTCAAACTGATTTTTAAAAAGAAGATGCGTTAAAAGGAAATCATCAAATCTCTACCTTTAAGTAGATATATGCAGATTCCGGGTATAAAGACAGTTGTACTTCCTATGGATTTGTTATTTCAAGGATTTCCGTTACCGAAGTAAGCTATTGGTGGCTAGGCCTAATTCAAGGTCCAAAAGGACTGTCTCTGCAAGTAACGATCTCCTAAGCAAGAAAGGAGTAAATGTCACCGGATAAATATAATAATTTCCTGAACAAGTATTCTGGCAGTGTTGCAAATATGAAGGAATTTAGAAAGTCCTCAAGCAACATGCTCTTTTACACTTCGTTAAGCAACGATGAAAGCATTGATTGCAGTGGCTTGCCATAGCTGCCTAGAAACGTGATGAGTGAATTGTAAGCCTCATCGATCTTCCTAATCTCAAATTTTGTCATCACCTCATACGGTATATTAAACGTATCTGAGAAGAAATTTTGTGCTGCAAACGTAATCACAGAGAATTGAGTATATCAAAATTTTGACATTCACTAAAAAGAATTGGACGTTGCCTAGACTTATGAACATATATGTGCTAATGGAATATAAATCCGTCTATCAATATATAATTAATTCCAAAATAAATTCCCGTTTGATGAGTAAAATATGATCAGAGATCTATCATAATGCTAATGTAATATTAAGCAGTAACGGCGCCGCTACTCACAGTCATTCCTATTATTATATGCTGCAGTAAATATCATGATTTGATACTTGAATAAAATTAGTGTGTAAATCAAGAAGAGATCGTTTTTATTGTTTTAAATGGTGCCATAGGAATATTAATGCTTCCTTTTCAGGTATATTTTGTTTCTACATGGGGTAAGTTATCTTTTAAAAGTATTTCATTTTTTTCTATTAAATTTTATTTTGATGGAGTTTAATTTTTATTTCAATTTAAAAGATTTGGCATTTAAAATTTTAATGAGCACGGCATATGAATTACAACACATTTAATGTACTTAATCCACTATACATTTGGCTATCCACTAAAGTTTTTTTTATTATTAACGATCTTTATGTATTTACTTAATTATATTATTCAAAATTCCAAAAAACCAAACCACTAATTTTTTTATCCTAACACCATGTAGGATTGCGTGGAATTAGATGGCTTCAATCAAGAAATCAAGCACTCAAAAGTTTTGATAAAAAAATTCCCTGTAGTTGCTTTGCACATGAAAAATACAAGTTCTGTTGATGACGATAAAAAATTAGCTGCAAAATTGAAGGGTTACTTAAAACAAATGAAATCATTGAGATTTCTGAAGTTCATTTTCTTTTTTGAAGATGTCACAAATGCTTTGAATCGTTTATCAAAACTATTCCAGCAGAAGTTTTTAACTGTAAATGATGTTCAGATTGGCTTAATATCCACCAAAAATAAAATCTCAGACATGATTCTTAAGAGTGGGCCCTCTTTTGAAATTAGAAAGTGAGCTCACCGCAAAAAATGATAATATTTATTTATATAAAAGTATCGAGTTAAAAAATAATGTTAATGACATGAGCTGTTTCACAGAAGACTGTACGATTGTGTGCCAGAATATTATGGAAACGCTGGAAAACAAATATAAAAAAACTATTGAACTAAATAATGTGCTGCAGCATTGGAATATTTTTTACACTAGTTATGTATTTGTAAAAGACATAGATCAATTGACTGATTCTTTAATAAAATTTACAGTTGCCCTACCTTTTAATCTGAAAATAGATCAAGAAGCAATAAAGGAGGAATTTAAAGAATTTCTAGTGTGGGCAAAATCAAAAGCCACCCTGAGAGGGGGTTCAGTCAAATGAACCTAATAAAAACTGATTTAAGAAATCGTATCTCTATGAAAATAGTTGATGATTTGTTAATGATTAAATTAAACGGCCCTAAATTGGAAGATTTCTGCCCAGAAAATGCTGTTAAATTGTGGTGGAATGATGTATCTTCTGGGTGAAGAATGAATTTGTGATTTTAAATATGTACATTAATATTGTCAATGTAATTACATACTTTACATAAATATTAAGTTATATACAACTTGATGCTTTATTACTATTTTTTAATATACACATTTAATTATGGATGGCACCTAGATTTTTCATTTTGAAAAAATTTAATCCAGGCATAATTTTAACGCCTAGTTTCAAAATTCTTATTTCTAACACTGCTACTGGCCAACATTAACACTAGGTATACTGTAAAATAAGTACCCATATTCCATTCCCTGTTACTTAAAATATTTTTAAATATTTGAAAATAGAATTTCATTGTTATTTTATGTATATATATACAGTCGACACCAGTTATAACGTACTGTCAGGGGACCAGAAAATATGGTACGTTATAGCCGAAGTACGTTATAAGCAATATTTCCAATATAATTTAGTGCCTAACGAAAGAAAAAGGGGCATAATAGCACTCGCAATAATAGAGATTTTAAATAGAAAGTTTATGATTTTCTCAAAATAAAATAAGAAAAAAGAAAAAAAAAAACATTTTACTACTTACATGTTTATTTGGAAAAATAATCTGTTATTTTTCGTTGTTTTCTTTGATTAGATGACACAGTAAAAATTACATTTTCAATATTTATAATGGAAATTTGCACAGTCTCTGAATAGTCAGTATGGAATTCAATGAACCGCGATAAAGTTTTAAAGGTATAAAGGAGATATAAGGCGATAAAGGAGACATCAAAAGACGGTATCCAAGAAAATATACCGATTTCCAAACCAGAAATACAAGGTTGACATCCAATTTTGGCTTTTCATTCCAGTCTAAAAAGTACGTTATAACCAGATTAAGGCTTTTGCATAGTCTGTTATAGATGAAGATGTAAACCATTACATTATATAGGGTTTCATTCGGGACCAAGCATCTGAGTACGTTATAAGCGAAAGTACGCTATATCCCAGGTACGTTATAACCGGTGTCGACTGTATATATAAGTCATTACACATAATTTTTGTAATAAACACACTTTAAAACTTACCCTCCTCGATGACAGTTGATATGTCAGATTGTGGACCAGGCTTCACAGCAAGATTACGCCACAACCAAGTTGTCTGTTCTAAACTATCACAAGCAACTGAACTACAAGCTTCAATAAGTTTATGTGCAATATCCTGAAATGAAATATTAAGTTATATGCTATTAAAATTTAAAGAACAATCGAACATTTAAAAAGAAACAGTTTCAAAATTATAGATACTATGTTATTAAATGCACATTATTTAATTTATTTTTCTTCTTTAGAAAATTATGTATTTTTTAATATAGAAAAACATTTTTCAATATTGAAAAGAAAAGAAGGAAAAAAAAAAATAATCTTAAATATAAAAACCTGTAAATCTTTCTGGGATTTTTTATCTTCAAGTAAAGGTGATCTTAACACAAATTCGTGAAGAATTCTGAAAAGGAAATATTTATTGTTAACTACGATTTTGAAAATAAATAAATAATAGTAATTTAAATAAGGTAAATAATGGTATAGAACTTACGCAAGCAAATGAAACTGAACTAATGGAGAAGATATTTGCAATCCATCTCGCCACAGTCCTAATAAGGAGGGCCAAGTTTCAAGGAGTTGAGAACCTGCAGTTTGTTGGACATAGGCCAAAAAGAACTGAAGAGTGTTTACCTCAATTGCTACTTTTACCTAAAGAGAGAGGGGGGGAAAAAAAAAACACTGATTCAATTCAAGAGCATTATATTGATTTTCGAGGATTAATAAGTTTTTAGAAATATATTCAATGAGTATACAACATTTAACCCTTTAAAAATAAATGATTCAAGTAAAATAAACTTACAAAAACAAGTCAAAGATGGATTTGGACAATTCAAAAAATTAGACTCGCGATAATTTTGTAAATTTAACTGAAAGGACATGAAATGCAGAGTAGTCACCTTTCACATGCTTTTAATACCACTTTAAATGCATATATTATTTTTATTTTATTTAATCACTAAAAACTTTTATAGAAATTTCTTAAAGATTTCTATTAAAAAGTATTGATAGTCAAAAAGTATAAAAGTAGACAGCTATAGTAGTCGTATAGCTCTTTTCTGTCTTGTAGAGAAATTTAAGACTAAATAAAAAATATTTTAGATATTAATTTTAGTAATTATAGATAGTGATAAAATGATTTCTACTGTATAATTTTTTTTCCAGTAAACTGCTTTAAAATAAGATATTATCTATATGATGGTTGAAATTATTTTAATAAACAAATGATACTGGAAGGATTAATATCGTCATAAAAAAAATAAAATCAATAAAAATTGCAGTGAAAATCAATATAATAAAAAATAAGTATGTTTGTCATAGTTAAAACTTCAGTTTCTACATGTCTTTTCATAAAAGGGACATAACGGGCTTTTGACATATGTCTATTTTCAAACCATCACTTAAATTGTCAAAATTCTATATTAATCAGGTAAATTTAATTAATAAGTAAAAAAAAGTATTTATTAATAGCCTCGTTCAAAGAGCTTTGAACGAGGCTAAAGCTATTCCTCCTGAATATATAATCTTGTTATGATGTATTATGAATTTCTGTAAATGTTGTGCTTGTATGTTTGACACTGAGGAGGGCTAGTACTCTGGCCGAAACGTATGTCATGTATTTAAATGTTTTTAATTAAAATGTATTTTTAAAGTTTTAAAATTTTTGTATTCATTATCTCATTTTAAATGTTACATTGGTCTTGATATTTATATTGTTTGTTGACATTCACTACTGGACGTTCCCTACTGCAGTGTGTAGCATAGCTTTTTTACAGGGGCATACAAAGATTTCTTTACATTTCATCTATCAAGAAAAAATATTTGCAGTCAATTTTAATGGTGTTATATTGATGTTGAAATTCTCTGAAAAATTCTTTTCGCTATAAAAATAATCCTGCTCTTTTCCAAATACACTCATGTCCATAAATTAAGGATAAATCAGATTCACACTGAAATCGAACTTTAATGCAAAAATTTCACCTGTAGAAATACTACACACATCTTTAAGAATAATATGCAAATTATAGGAAGCCATCAGATGACTCCGATATGATGTTACAATGACGAAAGTGTAAGAAGGGGGTAGATAAGGAATGGGAGCAAAGAAGGAAAATTGTTCGCAAGCGTTCTGTGTGCCGCTCAATGCCACAACTGAATGGTTATGGCACAGACGACGCATGCAGATGATATTTTACGTGGTAGAATTATCGACCGACTAGAATGTGGGCGTACTCAGATAGAAGTATCGGGGGAACTTAGAATCACCCAAAATGTCATCTCTAGGCTTTGGCAACGATTCCAAAATGATGGAAATGCCAGTCGACGTTAAAGTACTAGTCGGCCCCGAGTTACAATGCAGAATGACCACCGGTATTTGGCAGTAACTGCCAAAATAAGCAGATAAAGCACAGCATCAGACCTGTCTCGTCAGCTGTCTGAAGCCACGAGTGCCACAGTTTCAAGACAAACCGTGTATAGGCGTTTAGGAGATATTGGTCTATATGCTCCCAGGCCTGTTAGATGTGTTCCACTCAAGACAATGCACTGTGCCAGCGGTTAACTTGGAATAGAGAACAGGCAATGGGGACAGCGGCATAGTGAGCTTGTGTGATGTTTTCCGACGAGTCCAGGTTTAGCTTGCAGTGTGATTCACGCCAGACTTTCATATGTAGAACGTCAGGTACCCGTTACCACCAAAACAACATCATTGAACGACACCATTACTGTGGGGCAGGAGTGCTCGTATGGGGGGGGGTGATCAAATTGGGCACGAGAACAGATCTGCATGTTCAAATCAGAAGAATGATAGGTTATATTTATCGGGACATCATTCGGGAACAACATGAACGTTTGTTTAGGGGTGCCATGAGACCAGAATTTGTATTTATGGATGACAATGCACGTCCTCACCGTGTAAAAGTTGTACACGGATACCTACAATCGGAAGCTATCACCCGCATTGAATGGCCAGTATTCTCACCTGACTAGAATCCGATAGAGCATGTGCAGGACATGCTTTTCCAACGAGTTGTAGTTCGTCAACCACCTCCTACATGTGTACTGGAACTTCAGAGAGCATTGCTTACTGAGTAGAGTAATCTTCCCCAAAATCAGATCAATAATTTAATAGTCAGCATTCCTAGGCGTTGTAAGGACTGTATTTCATCATACCAACCATGTAATGTTAAGTTTTTGTAAGGGAGATATTTTTTGTAATTGCTTCAGGGAGCAAAAATTGTAGTTTTTATGAATGATATCCTACATTAACCACCTTTTTTTGTTCTTGATCTTTTGTTTAATAAATGGACTTTATAAGTAAGTCATGTTTGTTTTGCTTCTGAACATTTATTTGCCTCAGCTAGCATTATCCTTAATTTATGGACATGAGTGTACATATATAACAAACACACACATATTTCATTTATGCGTCTTCTAAAAGCCAATCAGAAATTTTAAAAATTGTGTTATAAATACAAGTGGGTATTTAGTTTAGGGGAAAAGGGTTTAAGAAAAATTTTGTGCTGGGCCTCATTCTCATTAAGGACATCTCTGTAGGGCAATTATGAAACAAACATATAAGATATTATTTTAAAAATAAATAAATAAATAAAGCTTATTTCATAATTTAGATGATAATTGTGAACTTTCACTAATGTTTAAATGAAATATTATGGATCAAGTAATAATACAAAAAATTATGTAGGACAAATTTACAAGCTAAATAGGACCACAGGCCAAAATACCAGAACTGCCCAAACACAGGATAAGGTTTTTACTGGTGACATGAAAAATAATTTATTTTAAAACAAAAGTTAAATTAAACTGACCTTAGAAGAAATTGGAGGAGGCTGTTTTAAAACAGTTCTGACAATTTGAACAATAGATTCTAATGGCAACACTTTTATAGCAGCAACTAGCTCTACAATAAGCAACTGTTTTTTTGACCAAACAGGTATTACCTAAAATTAGATATATACATTAATTAATATGATCAAATACTTAAAGCTGAAATAAAAAAGTATATATATACATATATGTATGTATCTTTATAAATACAAAGATATTATTGAAAAACTAGAGCTGACAAACCAAGGCCTATTCTTTTACATGGGAATATACATAACTCTCAGTTGTGAAGACTGTCTATGTCTTAACTCAACAATATGTTAGGAGAATTATATTTAAGAGAAAAAAAAAGAAAAAAATAGCTTCCTAAAAGTTTAAACCAGATTTTTAAAAATATAAATCAAATGTGTTGGAAAGAATAAAGAATTAAAAAAGTAATGCAAAATATAAATACAGAAAAAACCAGATATAATGTTTTTTGTGGGACAAATCAGAATATATATATATATAAATAAATTACAAGAAAATATTTATGTTTTTATTTACCACATTGTGAAATAAACAAAAAAAATATTTGAAATATATTTTTTTTAGTTACTTAAAAGGAATTTGTAAATGTATAAGCAATAAAAATCATGCATGCCACCTTATTATGGTAATAGTTGAGAATTTAGTGAGGTAGTAAGATTAGGATCTTGAGAAGAATATAAAAAAAAATATTTATTTTTTAACATCTTTTTCTAGGATTGATTGCAGATTCTTGAGGTAAAATATATAAATTAATCATAACACAGCATGGGCGTCAGCACATAGGGGGAAAGGGGGGGGGGCACTTGCCCCCTCCTGGAAAATTCTAATAAATAAATAATTATTTAAAAATATTACAGTTAAAGCTTTAAAGCTGTGTCATTAGAATTCAAATAACCAAATAAAATTTATGTCACAAAGAGTCAATTAGAGTCAAACCCACTCGACTTGCATTTATAGGTTGTCTCTAACTTTTCCCTGCAAACAGATTTTAAATCGATTCGACAGTACGTTTTTTGGATTAGTGTTGGTTTAGAATAAGTTGTATAATTTCAATATGTAAAAGGTCGTAGCTTAAATTGCATGTATAAAAAATTGCTGTAGTAAATGCTTACACACTGGTTTACCTAATCACCACAATCAACTAACCAATCATTTGAATCTAATTGAGTTTGTAAAAACATGCTGAAATTTTGAAATTTGAAGTTTGCCCCCTTCTGAAAACTTTTCTGGTAACGCCACTGTAACACAGATGAAGATTGAAAACAATTGGAATAAAAAACAATGACATCATACTATAAAATCCTTTCCTGAGCAAAAATGGTTATTTGTAACACGTATTGGAATATAATGACATATATATCAGATCCTTATACATACCTCCTTTGACATTTCTTTGATAATTTCATTTAATTTTTAACCTAATTGTACTTTAACCCTTTATCTACTAATAGTACTTTAAAGTACCATTAGTTTAAAAAGCGTATAAAATAGAAATTATGAAAGAAATGTCGAAGACATTAAAAAAAAAATAGAATGTATATACCTCACTTTAATCTCACTACAAACTGTTAGATGCTTATGACTTATGACTTGGACTTATGCCTCAGCAGGACACTGAGATCTAGGACACATCGACCAGAGGTCTATTGTACCCATACCCAAACGCATCCTTAAGAGAAAAGCCTCGTAGCTGAAGCAAAACTCAGCAGACACCTGACAGGAATATCCTGCAGCTCAAAAGGCTCAATGAGATGCTGACCAAGATGCTCAAACCTGTGAGCAGTAAAGGCCTCACAGTCGCATAAAAAGTGCCGAGCAGTCTCCTCTTCCAGACAACAACCACAACAAATGGGATCAGAACTGATACCCATAATGTTCAGATGTCTCTTAAGGGTACAGTGACCAGTAATAAGGCCAATAACCTTCCTCAAACCATTTCTGTTAAGCTTTAAAAGCTCCTTATAATGAAGACCAGGAAAGTCATGATTAAGCTCTTTTGCTTGCCTTTGACCATCAGAATTACGCCATTGCCTGTAGTGCTCCTTACCAAAGAGCTTGAAGATAGAAGCCCTAAAAGTAGTAGGAGAAATACCCAGAACCACAAAAGAGTGCGCTGGAACCAGACCTAGCCAACTCATTACCACGTATACCCATATGACCAGGTACCCAGTGAAGGCTAACTTTACTGCTAGATGCTACATATAGCTGTTTTTGTTCAAGAAAGGATTTTATAGAGTGCTGTTGCTGTTTTTCCTTGGCATTTTTCACAATCATTGTTATATTAAATTCCTATATTACCTCAAGAATATACCATCAATCTTAGAAAAAAATAAAGGAACATAAAAAGTAAATCCTTTTTTACCCTTTTTTAAGGTCCTAAAACCTTTTTAAACTCCTATATATCAATGGTACACTGAAATATCACCTAATCCTAATTCATTACTAGGACTACTTGCAAAAAAGTAACAAAAAATAATTATTTCAAATAATAGTTGAAAAAATATATTTTCTGATTCAGTGTGAAAAATTTGCCCAGATTCCATTAAGCATCTTATTCTACAAAAGATTTCTAAGAGAAATGTGGCAGATTCTACAGCACTTTTGTACTTAACCTGTAAAAATTGAATAAGTAACATCGGGGTGTCTGATCTTTAAGTTCTCTGGTCTTAGCAAAGCTAGCTATAATATCTCAATGTAATGTAAAAAAGGTTCTTTTTTTTTTATTTTTATTTTTTTTTATTTTATCTTTTAAAATGTTGCAAATTGGAGAACTAATTGAGCAAACACAGTTTATCTTTGTTATGAAAAACATGAAAAAACTGGTTAACTTTATGCGAAATATGGTTATTCAACATGGGACTTTCTCCTCTATTGTCCCTTGCATTCTAGAAATGACTTTTGAATCTGAGAAAGCAGACTCTCCCCAAAGAAGGAAAACAAATCTAGATTCCTGAATAGTGAATTCTATACGCATCCATATTTGGTGTCTTAAGGTAAGAAAAAGTTTTCAAGCATAGGAATTCCAATTTTCTAGATATTTGTTAACCACAAAGATGCGATTCTTGTTACTTTGACTTTCATGAACATTTATTCTCCCTCACATAGAGGTTATTATTTGAGTTTCCTCTGAAAGCATATATATAGAAACAGCGGCGTCGCCAGAAATTTTTTCAGGAGGGGGCAAACTTTAAACTGCTAAACTTTTGATATATTTTAGAATTCAGTTTACTTAAATGGTTGGTTGGTTGATTAAGATAATCAAACTAGCCCATGTTTAAGCATCTGCAATAACACATTTTTATGTGTGTAATTTAAGCTAAGATATTTTATTTAGAAAAATTGCATAATTTGTTCGAAACTAATCCAAATAAATTATTGTCAAATCAACTCTTTTGTGCAGGAAAGTGTTAGAACCAGCATAACACATGTGTCATGTTAGTTCGGTTCTAAATAGCTCTGTGATATAAATTTTATTTATGAGATAATCATCGAAAGTAGTGATATAGTTTTAAGCTTAACTATAATAATAAAAAAAGATAATTTTTTGCCAATTAGAATCTTCCAGGAGTGGGCAGGTGCCCCCCTTGCCCCTATGTGCCAACGCCCATGTAGAGAAACACTATTCTGTTAACATATTCTTTCTGAGTGTGAATATAAAAATCATCAACCTAATTATTTGCCTAATCTAAGAAATATTGTTCAAATTGGACTAGTAGATCCTCCATTCTGGTTGCTCTTCCTAAAGGTCACCAATTCTTTATACTATATGTCTGATTTGCTTCTCCTTCTACCTGAATGCTCCATTCAAACAGCTACAATGAGAAAATTATATCTTCGGTGAAGAATACTTTTCAACAGCTAACTTCATAGCAGATGAATATTTAACTAATTATTACTGAATTTCTTTAGATGTATTTAAGTGCACTGCACTTAAGTGAAAATTGATCTCTCTCTCTGTAGCATTTATTATTATTATTAATATTTTATACATTAAAGAGATAGAAAGATTTGCAAGTTTTAAATGAAATCTCAACAGTTTCCCATAATCTTTGCATTCATAAATATTTACATGTATTTATAGTAAATACAAAGCATATTAAGATACATAAATATTTACATATTTAAATTGACATATAATGTATGTTAAAAAAATATAGATAAAAAAAAAAAAAGAAAAAAAAAAAAAGAAAAGAAAGAAAGAAACTAAAAGTGCAAATGGGTTAAGAAAAGAAAGAAAAATTGATATATTGGAACTAATATTTTTAAAAGCTATGAATTTAATGACAAAAATAAATATAGATTACAGAAATATATTGTATCTGCATACAGAAAATTAGCACCTTTAGAATATTTCCACAACTACTCCTAATTTTAAAAACATTTTATATATTCTGTTAATCTGATATCAAAACAAAAATTAGTGATAAGTGACATTTTACCTTCAGTGGCCAAAATTTCCTAATAAAACGGGGTTTTAAAATTTAAATTACATTAAACATGCAATGAAACAAGAATAAATACCTTTCTTGTAGGCACAACTTTTTTGCTTTTATTCTCATTCCAAATGACTGCAATAGCTGCCATAAAATTTGGACCATGGTTTAAAGAGATAGGACTAAGGAAACTCAAGATGTGCTGTTTTACAACCTAGAAGTTAAAAAAAAAAAAAAACTAAATAAAACACTAAGAAATTTCAAACAAAACAGTGTAAAAGGAAAATAATATATGCATACAACATAAAATAGAGTAAAAATGATAAAGAAAAGTTTAAAAAATTTGTTTTTCAATTATATTTGAATTATTAAAGAAAACATATAAGATTTCAATTATCAAATATCTTTTTCAATTTTAATTCTTATAACAATGTAATTTTAGAAGTACAAAATTTTCAATCATAAAGGCAGCAATGCTAAACTATCAATGAATAATCAAGGAGAAACATTTTATTAATTATTTTCTTAAAAAAAAAAAAAAAAAAAAAAAAAAAAAAAGAGAGAGAGAGAGAGAGAGAGAGAGAGATGATTATTCGACATTGTCACAAACAAATGTTTAACCTAACAGGCTACCAATTATTTCATTCAATACATTTACCTTATCCTAATTTGTTGATTAATATTATTAAGGTCAATTTCCTATTTTAGTTTTCATGCAATTCTATACTACACCCAGGTTTTAAAGTTTAGACACAAATACATTTTCATGGATAACTCAAGCAAAGATGAAAGTAGGAAATTGACAAAAAGTCTGAAAAATATGTGCAAAACTCAAAGATAAGATAATTTTTGCAATTAAAGAAGGTAGATACACAAAATCACACTTTTCATAAGCAAAAATGGAGAAATATGAAAATAAATTGTTTAAAAACATGTGAAAAGAAAGAAAATTAAACAAAATAAAAATATTTAGAAAGAAAATCTGAAAATTATTACTTTTAAAAAATTAAGAAAAGTCTGAAATTCCTACCAAAGTCTGAAAACTCTCATCTCTGCTCAAGAAATAGCTCACCAAATCAAATAAAATTTTATATTAAAATACATCAAAGTAGGACAAAAAGGATAAAAACTGAAAAACAGAGCATTAATCATTTTGCTACTAGATGGGGCTTTCTTGTTCTATAACTTATTTACTTTTTCATTTATAATAAGGATCAAAGAATGGAAAATGATGACATACCTGAGCATACTTTTAAAAATACTTGAAAATTTTTTTTTTAATATTTATATGAATCCAATCATTTAGAAAAAATAATAAATAAAGTAGGAATTTATAAACAAATATGCATTTTTTCCAGCCACAATAAACTTACAAAAATGTAATTAAAAAATAAAAAGTTGAAAAATATCCTAATTACATTCACAAAGACTTAAAGACATTTAGGTACAATAAGACAAAAATATAGACAAAGAAACAAACTTCAATATTTCAAAAAATATAATACCTTAGGCGTTCCCATTATTCCCCATCGTTTTTCACTTTCTTGTTTATCACCTTCTTTTACTATACAATAAATAGAAGAAATACTTGCTAAAACATTTGGTAAATTGCTTAAAAGAACACGTCTAGCAGATAAGATAGGATCATAGGTAGAGCCACTCTCTCTTCCAGCAACATCCTATAGTAAATCATAGAAAATTCAAGCAAGTCAATTTTGACACATGAAGTTACATATCATTGATTATAAGTAATATATAAATATTCTTGAAACCTATACAGGTACAAATAAAATAAAAAATAAAAATAGATAAATAAATAAGCTGCTTTATCGAACAAGGAGAAAATGTAGGTAGTTCTTTCTGTCAAAATAAGAATTGATAATGTTTGTAAAAAAGGGGGAGATAGTTGGATAAGGACAATAATCCTTATAGTTTACGAAAGCATTAATTATGTGTCTCAGTTAGAAAAAGTATCTTTGCTGTTCTTTATATTATTCATATGGACATAACTGCTATTGAATATGGAAGAGGAAATAATATTTGATCGATCAAGTTTTATATTATTTTGCAATACTGTAATAGAAATACAGTAACACTTTTTAGCCATTAAAAAATTAAAATTATTATAGTCATGTAGAAACTATAGTTGTGATATGTAATAATTATAACAGCATTTAACTGTAAATTTTTACATAGATACTTTAATTTATGGCTATCTAGAGTAAAGGGACATAGCCCATGTAGAGTTTTGTCACTTGAACGTGTTGGTGAAGCCTACCATAGAGGCTGGGGAGCAGAACAAGCGGGGGGGGGGGGGGGGGGGGGGGGTGTTCCCCAGTTATTAAAATGCTTTGAAATTATGTGTGTGTACATAAAGTCATTAATTGCGACAGTGGGTCCTTTTTACACATAGTAGATTGTTTTAAAAAGTACTATACTTTAAAAATACCTAAATAACAATAAACTAAATATTTGTATTTTGATATCACATTCTTTATGAACAATTGTTTTGTTAACAAAACATCAAACTTTAAATAAAGGCAAGCAATTACTTCATAACTAACATGTGATATCAAAATCAGAAAAATTAAATCAGAATTGACCAAGAACAAACTAGAAAAACAATTATACTGCAAAGGTTAAATATAAATATAGGAAAGTTTGATGTACAGTCCTCAAAAAAAAAAAAAAAAAAGAACACCCCCCATCTATCTCATCAGTAAATTGTTGCTGAAAGACATTGAAGGTGTCATTCGTCAGGGAATTTTGTTCTCTTTTAAGCTATTTGAAAAAAGAATAGGTTAAGGGGCCGTCTCTATATTGAAATTGTGTCAAACTTTAATTTTTTCAATGGTAACATACAATTTTGATTTCGGATATCAATTCTACAGTCAATTTCATCCCCAGATATAAATTTGGAAGTTGATTGGTGTATAAGTTTAGGATTTATATGCATCTAAATTTTTGAGCTTCTAATGTTAAATCCTGATTGCACATTTATACTCATATCTCCTGCAATTTCTTTTTGGCTTTTTTTTTTTTTTTTTTTTTTTTTTTTTTTTTAAATGGCATTAATAACAGATTTTCCAAACATATTTATGAGTTTCCTTAAGATTTTAATATTTTTTATCCACAGAAAAATAAATTGTTAAATTAATATTTAAAAAACTTATGTATTACCTATATTTTTTTTAACAGAAATCGATTTCTAGGACCTTAAAATACCCATATACAAATTTACAGTTCATTAGACCAAGTAGTTCTCAAGTTATACTCCAAAAACTATCAAAAATTAAGTTTGGGGGCCATATAACGATTAAAAACTGTATTTACAAGCAGCATTCAACACAATCAATTTTGAATTTTATTGCAGATGATAATAAGAAAAAGTTTTAATTCACATTCATATTTTTCTAATTATTTCAACAATGATAAATTTTTTTTCAGCTGAAATAAATTGTACTATATTATTTGACATGTGTAATTTAAATACAGGACCAAGAATTGCATACATTTTTAAAAATATAGTTAAGGACTAAAATTTTAAAATTAAACTCTTTTCTTACTATACTGTATTATGTTTCCGTACCTTTCGTTAGAAGAATTGCGATTTCTATAGTCGCTATTATTAATAGCCTTGGAAATGCACATTAACCTATTAAAATAATGTAATATTTTTACAGAATAAATCATTTCTTTGAGCTGGACAGAGCTTCATAGTTGACAGACTAAATTTTTTTATTATAAATAACATTAAAAAATGTATCATAATTTCCGAAATGTCAGTTAGGCCTACACGTTGAGATTAAAAATGTTTTTGTCATTTGTTAGCCTGTTTGTTCTGCAATAGTGGTCACAAAAATTAGCCAATTCGCTTGAAATTTTGTATCGATTCACTTGAAGTATTTATGAATCTCCAAATAATAACTGCCTCCATGGAGGATCAAAATTGTAATGCCATGTCTCCGGAACATCCTTAAGGGTGTGTCCCAGACTGTAGTCAATTACCCATTATGCTGTACTTAGTGTGACGTTAAACCCACCCACCCAACCAACAAACCAATTAATAATTGTATAGGAAATTAATAAAAATGCATCCAAGGACTGGTGTTGTAATGAATAAAACGCTCTTTAAAAACAGCTTAAACTGTAAAAAAATCAAATTAATTGTTTCGGATCGAGAAATCATTTTTCACCTGACAAAGGATCATGATTTTTTTCGAACCAGAAAAAAATATTGCAATCAGTTCTTTTACAATTTATGGTGTTTTACAAAGTTTTTTTTTTTTTTTTTAATAGAAACTATGCATAGCAAAAATACACCATATAGTTTTTGCTAGGCATAGTGGATCAATTAACACGCAAAAGTTTCTGATACCTTCTGGCCTATTAAGGATATTTCTTTTGGCAAAGTTACCTTCAGTTAAACATAATGAGTTTGATAATATTAAGATATATAAGAGCTAAGCTTCTTCAGAGAGATGTGTCAATAGAATTGTTTATTCATTTTTATGACCACATAAAATAGTTCAAATGGTTTACTGATTAAAGTGGTTAACACCATGAAATGTATTTTCAGCTTTGTTATGTGTTTTTCTTTTTCTTAAAACTGCATTTTAATGGACTATAGTGATCTATATGATTAACAGATCAAATATACAGCTATAAAAAGCTATACAGCTATATCAAAACACATTTAATAAATTTTCATTTCCTGCATTTGCACTGTGATGTTTCTACAGTCTCCCCAACCTCCAAGAGTAGCACTTTGTCACCCTGCAATAGTTCCAACCTCCAAGTGTAGCACTTCGTCACCCTGCAATAGTTCCAACCTCCAAGTAACACTTCGTCACCCTGCAATAGTTCCAACCTCCAAGTGTAGCACTTCGTCACCCTGCAATAGTTCCAACCTCCAAGTGTAGCACCTTCTCTCCCTGCAATAGTTCCAACCTCCAGTGTAGCACCTTCTCTCTTCCTGCAATAGTTTCAACCTCCAAGTATAGCACCTCCTCTTCCTTGAAATAGCTCCAGCGTCCAAGTGCAGCACCTCCTCTTCCTGAAATAGCTCCAGCCTCTGACTTCCAGTTGAATATATTTTATGTAAGAACTTAACTGTTAACCATGTGATTCAAAAGTACATATAACTGCTCTGAAGTACGTGTAAAACCAAATTCCCTGATGATGCCTTCTTATATGTAGGCGAAAAGCTTTGGAAGTTGTTTATATTTTAATAAATGTACAGGGTGCGGCAGCTATTTGAGAACACACATTATAAGTGATACAATGCCCTGTATATCATCTTTAAACAACCATTTTTGTTACATATAAACATGGCAGAATCTATTCTAACTCAGGAAACGAAAAAGCACGTTGTTAGCGTCTCCTTGGCTGTAGGATAATCCGTTTCTGAAATAGCTGCATTTCTGAAAGTCGCCCGATCATTCGTTTTCAGAGTTCAGAGAGAACTGAGGATTGCCAATGCTAATGTGACAACTGTTTTGCAGAGGAAACATCATTGCCAGGTCTCAGACATCCCCAGGACACCCGAATTCATCAATTCTGTTCAAGCTGCCATCGAAGAGAACCGTGGAAAGTCCATAGGGATACTCAGCTGAAATCGGCAGGTCAGCGAGGTCACAATTCCACGTGTGGTTAATGAAGACCTCTGTTACAAGTCGTATGTACTGCGGAGAGGACAGTTCATGTCCGAGAAAACCAGAGTAAATAGAGTAATCAGAGCAAAGAGCCTCTTAAAGATGCTGAAACATCAGGAACAAACAGAAACACACTGGTTTGTTTCGGACAAGAAAAACTTCGTCCAAGACCAGAAAATCAACCGGATAAATAATCTTTGGCTGTGTTAAAGACAAGAGGAAATTCCCACTGTCATGCACACTAAATTTCCTGAGTTTGTTATGGTCTTAGGGATCGTGAAGAATGAAGGAAGCGTCATGCCTCCACATTTCTTTTTACAACGTGCCAGAATCAACGCAGTTAGTTATACCGATGCGTTGAACACGGTAGTGAAGCGCTGGATTATTGCTCTAGCCCGTGGCAGGCCATATGCTTTTCAGCAGGACTTTGCACCAGCCGATATGGCCCATTCAACACAAGAGTGGATGGTAAACAATTTTCATGATCACATCACTCCCCGCATGTGGCCCCCTAGCTCACCTGGTGTTAACTCTTTGGACTATTACGCTTGGGGCGTTGTTGAAAGGGCCTCTAATAAGTACCCACATAACACCGTTGGTGTCTTCAGACAGCTATTGTGGATGCCATGACAAATATTCCCAGTGTCCACCTCATTTCTGCCTGCGGACGCTTTCAACAGCGTGTTGAGGCTGTTATTGCAGCTGATGTTGGATTTATTGAATGGTGTCGTGCATTAGGTCCTACTTCTTGTGTACACACCGTTCCATGTTCATTAAATGATATATCTATAGTGTTTGCTCCCTTTTTCTACGGACGATACTTTGTTCTCAAATAGCTGCCGCACCCTGTATTTTTAACGTGTTTTTAATTAATTTATTATAAAAAGAGATGTGATAAATATTAGGAATTATGAGTATAATCGATCGCACTTTCGCTTTTGGTCTTGCTATGAGCTTTAATTTATTTCTTTACTACTTCCTTCTATTTTCAATAGAAGAAAGTATTATAAACTAAAAGTCTATGTTTTAATTGATTCCTATTAAGCAGATTAAATACAGTGGAAGCATTAATATTTAAGTTTTAAGGGTTTCAATAAAAATTAACCTGACCAGTGTTCAACTGTTATAACACATCAAAGACTAAAGTTTTAACAAAAAAACAATTTTTATTCAACAAGATATAAAGATATATTAAGATTTCAAATTTATAACAAGAACATGATTACCTTTTACAGGTGTTGAACCAGACATAGCGATAAACACAATCAAATACAGCTGACAATGCGCTTCAAGGACCATCACAGAACATCCGCGATCGCCAGGTTGATCAGCGGGAAAATATGACGAAAGATATACTTCCGCGATCGCCAGGTTGATCAGCGAAAGTGAGACAAGATGAATTAACATAAAGTTGCAATAAAGACGATTATGCTCATCCACTATATGATTTAATTTAGAAGACTTTAATTTAACTTTTTAATTAACTTCTAACTTTTATGAAACTTAACGAATGTCACTTAAAAAGCAACTAAACAAGATATAACATTATTGAAACTAACAAATGTAACAGCCTCGCCTCAAAAAGGGCGTCGATTATCAATTTAATTCAAGGCCTCCATCACCCGCGAATGACGGAAAACTTTATCCTTTAATAAGGAACAATTTAGCAAATAGAAACTTAACAATTAACATATGTAAAAAAACTCAACAATGGCAGCCATCATTTCTAAAAATGCAATAGCCAAAAGAGTATCACTAGCTTAGCTGGAACAATACTAAAAGCACATACATCGTTGCTTAGCCATCAACAGCTTAAAGCTACTCACATTATTCACAAACTACTGCTTCATTTCTAATTGAAGACTAGCTGGCCATTGCTAACAACTGCCGATAACTGCACCTTAACAAGCCTGCTGCGATCTTTTTATACTGACTGAAAAGTCAAAATCTACATATAAACAATACATTACTATTGCCACTCAACGGTCAAAGTCGAAAATACAATTTACTATAACTATTTTAATAGAAGTGGCAACAGCAAAAATAGGAAAAATTATGTAGAGCAAGATTGGCAACGGCAACAATGTAAACAAAACATCGTTAGCAATGGCGCGATGTAAGTAAAAGATGGCTGACCGAGTTTAAGTAAAGAAAACTTTTAAATTCAAATAAAAGGTAAGTTAACAGTTATATATATAAAAAAATAAGCATTTATATTCATAAAATTAACAATTTTTATGTGCGAGGACAATTGATAGATATCAATGCCCCCCACCGCAGCATATAAAAAAAATTTTAATTAACAAAATACCATCATGAGATTCCCCCACAGTCCATAGAAAGTGTCACAAGTGATATAATAAACTAGTTACATGAAGATAACCATTGACAAAAACTCAGATTTTCAAGTGATGAAGTATAACTCTCCACCCCGCAGACATACTAAAGAAAAAGGTGATATGAAAATATACATTATATACAATATTATATACAGTTATATTATGCAATTCAATTTTATGTACAAGAATAAATATAATGAATATATATACAGTATATGAAAAATTATGAAAAATGACTATATATACAAAATGTACAAATACGCAAGGCGCCTCACGATTTCACACACACATTCACACCATGATAACATAATATAAAAATTATGAAAAACATCTGCAAAGCGAAGAAATTAATTCAAACACAAAAGGTTTATATAAAGATCACTTTTATAAATTTTAACAAATCATTTTTTGTCAACGGCTTCGTAAACGGGTCGGCAAGATTTAATTTAGAGGAAATATATTCAATATGAAATTTGCCCTCATCAAACCAATCCCTTATAAAAAACAGTTTAATATTAACATGACGTGTATGGAAATTCTCAATCCTGGACTTTGTGAAACGTATGGCAGCCTGATTATCAGCATATAAGGTGGGTATATCAAAATTATTTTCTATAAGATTTAGACCAGAACACTCACATAGAATATTGTAAAACCAATCCTGCTCACGAACGCAATCACACATAGAAACAAATTCTGATTCCATTGTAGAAATGGTAATTCCCTTTTGTTTATTAGTACGCCAAGAAACAGCAGCACTATCCAAAAGAATTAACTGGCCACCCATAGAAACGTAATCGTCCCTATTAGCAGCAAAATCAGCATCAGAATAAGAAAATAATTTAACTTGTGTGCATTTAAGATGGAGCTTATATTGACTGGTGTATTTTATATATCCTAGGAGTTTAAGTAAGCCCTGCCAATGTTTAATACCTGGATTTTGTTGGAACTGTGAGAAAATGTTGGTAGCATATGCGATATCAGGTCTTGTACGATTTGAAATAAAAGAAATACAACCCAAAAGATTTCTATAAGGTAAATGAGAAGCTTCATCGACGTCTGCTTGAATAACAGGACAATCACTCTTTGAATACTGGATACCTTTAACGATAGGCAAGGAGGAGATAGGTACCCGGTGATTTTGAAATCTTTTACTCACTTCATCAATATATTGATTTTGATGAATCAAAACACCTGTATCTGTATACTCAAACTCCACACCTAACAACTTACGTGTGATACCCAAAATTTTCAAATCAAACTTTGATTTCAACAAACTTAAAATGTCATTAGCTTGAGATTCAGTCCTGGCAAAAACAACGATGTCATCAACATAAACCAGTAAAACAGAGAAATCATAATACGAATATACACAGTTACAATTTTCAAATTTATTAAAACCAAGTTCCAACAACACTTTATTTAATTCATAAAACCACAACCTGCCTGATTGATGTAATCCGTACAGTGCTCTATCCAGTTTACAAACCCAGTCCTCTCTACCTTTTTCAGCAAAGCCAACTGGTTGCCTCATGTAAATCTCATCCTTTAAGGGAGCATACAGATAGGCACACTTAACATCGCACTGTACATTAAACCAACCGTAACATGAGACTAAAAGGGAGAAAAAGAATCGAACAACAGAAAAATTTATCACAGGCGAAAAAGTCTCATCATAGGATTCACCCTGGACCTGGTTGAAACCTTGCGCAACTAATCTAGCCTTGTATCTGACAATGTTGCCCGACTCGTCACGCTTTACTGTGTAAACCCAGTGGTTTCCCAACGCAGTTTTGTCCTCAGGGAGTTTCACAAGATGCCAGACACCTCTTGTGGCCATACATTCCAATTCCTCCAGCATAGCCTCATGCCACTCTTCAGACTGTGCAGATTTTAAAGCCTGTTTATACGTTCTCGGGACCACCACATCTAGTCAAGCTTGGTTCTACAAACTATGCTGGTTGGAAAAATGACATTAAATTTTTGTTAATGGAAAAGAATGGATATGAAATTGTTACTGGGGTAGAAAAGTCACCTGGTGTAGAAGCATCTGAGGAGGTAGTTAATGATTTTAAAAGGAGACAAAATTCTGCTATGTCTTTACTTTACTTAAATATAGAACCAGAATTTCGCGGTTTAATAAGTGAGTGTTCTGACCCCTCAGAGGCTTGGAAAGTTTTAAAAGTCAATTTCCAACCAGATAGTAGGAGTCACCACATGAAATTGTTTTCAGAGTTAATGACATGTTTTATTCAACCTGGCGAGTCTATTGGTCTCTTTGCAGCTAGAATTTCAAAAATTGTAGATCAGTTAAAAGCTATTGGTAAACCAATAAGCGACGAGTATGTATGTTTCCAAATTTTGAGATACTTACCTGATAAGTTCGATCAAATAGTGCAACAGATTTTAAGATGGCCTGATAAAGAGTTTTCGTATAAAAATATTGTAGTTGAACTTTGTTCTGAAGAGACACGACTCCAACTACGCACTTTTGATAAAAGTAAAGTTGAATGTACAATTGAGGTTCAAAGTGCTAAATTTAAGAGAAAATCTGTAATTGTTTGTTGGAGGTGTGGTAAAAAAGGCCATGGTATTAAGGATTGTCGGGTTAAGCTTGAAAATAATTCATCTGCTGCAAAAGAGAAACCACTTAAAAGTAATTTTGTTAAGAAGGCTGGCTCCAGTCAACAGTCTCGACGTGATAAAACTCCCCCACGTAAAACTCAAAATTTTATTGCTGAGGCAAACCTTAGCAGTTTTGATCGAGAGGGATGGTGGGCTTTTGATACTGCCGCCTCTCATCATTTTTGTAAAGATAAAGCCCTTTTTAGTAATTTTGT
Organism: Salticus scenicus; assembly: GCA_963930645.1. Taxonomy (NCBI): domain Eukaryota; kingdom Metazoa; phylum Arthropoda; class Arachnida; order Araneae; family Salticidae; genus Salticus; species Salticus scenicus. Next base: position 168,617,701 of record OZ005657.1, read on the forward strand.
TGAAGTGTCTGGTGATGAGTTGCACGTGGCTGTTGACGGGGTTACCTTTCCTATTACTGGTAAAGGTGAGGTAGAACTAAACTTTAATGGTGTTGAAATAAAATTATGGAATGTGTTGTTTTCACCTAATCTAAGGAAAAATCTTTTAAGTGGTTCTAGATTCGACCAGGGTGGTGCTAAATTCATTGGTAAGTCTGGCAAGTTGAATGTGATCAATAAGTTTGGCAAATTTCTTTTTTCTGCAAAACTCTATGACGGGATCTATTACACTTTTCCAAAAGTTATTAGGAGCAGGCATGGTATTAAGGTGAATGGGGGGCAAGATGTAGATGAAATTGCTAATTCTGAAGTTTCAGCTTCACCTACATATGAGTCCGTCAATGTTAAAGATTTGGACACATGGCATTTGCGTTTTGATCACATCAGCCCTGAACTCATTCTTAACACTAATCGTAATTCTGCTGTTAAAGGTCTGCCTCTTTTAAAGTCTATAGATAATTTTTTTTGTGATCCTTGTCATTTGAGTAAGCAAAATCGTGTTTCCTTTAAATCTATAGGTCATTCTTTTTCTAAAAAGCCATTAGAAAGGCTGTTTCTTGACACTTGGGGACCTATTAAAATAAATGGGAAAAGAGGCGAACGTTTCTTTTTGTCCATAATAGATGACTTTTCTGGTAAATCTGCGGTTTACCCCCTTCAAGAGAAGTCCATGGTCTTTGAAATTTTTAAAAGACATGTTTTAAGGGCTGAAAGGTTTTTGGGTACCAAGTTGAAGGCCATACGCACCGATAATGGTAGTGAGTTTGAGAATGACCATTTTAGATCTTTTTGTAATGAAACAGGTGTAATCCATGAGCTGACAAATACTTTTACTCCAGAACAAAATGGTACATGCGAACGTTTTAATCAGACCATTATGAATTGTGTTCGGGCAATGCTGAAATCCAGCGGGTTGTCTGCCGATTTTTGGCCTGAAGCGTGTATGCATTTTTCTTACACTTGGAATAGAATCTGCCATGGGAAAAATACGAAGACTCCTCTTGAACTCTATTCAGGTAATAAACCGTCTGTTCGTCATTTAAGACCTTTTGGTACTGTAGCTTATGTCGGTGTTCCTAAGGCTAGGCGTAAACATAAATTGGATTCGAAGGCAAAGAAAGGTGTCCTTGTTGGATACGCTTTGCGTACTCGTGGATATAGGGTTTGGTTAGATGATGATAAGAAGGTTGTTGAAACCATTAATGTTTCGTTCGTTGAGAGTAAAAACTTTCCGAGCAGTGGAGCGGTGATGGGCGACTCCTCCTTCGAGTTGGTGTATGTCCCAGAGGGTGAGCCACGGCCCGTTGATCAGTTTCATCTTCCTGATCCGGAGCCTGGCACTTCTGGTGTTGTGCCCAATGAGACTGAGGATGTCGTCCCAGCCATTCCTCATACAAGTTCTACACCTTCTCAAGTTTTGTCATCCCCGAGCTGGATATCTAATCCAATCTGGTACAGGAAAGTTGTTCCCAGGCCTAAAGGAGATAAAATTGACATCTACTATTATCCTGATGGAGAGGGTAAGAGGCTCCCTCAAAGATCTCCAAATGATATTGAAAAGTTTTGTTTAGCTAATGGTATTAATTACAACCCTGCCAACTTTGATTTTTCAAAATTTAATACTTTTTCTGGTGTAGTTAATTCTGACGTTATACCTTCTGCGTCCAGCACCTTAAGTTGACTAGAGGTGGTGGTCCCTAGAACGTATAAACAAGCCCTGAAATCTGCCCAGGCGGATAAATGGCATGAGACTATGCTGGAAGAATTAGAATGTATGGCTGCAAGAAAAGTTTGGCATTTAGTAAAACTCCCTGAAAACAAGTCTGTGTTAGGAAACCGCTGGGTTTATACAGTTAAGCGCGATGAGTCTGGTGCCATAGTAAGGTACAAAGCAAGATTGGTTGCGCAAGGTTTCAGCCAGGTACAGGGTGAGTCTTACGACGAAACTTTTTCGCCGGTTATAAATTTTTCAGTAGTCAGGTTCTTCTTTGCCCTATTAGTTTCATGTTGTGGCTGGGTTAACGTACAATGCGACGTAAAATGTGCATATTTATATGCCCCGTTAAAGGATGAAATTTATATGAAACAACCAACTGGGTTTGCTGAAAAAGGCAAAGAAAGTTGGGTTTGTAGATTAGACAGAGCATTGTACGGGTTACACCAATCTGGCAGATTATGGTTTTATGAATTAAATAAAGTGTTGTTGGAACTTGGTTTTAATAAATTTGAAAATTGTAATTGCGCATATTCATATTTTGATTTTTCAGTTCTGTTGGCGTACATGGATGATATCGTCATTTTTGCTAGAACACAGTCACAAACTAAAACCATTTTAAAACTTTTGGAATCTAAATTTGATTTGAAGGTTTTAGGTATCACTCGTAAATTATTAGGCATAGAATTTGAATATACAGATGCAGGTGTGTTAATTCACCAAAACCAGTATATTGGTGAAATAGGTGAAAGATTTAGAAACCACCGTGTTCCTGTTTCTTCTTTGCCAATAGTTAAAGGTGTTCAGTTTTCTAAAAGTGACTGTCCAGTTGTTCAGGCAGATATAGATGAAGCATCAAGTTTACCTTACAGAAATTTATTGGGTTGTATTTCATTTCTTGCAAATCGCACCAGACCTGACATTGCATATGCCACTAATATTTTTTCACAGTTCCAACAGAATCCAGGAGTTAAACATTGGCAGGGCTTACTTAAACTATTAGGTTATATCAAATTTACCAATCATTATAAACTTTCTCTAAATTGTAAAAGCATTAAATTACTCTTATACTCTGATGCAGATTTTGCAGCTAATAGGGACGATTATGTCTCTATGGGTGGTCAATTAGTACTTCTAGATAATGCTGCCGTTTCGTGGCGCTCACATAAACAGAAGGGTGTGACCATTTCTACAATGGAGTCGGAGTTTATTTCAATGTGCGATTGTGTTAGGGAACAAGATTGGTTTTATAACATACTATTAGAATGTCAAAGTTTAAAAATTATTAAAGAGAAATTTGATGTACCAACACTTTTTGCTGATAACCAGGCTGCCATTAGATTCACTAAATCTAGAATTGAAAATTTTCACACGCGCCATGTAAATATAAAATTGTTTTTCATTAGGGACTGGTTTGATGAAGGGAAATTTAACCTTCAGTATGTTTCTTCTAAGTCCAATCTTTCCGATCCATTCACAAAGCCACTTGCCAAAAATGAATTGTTAAAATTTATAAATATAGTTTTCTTTCAAAATTCTGGTAATTAAAACTCTTCTTCTCCACTTTGCGGATATTTTTTTTTGTATATATGTATATAATTGTTGGTATGTATGTGAGTCACAAGCGCTTGTGCATATGTGTTGTATATAGTGTATATAAGTATTTCATCTATTTCATCATTTATAGTAATTTAGTATTGTATATTAGAATTGTGTTTTGCATTGGTCTTGTATATATTGTATATAAATTATATTATCTCTTATTGCATATTTAGAATATAGGTCATATATAATCATATAAATTGTATTGAGTATTTATAATGTATTTTTCTGCTTAGTATCTGCATTGTGGGGAATTTGCGTTTGATTATATTTATAATGAAAAGGGGGGAAATTAATTGTAAATTTCAATTTAATCTAAAATTACTTTCATGTGCTGTTTCGAAGTACATGTTTAAAATTTTTTTACGTACTATCTTTGAAGTACATTTTTCTTACTGACTTTTGTCAGGTTGTGTGCCGTTTAGTGGTACAGTTTTTTTATGGACTTTGAAATTTTTCTTGGGTGGCATGTATATGCACACTTAACTCTTGTTGCTAACTCGTCTTATTGCACTTTTTGCTAGCTGTTAACTTGTTTTTAATAGATTGTTGAGTTTTTGTTGTTAGTTGTTAAATAGTTTTTACTAATGAAATTGTTGCATATAAATTGTTTATACTAATTGTTAAGATGTCTAATATTTGAATGTTTTTCTCTTATATGTTGCGGTGGGGGGCTTTGATAACTTTGGTTATCTTTTAGTCCTCACATCTAATGAAAAACATTCCTTAATTTATTTTTATATGGGTATACTTAAATATCTTATAATTTAAAATATCTTTTACTTACTTTTTTTCAAATTTAATTCATCCTTTTAAATCTTTTATTTACTCCGTGCTATTTCGCGGCAAACATCGCGGTTTGTTTACTTTTTAGCTTTTGCCATTCTCTGCACTGTTAAAATAACTTTTTTTCCTTGTTGCCATCGTATCTTAATTCATTAAATTAATTATGAAATGTTTCAACTTTGGCCATAAGGTGGCGTCATCGTTATTTTTACTGTTTTGATTTTAACCACACGGTGGCGTTATTATCGATGTTTTTCTGATCATTTTATGCAAATATTGTATTCTTTAATGATATAAAAGTTCGATTCGATCGTAGTACGGGGCAGTAGCAGCAGTGCAGCAACGAGATGCATTAGTGTGTTTTCCAGTGAGCTGGTCTCCTGTTTAGATAAGATGTTTGCTGGTTTGGAGTTAAAAGTTTTATTTAATTAAAAGTTTAAGCATATGATTTTTTTTATATACGAAGTTAAGTTTTAATATGTTAAAAGTTGATGCTGGTTTACCATGAAGTTAAAATAGTTAATAATCAAATTCTGAATGAAGTTAAAGTTTTTTTGAACTCTTGTCCATGTTCCTTATCGTTTTAAATATGATAAATTTCTTCTGTTATAAACTTTAAAGACTTTTCGTTGTTATATCCTAGTGGTCAACAAGGCGACCCTAGGGATGTTAATTTATCTTCATAATTATTTCCCCGATGGTCAACTTGGCGACCATCTATCTACAATTTTCGTTTGCTTTAAATTACATCTTCTTTTGTTCGATCGTTATCTACAGTGATAATGTTTTCCTTGGAGTAACGTTTATTTGCTTAGTGGTCAACCGGGCGACCCTAAGGGATGTTAATTTAGTTCCTTGATTATTCCCCCGATGGTCAACTTGGCGACCATCTATCTGCAATCGTCATTTGCTCTGAGTTGCATTATTTTTTTGATATCATCTTACGTTTATCAATGGTCAACTTGGCGACCTTGATTTGTGTTAAATAGTGTTGTGTTTAAAAGGGGACTGTGGGACAAGATGTTTTCTTTCTTCAGAAATGTTGTGTAAAGAGCTGAATGTTTTTGTATTTTCTTCAAGCTAATGTTTTACAAGGTAATTATCCAGCTTATATTGCTACCTTATGTTAATGCTTTATGTTAATTGTTTTTTTTTATTAAAAGTTTGTTATATATATTTACATATGTTTTTTGATATAAATAAATTTGTTAAGTTTTTTAAATTTTCCTTGTTTTTACTGAGATCAAGTTTTCTAGTCACTAGTCATTTTACACTTTCAAAAACTTAAAGTTCAAACGTTTCTATTGTGCAAAAACTTTGCTTAATATTAAATTTTAATAGACAGACCACTTCTAATGGTCTTCAACAACTAGTCGTGCTGGACGCGGAAGGCATAACACTAGGATTAACAACACCAGAAAAATTATTAAACTTAGAAAAATCTAAATCAGCAGGGTTAAAATCAATACTATTGGAATTACAAAAATTTTCGACATCATTAGGTGACCTTAGACAACACCTTTTACCCTCTCCATCAGGATAATAGTAAATATCGACCTTTTTCCCCTTAGGACGAGGTACAACCTTCCGGTACCATATGGGATTGGTCATCCAGTTAGAAGAAGGAGTATGGGGGGTAACTTGAGGAGCAGGAGTAACAGGAGAGACGGTTGGGACGACAACTTCAGTCTCGCTGGGCAAGACCCCAGAGGTACCAGGCTCCGGACCAATAAGAAGGTACCGGTCAACGGGCCGTGGTTGTTCCCCTGGGACAAGCACCAACTCAAAAGAAGAGTCGCCCATCACCGCTCCACTGCGTAGAACATCACCGCTTTCAACAAAAGATACGTTTATAGTTTCCACAACTTTCTTCTCATCTTCCAACCAGACCCTGTAACCACGAGTACGTAATGCATAGCCCACAAGGACACCACGTTTTGATTTGGAGTCTAACTTGTGCCTGAGTCTGACCTTTGGAACACCCACATACGTCAAAGTACCGAATGGTCTTAAATGTCGAACAGAAGGTTTATTTCCTGAATAGAGTTCAAATGGAGTTTTAGAGTTCCCACCGTGACAAATACGGTTCCACGTATAATTAAAGTGTAAACATGCTTCAGGCCAAAAATCATCAGATAAACCACTGGACTTTAACATTGCCCGAACACAGTTCATGATTGTCTGGTTGAACCTCTCACAAACTCCATTTTCTTCTGGTGTGTAAAAGTTGGTCAATTCATGATTTATTCCATTTTCTCTACAAAAACCCTTAAAAGAATCATTATCAAACTCCTTGCCATTGTCAGTTCTGATCGACTTCAACTTGGTTCCCAAAAACCTTTCGGCCCTCAAAACATGTCTCTTAAAGACCTCAAAACACATAGATTTTTCTTGGAGGGGGTAAACGGATGACCTACCAGAGAAATCATCTATTATAGACAAGAACAAACGTTCACCCTTTTTGCCAGGAATTTTAATTGGACCCCAAGTATCCATGAAAAGTCGATCTAAAGGTTTTTTGGAAGAAGAATGACTTAAAGGTTTAAAAGAAATACGATTTTGCTTACTCACATGACAGGGATCACAAAAAAAATTATCAACTGATTTTAAATTGGGCAGACCTTTAACAGCAGAATTACGGATAGTATTAAAAATTAATTCAGGGCTTAGATGATCAAAACGAAGATGCCAGGTATCAAAATCTTTTATATTAACAGGTTTTATTACAGGAAAAGCTGAAATTTCAGTATTATTATTTAGATTTTCATTAGAATTCTGCCCCCCATTCAATTTAACACTGTGCTTGTTTTTAAGTACTTTTGGAAATGTATAATAAATCCCGTCATGGAGTTTAGCAGAGAAAAGGAAATCACCATACTTGTCGACCACGTTTATTTTGCCAGCCTCACCAATAAATTTTGCACCACCCTGGTCGAATCTAGAACCACTCAAAAGATTTTTCCTCAAGTTCGGCGAGTATAAAACATTCCAGAGTTTAATAACAGTCCCATTAAAATTCAGCTCTACTTCACCTTTACCAGTAATGGGAAAAGTGACACCATCAACAGCCACGTGTAACTCATCACCAGAAATTTCAGAAAAATTACAAAAGAAAGATTTATCTTTGCAGAAGTGATGAGAGGCCGCTGTATCATAAGCCCAGCTTCCCTCTCTATCAAAACTACTTAAATTTGCTTCTGCAATAAAATTTTGAGCTTTAGGAGTTTTATCACGTTTTGACTGTTGACTGGAGCCACCCCTCTTAGAAAAATTACTTCTGAGTGGTTTTTCCTTTTCTTTTGCAGCTAGATCATTATTTAACTTAACTTTACAATCTTTAATTACATGGCCTTTTTTCCCACACCTCCAACAAGTAAAAACAGGCCTACGTTTAAATTTTACATTTTGGGCCTCAATAGAACATTCCGTTCTACTTTTATCAAAATTTCTAAGTTGAAGGCGCGTTTCCTCGGCACAAAGCTCAACAATAATATTTTTAAAGTTAAAGTCCTTATCAGGCCAACGGAGAATTTGTTGAACAACCTGATCGAATTTATCAGGTAAGTATCTCAAAACTTGGAAACATATATATTCATCTGCGATAGGTTTATTAATGGATTTTAACTGATCAGCAATTTTAGATATTCTAGCTGCAAAAACACCAATAGATTCGCCAGGTTCTAAAAAACATGTCATTATTTTAGAAAACAATTTCATATGATGACTTCTACTATCTGGCTGGAAGTTAACCTTTAAGATTTTCCACGCTTCTGAGGGGTCAGTACATTCACTTATTAAACTTCTAAACTCACTATCAATATTCAAATATAAAATTGACATGGCAGCATTCTGCCTTCTTTTAAAGTCTTGCACTGCCTCCTCAGACACGGTTTCACTAACTTTAGGCTTAGTTTCGTCACCAGTGACGATATCATAAGCATTCTTTTCCATAAGTAAAAATTTAATGTCACACTTCCAACCAGAGTAGTTAGTTGCATTTAACTTGGCGATTTGAGGTACAATATTATAAGCCATTTTAAATAGTTACTTAATTATCAATTATACAGAAAACAAGAAAAAAACAACTGGTCAAGTTTAAAAGATGATACCCTCAAAAAAACTTGCCCATAACCATATATTATAAACTAAAAGTCTATGTTTTAATTGATTCCTATTAAGCAGATTAAATACAGTGGAAACATTAATATTTAAGTTTTAAGGGTTTCAATAAAAATTAACCTGACCAGTGTTCAACTGTTATAACACATCAAAGACTAAAGTTTTAACAAAAAAACAATTTTTATTCAACAAGATATAAAGATATATTAAGATTTCAAATTTATAACAAGAACATGATTACCTTTTACAGGTGTTGAACCAGACATAGCGATAAACACAATCAAATACAGCTGACAATGCGCTTCAAGGACCATCACAGAACATCCGCGATCGCCAGGTTGATCAGCGGGAAAATATGACGAAAGATATACTTCCGCGATCGCCAGGTTGATCAGCGAAAGTGAGACAAGATGAATTAACATAAAGTTGCAATAAAGACGATTATGCTCATCCACTATATGATTTAATTTAGAAGACTTTAATTTAACTTTTTAATTAACTTCTAACTTTTATGAAACTTAACGAATGTCACTTAAAAAGCAACTAAACAAGATATAACATTATTGAAACTAACAAATGTAACAGCCTCGCCTCAAAAAGGGCGTCGATTATCAATTTAATTCAAGGCCTCCATCACCCGCGAATGACGGAAAACTTTATCCTTTAATAAGGAACAATTTAGCAAATAGAAACTTAACAATTAACATATGTAAAAAAACTCAACAATGGCAGCCATCATTTCTAAAAATGCAATAGCCAAAAGAGTATCACTAGCTTAGCTGGAACAATACTAAAAGCACATACATCGTTGCTTAGCCATCAACAGCTTAAAGCTACTCACATTATTCACAAACTACTGCTTCATTTCTAATTGAAGACTAGCTGGCCATTGCTAACAACTGCCGATAACTGCACCTTAACAAGCCTGCTGCGATCTTTTTATACTGACTGAAAAGTCAAAATCTACATATAAACAATACATTACTATTGCCACTCAACGGTCAAAGTCGAAAATACAATTTACTATAACTATTTTAATAGAAGTGGCAACAGCAAAAATAGGAAAAATTATGTAGAGCAAGATTGGCAACGGCAACAATGTAAACAAAACATTGTTAGCAATGGTGCGATGTAAGTAAAAGATGGCTGACCGAGTTTAAGTAAAGAAAACTTTTAAATTCAAATAAAAGGTAAGTTAACAGTTATATATATAAAAAAATAAGCAATTATATTCATAAAATTAACAATTTTTATGTGCGAGGACAATTGATAGGTATCAGAAAGTATTGGATTTGAAAAAAATTTAGACGTCTGTTTTTCTATAAATTTATACGTTTTATGAGTTTTTTTTTTTTTTAACACGATTTTACCATTTTTAGAAAATATCTTCCTGTCTGATTGTAAGACAAAAATTTTCTGACAATTGTTTTTCAGGAAATACTGCACAGAATTTCATATAAATTTATATGTAATTGCATCGTAACATAAGTTAGTGCCCAACAAAGTTTGTGCAAATATTTCATCAAACGTCGCTGCCTTAGTGCGATGATTTACATTTAGGGAAAGTCCATATCTTATATTCTATTGTGTATATTCGAACAAAACTTGATATACGAGAGTGTCATTATGAAATACTTGATTCAATTTTAGAGCATATCGACCAATGCTGCACTGAAATTTTCCTCATGAATGGAAAGATTATAGTTCAGATTCTAATGCATACAATTACCCGAAAATTTGTTTATGATAGGGCCATTATGAAACACAATGCTGATTTAATTTGGATGCATATTGATCAATATACGATGTTCTCAGACTGCAATTTATTCCATGAACTGCAAAGCTAAATAAATGTCAGTTTCTGTTATTCACTTATATTAAACTAATTAAACACATGACATGTTTTATATACGAGGTACGTTCGGAAAGTAAGTTCTGTTTTGAAATAAATAAGAACAAGTACAGATACAGCAAAGAAATTTATTGCACAAAAATCTACAACCCCTACACTATTTTTCGACATAGCTTCCGTGATTTTCCAGGCATTTGTCGTAGCATGGTACAAGTTTTTGTATACCCTCTTCGTAGAATGTTGCTGCCTGTGTAGTCAAGTAAATTAGAAAGTAAATTCCGTTTTCATGGAAACAGAGTGGGTATGCGACAGTCATTCTGTGTTAAGCAGAACGAAATGACACCATTTTGAGCCGAAGTCGCTAGGAGCAAAGTTAGGGCTGTATGGAGTTGTGTATGAAGTGCACACAACCAACAGTGAGCTCAAAATGGTATAATTTTGTTCTGCTTTACACAGAGTGACAGTCGCGCATGTGCTAGAGATCTGCACGGGCTGGGCTTCCGGCCCGAATTTTTGAATTTGCTCTCGCGCCGGGCCGGGCTTAAAAAAATTTTTCAGGCTCGGACCGGGCCGGGCTCGGGCTCAGATTTTTTGTGCACATTCGGGCCGGGCCGGGCCTGAATGAAATTTTCTCCGGGCCGTGTCGGCCCGAATATTTTTCTGGTTTCCTCGTTAATCAACGAAAAAGGAAAATGATAAAATATTTCTTCAGTCATTTATTTCACATAATTTTACAGGCTTGTATGTCACATAAAGTTCTATTTTGTTAAAAAAGTGTCTGTAATGTCAATTTAATTGTCTATCAGTCTGTCTGTCCGAAATCTGATTTTTTGCAAATATTTTTAGCATGCCTCGAAATTAATATATTTTATTTAAAGTAATATTGGATGGTTTCCTATTCAAAATAGTATGCATGTCACTACCAGTTTGCGTACATGCACATAACAAAAGAAATTAGATACATTACTGTGTATAAGAGTTTGTTTCTTATGATCTGTTGAGTTTAGGTGGTATAAACGCTCTAGAAATCTTTCCAACTTTTTCTCTAAGGCTCCTTTTTCTTTTCTCCAGTGGACGAAAGTAGCATCATTTTTATCATGGGCAAAAGCAACTTTTCTATTGAATATGGTTGGATTAACATTAAAGTTTTGTTTACCGGAGCACATGAAAGATTCGGATACATTATGGTATATACGAGGAAATGGTTGAAAGTGCATTTTCAGTAGTATTAATCATTTTAAATACCTTTCTATATTGTTTGATGAATGCTAATATTTTCGATTTGACTTTCTGTTTGTCTTTGTGCCTTGTCTATAATAATGAATTTCTGTTTATATATAATTGTCTTGTAAAATTTCAGCAGTTTTGTTAAAGAACGTACTATTGCTTGGTTATATAAAACCTCTGCAAAACACATACTAAAAATCTTTTTTATAAAAAGGCATTCTTTTTTTTTTTTGTTATTTTACATACTTTTGAATCGGGTCTGATTTTATCGTTTTTTGTCCGGGCCGGGCCTCATTTTTCGACTTCATAACGGGCCGGGCCGGGTAAGCAAAGTGATAACTATCAATGTCCTCACATATAAAAATATTGTTAAATTTTATAGATATAAATGTTTATTTTTCAAGAAATAACTTTTTAATTTACCTTTTCTTTTCAAACCTTTTAAATATCTACTTGTTTTTTTAATTTAAAATCCAGTTTGCAGCTTTACATGCATCACGTATGAATGATCAATGTTTGTTTACATCTTTGCCGTTGCCATTTTGAAACTGCATAATTTTTATATTTTTGGCTGTTGCCACTGCTGTTAAAATAATTGTTCTAAATTATATTTTGGCTTTAACCATTGAGTAGCAACAGCGATGTTTTTTTTATATGCAGATTTGACATTTTAGTCAGTATAAAAGCTCGCGGCGAATGTGTTAGGTGGCAGTTGTCAGCCAGCCTTCAATTAGAGATGAAGTGTCAATAGCTTCAGATATTAGAGCAGCTTTAAGCTGTTGATAAGTTAAGCACGTATGGGAGGAGTGCTTTGGCTTTTTACAGCTGAGTATGTTGTTTTTATGGCTGTTGCAGTTTATATCTTGATGGCTGCCGTTGTTACAAATTTTTACAAATGTTAAAGTTTTTTGTCTGGTTAAGTTTGTTTTCCTTTAAAAGGATAAGTTTAACTTTGCAGTTTTTTGTCATTCGCGAATGTTCGAAATTCTAAAAATTAAAATGATAACTGATAGTTGAATTGATCTGTTAAAGTTTGAGTGTTTCACTAATGTTAATATTGTTTAATGACTTTTTAAGTCATAATTGTTAAGTTTAAAAGGTTTAAGTAAAAATCGTTTTGAGTGAAATCATAAAATTAATAGTGCATTGATCATAGTCTTCAATAGTCAACAATACATCTTGTTTTTTCCGTTGGTCAACATGGCAATCGCAGAAGCAAAGTATCTCATCCTTTTCCCGTTGGTCAACATGGGGATCACGGATGTTTTGTCCTAAATATGTATTTGTGTTATAACAGAATTTAGATTATACCTACTGCCTTATCTTGTTCATCACCTGAAAAAGGTAACTCTGATTTTTGTCATATTCTGAAAGTGTTTTTTTCTAATATATATTTATGCTTTATTGAATAAAATTGTTTCTTGTTAAAACTTTTGTATTTAATGTGTTATAACAATTGAACACTGGTCAGGTCACTTTTATTGAAACCCTTGAAAACTTAAAATTAATTAGTTTCCACTGTATGCTATCTGCATAATAAGATTAATTAAAAGATTGACCTTTTGGTCTATGTCACAAAGTTTTCGTACGGGCCGGGCCGGGCCCGGGCCTCGAAATTCCGGCCCGTGCAGACCTCTAGCATGTGCTCCATTTCCATGGAAACGAAATTTACTTTCTACTTTACTTGACTACACAAGCGGCAACATTCTACGAAGAGGGTATACAAAAACTTGTACCACGCTATGACAAATGCCTGGAAAATCACGGGAGATATGTCGTAAAATAGTGTAAGGGTTGTAGATTTTTGTGCAATATATTTCTTTGCTGTATCTGTACTTGTACTTTTTTTATTTCAAAACAGAACTTACTTTCCGAACGTACCTTGTATATATATATATAAATATATATGTCTTGGGTTTCTTGGAAATGGCTCTAACCTTTTCGATGAAGTTTGAGATTAAGGATTTGGTTTGAAAAATTGATTGGACTTACTCTCATCTTAAGGAAAAGATAAAAATTTCTCTGTTAACTATTCATTCATCATTTAAAACTTATGGCAAAACATTGGGTTTACTCAGAGATATTTTTAACAATGTTGATAACAGTTTATGGTTAAGGGTTTTTTGTGTGAAAAATCAATCGGACTTCAATTGCAAATTCATGTTTGTTATTAACTTTCCATTAACCATTTGCAACAAATAGCAGAAATTAGATCTTCTTAAAAATATATGTAAAAACTTTCATAAAAATTTGAATTTTGTTTGTGTATGTGTGTAGGGGGGGGGGTATGTAAAAAATCAATTGGTTTTACCTTCATTTTCCGAAAAAATCACATTTGCTGTTAATCTTTTACCTGCTAATTGCAAAATATAACCATAAATTGGGTTTATTCAGAAATGGATAAAACAATTTTGATAGAAATTTGGGGGTTTTCTGGTATCGTCTTCAGGGAAACTCATGTTCGTTATTATCTCTTCATCCACTGCTTTCAGTATATCACAAAAATTGGATTTACTTAGAAATATAAGAAACAATTTTGATAAAATAAAATATAAGAATTTTTTGAGATCCAAAATCGATTATCTTCATTTTAAGGAAAATTCTTGTTTGCTGTTATCCTTTTATTCACCGGTTGTGAAATATGGTAAAAATTTGGTTTACTTGAAAATTCTTATAACGATTTTAATGAAAATTCAAGGATATTGATTTTTGGGGTTGCCAAATCAATTGGACATATCCTTATCTTCAGGAAAATGCAAGGCTCAATGCAAAATTTGCACTCGCCGGTTGCAAAATATGACAGATTTTAAGTTTATTCTAAAACAGATGTAACGATTTTGATAAAAATTTAGTGCTCAAAGATTTTTTAGATGAAAAACCTATCTGAATTAGCTTCATCTTAAACAAACAAAAAAATGAGCGTTTTCTGTTTAAAATTACTCTGCCTGAACCAAAGTATGGCAGAGAACTCGTTTTCTTGGAAACTAATTTAATAAATGATAAAAATTTAGGTTTAGGAGCATTTTGAGTTTACAATTCAGTCTGAACTGCCCTCTTGTTTAAATCAATTAGTGTTCACCAACTTCGTTTTCTTCGAATGTACTCAAATAATTTCGATAAAAAGTTAGAGTTAGCATGCTTTTGAAATAGGATATTTTGATCGATTCTCTCTTTTGTCATTACCTTTATCTCCACGATAAGTAGTGTTCATATGCAAAAATAAAGATTTTTCAGAAATCGCTGGAACGATTTAGAAAAAATGTATAGGGCTGGTCAATATTTTGAGATCTAATCCAGATCTGGTAACCTGTGCTTTCTCTGGAACAAAATGTAACAGAAACATGGTTTACTGCAAACATGTTTTCTGTAGATGAGGATAAGTCTAATAATTTTTTCACACCAAAAAATCCCTAACTCAAAACTTTCATCAAAATCGCTATGTCCATTTCCATGTAAACCATATTTCTGTCATATGTTTCAACAAGTCTTTAAAGGTTTAACAGTGAATGCGAATTTTTCTGAAGATGAGCATAATTTCAATCGTTTAAGTGCCCCCAAAAAACACTTAACTTCAAACTTTCTTTAAAATCACTATATCCATTTCAGAGTAAACCCAATTTCTGCCATATGTTGCCATTGGATAATAAAGGTTTAACAGCGAACGCAATTTGTTCTGAAGATAAGGGTCAATCAAAGCACCCCAAAAAACACATAACTACAAATTTTTTTGAAAATCGCTATATTCATTTCTGAGTAAACACAATTTCTACGATATGATACAATGGGTTGATGAAGGATTAACAGCGAACGAGAATTTTTCTGAAGATGAGGATAAGTCCAATCATTTAAGTATCCCGGAAATCCTTAACTCAAGCATCCATTCCTATATCCATGTCCGAGTAAACCCAATTTCTGCCATATGTTGCAATTGGGCGATAAAGGGTTACTGTAAATGCAAATTTTTCTGAAGATGAGGATAAGTCCAATCATTTTAGCACCACAAAAAACACTAAACTCTAAACTTTCTTTAAAATCGCTATATCCATTTTGGAGTAGACCTAATTTCTGCTGTATGTTGCAATGGGCTGATAAAGGATTAACCGCGAATGCGATTTTTTCTGAAGATGATGATATTTCCAATCGGTTTTACTCACAAAAACCCCTAACTCCAAACTTCCATCAAAATCG
Source organism: Salticus scenicus (assembly GCA_963930645.1). NCBI lineage: Eukaryota > Metazoa > Arthropoda > Arachnida > Araneae > Salticidae > Salticus > Salticus scenicus. Next base: position 168,633,228 of record OZ005657.1, read on the forward strand.
CTACGTCCATTTCCATGTAAACCATATTTCTGCCATACATTGCAATTGGTCTTTGAACACAACATTTTCTGAAGATGAAAATATTTCTAATCGTATACACACTCCCAAACTTTCATCAAAATCCCTATAACCATTTCCAAGTAAACCCAATTTCTGCCATATGTTACAATTGGCAGATAAAGGGTTAACTGTGAATGCAAAATTTTCTGAAGATGAGGATGATAAGTCGAATCGTTTAAGCACCCCAAAAAGCCTTTAACCTCAAACTTTCATCAAAATTCCTATATTCATTTCTGAGTAAACCCAATTTCTGCCATAATTTGCAACTGGCCGATAAAGGAACATGAATTTTTCTGAAGAGAAAGATAAGTCCAAATGCTTTAGCACCCCGAAAAACACCTAACTCCAAACTTTCTTTAAAATTGCTATATCCATTTCGAAGTAAACCTAATTTCTACCATATGTTGCAATGGGCTGATAAAGGGTTAACAGCAAAGTGATTTTTCTGAAGATGAGGATATTTCCAATTCCCTATTCTCACCAAAAAATCCCTAACTCCAAACTTTCATCAAAATCGCTATGTCCATTTCTGTGTAAACCATATTCCTGCCATACATTACAATTGGCCTTTAAGATTTAACAGTGAACACGAAATTTTCAGAAGCTGAAAATAATTCCAATCATTTATGCACCCCCAAACTTCCATCAAAATCCCTATATCCATTTCCGAGTAAACCCAATTTCGGCCATATGCTGCAATTGGCCGATAAAGGGTTAATTGAGAACGTGAATTTTTCTGAAAATGAGGGTAAGTTCAACTGTTTTAGCACCCCCCGAAAACATTTAATCCCAAACTTTCATGAAAATCGCTATATCCATTTCTGAGTAAACACAATTTCTGCTATGTGTTGCAATTAGCCGATAAAGGGTTAACTGTGAATGTGAATTTGTCTGAAGATGCGATCCAATTGTTTTTTCTCATCAAAAATCCCTAACTCTAAACTTTCACCAAAATCGTTTTGTCCATTTCTCTGTAAACCCAATTTCTGCCATACTTTGCAATTGACCTTTAAAAGTTTAACTGCAAAAGTGAATTTTTCTGACAATGAGGAAAATTCCAATCGTTTAAGCATCCTCAAAAGCACTTAACTCCAAACTTTCATCAAAATCCCTATATCCATTTCCGAGTAAACCCAATTTCTGCCATATGTTGCCATTCGTCAATAAAGGGTTAACAGCGAAAGCAATTTTTTCTGAAGATGAGGGTCAATCCAAGCACCATGAAAAACACTTAACAACAAACTTTTCTGAAAATTGCTATATCCATTTCAGAGTAAACCCAATTTCTGTGATATGATACAATGGGCTGATAAAGGGTTAACAACAAACATGAATTTTTCAGAATAAGTCCAATCATTTTTTCACACCAAAAAACCCCATACCTTAAATTTTCATCAAAATCGTTAAAGCCGTTTCCGAAATCTTCAAAACAATTATATATAACAAATCACGCGATTTACTCATTTAATATAAGAGGAGGGTGCATTCGTCGACTAGAACCTGGTTATGATTTTACAAACTGCATTCTACATGCAAAAATGTCGACAACTTTCATAAGAATATCATTCAGTTCTTTAGAAAATTCTGCTGTTTCTGAATTTTATGTTTCATTACTTTATTTTTACAGAAATCTCTCATTTTGAATCCAAATATCACTTGTTATAGGCATGAATAAATTCTTACTCACACACATACACACTCATATATATATATATATACACACAAACATTTCAATAAAGCAGAGGCACATTCCTTTTTAGCATGATACCTAGAAAAAAAATGGCATAATCTAATTTTAATAAAATGCTTCGAAAAATGGGGTAATAAAAAATTGGTTTTGAATCACGGTGCCCACCCCCAGGAATTATCAGACCCTTCTGTGTTAGCCTTTTTCGACAGAATATTTTTTTATAGTATAGAATTTCCAAATTAATATGCTCATTGAATTTGCTTTCCTTCTGAGATATTTAGAGATTTCTAGATGAATGAAAACACACAGCATAATAGAAGAAAGTCATAATGAATCTGACCTAAAAAAAAAAAAAAACTTGGAGGTAACCCCCAGAAGTAAAACATTAAATATTTCATGAACTATTGTTGGGATCTTGTGCAAATTTGTACTTAAGGTTATTTTGATGCTCTAGATTCATTTTCTGTTGTCAAATTAGTGGATTAACATTGGAATTTTAAAAGTTGGGCCCTTTCTTAATATGTAGATGATACCCTATGATTTTTTCCCCTACATACAATAAAAGTAGACATTAATTGCAGTCAATTGGTACCTACTGTATATTTCTGCAATAATTAGGTAATGAGATACATAGGGTGTCCAATTTTTTTTTTTTTTTTTTTTTTCTTGGCGAACTGTACATTAACATGAAAGAAAATTAAATCTTGGTTTGTAAATCAAGACTATAATGCATTAAATAAATATATACCTTTTGACTAGAAGTAGCAGAAAATACATGAATGAGATTTGATATTATCTGTGATGCACTAGTACCAGGTGCATATGGCTGGGAAGGAACTGGGGGTAATGGTGGCTGGTTCAGAGGTGACAAGACAGGAGCTGGGCACTCTAACAAACAATAATGGCAAAGTGTTGTAAGACCTTCTATCACAGTAATCAAATAATCAGGAGGTAAATACAAATCTGCTGAAGGTGCATCTCCGATTGGTGCTATCCAACTTTTCATTTTTCCTCTAAAAAATAAAAACTAATAAATTAAGTATGAGATATTTTTTTAATTAAATAATCATTTGAAATATGATAAGAACATGAGTATAAAGAAAATTTCTATGATAAACACTTTTTACCTATTTTTATGGAAGTATAAAGAAATAATCATGAAAAAAAAAAAAAAAAAAAAAAATTGTGCGGAGAAATACTGATGATGTTTCTCCGAAGTATTATAAAATATCAAACTATAATGATTTGAAACACAGACCATCTTAAAATTATAATAAGAATTATTATTAGATTAAAATATTGTATAACAACTCAGTAAATCTCTATACAGAAAAGTGAGAAACATAGAAATTTTTCAGTTATAACAAAAACATAATTTTGGTCTTCTAAAAACAAATAAATAGTAAAGGAACACAAAAATAATACTGGTATTGTGAGTGATAAACATAATATAATTTGTTGAATAATTGAAGATGATGCACAGAGCTATCCCAAGTGAAAGCGAGGCCCTGTGCAAAAAATTTTTGCAAGGCCCTTTTCTCTGAAATTAACTACATACCCCCTTTTATAGTTTTAAACTGCAAATCACGTGAAGGGGTAGAGCGAAATACTTCCCCACTGAAAACGAAGCACGTAGCATTAATATTGTTTTACAGATGCGCATAAAATATTCCTTAAGCGCTCATTGGAGAAAAAATAATTTATGATGTTGTACTGACTCTACTAAATAGATGTACTATTTAACAGAAATGCAGAATAATATGATTCATTTATAAAACAGTGTATACAGTTCTTATACTTCTATTGTAGGCACACACAAAAGATGGTTGAAAGTATTATTGTCTTTTGATGTTTTCAAAATTTTAATACTTATTTCAATGAAATTAAATAGATTAATGTTTCTGAAATTTACGTAAGTACTAACCTTTTGATGGACAAGGTGAAATTGCACATTTAAAATCTACAGCCACCGAAAAAAGAAACAAGAAAGTTGCAAAGGAAGTTAAAAGAAAAAAAAAAATCTGCCATGTTAAAAATGCAAAATTTTGTTAAAAATTTCTGGGATGAATTTTTGCAGCTGGGAATTAAAATTATGTGGCATAAAGCCATTCAAATGGTTAAATAAAGAAAACGTTGTAATTAACGATTTATAGCTCTTTTCCAGGGCATCTCAAAAGATATTGTTCATATTACTTACTACTACGTGATAATTGTTAGAAATTCTTTTTCAATTATGATATGAGTTTTCCAGCTAGATGAAATTTTAGTATATATGTTGTATGAAATTTTTTTATACTTGGTGTTTTCAAATTCTAACTTTTTAATACAGGGCAAAAAAAATTATTTGTAACATTACAAAGTTTTTGTAATCTACACGATGTACAAAATTTTGTATTCTTTTTTACCAACCTTTTTTCGGTTTTTACGAATTGATTTAATGTTTCATCTAGACATTAAAAAAAAAAAAGAAAAGATTTTTCTAAATCCAAGGGACTTTTCCTGACATCAGTGCCGAGAGAGAGCTTTCCATCCGCCACCTTGTGTTTATTAACACTAGAACAGCCGGATTTTGAACTTACCTAAAACAGCCATTGGGGGTCAATTTGACCCTCATAAGAAATTCAAGCCCTATTAAAGTAAATGAGTCTTTTTAAAGATAAATGATATTGAAATTACAATATATAAGAGTTTTCGAAGGTTTTGTAAATTTTATTTTTTATTTATTTATTTTTTTAGAGTTCGTTTTTCCCAATGCTTAATTTTTTTTTTTTTTTTTTGTTAATGACAGTAAATGAATGAAAATATATAATGCGATATATTTTACTACACAATATGCTTTAGCAGTAGTGCAGGTAATAAAAAAAAACACAAAAGTTACAAATGCAAAAAATACAAATTAGCATACAACATGTTTCAAAATGAGAAAATAAAAAATATAAACACATAAAATAAAAAGTCCGAAAGTTAGTTAGACGTTAGCACAAGTGCAACAATATGCACGCTTGACAGTGACAGCAATACACTTACCACAAATTGGTTTCTGGCATCCTTCACAGCTTGCAGATGTTTTATTTTGTCCCTTACAGCGTTTAAAGGCACATTTCTTTCGTTTAAGTATCGGTACCCGATCTATAGGGGGGCACCTATTTCGTAAAGCATCCACTCTTAGTTCTTCCATGAGCGAAAGAATAAATTCTCGACGGGAAATAGAGGTGTCTGAGGATTGTTTGAAAATTATCCAAGCATTCAATGCAGCAATGTCAAGGACGTTGTAAAAAACATGCACAGGCCATCTGCGAGTGCCACAATTTGTACTATATTTCCTAAGCATCTGGTCTGCAACGTCTACTCCACATTTAGTACGATTGTAGTACGTAACAGTATTCGGCTTCATCTTTGCACTGTTGTCCGTAAACACATCCGTGTGCATAGTGCTAAGAATCGCGACATTCTTTCTCTTCTTGCACCTATATATAGTGAGTGTTTTGTTCCCATATTTTAGTGCAGAAGATGAATATCGTGGAGAAGATGTGTCGCGAGCAATGGGTGGTAATTCTCTCTTGTTCAGACGCATCGTCCCTACGATTGTAGTTTTCTTTGCAGAAAGTTCATCTGCAAGTTTTACAGAAGTAAAAAAATTGTCAGTAGTGACGTTGAGTCCTTTGTTTAGATGTGGTTGTAGTAATTTGAGCACAACACTTTCCCCAAGTTGAACATCAGCTGGCCGCTCTTCATCCTTGCCTAAATAAGGGTAGCCATTCAAAATATACTTAGATTCTACATCAGTTGCTAGCCAGAACTTGATGTCGAACTTGTCTGGCTTATTTGCCATGTATTGGATGAATCTGCACCTTGATTTACACGGCAATAGCTGTTCATCAACGGTTATTTCTGCTCCAGGGTTATAGCACAAATAACAATTTTCAATCAGCTTGTACCAAATTTCAGAAGCAAGAGCAAATTTGTTCGTGGCAAGGCGTTCCGCTCTGCTACTTCGCACATCAAATCTGAGGTACCGCATGATTTCACGGAAACGATTGCGTGACATTGTCTCTCTGAACACGGGTGGTCCCCATTTATTGTTCCACAACTCATCTGCACAAAGTTTTGAATGACCTAGAGCTCCACGGGCATATAATAGAGCGAAAAAAGCATCCAGTTCCACTAGAGTAACATACCAGTTGCTGTCATCTCCAAGCTGACGTCGTGCTTCAGCAACTGTACATGTTTGAATGTGTTTTACCATTGCTTCATTCACCATCAAACGCCAGGCCAAAGCAGGATTTGTCCCAATATTACGACGTGCAAAAGGCATTGGTCCACTTGGAATTGATACAATATTGCGAGCTGGTGTGCGACCTGCAGTGGAAGTGGGGCAGTTACGGTTCATCAGAGTCCAAATAATACCGCTGGATGAAGAGTACTTATCGTTACTGCAGCCATCAGAAAGATTTGGTACGTTATTCCTTCGTCCTTGCGACCGCCGACGCCCACGAGAACGTCCTGATTTGGGAATAACAGGGGAAATCACATTAGTAGAATGTTCCACGGCATCACTGTCACTGCTTTCGGATGACGACGAACTCTGTAAGTTCACATTATCAAGACAAAAATCTTCATCGTTGCTGTCATCACCACTGATATCTGAATCTAACTGCTCTAGGAGAACAAGGGCCTCCTGTGTACTCAATCCTCTCCGCATTTATAAAAAAAAAATGCTTACACTCTGGTCACAATGAAAAGTTTTGAAAACACTGTTGTGCGATTGTGACGTCGTGTTCTGTTTTCTACATTAGCTCTAGCAGGAATGTTTCTCCCTCCAAACATTCCTTAGCACACCAGCGCCGTTAGGATACGTGCGCATTTCAGTGCGCAGAGTAACACTGCTCCCTGAAGGTGCGCGCGCAATAGAGAGAAGAGCGGTCTCCCTGCATCTTGTTGTCCTAAAAACCTTTTTTCATATCATTTTTCAAAGTTTAAAAAACATTTATATTGCCTATTAATTATGAGGAGAGCTTATTTTCGTTTTAAATGAATAGCGTTTAGTGCTATGTATAAGTTAAGTTTAATTTGAAAAATATAAAGAATACAATGTATTGTTTAGTATAATATTTAAGGATAAGTTTTATTAAAATAACTTTACTTAAAGATATAACTTACTTTTATCCTTTATTCAAGCAAATAACTTATCTTTTTCTATTTTTAAATACATTTGATATTATACTTCTTTATTTAATTCATATAGGATAAAATTATAATCTTTGTTTACATTCTTTGAACACATCGTTCAGGCCAGTTGAATTCCAATATGGCGATACTTACTTTTGTGGCCCATAGATGGCGTACGTATTCAGCGTCGTCCGTTGTCACGGTAACGGATTACGTACGATGGGCGTGTTTTTGGATCGCCTGGAAGGGAGAAATGTGTAGCCTGGTGATTGGCTGTTCTGGAATCCGGTGATAATTGTATATAAGGATGTCTTACATAGGTTTATTCTCTCTTGCTTATAATTTTCGTTTGTAATTACGATGATTTGAAAAATTTAAATACGTTTTCAACTATTTTTTAGTTTGCCTCAAAGTATGAGGGCATGTTTCTGTTTAATTAAGTTGCAGTATATATATTAATGTTATTTGAAGGCCAGCATCCTTTTTGTGCTAATGCTGAGCAATGAAAGCATTAATTCTACTTATAAGCAGTTAGTTTTTGGCAAATAGTTTTTCCCTCATGGCAAGTTTTTCTAACTATCACTAGCAAAGTCTATATTTTCTGTTAAGTTTTAAATTTTTGTTAAGTTTGAAACTTCTTGTTAAGTTTGAATAAATATTGTTATGGATGTTAAACTCTGTTTTATTTAAAAACTGCACACTATGCCTTGTTACATAAAAGTATGAGCCAAATATTCCACTGCAATCTCTGGATATATTTTTTTAACATGTTAAGACAGTTAAACTTAGTCTTCATGAGAACATAGGTTATGGGCATGTCATTTGGCCTTACCTTGTTTACAGTTTAGATGTGCAGTATATTTTTACAATGGCTATGAGTTTAACTCCTTCTATTGAAAAATTAAATGCTAGTAATTATATTACTTGGCAGAAAGATATTCGTTTTATTCTTATAAGAGATAACTGCTGGGAATTGGTTGCTAAAAGAGAAACTTTGCCAGAGGATGATGGAAAACCGGAAACTACTAAGCTTATTACAGATTTTAAGCATAGGTCAAGACTTGCACTGTCTACTATATATTTGCATATATCTCCTGAAGTTCGATGTATTATAGAAAATTGTAATGACCCGGTTGAAGCATGGGAGGCTTTAAAGAAAAATTTCTTGTCAGATTCACGTGCAAGACATATTCAATTATTTACGGAATTTGTTAAATGTGACATGCTACAAAATGAGTCTGTAACTGCCTATGTAAATAGATTGAGTCGTACAATTGAGTTGTTGAGAGAAATGGGTCGTCCAATGGAAGACATATATTGTTGCTATCAGCTTCTACGACATCTCCCGAAGAAGTTTAATTCTGTGGTTCAAGATATGATGCGATGGAAGTCAGATGAGTTCAAGTTCACTACTTTGGTGTCCGAATTAACGTCTGAGGAAATCCGTTTGCAGTTACAGAAAGATGATGAGCAGCTGGTAGAAGTTCAAAATATTCAATATAAAGGTAAACAAAAGTTTTATAAACCTTTATTATGTTTCAATTGTAATAAACCAGGTCACTTTAAGAAAGACTGTTTAAATAAGAACTTTAATGCAAATTTTAATAGAAATTCTAATGTTAAATCAAATGTAAATCCTAAGTTTAAATCTAAAAATGTTAAATCCCAAAGGAAGATTGCTTGCTCTGTCAATTCGGTCAATGAACCTTCATATTATATTGCACAGGTTAATTTTAGTGATGTTGGTGGCGATAATCTTTGGATTTTTGATACGGCCGCGAGTCATCACTGTTGTCGCAATAAAAACCTGTTTTCTGAATATTGTCCTGTAGAAGGTGAAAATTTGAAGGTGGCCATTGATGGAGTAAGTTTTCCGATTGTTGGGAAAGGTGTAGTTAAATTGAAATTTGGTAATAATGATGTATATCTTAAAGATGTTTTGTTTTCCCCTGAATTGAGGAAAAATTTAATTTCTGGTGCAAAATTGGACTTTAATGGTGCCAAGTTCACTGGAGGTGGTGGTAGAGTAAATGTTTTCGACAAGTTTGATAAACCTCTTTTTTATGCCAAACTTAAAAATGGTCTTTACTATGCCTATGCCAAGTGTTTAAAAGTGAATGGGGGGCTACCTGATGAACCTGTTGTAGCTAATTTAACTGACTTAGAGGACTGGCATTCTCGTTTCGCTCATATTAGTCCGGAACTTATAGTCAAAACTAGTAAGCACAATGGTGTGAAAGGGCTTCCTAAGCTTAAATTTAAAAAGTTTTCGTGTGAACCTTGTCGGGTAAGTAAACAAAATCGTGTTTCTTTTAAGTCGGTTGATTCTGTTCATGGCATTAAATCACCCTTGGAGAAAGTGTACATGGACGTTTGGGGTCCAATTCCAATTTTGGGAAAAAGGGGGGAAAAATTTTTTCTTTCAATAATTGATGGTTTTTCACGTAAAGTGACTTTATACCCAATGAAGGATAAGTCACAGGTGTTTAGTATTTTTGAAAGGCACATTGCCAGAGCTGAGCTTAGTCTTGGAAAGAAGTTGAAAACTATTAGGACAGATAATGGTTCTGAGTTTGAGAACGAGAGCTTCCGTGACTTTTGCAATAAAAGGGGGGTTGCTCACGAGCTAACAAACACCTATACACCAGAAGAAAATGGTGTTTGTGAGAGGCTCAATCAAACAGTTCTAAATTGTACTCGTGCTATTCTGTCCGATAGTGGACTTCCTTTTTCTTTTTGGCCAGAGGCTGTGCTTTATTTTAGTTACACTTGGAATCGTGTGATTCATAAAAACCAGGAAAAAACTCCTCTTGAACTTTATACTGGAAGAAAACCTTCGGTTAGACACCTGAAGCCTTTTGGTTTAGTAGTGTATGTCGGAGTTCCTAAACAGAGACGCGACCACAAACTTATGTCAAAGGCAAAAAAGGGAGTAATCGTCGGTTACGCTCTTCGTACAAAAGGATATAGAGTCTGGATAGAAAATGAGGATAGGGTCGTCGAGACTGTAAATTTAACTTTCTCCGATCGTATTTTTAATCAGCACAGTGGGGCGGTGATGGGCCCTTCGTTGGAAGAGTTGGGTCAGTCTCCAAATAGTCCGGTTGATTGTGGTGGTTCCGATCCCGTAGACATTGTGTTTGGAGGGGGGCCTGATGATTCCGACGGGGAGTCTATCGCTGAACTACCTGATACTAATGACTCTTGTTCTAAAATTGTTTGGAGGAGAAAGCCAGTACCGAGACCTCATGGTGATAGGACAGATATATATTATTACCCTAACGATAAAACTACTAGGTTGAGATCTTTAAATGAGGTTAAGAGTTATTGTGAACGTAATAATATTGTTTTCGAACCTTCCTTGTTTGATTTCTCTGGTAGTAATAAATTTGAAGGGGTGGTTAATTCAAATGATCCTGTTTCTAACCATGTTAAAAAGGAAACCTGACTAGAACTTTCTGTACCTAGAACTTATAAACAAGCTATGAAGTCACCTCAAAATTCTGAATGGGTTAAAGCTATGGATGAGGAAATTTCAAATATGAGTCAGCGTAAAGTATGGCATTTAGTCCCTTTACCTGATGGGAAATCTTTACTAGGTAACAGATGGGTTTATACCATTAAAAAGGATGAGAGTGGGAATATAGCTAGGTTTAAAGCTAGGCTCGTCGCTCAGGGGTACTACCAAATTCGGGGGGATACCTACGACGAAACATTCTCTCCAGTGGTAAATTTTTCTGTTATTCGTTTTTTCTTTTCCCTTTTAGTTTCCTGTCTTAAGTGGCAAAACATTCAGTGTGACATTAAATGTGCATATTTATACGCTCCTCTTAAAGAAGAGATTTATATGTCACAACCGCTTGGTTATATTGTTCCTGGTGAGGAAAATTTAGTTTGCAAATTAGACCGTGCTCTGTATGGTTTACATCAGAGTGGTCGTTTGTGGTTTTTCGAATTAAATAAGGTTCTTTTAAGTTTAGGTTTTCTTAAGTTTAACTGGTGTAATTGTTCATATTATTTTGAGGACTTTATAGTTTTATTAGTCTATGTCGACGACATAGTTATTTTTGGAAAAACTCGGGCTCAAATTGATTCCATAATTGAACTTTTGGGGGGAAAATTTGATCTTAAAATTTTGGGTAAAACGAAGAAATTATTGGGTGTTGAGTTTAGCTATGATAACGATGCTGTTCAAATTTATCAGGCATTGTACATAGATGAAGTTTATAAAAGGTTTAACTCATTTAAAATACCATATACTTCTTTACCTATTATAAAAGGGTTAAAATATTCAAAAAGGGATTGTCCAAGCAATAAGGCTGAAATGGAAGAAGTCGCAAGATTACCATATAGGAATATCTTGGGTTGCCTTTCATTTTTAGCTAGTAGGACTAGACCAGATATAGCCTATGCTGTGAATATTTTTAGCCAGTTTCAAAATTCTCCAGGTTTAACCCATTGGAATGGTTTGCTTAAATTACTTGGTTACGTTTCGGGTACCAAGAATTTAAAATTAAATTTAAATTGTAAAAATTCTAGTTTAGTCGCTTTCTCTGATGCTGATTTTGCTATGAACAGAGACGACTTTATTTCAATGGGGGGTCAAATAATATTTTTAGATAATAGTCCAATTTCATGGCGAACTTTTAAGGAAAAAGGGGTAAGTCTTTCCACAATGGAAAGTGAATTTGTTTCAATGTGTGAATGTGTGAAAGAACTTATGTGGTTCAATCGTATTTTGGAGGATTGTATTGAATTTAATTTAATCTCCGAAAAATACTCTTTACCAACCCTTTTTGCCGATAATATGTCAGCTATTGAATTTACGAAATCGCCTATAGAGAATAATAGGTCGAAGCACATAAATGTGAAATTATTCTTTATTCGCGAGTGGCTTTTTGAGGATAAATTTGAATTAAAATATGTTAAATCTAAATCTAACTTGGCGGATCCCTTTACAAAGCCACTTACTAAAAGTGACTTGCTTAATTTTGTAAATAAAATATTTGTATAGTAAATTTGTAAGAAAAATACCTGTAAATTTCATATATATATATATAGTAAAAATTGTAGTTTATAAAGTATAAATTTTGGATATGTATCCTTATTTGAAGTTTTTGAGGTGCAGAATTTTTTGGGTGTTTTCTTCTGATCTTCATTGCTTTGTCATTGTAAAGAAAGTTTTTTTTTACTTAGGATGAGTGTAAACGTGGCCACGAATGTTTGAGTTATGTGATTGTTATAATTGTTTAACTAATCTTTTATTGTTTTCAGTAATGAGGTGATGAAGATAACAAAATTTCTTAATGCATCATTTTGATATATTATTAATATATATTCTTTTTCTATCTTTATAGTAGATTTATTCAGTGTTTTGGATGAACTGTTCTGTTATGGTGGACTTTAGCGGGTATTGATGGATTGCCTCTGTATAAGAAGATTAATGTGATATTGTTATACTGTTTTTTTTATATTTTTTTTTATCTTTTGTTAATGCTAGTGATGGTTAATGTTTCAAAATGATATGATGGGGGGCATTGTTGTCCTAAAAACCTTTTTTCATATCATTTTTCAAAGTTTAAAAAACATTTATATTGCCTATTAATTATGAGGAGAGCTTATTTTCGTTTTAAATGAATAGCGTTTAGTGCTATGTATAAGTTAAGTTTAATTTGAAAAATATAAAGAATACAATGTATTGTTTAGTATAATATTTAAGGATAAGTTTTATTAAAATAACTTTACTTAAAGATATAACTTACTTTTATCCTTTATTCAAGCAAATAACTTATCTTTTTCTATTTTTAAATACATTTGATATTATACTTCTTTATTTAATTCATATAGGATAAAATTATAATCTTTGTTTACATTCTTTGAACACATCGTTCAGGCCAGTTGAATTCCAATATGGCGATACTTACTTTTGTGGCCCATAGATGGCGTACGTATTCAGCGTCGTCCGTTGTCACGGTAACGGATTACGTACGATGGGCGTGTTTTTGGATCGCCTGGAAGGGAGAAATGTGTAGCCTGGTGATTGGCTGTTCTGGAATCCGGTGATAATTGTATATAAGGATGTCTTACATAGGTTTATTCTCTCTTGCTTATAATTTTCGTTTGTAATTACGATGATTTGAAAAATTTAAATACGTTTTCAACTATTTTTTAGTTTGCCTCAAAGTATGAGAACATGTTTCTGTTTAATTAAGTTGCAGTATATATATTAATGTTATTTGAAGGCCAGCATCTTTTTTGTGCTAATGCTGAGCAATGAAAGCATTAATTCTACTTATAAGCAGTTAGTTTTTGGCAAATAGTTTTTCCCTCATGGCAAGTTTTTCTAACTATCACTAGCAAAGTCTATATTTTCTGTTAAGTTTTAAATTTTTGTTAAGTTTGAAACTTCTTGTTAAGTTTGAATAAATATTGTTATGGATGTTAAACTCTGTTTTATTTAAAAACTGCACACTATGCCTTGTTACATAAAAGTATGAGCCAAATATTCCACTGCAATCTCTGGATATATTTTTTTAACATGTTAAGACAGTTAAACTTAGTCTTCATGAGAACACATCTCTATGCGTCATCGAAACAAACCCAAACTGGAGTTTATTTTTCTCCTCTTAGTCATCGCGATAAGAGGTGAGTATTTCCTCGTGCACAGAAAACAAAAATAAGATATCAGGAATTCTAAAACAGACTTTTACTTGAAAATCAATTTTTCCATTAAAGGATAATGAAAACATACTATAGAAAATTACATTTAAAATATAGTGCTGGAAGAATTAAGCAAAAATATGGTCCATAGCAACCCTGTAAAATAAATAATAACAAACAAGTAAACAATTTTTTTTTTTTAAGGGGGAAGATGCGAGGCCTTTTGAGACATGAGGCCCTGTACGATCGCACCTGTTGCACACCTCTAGCTCTGATGATGCAGATAAATTTAATTATTTAGTTAAAAACTGTTTCTCCACTATTGTTACTGTGTACAAGTAAACTATCAATCATCAATTTTCCTGTATGTCCTTTCATGTTATCCTTTTGATGCACATATATCATGCTTTACATATATTCATAATGTAATAAAAATTGTAATATAAATAATGTACAAAATTTATTTCTTATACTGTTAAATATAAAATTACATATGAGCGACAGATAAGCCTTCCTATTCTAAAGATTATTTAAAAAAATATATTCAGGAACAGATATTCTATAAAGTAGGGATGCACAAACTTTTTGGCTGGAGCCAGAACCAAGATAACATATTTGCACTACAGTGTATTTATATGTAAACTTTATGTACATATATATGTATCTTCAAAGCTGTCATCACTATTTTTAGTTTTCATTAAAGTTATTGATAATCATTAAATATAAGTAATTGGATTGTATTAGAATACAATGAATGAAGAAAACAGAAAAATAAATCAGTTTTATATAAAAAAGACACTTTTTAAAAATATTACTTATTCAGGTTACATATACACTGGAGGGGGAGACAGAGTGGATTTTACTGATACTTAATGGAAAAAAACTTAATTAAAGTAAAATATTAATAATAATACCAAATAAAACGAATCTTACATAAAATAAATTCAGGATCTCATTCAATGCAAATAGACGAACACTTAAAATCAGTTTTAACCTTCTGACCGCCTTTGAAAAGGGCAAAAATGCAATGTTGTTTCCACAGCACAGTTTTTTTAATGCACTATAATAATGTTTATTTCAACTTGAGATTTAAAATTTAACTGTACGTAATTTTAATACTCATGTCTATCTTTTCAGACCTTTATACTTAAAAGAACAAGCAAAAAATCCATAAATATATAATTTTGAATTATAGGAGTATTGTAAGGAAAAATCACAGATCAGTGATCGGATATATCAGTCAGCGGAGGTCAGATTGTTAAGGATGCATTCTATATTAATAAATTATTTTAAGTTGTAAATATGATAATATTTATAATACAATGAGCAATTAAGATGAGTTATCGTAAACTAATGATATCACTAAAATTAGAATTATAGCATTATATACAATTAATATTAAAATTTAATAAGTACAGAAAACAATAAAAACAATATTTATTTTAAATATATTAGTTTGCTTCTGCTAATGGAATGGTTTAGATTGAATTTTACTAACTAATTTAAGTATGCTAGGCTTGATATTATTTGAGAAAAATTATACGACTGATTCTAAATATTTGCCAGTGTCAATTTGCTTCTTAACTTTGATTCTGAAAGAAAAGTTGTGAGAAATCCAAATATATTCATTTCTTGGAATTTTGCTTGTATGTGTCAAATGTCTCCTTTTTTGGCAGTTTTACACATTTTAGGAGGTCCTGAATATGTTTTAAATTTTTTTTCAGATTTTTGGATTTTCTGAGATTTTTAAAATGTCTTATTCCCTATTCACAGAAATTTCGGTGAAAATCCTCGAGAACTTTGCTAGGTCAGCAAGTTCGATTTGGGAATTTCCCGTATCATCATCTCTGTGTCAGTTAAGGACATTCACAAGTTCTTTGACTCATTATCACAGTCTGCAGTCGTTTTTTTTTTTTTTTTTTTTCAGTTATACCAAATGATAATTTCAAAGATACACCTGTTCATCATTAATTTTGATACATATAATTGTATGTTTGAGAGACACATTTAAAAAGACAGAGGGAAGCATTTACTTACTGATTACTATATTTTTCAATTTTTAATGTTCTCAGGGAGATTTAAAGATATAACCACTTACCAATATATTATTCCACAACTTTTCCATCAAATATTACAGAATATACTGTGGGCTATATAATTCAGAAAAGGAACAGAAAACTTAGCTGTAAAACAAAAATGTTTAATAACTATTATTTTTATTAATCACATAAATTTTCTTACAGGACGATAAATTCATTAATAAATTTAAAATTACCTTATATAATGTCCTTATATTTTTTCATCACGATATGTATTTCGGGTGCAACCGCACTCATCTTCAGGTGAGATGTGACTCTCTTCATTCGTAATGTTAAATTTATTAATGATATAATTTTTATTTTACCCCTTAATTCCCCTCTCTCCTCTTCCAAAAAATAGTTTTAAGAATGAACAAAAAATAAAGTAGTTTTTTTTCTTTGCAAAAAAGAAAAATAAATTGCTGCTGCTGATGATGATCCTGATTAATACAGCCTAAAATGTCAGTTTTTTAGGCTTCATACTGTATTTAATCAATATACTACCAAGGGCTGCAAACCAGTGGCGGATCCAGAACTTGACTTTGGGGGGGGGGGGGGGGGGGGGGCTAAGATTCTTCAAAGTGTTATTCTAGACCAATAAAAAATTTACAATTGCAATAGCCCCCCCTTAAATCCACCACTGCTGCAAACTGATGATTCCTGGACCATATATCGCCCCCAAGCCGCAAGTTGTGCACTCCTACCATGAAATTTCTCTATGATTTTTATTTACTTATTTCAGTTTCCACTGAGTTTAAAAAAGAGTAGGGCACTGGTAGTGAGAAAAGGGTCCTTTTTAAGATATTAAGGGCAATTTGATATTCAAAAGTCCACATTTAACATTTAAAACCTACACTCATTTCGTAATCTGATAATAAGTATGCATAGTATAATACATACTTTTTTAATTTTAACTTTCTTTACTTTTGCTTGTTAATAATAAATAAATAAGTGTTGTGTGTTATTACAATAGTTTTACTTATATATATCTTCAGTATATCAGTGTGTAGATTGTTAACTCCTAAATTTGTGCTGTAATACAAGGAGATAATAAGGGTGAATTTTTTTTGGATTAGGGGCAAGAAGGGTGCTATTTTTCCAACCTAAGGGCAGGCAGGGCACATCACCTTCTTAAAACTGTCTCGGAAAAACTCTGCTTATTTATTAAAATACATATATATGTTTGGTACACTTGTCTTACTGAGAATATCAAGAAAAGTAAGTTTTTAAAAATATGTGACACATGTACATATATTCATGTAAAGTCACTATTTCTAAATAACAGTCTTTAAAAAAAAAACCTAATTAGTTAATTTAGTGACACAGTATTTTGAACTTGAGGAAAAAAAATAGGAGTAGATTATCAGAATTTACACTGCACATAATACATCTTGTATTTTCAGTTACAGGTGTTATGCATCATTTTTAAGAATTGCAATGATTTTTGTTTGGTAACATGGTGTTTTAAAGTTATAGAGGAAAAAAAAAACAGTTGAATGAGATCATCAATAGAGTTTATTATGATTGAACATAATAAAAATTAATTAACTACATATGCAAGAAATACTGGGAAATATACGTTCCACAGTCTAATAAAAGTAGTTTAACATAAATATTAATTATTTATTTAAAAAATTACCTTTAACAATGCTCTGTTTTACTATAGCACTTTCAGGGTGAATCCACCCTTTCTTCAGTAGCTATTTCATGCAGAGACGTATCCAGAGGGGAGGCTCTGGGCCTTTGAGCCCCTCCCTCCCCCTCACACGGATTAAACATCACGGATTAAAGAACTCTCTAGCAGAGACTTGTGCATTTTAAAGGACTAGTTCCATCAGTTTTAGGCCCAAGGCACTTTTATAGTGCAGAAACATTTTACTATGCCTAGATACAAATTTTAAGGCAATAACTTATATTTGTTTTAAAGTTAAGGTGATTGGGAAGGGGGGGGGGAGGAGGCAAACTTTAATGCACACACTATGTGCAGGTGCACAACCAACATCTGAGTGAAAGTTGGGCCCCCTCCGAAATTTTTTTCTGGATACGGCCTTGATCTCATGGCCTGCTGCAGTTAAAACTGGGTTCTGCTTTCTTCCCTGTTGATTCTCCATGAGGTGATGCCACGCACAATCCAAGTCTGCGCACGACTCGCGCCCGTTACAAGCTAATTGGTCACTGATTATCTCTATGGTTTCCCGGTAAAAAGTGTAGTCAGGGTAGTTATAATTGGCTATTTTTCTTGTTTCAGTAAAATTAATATTGTTTTCATTATTGACTCTAGTAAGGACCGTTGTTATTTTTCCATATTTAATGTCGTTTTGGTGCTCTTTAATCCTGGTTGATATTTTTCTTTTTGTGACTCCAACATAATGACCTATTTCTTCATCTGTATTATTAAAAAGAATCTGATATATTCCAGCAGTTTCAAGGGGAGGAGCTGTATCTTTATCATTTCGGATTAATTGACAGATGTTGGGATTCGGTTTTATGGGGATATTTATGTTATGTTTTTGGCGATATTTTTAACTTTAATTGAAGTTCCTTGATCACATGGAATGGAATAAGTGAATTTTAAAGGGTTTTTTTGATAATTTGGTATGTTATTGAGTTTATTGATCCTTTTTCTATATAATTTATTTACGAGATCTTTATTGTAACCTGCTTTAATAGTTATATTTTTAATGTAATTTATCTCATTTTTTAAATTGGTGGGGTCATTACAAATTAATATTGCGTGGTTAATGTAGACCTGAATTGCATTGATTTTATATGTGTATGGAGTTTTACTACGCTTGCTAATTATTTCTTCACTTGATGTTGGTTTTCTGTAAAATGTTGTATTAATATTGTTTTGGTAGCATTTAATTTTAACGTCTAGATAATTAATTTCATTATTTATTTCGGTTTCACATGTAAATTTTATATTGAGATGAATTTGATTTAAGACTTCTAGAATTTTATCAGTGTTTTCATTTTTATCAATGATAGCGAATACGTCATCGACATATTGGACCCAGAAAATCCCAAGAAAGCAGAAGCCAGTTTCACATCATCTAATAAATATTAATATTTATATTATGAATGGAGAAGTGTTCGAAATCACAAAGCTTTGACAAGATGTTTGATTACTGACCATTAGTGTTAAGTATAAATGATGGACCATTAATAACAGAAATTATTTCTATTTTTATTTCTTTGAGTTAGAGAGTTGACACTTACTGATCAATATAATTTTCTGTAGTCAATAGAATAGTCTGATGAATTTTTACATTGTCTCACTAGAGGGCATATCAAAGGGCTTACATGATGCCACAGAATATTTAGTGATTGTGGGAGGGAGAAACGCCGTAACAGTTAGGAAAGGGGATGATAGAAAAAGAATCTTATAATAATAATATTAAATTGTTACTGGATAACATACTATTTTTATGTAAGAGTAGAATAAAAAATACAGCAATGATATTAAAGCAATTGGCAATTAAACAAGTAATTGTAGTATTTTAAATATCATATCACTTTATTAAATACTTTTTTCAGTATACATGTTCATAGAGATTCAAAGATAAGTATAGATCAATTCTTATTTCTAAATATATATTAAAAAAAAAAAAATAGGTAAATATAAATCAAATTAATCTTACATCTGACATGGTTTCCAAAATTCTGTGGTTACGGCTTCTAAATTACCACAAAGCTGATGAATAACAGTCATAATTAATCTAGGCAGCCATCGACCAACAAAAGGCAAAGCAGATGTCACCAGAGATAACCAGTGAATATGTAGATGAGCATGATGTTCTAAACGCAATGCTGTCAATACAGCACTTAGAAACATAGATTGACAAGGAATAGGGATTCCTGTAAAAAAAGAATTAGCAATTTCATAGTATATAGTAAAACAAAAAAAAAGTTAAAGCTTAACACTTTCAGCATGAAGCTTATTTTTACTGCCATGCAGCAGTTTAAATAAAATTGTAGTGTAATAAAATTCTGAAACATATGTCACTTCTTTTAAGAAAATAAGATAAATTTCTAATATATTCAGTAACGAATTTTTATGCTTATACTTTGAATAATATATGTTTTATGAATCATTAAATAGATAATTTGAAAAATTATCTAAATTATCTAATAATCAGTTTGACTTGAATACATACTAATTGTTAAATAATTTGCTTAAAATATGGTTTTATATCTCCTTTTATTTACTCAGAAGATTTTATATCTTCTTTTTTACATAATACAATTTAAAATCTTTTTTTTACAAACATTAAACAAAGTTCTCATGTGTTAGGCCCATAAAAATTCCTAACATTTGTGACATAAGTAATCTGTTCCTCAGCATATGATTTAATGAATATCAAACATAAAATCTAAAACGAATAAAGTGTTTAAAAAATTTATTCCCAATATTGCATAACAAATAGCAGACATTAGTTTTAAATATATATAGATGAACAAAGTGCATCGAGCTGATGACATAGTGCGAATTCTCTAATGGTATAAGGATTTAACTCAGTGTCACAAGGACATGCAGACAAATGCAGTATGCAGAGTCTCTGTTTTCCTTCTTCCTACACGTATAATATGAAGTAGACTGCGTTTTAGCCTAGGCACCAGTGGCGGATTTAAGGGGGGGGCTAGGGGGCTGAAGCCCCCCCCAAAACACTGACATTCACTATTGAATATTGCAATTGTAAATTTTTTATTGGTCTAGAATAACACTTTGAAAAATCTTAGCCCCCCCCAAAAGTCAAGTTCTGGATCCGCCACTGCTAGGCACTGCATGCTGGGTCGAATTAGAAAAATGACAAAATGTAATGTATGATCTGTGTATGCATTTCTTCTCACGAGAAAACACCTGACCCTTGAACTAGTTTAGTAAGAAAAACTGTTCTGTTTTTATCAAAGAATCTCTAACTGAGTTTAAAAAAAAAAAAAGCTTTGTTTTAGTTTTAATCTCTGGATCTCCACATATATTGTAATTTTATTAAGAAATATTCAGATTTTGGCATGAACATTATGTAAGTTATATAGTAAAATTAATAAAAATAATATTTAAAAAATATACTTATTTTTCTCTTGGGTTATTACCATGTATAAATAAAATTATTTTATTTTGTAAATAATTAATATTGCTTGTAAAGTTATTTCCTTTTTGATGTTCTTAGTTGAATAGAACAATCTGCATTTTAATATGAAAAAATATTAAAAATTTTTCCTTTAATATGTATACAGTATATTGTATTTATTTGAATAGTTTTGGTTTAAGTTTCATCATTATTTTATTCAAAAAATAATTATTTTTAGAATTTTATTATTTTATTAAAAAAATAAACCAAGAGATATTTGCTTTCTTACTATAACTATTATAATGAACCTTTGTTTCAAATTTATTGTGTGAAAGTTACAGAAATACCACAAAGATGGAAATGGAGGGGAGAAAAGGTTCTAGTGGAAAGCACCAGAATTCTATGAAAAACAAAATTTAGTCATGAGTAATTTTCATTACGAATGAGAATTTTAAATTAAAGACGCACAATTTTAAGAAACTTAACTGAAAATTTTCTTTTTTCAACTTGTTATAAAATTTATGCATATGTGATGAAAATGTATGCATATGTAATTTAATATCCTCCTCTAATTAATAAATACCTTGAAAGTTCTTGTACAAGAACTTTCAAGGTATTTATTAATTAACAGAAATTAAAATTCTGCAAATTAAAAAAAGTTAATTTATTTTTTATGCATGAAAATTGCTTGTTTTTACTACTGCTTTTTTTTTTTTTTTTTCTTAGTAAATCGAAAAATTTATCTGTTAAACATAATTATTATATTAAATAACATTTTTATATACACGTGTTTTCTTTTGCATGCAATACAGCTGTAAAAATTAAGTTTTAATTTAATAAATAATTAAACATATTAAAATATGTCCTTAACATTGATGTATCACTACACTACGGTGTATGACTGACTACATTACAGTGACACATCACAGTGTAAGTATTTCAACATCATTCAGTCCTAATATAACACGATATATGCTTAAAATAACACAATATATGCTTAAAATGAATTTGTAGAAATTTTATTAAACTAATATTTTTAAATACAAATTTTATATTTGACACTTTATAATGAAAGTTTTCCAATAGAAATACCTTTAATTAGAAATCTTGTATATAAAAACTATAATAGATATTTTAATAAATTTTTAAGAATCGAAATAACACAAAAATTTAACAAAACAGGAATGATTTATTAGAAATCTTATGCAAAAAATATGTCTAGTTGATTTTCAGCTTCAAATATATGAATGATAGCCAACCACCAAAATTTTTAATGGGGAGACAAACTACTTCAAAAATTTAAAAATTTGTATATAAAAGTAACGTTTCTTATGGATAATAAAGATGAAAAAAAAAAAAAAATCTTTACCAGGTTGATATTTGGAGGAGGATGATGAAGTTGAGGTGGAGACAGACGATGAAGATGAAGTTACTCGAATATTTGATTTCTTCTCAGAAGCAGGATCAGTTGACTTTAAAATGTTTCCATTGAGATTATCTTTCTCAGATCCATTTTGAGAAATAACTGTGTCTTCTAGAACTATTAGGGTTGCCATCAGTCTCAATAAATGAACCTGCAAAAGACATACTTAATGATTTAAGTAATAATATCAAACTTTTAAGATGTGTCAGTATTGCTTAATGTGACCATGGTTAATGCAAATAGTTGCATTTAATGTTATCAAAATTAGCTTTGTGTGATCATTTTTTCAATTGAGGTTATTACTTTTCATTAGATTAGTTCATAATCAGATTCTATATATTTGAAAGAGAGGTTTGGTTAAACTGTCTTTAGACTAACAAAATTTTCATTATAATTTTCTCACAAAAAATAAATAAATAAATAAATAAATAAATAAAATAAAAATTCTTATGGGAAAAAAAAAAAAAAGAACTTTATTGCTTATTGTTTTGTTCCAAAGACATGTTATCTCTGTCTTCTACAAGAGATAAAAAAATAAATAAGCGATTTCATCAACTAGATACTACACTTTGATCTTAGCCAAGAGGCCGAGAAGCGAGATAGCCTTAAAGCTTGTGTATTAACTGAAATTATTCTAATAGGGTGGAGAATTTTGAGTAAATTTTGAAATGTATTGTTTGTAATGGGCCATGTTAGTCTCTATATATAACATACTCAAACTAGGCAGTCGTCATTACTTAGATATTGCCCTGTTCATATAACAGAAAAAAAAAAAAAAAAAGAAAGAAAGAAAAATTAAATTAAAAAGAAAAAATATTCTGCATTGTAATAAAAATTAACTCAAATGAGCCAACATAGCGCACTATAGTTTAATTAAAATATTCTTTGTCTGAACAGCACGAAATCTTAAAAAACATGAATTTTTATTTAAAAAAAAAGAAAAGATAAGCAAAATAAAAACACAGAATACAAAAAAGGAAAAAAAATAAATAACTGAAGTAGAAACGACATTAGAATTAAAACTTTCTAACATTTAAAAAATTATGCATCTGGCCGCCTATTCATGCAAAAATAGCAGAAATTTTTGAAAAAAAAAAAAAAAAAATTAAACTGATAACTGGATTTAGTGAAGAGTCCACAGAAAACTAACAGATACTGATTTTTTTTTTTTTTTTTTTTAAAGAAGCAGAATGCCTTTTTATCAATAATAATAAAAAAAAAAGAAGAAGAACGCAAAATCATGCAGTACGCATTGATTATTAACACTTTCTAAATGTACATAATTGTTGTATTGTATAACTTTCAATGCTCTTTGCCTATGTAATCACACACACAGCATACAGACAATAGAGATGGGATGAACAGTTACTTTTCAGTAATAGGTTACTTCGTTCCATACACTGTAAAAAAATAACTATTACAAGCTACAAAAAACTCTGTGATTGGAGAAAATAATTATTTTCTCCAATCACAGAGAGTTTCTTGCAGCTGGTAATAGTTATTTTTTTATAGTGTACTACCTTTGGTAATAGGTTCTTGTAACATTTTTATAACCTATTACTCTTTAGTTTATATATGGCTAATGTCTTTCTAATCCTTTCGGGATATACAATATATATACATGTGTCCAGCATAGTGGATGTGGTTCATGTTTTTAAGTTTCAATGTTTTCGAAGAGTAATCTTCAATTTATTTAACACTAGAATTTCTTCAATTAAAAGAAAAAAAAGCTATAATTGAATATAAAATAGTGGTAGAGTCAAGGTTTTACACAAACGTTCGTCCCAATCATGTAAGCATAAGGTTCTGTTAAATCAATTCATTTAAACACAAAACAGAATATTTCGGATAATATCAAGAAACACGTACACAAGTGCCGTTTCCTGATAAAAATAATTCTCATATTATAAGCCATATATGTAATTAATAAATAATTAAATAATATTAACAAATTTTTAAAAAACATCTTTAAGGCATCAAGTTTTAAACTACCAAGTAATTGCCCCTTTTGATTTTCCGAAGAACTTGAATATGCCAGATTGACAAAAAAATTAATATTTTTCAATCATACTTAGCAAACAGTCACTTTTAATAAATTTTCTAAAATTAGAAACACTTGTTTCAAAATATAAATTTTGCTTACAAAAACTGTATAAAATGATTTATTTTCTCAGACACTTAATTTTAACATACAACCATAATTAACTATTCTCAATATTTTTACTCATTTTAAATCATTAAAAATAGTTTCTAGAAAAAAAATCAGATAAAAAAAAAAAAAAAAAAGAAAAATTAAAAATAAATAAATATTCAATTTTTTTTTAACAAATTATTATCATTTTTCTTATCAAATTCTTATCATTCTTTTTCTCCGTCTTTTTCTCATTCATAATTGTCAAATGCACCGTGGGATGACATCTTTGAAGATTTTTTTTTTAATTCGAAACAGTTGTTCGAAAATTTAAATTTTGTCCACAAAGGTTGCATATTGCAATTTTCCAACCGAATCTTTAACGGTCATATACGACCATAAATAACTAGTTTTTATTTTTTTACTCATCATAAAAAAAAGCTCTGTAAAAAAATCAGATAAAGAAACTAAGAAAATAAAAAGCGAAATACAAATACCATCCTCTTATCAAACTTGTTGCCACATAAAAACACAGAAAAATATATAGCATTCCCAAGTACATTCACATAGTCACATGCTGCTACGTAATTTCAATCTCAGCTGCTCATTCATTTCAAATATAAATATCCTACCAGGCAGATCTGAGAGGCATTAATTAAAAATCATCCTAACCCATAAACATAAACACTCCTGTCCTTTTCCCCTTTCTACGCATTCCTGTCAAACAAGCGAAACTACATAAACCATTACCCAAATGATTTTATTCATCCATGAAAAATATTCAACACCAAATAAAAATTTCTAAGCTAATACTGATGCTTTTAATATTATCACATTAATATTATTTATGTATGTCTGGACATTAAAATTGACTTGGTTATTAAAATTATGTAGATTTACATCTCTATTCAGTTAATACATTTGAGATTTATTAATACATTCAAGATAATACTAGAGCTCAGCTGTATGGCAATCGAAAGTACTATTTCAGCATATTATGTGACTGGAGTATTATTTTTTTTAGTCTGTTGAATGTTGAAAAGTTGACAGAATTATTTATTTAATAGGATATTTTTAGTAATACATTACATTGCAAAGAGATTACAATGCAATAATAATAATATTTATCTCATTACATGAAATAACGCACATCTCTAACAGACAGTAGTTCTGAAAGGCATACACATAGACTAATTGAATTCCTAATCGTTCTTAAACAATGTTACAAAGCGCTAAAAATGCTTAACACTAAAGAAAACATAGCCCTTATATTTTAATTGCAGTCCATAATGTATCTGAATATTTTAGTGTAGCCCTGTAAATAAGAAGGATAACAAAATCATATTCTATACAAAATATTATTTTAGTATATTAAAAACCAATGTCAATTTCTTTATGATTTTTACAATAGAAAGTCCTTTAAATGTAACTTATAAAAATGTCTGTCCTAAAATGCAGAGCACTGGAATTTTTTGGGTATCCCTGTACACAAACCAGTTGCACAGGACCTATTAATGTCATTTAAAATAGGGAACATTCCATAGTGAATTTGAATATTATATATAATATTGTAAAAATTCTGAAAATATTTACAAACACTGGAGGTGGGCAGATGGACAGATAGATACTTAAATTGAAATCACATTACCACTTAAAAAATGTTAAATCTCTTAATGTAAACGAAAATGCAATTTCAGCAAATTTGCAATTAAAGCCTTCAATGTAACTGAATATTTTTGTGTGTCCATGTAAATCTAATGCTAATCGTACTACATTCTGTAGAAAGCATTCTTTTGTGCATATAAATAACACATTTAAATTTTATTAAGATTTGTTCAAAGTTATTAAAATTTGGTTTATAGAAATACCTCTCATAGAACAAATGCTTTGGAATACTTTCAGGTGATCCTGTACACAAGACAGTGGTGATATTTACTCTATTTTCTATAGCAAATATCCGATAGTAAACTTCAACAACATATTTCAGTTTCATTGAAATTTGTGTAAAATAAAGGAATTAAAATATAGTTCATAAAAATTCCTCTCATATAACACAATGCTTTGGAATACTTTTAGGTGTCTCTCTACGCAAGACAGTAGAGAAAATGACTCCATTTTCAATAGGGAAGATCCGATAGTGAACTTGATATCATATATCAGTTTTAAGAAATTCCATGAATATTTACGTGAGTCAGAGCACGGATAGACAGACAGACAAACCAAAGTCATTAACTTTTTTTCAACCTTATTGGAAAGTATTAAAAACATTTAGAAAGCAATGAAACACAATATAATCCTACTTTTATGTTTCTGGAATTTATGCTTTCCTGCAAGTGTTTTTTTTTTTTTTTTACTATGTTTGCTATGAATGTTAATTCTTGGTTTGAATTTCCTATCATGCCTACACATTAAATATACAGTGAATTAAAAGAAAATACATATTAATTAAAAATATACTGTAAAAAAAAAAAAAAAAAAACATTTGGAAGACAAAGCAAATGATAATATTCTTTACTGTTTGTTTAAAAACAAACAAAGCAATGCATCAAGATTGCAATGTGATGCTGATCTACACCAAAAATAACAGTATAAAAGCAGGTGTATGACTGTGAATTATGCCTTATGCCAATTTCTGACTGTTTTATAATTTATATGAAGTAAAATAAACTGAGGCTATTCATAATTTAAAAAAATGGAAAACAAAAGGCAATTTAGGGCTTTTTCATGAGAATAATACAGTCAAACCTCGTTAATGTGAATCACAAGAGGGATACAAAATTTGTTCATGTTATCAGTAGTTCATGCTATCAATAGCTAATATTCATGTAACTAAACTAATCTTCATTTTGATGGGGATTGTGGAAACAGTTCATGTTAAAGGTAATTCATGTTAATAGTGTTCACGTTAACGAGGTTTGACTGTTATAAATAAAAAAGATAGGACAGTTTAATAAAAAAGCACCACAAAACTGGCGTTGTAAAAAATATTACTTACAAACTTTGAATAAACACCACAAAATGCAATAAACTCACAACAATTGTTTCGGGTCGAAAAAACACATGGCCCTTCATCACGCGAATAATAAAACAAACTGTCACTTCTGAATAATCTTTTTCAAAATACATTTGTTTTTTAAAATAAAACATAACAACTTATAGCAATAACAAGCTTTTCTTAAAATGTACTTATTTTTTAGTCGCTAAATGCATGTAAAACTGTATTTCCTGTTGTTTACAATTTACTGTAATTTCAGCTTTTAAATTATGTGCCTTGGTAAGTGTAAAAGCAAGATTACACCGTGTAACATTCTTTTCTCTTATTTAATAATTGCAATGATTATACAATAGTTGAATTTATTATTAAAACACACTCTATTATAAATTTTAAATTAATGATTCATTAATGCTTTTAATGACTATTAATAACATGAAATAGATGCAAGAATAGATGCAAGAAAATAAGCAAGCAAGATATCAGTGTGAATTAACCCCCTGGCATTAAATGCTTATCATACATTCAGGTTTTTCTTATTATTGCAACTTAATGCTTTTAGAAGTACCAAGAATTATGTGCATTAAACATCTGTTTAGTTTACAAAACTATTTTAATAAGATCATATATATAGTATGTATGAAGAATTGAATGAAATCAAATGGTACTGATATGGATTTTTTTTATTATTATTATTTTTTAATTGTGCATCAAGAGGTTAAATTAACCCTACTAACTAATGTTCTAAAAGCAACTTTTTTCCCCTTTTTTTGAGGGGGCGGGGGGGGAGACGGTTGTCATAATACTGAATACAATCAGCCACTCAAAAAGTGTTTTGTCAGTTTGAATTCTGTAACACTGAAAAAAATGACCAACTAAAAATTTTAGAACCTGTAAAATACTGTAAATACCTGTAAATACTGTAAAATCCCAAAAGTAACCCCCCCCATCAAATATAACTCCCCCTCCCTTTTCTGGCTGAAAATGAAATGTCTCCGTTATCCTAAAAGCAACCCCCTCCCCTTTTTTTTTCTCCATCCAACAAAGCTACATCCAATCTTCGGGTGCACTTATGGTACGTCGGCATTGCAAGTTAAGTTTGGCATTGAATTAAGTTTTAATATTTATATATTATTTCTACTTTAACTAATTTTTCATAAAGTGTCAGATGCATGTTATCAATGGAATTATTACACAGTTTTTTTACCTTTAATGCAAGAAATTACCTTTAATATTTCCTTTTAAGTAAGTACCGTAAAGTTTCGAAAGTACCCCCCCTCCCCATCAATATAACCTCCCCTCCCTTTTCTTCATTTTTTTTAAAGAATCTTGATTATAAATCCCCCCCCCCCTGATATTTATCCGTTTTGCTTTTCAAAAAGGTGGGGGGGGGGGTTACTTTCGGGATTTTACGGTATTTGTAATTATCTGATCATTTTATCAAGAGTAAATAATGAATTTCCACATTGTATGTTATCATGTTATATCATCATACATCACATATTATTATAAAAAACTAGTGATTCTGAATAATCATATTAAGCTATATTAACTTGAAAAAATAAAATTTATCAAACTAAAAATCATGAGATTATAAAAATTTTGAGAAACAAAGTACCTCATCTTCAGTAAACAAATTTAAATATACATTCTTATTATTATTCATTATTTAATATTTAATATTATGCTTAAAATATATTTTATAATGTATATTTCTTAACATAAGGAAAATGACTATAAAGCTAAGCTCTAAATTTGTCAAAAGAAGTAAGATTAATTAATACAACTCTTAGATAATAATATAAAATGTAACAAACAGAAAAATAATTTAAATAATAAATTATGAATATGAATTTTAAAATATTACTAATGGTTCAAGCTCTCTATTAAATACATATACAATTAACATTTTTAAAATCTACAATTTAAAATCAACATATGCTACTAATAATTACTTTTCAGAGTTTCTAAGAAACATATGATTACTAAATTTAAAAGATATTTAATTCAACAAATCAAAATAATCAGCCACTTAAAAAATATATTTTAAAAATATATTGATTCATTATTAAAGATTGGTTTAAAGTTCTTTTCTTAAAGTTAAATATACAGTATCGGACCTTTTATCCGGCATCCCGAAAACCGGAATGTTCCAAAAACCGGCATTTTTCAAAATTCAAACTAAATTGGAATTTTTTTTTTTTTTTTTTTTTTTTAATCTTATATTTTTAGCGAATTCCACTTTGAATATGAAATAATAATAATATTAATAATAATACATAAAAAGAAAGAAAATCCTTTAAAACCTCGTTCTCCATAAAGGAAAAATAACTTTAATTACAATTTAAAGAACTCAAAAAGGATATCTCAGAACAGTTTTGATTAAGGCACCCATTGCTATTGCCAATGTACAGCTCACGGAATGGGTCGATACTGCAAACTGCATCACAAACCAGTACTTTTCATCATTACAATACATATAACAAAATATTATCTTTTTAAGTAGAAAAAAAATAATAATAATAAAAGAAAATTATTTTACTTTGGCGCTTCTTTTGAAATTCACTGAAATGAATGAACTTTACTTTTAAGATTAATGAAACAAACATTTAAAATTGTAATAGAAAATTGAGCTGCTTTACTGCATATGAATCCAAAACTGCAGCCAGAAAAGCTTTCGGAGGATCGACAGCTTTAGGAAATAAAACTGAATGTTAATTAAAAATGATTTATAACTAAAATATTTAATATTTTTGCAAAATTATGGCCAGGCATTAATCCAAAAACACATGAAAATCTGTAAACATCAGTCACGGCCACGCAAGTGTCGATACACCGAATCGCATCCCTGTGTAATGAATCAACCCAGTATCAAAACATCTTTCTGCTGCATTCTATGAGCAAAGAAATGGAACAGATAAACAAACGCGATTACTGTCACGTGCTTCAAGGTCAATGGACCTTGTGCTACTGGGTCATTCTTTCAAATGCAGAAAGGGGGGAAAATAGATGTTACTGCAAACGATCAAATGTGAGTCAGTGCGTTGTGTTTATCTTCTTTTCTGCGTTTGTATTATGATAAGAGCTCTGCATCTGTTTTTATTCATGATCTTTGAGCTTCTAATATATATATTTCTTTTATCACTCATTTTTTTTTTATTTTGTTCTTGTATGTATTATTTTATCAGTACAATTTATAAGCATGTTATTTTGTTGTTTAATGGGAGGGGGTAATTTTTGCAGATGTAATATTTCCGTTTTTCGTCAGGGACCCGAAATCCGGAAAATTCCAATAACCGGAATCGGGTCGGTCCCGCGATTGCCGGATAATGGGTCCTGTACTGTAAATGACAAAGCTTGGATGTGTTAAAATATAAGGAGTTTGTGTGAGTAATGGTAAGCACAGATTTATTATAATTTCATGCACAATTCATAGCATGATTTTATGCTGTATGTTGAACCATGTCTACTCTTAAAAAATTAGTAATATACTCAGTATTTCAACAGGGCCGCCGCTAGGCATTAAGCAACTCAGGCACTGTCTGAGGGCGGCAGTTGTCTAAGGGCGGCACCCGAAACATTAAAACGAAGAAAGAAAAGTAAAAAATTATGCAGGATTGAAAAAAAATATTTACAAAAATATACATTGATAAAAAAAAAGCCCCCCCCCCCCACCTCACCCTCCTCACAAAAGAATCTAAATTGGTTGAGAAAACTGCTGCTAGTAAAATTCATCAATAAATAAAACAAAATGTATGCAAAGGAGGGTATGAGAAATGTGAAGGCACAAAGCCTTCCGCTTGGAATAGGAAACTATCTTTACATAGGTCTGATGTTCGATACCTTGGAAAATTTCAAGATTACAGATAACACCTAGCTTGCCTAGACAGATACATTCTGAGAAAGCTTTAATTGGGAGACTACAGATGAGTATGGTAGAACCTAGTCCTGTTGGTACGCAACAAAAAGCTATTACTGGCCGGATATTGTAAATTTGAAAAGAACTAAGGGAACTATATATATATAGCGTATTAAATTCTACATGGGTGATCTTAAGAAAAAGACAAAATTATTCTACAAGTATGAAACAGAATAGAATCCATCAGTGAGAAAGAAAAATAAAACACTGAATTTGAGATACAACATTTTAAAGGAATCATTAAGTTTAAACTAAACTCTTTTTACTTTCCTAACATATTATATGTAAGGAAAATATTCTAATCATGTCAAAAATTTATGAGATTTTGGCGTTCCTACACGTTGTCCCCTGAGTTCATTTTTACTGTTTTTAGGATGATGTGCGTGTGTGTGAGTGAACTCGATAGCGCCTAAATACTTTGTAAATCATCATAGCACGAACTCTATTATTTTGGTGAATCTAGAACTCATAGTTTTTTTACAGGGACAAAAATAAAAGAATTCTTTATCACTATGACCTATGGGCCTAAATTTTTTTAAATGCGATAGCGTCCAAACGCCTTATTCGTCTGAGATGAAATTTCATACACATGTTAAGTTGGTATTACACGGGAATTCTTCAAGCGACAAAAATCGCGGCAATGCAGACACTCCCCACACGAAGGGTTGCTAAGAAATCATTACTCACTTGTCACTCTCTCAAACACATTCATGTGCTCGCATTTATCGCTGTGTCAGCGTAATTTTTATATTTTTGCAACACTCAGATTTTCTTCTTTCGTGTACATTCTTTGATTAGACATAAATATGAATTGCATCAAATCTATGAACTCTAATTTAAAGATCCGATACAAAATATATGCTATGACAGTAATATTATTTTTGTTGGTTGCTAAACTGAAATAAAAATAACTTTTTAACATAGTAAAATATATTTTAATGTTATATTAAAATAACAATATTTTATTGGATTTACACTAAATGCCTTAAAATAATAATAATAAATAAATTTTAAAAAGTGACTGAATAAATTATCAATAAATAAATAAAATTAATCAATCAATGAATAAATAATATTTTTAAAATTTTAAATGATATAAAATTTGTCTTAGTTAAAAAAATTAAGAAATAAAAACACTAAAGGCCTTTACCCTCCTTTTATATCTTTTCAAATGCTGTAAAAACACATACTATTAAATGAAAGGATAAAATCACCCTTAAATATGTTAGTACCATTGTCTGATTTTCAAAACTTTTTTATTCCCCCCTAATAGCGCGGCACTTGCAACTAAGCATTGGCCGGGGAAAAGGTGGGGGTGATTATTTTCTTTTACTTATTTATTTATTTGTTCAAATGTTATAAAAAATGCATAAATTGTATTCCATTCACATAATATTTTTTATACTTTCGAACATATATTAAGTTTTAAAATTTTTACTATTTAAAGAACTTTAAATAAAGGTATTGCATGCTCTTAACTTATTTTCTTTTTTATTTTAATAGTGTAAAATATGCATTAAATTATGTTCAGTCAGATCATATTTATTATTCCACGAAGATATATAGAGATTAAACAAACATTTATCAATATAATAAATAGTTCATTATAATGTATTTCAAATTTATAAAAAATACAATAAATAAATAAATAAAATAATAATAATATTGCATAATTTTATTTACTTATTTGACTTGAAATTACGAATATATATTTTTCTAAAAGTCAATCATTGTTCGTTTTTTTTTTTTTTTTTCCCTTTACCCAATCAAAGCTTCTTGTGTCTAAAATTTTTATTTTATTAAAACACAATTACAGACATTTAAACAATTTGTTTTTATAGATGAATGCACATTGGCATTCTAAAAAATTAATAGATAAAATAAAAATGTCTTTTGTAATAAAATTTAGGAATATCATGAATGCAATTAAATGGTTCAGCATATGCTTTATAGATAAGTAAAACGGTGTTAATCTTCCTGCTATCCTAGCACATATACATGTGAGTTTCGAAGAAAACGACCGGAAACTTCAAACTAGCGTAATCTGGGATTAAACCTGCCCCCCCCCCCTTTCCGTCTACTAGCTACGGGAGTAGAACCAGTGGTGTTTAATTAAGCTGTTTTATTAAGCATACATTTTGAAGATTTCAAAGTGCTAAAACGTTATAATAATACTTTAGAAAAAGTGCGTATAGAAATTTAATTTATAATTATGTTCATTCTAGTGAAAAAGGAAGAAAAATGAATATCACAAAGATATTTAAATTTTATGTCAACCAAGGGTATTTGCCTAAAAATCTAGGCTGTAAGGAGGTAATTATAAGTTCATCGTGTAACAATATTTATTATTTAAATATTCATATGTTATGTACACTGTATTTTTATGAAATTGCTCTGTCAAAAAATTACAGTCAACAAATCCCTCTAATCCACAACTGATATTTTAATGTCAAAAATTTTTTTTACAGCCGAGGCTTCAAAAAAGTAATTAAAAATAAAATTATACTTTTAAAAAATTAAAGAACACGCTTTTATTGAAATGTGAACTAAAAAGCACAAAATATCTATCTCTGTAGTATTAAAATGCAGGGTAAGAAAAAATTGTGTGAGAGGCCCACCATATTACAGGGTGATTATAAAATAATTTAGAATTAAACAAAAGCCACTTTTAAAAAATCTCCCCTGACTGGGCTCGAAAGTTAGACCTTTAGGTTTGTAGCCCGGAGCTTTACCTCACAGCTACAGCGTTCACGTAGGGAAAGTCTTTTTTTACAGTATATATTTTTTGTTTGCTCCCAGAGCGGTTACAAACATACATACAGGTGAAGCTAATAAAAGCATGTTAAAAAAAAAAAAAAAAACAACAATTCTTACGTTTTTACCTTTTTTCTGCATTTTTTTTTTTTTTTTTTTTTTAGAAGCAAATAAAATAAGTAATGAAACAAAGACCAAATTATAGTAATTAAAAAAAGTGTATCCTATTGTAATTAACATTTTATTATTATTATTATTAAAAAGTAAAAAACATTTAATAACAAATCAGGGTAACGCATTGAAGGAAAAATAAATAAATAAATCAGGTGATGGACAAGTAGGATTTATATATACATAAAATAAACCTTTTTTGTGTTATATAATTTACTTTCAATTTAATTCACTCACTTTTTTAAATATTTTAATCCTACAATTGCTTTTTGTGAAATTCGCCAAAATAAAATCACATTTAATTAAAAATGTAAAATAATAACAATAATCGGAAAAATACCTGCATCGAATAAATACATACAATCACATTTTAATACAGATTTTGAATTAAACATATAAGTATTTATGTACGATGAGATAAATTAAAAATATCACATTTATTTGAGACTCCCGGCACGGCCCTACTAGATCACTATTCGCGCGCCAAGCATGCTTTCTTCCTGAAGGGAAGAAGGCATGGGGTGTGGGAGAAGGGTCTGACGTCAGAAAGACGTCACACTCCCAGAATTTCATTGGTTGATAGACGCGATGTCGCTCGAATACCGGCGATACAATTGCTGCAACAGAAAAAAGTTGCTTGTTTCGAGCGACACACTGCGAAACCATTGCGTTGTACTGTGACGCCGGTAGATTCAAGCGACTTTTGACGCTCGTGTAATAGCGCTTTTATATGTCATTACGCCCGAACTGTAAAATTTACCAACCCCTTATTGAAATCAATTTATACGCATTCCTATTATAAAATTCGTCTCTAAAAATGTCATAATTAAATTTTTAGCCTAAGACGAGCAATTCAAAAAATTATATCATTGGAAAACGTTATAAATTCTATAATGTTACTATCTGCCAATACATGAAGGATAAAAACAAGAAACTTAATACAACAATACCGCTAATATTTTACATGATATCAATTTCAAAAGTTTTTCATAAAATAAATTTAACGAAAAATTTCTTTTAGTTAAATGATGTTTTCAATAAATATAGATGAAATCTTTCATTTTCACCCTAGAAATGGATAATTACTTACCGGTTGATAACTTTCCTTAAAACATATTACTCGAATTTTTGTGCTTAAAATAATAAAAATGCTTTTCAATAGATTCGACAGTGATGTAGGATTTTTGAGGCCGGTTGACAACGCTAGGGTCCTAGGCATATGGGAGGAATGTCTTCAGTGGGAGGTTTTCCCTATTTGTTTTACAAACCTGTGTAAAGTTTCGTGTGCCTAAATCAATTTATTTTGAAACCATTTTTTATGCAATGTTTAATTAATCTACTTAAAATTGCGGATTTTAAAAATGTGACAACACGCGAAAGTGAAGGGGGGGGGGGACTAAAATTTTAGAATAGATCTAAAAGAAGACCGTGCATTTTTTAAAAATTTTATTTTGTCACGGTCTTATGTACACTTAAATTTCATTAAACCAAATTTAAGTGTACATAAGTAACCAAAATCTTAATGAGTAAGAAGGGAAAATGGAGTTACCATTATCAAAACTTCAACTGACAGAAAATTTCGAGTTATAAAAATTCGTCTAAGCAAAGTTTCAGCATATAAAGGAGCGGCAAATTGGAACTTGCCTGAGGGCGGCAGCATACCTAGCGACGGCCCTGTATTTCAAATAAACTATTATTTAATTGATTCATTGATTTATTTAATTGTTTATTTTTAATGAATGATATGAAACTTTAGAAATTACTCTAGATTCACAATAACGTAAATATACAGTTACAACTTAGTTCTTTTCAAATAAATAAGCATATTTCCTGTGATAAAGAGAAATTAAGCTAAGAATTTAATAATCTTAGTAAATATTCTTCAGTTTAATTTAAGATTGCCTTAACCCTTTAATGTTTGACTGGTTTCACACTGAAGCCAAATATGTAACATTTTTTTAAGCAACAATTTATATATATATATATATATATATATATATACATACACCTTGTATAAAGCTGCATTTGCGCTCTTACAATTTGTATTATTTATGTAATTTCTCTAACTTTTTCAATATATTATTTACTGATTTAAAATTTATATTATATTATGATTCTTGTAGTGTTGTGAAGTTTTGCGACAGTATTTTGTCACTGGCCCTGGATCATTATTAACTAACTGTATAGTTGGCAACTTACGTTAATAATTTATTCTTTAATAAAAAAAATAAATAAATAAATAAATAAATGAATAAATAAAAAATAAAAAAATAAAAATAAAAATAAATTATGTTGTGTATGTGTAGTCGAATATTTAATTCTAATTATTATATAGCATTTTGTGCCTGACATTTTGTGAATTGTGATGGTTAGTTTTTCTTACTTTACTTTAAAAAAATGGGCGGAATTTAATTTGTAATTGGAACCAATTCAATAGATTCGGTCAAAGGAGGATTAGTGTAAATATGTACATATTATTTAATTATTATTATTATTATTTTTTTTATTATTTTTTTTTTTTAGTTCTCTCCACTTTTCATTAATCCAGATACTTATTATTCAAGAATCAATTTAATTAAGTAATTGAATTTGGTATAGCCCACTTTCGATAAAACTAATGTAAATACATACTTGCCTTGTGATTTTTAATATACAAAAACATTTTTTCTCTATGACTCTGTTTAGTAAATTTTTAGATCCTGGCAAAAAATACTTAGCTTCACAGCAGTATTGTGCCCGGTACAAGGATATTTATAGGGATATCCTTGGATCGACATCCAGTTACCTATCATCCAGTGGCGTCGCTAGAAAATATTTCAGGATGGGGCAAACTTAAAAGTGCAAAATTTCAGAATATATATATGCATATTTAAATTTCATAACGTATAATGCAAGTCGGGTTGGTTTGACTCTAAATGGCACTGTGACATAAATTTTATTTGGCTAATCATTTCAAATCTAATGACATAATTTTAAAGCTTAAAATGTAATTTTTTAAAAATAATATTTTACTTATTAGAATTTTCCAGGAGGGGGCAAGTGCCCCCCCTTGCCCCTATGTGCCGACGCCCATGCTATCATCTCCTCCTCCTTTACTTCAATTTAGAACATGCGGTTCTAATAGATGTAAAACTTGCCCTATGGCCTCTCACACACAATTGAATAATAATCACTCTTTGGTTCCCTTTTGTCAGGCATACAATGTTATTTATAAAATCAATTGTGGTCATTGTAAACTTAGTTATATTGGTGAAACTTCAACTCCTCTTCATCTACGCATTAATCAGCGTCGATCAGATTCTAAAAACCTTTCAGCTGCATCTTCTAAGTCAACTATAGAATTACAACACTTTAAATCACATAATTTTAATTCATGTACCATAGAGATTGTAAAAATTCAGAAAAATAAAAGTGAGCGTCTATTTCTTGAATCAAAATTTATGCAATATTATAATACAATTTATCCATATGGCCTAAATTCCGAATACTTTAGTAAAACTATTAAAGCATTTTCTAACTTCAACCCTCTACATGATTATTCGACTATTTATGCACAACTCAATCACAAAATTAACAATAAAACTTCTAGAACTAAACGAGGTAGTAAAAAAACAGATTTAATCTTTTCTAAAAGTGCCATTATTAAACTCATTTCAGATCTACAGACTAATTACTTATCTAACTATAACTGGTTCATTATTCGAAAACATTTTTTATGATATTATAATGTACAAAATCAAACAATTTAATTTAAAACTTAATAAAAAGCCCAACAAATTTAAAACAAATACTCAATTAATTGTGAATTTTACAAATCAAATATTGAACAGTATTAACATTACGTCTATCATTAATGACAAAGAATGTTTGTTTCCGATTAAAGATTTAAATCTATCTCGTACCTTCAAATATCCTCTTCCTCTTGGCAGAAAGATATTCAATTATAATTCTGTATCTAAGTCTACCTCTTTTACTAACACTGTAACCTGTAAATGCAATGATCCTTCTTTCTCAAAATTTATTGACAGAGACCATGGACACATTATCACGGGTAATCTCAATATTATTGATAATTATCAATTAAAAAAATTCATGAAATTTGGCACCAAATTTAGACTTCCAGTTAAATATAGCATTCCACAAATCTTTCAACAGTTTTCTTATGACCTAGATTTATTTATTTATAAAATATCTATTACTCATAATAAACCTATTGCCTACTTCACTCAATGGAAAGTTTTAGTGTTACAAAAAATCAAAAATGCATTATTTATCAATTCTTCAAATCTGGTGTTATTTAAAAAATCTGTACTTCTTAACTCAATCAAATCACTACAGGATGACTTTGTGATCACTTATGTTGACAAATCACCTAATAATTATGCCATTATTTGTAAATCCTACTATCTCTCTATTTTAAACTCTTCAATCAATAATAGTAACATCTTCAGTTTAACTAATAATAACCTTATTATTAATAACCGAAAAATACATAATTACTATAAACTACTTCAACTTCCCTTCAATAACTTTAATTATCCTTATATAGTTCTCATACCTAAGTTTCACAAATCTCCAATTAAATTTCACACTGTCACTGTTGGGTGTAACACTTATAACAACAATGCTAATAAAGCTCTACTGGATATTCTAAAACAAATTTACAAATGTACTTGCAAAGTTGATAATTTACACTGTCTTAAAAATAGCTTTCAATTAATTCAATACATAAAATCGCTCGATTCAATAGACAATATTATGACTTTTGACTTTCAAGATCTTTTCAATAATATTGAGTTATCAGATCTTAGTAATATCATTTACAGTCTTTTTCAAGAATATAAAGCTCAAATTAATCTTCCTTACAATTTTAAAGTAGAAAAATTTAAAACTCTTCTTAACTTTGTTATCCATAATTATTATATCTTCCACAACAACGCTATCTATTTGCAACAATTAGGCATCCCACAAGGAGGTTGTAACTCCAGTATTTTGGCAGATCTCTATCTTTATTATTATGAAAAGCAAATTTGCAATGATGATGTTCGATTTTATCGTTACATCGATGATATTATTGTATTTTATCTCAACAAGAACTCACAAAATGGCTTTTCCTTCAATTATCCACCTAATTTAAAGCTAACTCAAAATACTCTGACTAATCAATCAATTAACTTTTTAGATCTCAAAATAATCATCGATGGTAATAAACTTTACACAGATATCTATGACAAACGGCAAGATTTTTGTTTTAATGTCAACTTGTTTACACATTTTAATTCATGTCTGCATCTTTCGGTATTTAGAAACATCATCATTAACCATTTATTTCGAATTAATAATTTATGCTCTGCAAAGTTTAAAAACAAGAATATTAATAAACTGATCACAGCCACTGCTAAAATGGGTTTTCCTAAAAACTTTGTATTTTCTATTTTATATCCTTAACCATGTCTCTGTCAGTACAAAAAAAAAAAATAAGCTGTGTACACTCTTGTGTATATCAACAAAAAAATTATAAAATAATAAAAGACAATAAAAAAGGTGGCGGTTGGGTGGGCAGATGTTTGATTACGGAGGTGGGGTGGTGTTGTAAGGCTGGATGGTTGGGTGGGTTTGTGAAATTAAATTAAAAAAAAAAAAAAAAAAAAAAAAAAAAAGTAGAAGGCTTGTTGCATTTGCTTTGTATTACTATGCAAACTTTCATTTTCCAATAAAATTTCAGATTTTTCCTTTTTGAGTTGTCAACTATATTTAATGTTCTAATTATACTGTTAAACACAATGTGATCAATCGGTGAATTTCATTGTAGCTTCGTGGTTTCATTGTTGTTCATCTGCTTTGAAATTTTGCATTTTTAAATCCATATGGTTCCTGTTCTGGTTGTGGCAGGCTGGGGGAGTGTTGCCGGCGTGAAACTAGTGTAACCCCACAGGCAAGTCACAAGTCTTGCCGCCTGCCTCCTTCTTCCTATCTTGTGTTTCTTGGGTTGTTTTTTCATTAATTTTGATAAGTTTATGGTTTTAAGTTAAGATTTGTTGTTTTACTTTATTGATTCGTTTGTTTTGCAGACTGTTAATTAATAGATCTGGTTTCTTTACATTAGTGTATTTCATCCACTGATGATTTTTTTTTTTTTTTTTTTAATCTTATTGGTCATTGGTGTTTCAGTGATCTTGTATCTGTTGCTTGGCTTCTACTATGCTTAATAGATCATCTTTATTATATATATTTTAAATTGATTTTTAAACTTCTATTCCTTCTCTGTTAGTGGACAGCAGCATTACTCTGAAATTAAAGAAATGATTCAGAAGTCACTTTAAATTTCTTAGTAGGTGCAAGTGCACCTTGCTGCTTTGTAGATGCACTCTTGTCAATTTTTTTTTTTTAACCTGAAGAAGAATTATGCTACTATTTTGACCTGAAACAACTGTTACAAGTTTTGCAATTTCCAGTGCTTACTTACAAATTTATTTCTTTATTAAATTATTTGAATTTAATCAGGTTAACATATAGATATTTCAAACAAAAATGTTCTCAAAAATTAAAAATGCTATTATTTTTCTTTTACATATTTGATCAGCTATTGTTATGTGTCTAATAGCCATTTCTGAAAAAAAGTTTAACAATTTTCAGAAGAAAGCATGCATTTAACATTAAAGGGTTAAAAATATTTTTACAAAAGTTAATGAATCTTACAAACTGTATATTCACCACAGATTTAAATAAATTGCGCAAACAAGGTATCTTTAAAAACATATATATAAACTGACCTGATATGTGTCTTGAAATTCATTGGCCTGATTTTTAGTAAATCGTCTAATAAGGTTTCTCAATGGCTTCTCATTGAACTCAACAATAGTTTCAGTAAATGTAACACTTTTTTCATCATCTGAGCCATTTTTAGGTTGAGAATCATATACACTGGCTGCTAAGCAATGAAGCAGAGTTTTTTGTACTTTACTCCGATTTAAAAGATCACTTAAATAAGAAGCAAATGATTTACCACTATCTTTTACAATTCCAACAAGTTCTGAAAACACTAAAGTTAAAACTTCCATGCACAACAGTCTTACATTTCGGTTACCAAAAACTTCATCTTCAGTTAATCGAACATGAGGTAAATTTGGATAGTGACTACGTATATGATATAAACAAGCAACAACAATAATTTCTACATAAGTATTACTTCGATACATAGTGGTTGCATCAGCAGTAAGTTCACCATGGAAATTATTACCAAAAACAGACTTGCGATGTCGTGCCAGAAGTACCTGTATATGCTGGCCTCTAGAACTCAATGAATTACTTACATTTGTAGTTGCCATGCTGCATAATGTAATACGTGGATTTGTAAGTATTATTGCTTTCAATGAATATAGAGCATATAAAGTTTTTTGTGAGTCATATACTTGACAATATAACAAAATATATGTATGCAATGGATGAACAGTCATTTGAGGCATATTATTGAATTCCGCAAATGTTTTAAGTGAACCATTCAAATTATATGCATTTGTATATTCAGTATAATCAAAATTAAAGTCCCCTGATGATATAAAATCTTTTTCAGAGGTTTCATTGACAACTTGTGATAATATATCATCTACAACAGAAGCTACAATAGTTTCAATACTTAATTCAGCATCTGGATCATTTTCTTCTCCAGTATCATCATCAAAGGAACTTTTTCTGACATTTTCTATTCTTTTTGCTTGAGATAAATCTGGAGGACTAAATGTAGTATAGTCTAGCTGAGAATCACTACCAAGAGATGATAATGAACCAAATGGATTTACAAATAATGATATAGGTAATTTTAAACCTCTTTCATGACTTGAAGGCAGTTCAAAATCCTGTAACATTGAATTGCTTGTGACGACAGTAGGTCCTTTTCCTGAATCTACATTAACAACTGAAGTCATAGCTAAAATCTTCTTCTCTGGGCTAGGCTGTACAGAAGATGGACGACTTTCATCACTTATATGATAAATTATATGTCCAGATATGCTACTAATAGCATAGACCTTGGCTTCAACATCTTCTCGGTGAGAACTATCACTATGGTCAGAAACAACAACTTTCCGGGGACAATGTACACTAACATGTTGAACAGATACTCTAGCTGAATCTGGATGAAGTAAAATTAATAAAATTGGCTCCAGAAATCTAGCAATATCTCCACGTTGTAACGAATGATTTAGCCAAGCCTGAGATATAGCTTTTTGTGGACCTGTTTCTCTTCCAAGATTATCTAGCATCAGGAAAAGACATCTAAAATAAAATAAAATATAAAATAAATTGTTTTGATAAATTGAGCTAAAAGCACAATAAGTTTTTATATAGAGATTAAAAGTGATACAAACTATAATTAAAATGATTGCTTGAAAGCTAAATTAATTAAAAAAATTACAGAACTTTTATAAAATGCTTATAGTTCATGCATTGAAATTTTTTTTGCCTTACTCTTGATTTTGAAATTCTGTAATGAAAAGGTATTTTAAATTTTCAGAGACTGTGAAGTGCAATAAAACAAAGTAGCATTAATTTATTTATAATTATGTATTATATAAGAATTATAGCCTTAAAAATTATGTTAGTTAATTAGTCTGATTACCTTAAACTTTTTAATTTCCCATCTGGTCGTACATTAATAGCAACCTTGAATTTTAATGAAGTCCCCCCCCCCCCCCAAAAAAAAAAAAAAATAAAAATAAAAAAAAAAAATAAATAATAAAATTTGTAATATAGAAGCTTATAAAAAATCTCCCACAATATATGGACTTAAGAAAGATTTCTCTTTCCTCTCCCCCCCCCCCCCACACACACCTCTGCCACCAAAAATATCAAACTGACTGTCAAACTTCTGATAATTTTTGCATTATTTTGGGGGAAATTTAAAAAGTGTTTGGGGAAAATTTCAGAAGTCTGAGCCTTTTCTACACCCTTGGTTCAAATGACAGAAATGTGAAAATTGTGTTGCTAATGCCCTTGTTTTATATTTTAAAGATTTAATCAAAATTAATTCTAATGTTTTAAGTACATTAATCATAATGTTTTAAATGCTAAAAAAGTTAATTTATTTAGACAAATGGAGATTTAATTAGCTCAGAATAAAAATAGGACTTCATCTAATTTTATGATTAAAATGAGATTTTGTTTCTTTATTGCTATTTTAATTATTATTACTTATTATTATTATACTTGTTTAAATGTCATCTTCTTATGTTGAAACACTACCTAGCTTGCCTGAATGATAAGACTTAACCTGAAAGCAGGGTATAAGAATTAAGATAATGAATATTATTTATGTAGGTTTAGAGCTCTCAGGATAATCTTATCAAACAATCAAAATTTTTGTGTTATAATATCTCATGACAAATTTTCATTGTTAGACATATTTAATATAGAAACATGATTCAAAAACATGCACTTATTTAAAATTTAAAAGTATTCAACAATTTTAATAAACACATAATAATGTAAATATGCAAAATATCAAAACTAGAAATACAATAGTAAAATACAGATATATTTAAAAATGTAAAATTATGACAAATAATAAAATATTATACAACATTATCAACTTCAGTATAGTAAAGTTTATTGCTCTTTCTTTAGTAGTAGTTTTGATTCAACAGACCTCTTAGTTGTAATAATCGTTGAAAAAAAAAAAAAACTGTAATAATAAAAAAAGAAAATTTTAAATTTT
Source organism: Salticus scenicus (assembly GCA_963930645.1). NCBI lineage: Eukaryota > Metazoa > Arthropoda > Arachnida > Araneae > Salticidae > Salticus > Salticus scenicus. The sequence continues at coordinate 168,677,059 of OZ005657.1, forward strand.
AACTATATTTTTAATGCATAAAACTTTGAAAGTCATTAAAAAAAAATAAAATAAATAAAGCAGTGCTGCCAACCTTATTACTAAAAAAATAGGAGTAAACAAGAAAAAATTGGAACACGATTATCTCATAGCTGCATACCTAATGAGGAGAAGAGGAAGGGGGGGGGGGGGGAAGCACTTTCTATGCAATTTACTATACACAATATTTTTTTCTCTAACTTAAAAAATTCACTGTGAAACTATTTTATTTGAATATTTTTTTTAGTAGCATTAAATTAGTATAACATTTATAGTAATGAATTCTTTTATAGTAATCAATTTGTAAAACTTGCACGTCTAAATATATTTCAGAAAAAAAAAAAAAAAATTAAATATATAAGAAAATTTAAATACTCGAATAGTTAGGATTTAGCTATAAAAATTACCTAAAGTGTTGATAGTTACATAGAACTTCTAAAGTCAATTATGTTATGCTCAACCAAACTGAATACACAGAATTTTTTAATATTATTTTACTTAAGAGGACTCTCTATTTATCGTTTCCAGAAGCCAAAGCCAATGTTATTCTATGGAGAATTTCGCCCCCTCATAACTCATTAAGTAATACATATTTTTAAATTCCGTTTTCACATTCAGAAAATTCACAACTGTTTAGAAATTTATCGCTTTCTAAAATTTTATCTTTTATTTTGAGGTTGAAAAATACAAATTTTCACAATGTGAAATTTTGCATTTTTGAGCTTAAAAATAAAATCTTAAAAATTTAAAATATCAAATTTTAGAAAGCGATAAAATTTTTAACTGTTGTGAATTTTCTGAATGTAAAAACGGAATTTAAAAATATGTATTAGCTAATGAGTTATAAAAGGGAAAAATTCCCCATAGAATAACATTGGTTTCCGCTTTTGAAGACAATAAGTAGAGAGTCCCCTTAAAGATATGTAAGTTCACAAAGAGGTTTCACTTCTTTTGCTATCAGTGCCCACTGCTCATCAATTCTTTCTAACATTTGCTAAAGTAAAATCTATGTAACATTTAAAATGAGATAAAAAAATACAAAAATTTTAAAACTTTAAAAATACATTTTAATTAAAAACATTAAAACACAAGACAGGCGTTTCGGCTAGAACACTAGCTCTCCTCAGTGTCAAACATACAAGCACAAACAACATTTACAAAAATTCATAATACATCATAGCAAGATTAAATATTCAGGAGGAATAGCTTTAGCCTCGTTCAAGGCAGAATGTTGCATTTTGGTAAAAGCGCCCTCTAGAAAAATACGGGATTCATAGATATTTACATTAGAAGCTAAAATTTTAAAGTTTTCAAAATCCGGAATATGATCACTATTGAGAGAATGGATTACGAGTTTTGATCTTAAATCTCCTGTTTTATATGAGTGTTTATGTTCCTTTAATCTAATTTCACCTGTTCTGCCAGTTTCACCGATATATGTAGAATCACAATTTTTACAAGGAATACTACAGATTACATCTAGACATTTTTGAGGGGGGACAGCGGGTTTAAAGTTTGAGAGAAAGTTACTAATACGGAGTTGAGGTTTAAAGCTAGATTGAGGTTTAACAAATTTTGTTAGCTTTTGCACCGTTAACAAAAGATAGCATTGCTAAAAATTCCGAATTCCATCGTTAGATGCAAAACTTTGTTGGGCGGGCCGAATTTGGCCCAGTGAGCGTAAGATGGATACCACTGCCATAGATGATGCTCTTGCTCTACTATTAAGAACACTGTGAAAAACATATGACTATTAAAAAGCAAATAAAGCCACAAGGTAAAAAAAAATGCAGCACTAAAATTATTTCCCTCTTTCTGCTTCTGAAAACTTTCCTTTAAAGCCAAAAAACTGCTGGTTTGCCACAGATGAAAAGTTATCAAGTTTGTTTTTTCACTTTTTCTATCTGTTAAAAAAAAATTGAACAGCCAATTTTAGGAGACCTAATTTTAAGCTGAAATTTTGTAATGTTTAGCAGCCCTGGGCGACTGCCTCAGTCACCCCCCCCCCCCCCCAAGCATGGCCCTGGATATTCTGTCTCATTTATATTTTCTAATTCTACTATATCATTCTGAATTCTACTAATTGGTAAAGAAATAATTTATTTGACTGAAAAGTAATTATATATCTATAAATACTTATTTAAGGGGGGGGGGGGGGGGGGGATAGCTGACATTCACAATTGTATATTGCAGTTGTAAATTATTTATTGGTCTAGAATAACACTTTGAAAAATCCTAGCCCCCCCCCCCCCCCCCAAAAAAAAAAAAAAAAAAAAAAAAGTCAAGTTCTGGATCCACCACTGTTTTTTCTTTATTATAGTTTTAAAAACAAATTTCAAAATTGATTTAAATATACAATAAATAATAATAATAATAACAATACATTTAAATAAAACATTTTACTGTGAGGTACCATAGAATTTAGAAAGTCCAGATAGAAGCTTCATATGCTAACCAATCCTGCCACTGTGGCGTTAACATTTTTGTGAAATTACTTATACTTATGATAAGAATTAAAACAGACTTTTAAAACAATTGCATTCCAGCAGATTGCATCAAATAAATATCTATTTTCTTTTAATATCTAAGAACATACAGGTATTGTAAAAAAAGCAAGGGCCATAACAATTTGGCAAAGTCATAAATTCATTTTTGAAAAAAGAGAAGATAGGCAAAAGCAGCAGTCTCACAGATCGAACATTTCTGGTTAAGGATTGAAATATCAATATATATATATATATATATAAAGTACAGTAAAACACCGTTTATACGTCTCTCGTTTATACATTTTTTACATTTATACGTCCTTTTAGTGAAGTCCCGATTCATCCCTATTCATTTTAATACAAAAATTCTTTGTTTATGCATTGCTAATATTGGTTATACTTCTTTTCCACTGTAGTAAAATTCGCAAAATTTCTCAATCTGTCATTATTTTCCATTCTAAATAAGACAGATTTTTCCTAGAAAGCATCTTAAATGGAGGAACACAGGAAAGATCGAAGAATACTGATCAGAGAATCAATTGAATTCCCAGTAGAATTTTTAATACTCATAGACAAGGAGCAAATAAGACAAATATTAAAGATTTTCAATGTTATTAAATAGCTATCTGTATAGACATAAATCTTATGCTTATTATTAAAGATATAATTAATATTCAAAATGTGTTCACATAGTTCTTAAGAAATGTAATATAATGCTCAATCTATGATGTATGTAATAGTACCTAGTAATGCATTAATATATAGTATTTTTTTTTTTTTTTTTTTTTTTCACTTTTTATTATGAATTATTTTTTTGTTTTTGTTTTTATTAATTATTATGTTTAAAAAAAAGTTTAATACGTATTTAATAACTTAAAAAACTTTTATACGTCCTTTTACACCAGTCCCTTGCAAGACGCATAAACGGTGCTTTACTGTAATTATAATATATGCAGAAACTGAAACAAAAGATACTACACTATTATATTACAACATCTACTTTTATTTAATATTTCGTAATCCTCAACTGATGAAAACTTTTTTAATAAAATTGCAGCTATACATTTTAAACATGTGCTTCATTTACTAAAATAGAAAATAAATATACACATTGAAACACCCAAGTCAATTATACACAAACTAATATAGAAAAAAAAATTAATTACAATATAATAATTCATTAATTGTAATTGAAAAAGTAAATTACCGATCAAAAACTTTTGTCATGGTAGCTGGAGATGTTTTTCCATTTGAATCTCTTGTGACATGCCAAAGAATGCTAAACTTCTTTTGGGCTTCAACTTGCTCCTAAATTAATCATTTTTAAAAGCTAATCATTAAATCATAATTGAATAACTAAAAGTTTATTTGCCTTTATTAATGAATTGTTTATAGCAAATATTGAAAAGATTTTGAGTTCTTAAAATAATTAACCCCTTGGGTACATTTGACGTCTGAGACACGCCATTCACTTTTTTTGTTTTTTATTTTTGTTTTGCAATTCTAATTACTTGAAGACATCTTAATACTACATATGTCACCAATATTTTAGAAATAAATAAATTCTTACGTAAAATGTACTGCTTTTACATATTACTCCAAGCAACCAAAAATTATATCCGTTCCACATGCAGATATTTTCTCAAATAAATCCGTACCCAAGGGGTTAATACAAAAATAGAAGGAGATTTTATTATTCTATATTACTATTCATAATTAAGGGACGATACTCAGTTATATTAATAAGTATAAAACTGAATAAACACTATTTCAAAGTTTCATACTTATTACTTTTAAATGCCAGTTCTGTAGTGCTTTTTATAACTCGGCTATATTGCCAGAAAATACAGTATACAGTTGAACCTCGAAAATCCGGAATCAATGGGACCACGGCGATACTGGATTTTTGAATTTTCCCGATTTTAGAAATTTGTAAAAAACTAATATTTTATGCTACTATAATAACACCAAAATGCAATTTTTATGCTAGTGAAAATAAACGATGACCAAATTGGCAAATTAATTAATAAAACAGGAAGAAAAAAAAATCACTTATTCTGAATTAAAATAATATAAAACACAATAAATTAAAATATAATAGACAATAGAACAATAAATAATGCCTTAAACTATTTATACATCAAAAAAATACTCAAATAAAACTATGGAAACTGACAAAGTATTTTTTATGCTGATTTTTTTTTTTTTTTTTTTTTTCTTTTTCTTTTTCCTTTTCAGTAATTGAAAGCTGTTTCACTCTAGTGGGAATATTTATTTTATTTTATTTAGAAAAATATGTCAGATTATGTGCCTATTAATGTATTTGGGGTTCAATTAAAAGGATTTTAAACTGCATTCTACAAGAAATGTAGCAATTAGTTGCAGCAAAGTCTTATTTTAAAAATAAAACTGAAATTGGAAAAATGTCTGGATTTTAGAGATTTTCGGATTTTGTATGTCCGGATTTTCAAAGTTCGACTGTACTTCATAGTATTTGTTCCTCCTTAAGTTACCAGAGATGAGAGTGGGGCATGCATAAAAAGTTTGAAAATGCACAAAATCTAAAAATAATTTGAATTTATGCAATACTCTGAAAGAATTCAATCATTTTAAAATAAAAGAGGAAATGAAACATCTATAAGATATTAGACTTTCCATAAGAAATTATATGAAAATAGATTTTTTTTTTTTTTTTTTTTTTTTTTTAAGTACAAAATTTCAGAGTTTACATGAACATTAAAATAATTTTAATACTATGTAAAAATCTGAAAATTTATCAAAAAATTTAAGAAAAGTCTGAAAATCCTACAAAAGTCTGAAGATTCTCATCCCTGGTTTTACTTTGGTATTTTACTAAAAGTTTCATACACAGTACACATACTTATTAAATTGTCTAAAATTATTCAATCTTTTCATTTTAATGTCCTAATATTCATGCATTTAATCCTGTGTGTTTTTTTTCCTTTTTTTTATTTTTGGCGCAGGATGATTAACATGTTAAGCACCACACAAATTCTTAAGGAAATCCCCATCAGGCCATGCACGCTGCTTGGAAGTGCTGGTATTGCTGTATAGCAATGCATTTTTATGTTTACCATGTTTCAATAAAATTCATTAAAATGTCTTAATGATATAATCCTGTAATAAATAAAAATTAAGTAAATTTTAAATAAATTTTCAGAAATTACTTAAAAGAATGTAAATTTTTTAGCTTTATATCATATTTTATACTGTCAGCCACCAGTAGCTGACGCGGCCTGAACGAAAGTTTAGTGTCGGCCACTGATTTCTGACAGGGCACTCAACATGTTAAATTTCATAATTTCTTTATTCGACTGAGAATACCAATAAAATCTCTCTTAGATGGCACAGGGAAATAAGTCCCCCCATCCTTCTGGGCCATCACAGGCCTAATTATAGTCAGTCTCAATAACAAATGAGTGCAAAAGTCTGAAATAACAATAAAACTGATTTAGAAGGATATTAAAAAAATAATATATTGCATAAAAACAAGGCATTTTTATTGTTTTGATAAAATGTAACTTACAATTTTGTATGATCAACCAAAGTATTAAACATACACATTTTAAACATTGTTATAAAAAATATTTAAAAGAAACATTTATTGACATAAAAATCATTAATAAAGCAGGTTAAAATTCACAACTAACAAACATTTTGGGCTAAATTTATCAGCTTACATCAGGTTTAAATGATCTAGTGAAAAAAATTATAACTATGTTCAATAAACATCAAAATAGGACTGTGTGTACCAGTTTAAGTTTTATAAGCAAGAACATTTAGGTTTTCAAAATCAGGTACATGGTTTGTGTCTAAAACATGGCTAACTAGTTTGGATTAATAAGAGAAAAAATTTTGACTGGTGACACCCTGTAATAGGGCTTCAGAAATAGTGTTGCCAGGTCAGTATTGGTGACTTAAATTATTTAACTGGTGATCAGATTTTTACCTTTTCTTTATATTTCTTTATTTTTTATTTTAAGTAAAAATATAGTCAAACAACTCACCAAAAACCACATTCTCCCCTCCCCCCTCCCCAAACTGTAATGGACAAAAGTAAACAATCATTGTTTATGATTGTTTTGCTTTTGTAGTAAAAACAAAAGCAATCAGCCTTGTATGTGCAAGCGCAATAGACCTGGATATCTCCCTTATCATAAATGAGTTTGAAGGAATGTAAGGTATTTACTTTCACTCTCTGAATAAATGTCAAGGTGACCACTGATTATTGGTGATGGACTAAGAATCATCCAATCTGGAGATGTTCTATATGCTATCGAAGCATGAAGTCGCTGATCTGCTTCATTCCTCCGAGATCTAATCCATTTAGCCTGCATGCACAAAAAGGTGCCACACCCACAATGCTTGTCAAGCAAACATTCAACTAGCATTTTTATTATTAAATGAGCTTGAATGTTCGCTTGCTTGTTGTTGTTTTTAATACTCAATAGTTTTCTAATACAATCTGTGTTAATCATTCAAAATATTAATATCACTTGGTAACATTTGAAATATTATTAACTTAAGGTTCATTTTCATGCATATTAATTGTTCTTTTTCTTCCCCCTTTTTTTTTTTTTTTTTTTTTTTTTTTAAATGGCACAAAAAATTGTGCTTTTTTGTTTTTTGAGAAATGATCATGTGGAACATTAAAAAATGATGATGATAAGTATAATGAAAAAGTTCTTCAAAATGATGAAGCTGTATTACATCAAAAGGAAAAGACTATAAAATGATAGTAGTGTAAGTTCCAGTAAGGAAGATGACCAAAGAAATTTTTAAAAAGAATGGTATGACAAGTTTGCATGGCTATTGTTTGAGAACAACACTGCATCTTGTAAAATATGCTCAAAGTATCTGAACATTTTGGACAGTAATTTAAAGATTATTTGTGGATTTCAAGGGCCTTTCAAAAAATCTAAATAAATTTTATAAGAATTTAGCCAAAAGAACTAAATGAAACAACTGAAAAATATTGCATAAATTTTGGAAACTAAAATTCTAAGATTTCAATATCTGCTCAGTTTGCTGAGTGTTAAGCAAAGTTGGTGCCTTTACTGCACCAGTTACTAATTATTCTGTCAGTGTGTTCCGTTTCGAAAATATATCAAATAAGAAGGGAACTAATGCCTCAGTAGCAATTGAATTAATGAAAAAATTATAAAGCTTCAAATTTCTTGCAATGTACCACTTTTGTTGGATTTTTTTTACAAATTTTTAAAGAATTATTGCTTGTTTTTTAGAAAACAATTGCTATTTTGTCAAGTAGAAGTTCATGTAAAAAAAATCCCTTGATGATTTAAAGAATTTAAAATCTAAACCTGCTATCTGTCATGTGATTTAAACAGCTCAACTCTTATGTAATTCAAACAACTCAATTCTACTTAGCAGCTATTATTTGTAGTTGGCTTTTGTATATCTGCTGGATGGCTTGCCTGCACGGCTGTAAACTATGATGTTGATGTTTAATTTTAATTGCTTATTTTAATATATGCTTTATGAAATAAATATATTTCATCTACAATGTGTTTCAATTAATAGTAATAATAAACATGACAATATCTATGAAAGATTGTTTAACAGTGAGATTATTGAGTATAATATTTATTTTGGCATAAAGCTAACTCAATTTCAGATGACAGGCTTTGAGTCTAATAGAACAAAAATGATTGATGAAGGTATAAAATACCTCCATTTGTGATTTCTCAACAATGAGATTGAAATAAAAAAAAGCATCTTCAGTTTTTGATATTTATGTGGCCAGAAGATAATCTAGAAGATTTTAGAATGAAATAGAAATATTAGCAATATAAAGATTTTGGTAAAATTACCTTTCAAAACATCCTTTTACTTTGAGCATATATAATAGAAACCACCATCGGGTTCATCATTAGTGCTCACAATGACACTGTCAGCTACAGTTTGTCTTTGTTCCTCCTTCCCTCATCGTAACTTCTCTTCACTTTGCTTCACTTTTTCAAGGTGATGTTGCCAGTCTACAGGTATTATGCTGTGCTCTCTATCACTGACTGCTTCGTTAGTAGTTAGGATTTCAATAGCTTTGAGCTTTAGTGCAAATTGGTGCGTGTTATATGGGGCTATTTTTTTTATTTAAGGGTAGTAGGGTTAATAGGGTTAGTGTTATTAATTCTGGAGAAAGCGGTGGATTGTTTATTGTACTTTAAATTGGCAAGATGTTCAGATTCACAATTTTTAATATGGCACTTAGTCATACCTATATAACTGGTGTTTCTATTATCCTCAAATTTAAAGCTGATTTCATAAATACCGGAGGTGTGTTTAAAGTGGAGGGGGTCTTTTTCGTTCCGGATACATTAGAAAATGTTTTTATCTGGTTTGATTGGGATATTAATATTGTGTCTATGGCTTCGTTTTTAATTTTTATTGAGGCTCTTTTACAGTATGGAATAGTGGATGTGAAAATAGATTTGTTTTTTAAGCGTTATTTGTATTGTTTAGATATTTTAAGCATTGTTTGTAAAGTTTTTGTACTATGAAAAGGCTGTAATTGGCTTTTTTTGCGATGTTTTTAATAAATTTGAGTTTGTTATTAAGAAGGGTTTAAGGAGCAATTAAGGATGGTATGATCTAAGAGCAGCGTATTTATAGAGAAGGGGGGGGGGGTTTACATTTGTTATTTATAATTTCATTATTATTAGTGGGTTTTCAGAAAACAGTGGTGTCAAACGAGTTATCTTTATTTTTCATTATAATACTTGTAGACTGGCAACACCACCTTGAAAAAGTGAAGCAAAGTGAAGAGAAGTTACGACGAAGGAAGGAGGAATGAAGGCAAACTGGAACCGGCAGTGTCATTGTGAGCACTGATGATAAACCCGATGGTGGTTTGAAATATAGATGCTCAAAGTAAAAAGATGTTTTGTAAGGTAATTTCACCAAAATCTTTATTAGAGTTTAATCCTTTATAAATTAACTATGTATTAGCAGTATATTTTAAAGGCCACCTTTTTCCTAAAAAGAATGGTGTTGGTGTTCGGTTTAAGGCCAATTGGCCTACGGTAGGACACCTTCCGTGGGGGGTCTTTCTACGGGGTAATAGCTCACATTCACAAAAGTTTGGGAGAAAAACATGAAAAACTATGAACAGTTAGGTGGACGAGTGCTACCTAGGAGTGAGCTTGGCACTTCCCATTTACCAGTTTTGAGTGCAGAACTGCTTGTCCACTGGTGCGGCTTTCTCAATAAGGAAATTCCAAAGGAACAATTTAGGAAGTTGCTCATGAAAGAGTGTTTAAGTTTAAAGTTTTAGAAAGAGGTTTATTAATTGCATATTCATTTTTTAAAAAATTATATTAAATCAGGCCAGATTTCTAATTTTAAGTCACTCATTGCAAGTAATAGCAATATTACCGACCTCCATTGCATCATGTGAACATAGATTTAGCCTCATGAATTTGATAAAAATCAATTACAGAACATCCTTGGTAGCAATAGCATTGAGTGACCTTATGATTGTTATTAATTTGAATGGACCTTCATTAAATGACTTTAAATTACAAAGAGCTACTGATAATTAATTTTCTGGATAAAAAAAAAAAAAAAAAAAAAAAATCTATACATGTAGAAGGACATATGCCATCAGTTAAAAGACAAAAATTACAAAAAAAATTAAAAACTAAAAATTTTTATATATTGTGGTTTTATTACGCATAAGATAAATCATCTCTATTTTCAGTTCAGTAATTTTAATTTATTTTATTTATTTATTTATTTTTAAGTATAAAACAAAAATATTATTTTAGCAGATAAACGCTGGTAGTAACTTGTTAGAGAGAATGTTTGACACATAAAATGCTATTTCAATATCTACTTTTAAAAAAATGTGGAGTATTTTTTGGTCTATTACTAAATATGTTATTAGAAGTGTATTAATTATACTAACAATTACAGGTAAGAAAAAATTCTTCAGTCATTTCATATTTATTAAATTTCATACGGACATTTCAAATTTTAATATTTGTTTTTACTTTCGTCTCTATAATAATAAAGGAAGATGTCTGTCTCTCTGTCTGATCATCTATACGTTCAGCCCCTATTGAACGCAGAACTACAAAATTTGACATACAGGTGCTCAGAAGCCTGCCCGAGTGCATAGTGAAAAAAGAATTTAAAAATTTTAATTAGTTCCAGAGATATTAAAACGTCGACCAATGTCTAATTTTTCTATATGAACAAATAAAACAGAAACAATTAGCTAAAATTATAAAATCAGATATGGTTACCTTAATTTAAGCAACTATATAAAACCAGAATTATATTTCTAATATCAGTTTCTTAAAATATTTTTATGCCTTATTAACAGGACTGCAATGAATAATGTTTATTCATTAAATAATAATAAAAATAATACTTAAATATTTACCATTTCATCCCGAGATGACATTGCTTGACATATAATAGCTTCACATACAGAGTCAGATGGTGATAAATTATGAACTTGTTGCAGAAGTTCAGTGGCATAAGAACAATAATTAGCTCTTTCATCCCCAACATATCGCCATAATTTTTTTGCAGTGACATCAAATAATAAAGTTTCATAAGATAAAAACTCTAACTGTGAAAAACTAATTGCAGGAGTAAATGCAACTAAAACAACTGAACTTGATCCACTTGTAGACTGTCCATTACTATTTGAGTTAGTATTTACATTAGCAGTAGTAGCTGAAGGTGACACTGATGCAACTTCATTTATTTCATTATTATGAAGAGCAGATTTTGTCAAAGAAATAAGATCAAACAGAGCAGCTGTTGCAGGGAAAAATATCTGTTCTGATGAAACAAAACATACTAATGACATCATAAGCTTTAGCCAATCAGGAATTGTAGAAGATCGAGCTAAAGTGTAAAAATACAAAGAAATATATATATATATATTCTTAGGGTAAAAAAATTTATACTTGCACAGAACAAAAAAGAAATGAGTGAAAAATAGACCAAAGCATATATCAAAAATCAGTTATTTAACTTGACATTTTTAATAAAAATAGATAAAAAAATGAAATAGCAGTATCAATAATAATTATGAATTATCAGTATTTATGAATTTCAATTGTTCTTTGATTTTAATTCTTTTTTAAATTAATTTTTTTTAACAATTACATAACAAGAAAAAAATATTGGTAGAATATTATACAGTGTGTCCATGTTTAACCTGAATTACCTTTATTTTCGCAACCATTAGTCCTAGATGCATACTTCCAATTACAAAATTGGTTCAAATGAAGAGCAGATTTCAGACATGGCATTTCTTGAGCATGAAAATGCATTTATATTAAAATATAGAATTTTCTCTCTTTTCCTATGAGCAGGGGTCTGTCCAGACTTTTCAGGGTCCTGTTTTTGTGAAATTGTGAAAAGTTCTACACATAATTTTGTGTAAAAATAAAGTTCTTCCGAACTTTTCGGCTAGGGTCCTCTTTTTGTGAAATTGTGAAAAATGTAACTTTGCAAAATAAATTTACAATTAAGGTTTCATTTTAGATAATGACAGTTTAATTTTATAGAAATAAACTCACACATTTGCATAGAAGCCCTTTATAAATTAGAAATTGAATGTCAGCTTTTCGGGAAAATACAGTAAAACACATCCGATTATTCAGGCAGCCTGTTCATTCCATAAAAGATGTTTTGAAAATGAAACAGAATTATCAAAGGTCTGTTTTTAAGGGGGGAAATTTTGTGAAGGGTCTTTTTTTAGGATACAAAATCTTGTGAGGGGTCCTTTTTTAAGATATAAAATTTTATGAAGGGTCCTTTAATGGACCCAGCTTTTCTGGACAGGCCCCTGATGAGTTATATTTAGAATAATGTTGCCCTAAGAAGCTAAACAAAAGAAACCCCATGCCTCTAAGTAAAATAGTCTCAGAGTTATTTAAATTTTAAAATGATGATTTACACCACTTTATCTGCAATTCTGGCATCAATTTTTCAACGCAAATATCCTTACTTTACAGGGTTATTCATGAGATGATAAAAATTAAATAAAGATCCATTTGTTTTACAACAGCAATTAAAATCATTCAAATATACGAAAATCAACAAATTTAAGAGCTTAATGCAAATTGATGTTATGCTGTATTGTTAAAAAAATTAACAGTTGAATCTCTTAGGGGGGTCATTTGCAAACTGAAACACTTTAAGAGAGAAAGATAAATTAAAACGTTTATATTAAAAGACTGATATTAAAAAAAAAAAAAAAAAAAAAAAAAAAAAAAAAAAGTAGTTTAGTTTGGTTTAGGATGTTTCAAGTCTAAATACACCAAAATATCTGGAAAGAGAAGCAATTTTGCTGAACATATTGATTTCAAAAGTTTTATGCATTTAAATAATTATCAGATGAAGTATCATAGGTGGGCCCCCTAGTATGATATACCTATTTGGCAAGTGATTTCTGAAAGGAGGGCAACCTATTCCAAACATTCTCCCAACCTTTCTTATAATTAAATCACAAAAAATGTGGTTGTTTAATCTTTTATACACACTTCCCCATATAATGGTAGCTTATCAACAATATTTTCAATAAAAGAGTTTAAAATTTTTATAAGTTTCACTTTGTAACTATCATTTATGTATTTCATTAATTTCTCAACCAATATCTCTTATTTTGTATATTAGAGCTAATTATTTAGAAATGTAATATTTTGTATTTTTTTGTTTTATTATTCACTTCTTACTTGCATTTAAATTCATTCTCAGAGTTGTTGTGCAATTAAAACTTGAATAAACGACTATGTCAGAAATGCCAAAGAAAAATATTGGAAATGCATACAGCTGTTTCGGCAGCTTTACGCGTGCCGTCTTCAGTGCAAAAAGGATTCTGAATCTGCAGAAGTGCTCGTATATATAGGAGAGGGGCCGAATTTAGTTCAACCAATAGAATTACGGGAAAGATGGGGAGAGTGGCCAATAGGAATTTATTAAAGTTAGCTGTGTAAACAGTAGAAAAATTAAGAAAATGTGGACTGAATATAAAATTTCCAACAGTCAGACAAATAGGGAATAACGAAATCACAATTTACAAGGTTTTTAAAATTTTTATAAATAGATTTTATAGCAGATTTTAAATAAAATTAAATCTGCTATAAAATCTTGCCCTCTGTTATTGGATTCGACTAAATCTCATCTTATCCCTTCTATTGCTAATTGTGCCAGATTTTACGCTTTACCGAAAGTTCACAAACCCAATATTCCATTTCGTCCCATAGTCTCTAATATCGGTACTGCTTCTTATAATTTAACTAAATTTCTTACCACTATTTTTGCTCCCCTTTTTGCTGCTAATAGTTATACTGTTAAGAATTCCATAGAAATTGCAAAAAACATTCAAAACTGCCCTCACACTAATCTCACTATGGTTTCCTTTGATGTAAAATCTCTTTTCACTAATGTTCCAATAAGTGGCGCCCTCTGCTGTCTCGAAAATAGATTAAAAGAGTTTCATTTCACATCTTTTGAAATACAAGAATTAATCTCTCTTACCCGCATTTGTTTATCACAAACCACTTTTTCTTTCCAAAATAAATTCTATCGTCAGTCTGAAGGTTTAGCCACGGGTTCACCTCACTCCCCAATTCTCGCTGATATTTACATGCACTATTTCAAAAGCAAACTTTTTAAGAAAATATCCTTTCCTTTTTGGACCCGTTACGTCGACGACACCTTCATGCTTATCAACATATCTCATCACAATATTGACCACGTCTTAGAAACTTTAAATTCAATTGACAGTAATATCCAGTTTACATATGAAATAGAAAATAATGGCTCCCTTCCATTTCTTGATACGCTCGTCTCTCGCACTGTAAATGGATTTTCCACCACTGTCTATCGAAAAAATTTTGCTGTCTCCCTTCCTCCCCATGCGCGTTCATGTCACCCACCTAACCAAAAAATGGCTGCTTTCTATACTTTTGTAAAACATGCCCTTAATATTTGTTCAAATCCTAGTTTATTAAAATCTGAAATTAAATACCTGAAAGCCATTGCAATTGACAGAGGTTATGACCCTTTCATTATAGACAAAGCTATCCAAAAATTACAACTCCGTCGTATTTCGTCCACTAAGTCAGTCTCTTCTAATATCAGTATTGTCTTACCCTATTTTCCTAAATCCAGTCAAACCATAGCTAAAATTCTCAAACAATATGATTTTAAAATAATATTTTCGCCTTCCAATAAACTCACCTTTTCTCAGTTAAAAGATCCCATTGATACGCATAATTCTTGGGGTATTTATAGTATTTCCTGTCAGTGTGGTTTATCATATATTGGCCAAACTAAACGCAGTCTTAAATTTCGTCTAAAAGAACATATGAATTACGTCCGCAAACAAGAAACCAATAAATCGCCTATTTCTAAACATTGCTGGGAGGAAAATCATAATTTTAAATTTAATGCAGCTAAAATAATTAGCAGACCTAAATCCATTCATGAACTCGATTTCTTTGAAGCTTTTCATATTTATAAAAATTTTAAAAACCTTGTAAATTGTGATTTCGCTATTCCCTATTTGTCTGACTGTTGGAAATTTTATATTCAGTCCACATTTTCTTAATTTTTCTACTGTTTACACAGCTAACTTTAATAAATTCCTATTGGCCACTCTCCCCACCTTTCCCGTAATTCTATTGGTTGAACTAAATTCGGCCCCTCTCCTATATATACGAGCACTTCTGCAGATTCAGAATCCTTTTTGCAGTGAAGACGGCACGCTTAAAGCTGCCGAAACAGCTGTATGCATTTCCAATATTTTTCTTTGCCATTTCTGACGTAGTCGTTTATTCGAGTTTTAATATTCCAACGCCAAGTCTCCTGTTATTATTTGTTGTGCAATTATAGTGATTTTATATTATCTCGTATATTGCTTTCTCAAAAACAACTAACTATATATTACCCTGCTCTCATAATTGCCCTTAATGATGATATAGCAGTTTTTTGGAAAATTTCAAAATTTTCTTTATCTTCATTTATTTATTTATTTTCTTTCTTTTCAATATTTCTTACTCTGTGTAATTCTTCTTTCCATACCTAATATTTTATAGATACCTTGACAATAGAAGTTTTTCCTTTCTGGTTTTTAATCATTAAAATACTGAAATATATGATTATTATATCGGTATTGCAGGAGAGTGCATTTTACATTAGTAGAGATCAGTGGTGGATCCAGAACTTGACTTTTGGGGGGGGGGGGGGGGAGGGCTGAGATTTTTCAAAATGTTATTCTAGACAAATAAAAAATTTACAATTGCAATATTCAATGGTGAATGTCAATGTTTTGGGGGGGGGCTTCAGCCCCCTAGCCCCCCCCCCTTAAATCCGCCACTGGTAGAGATAGTAAAAACCTTACAAATGTATTTGAACATATTACTTTCAATTTAAACAGAGCCATAACTAGAAACTTGGGAACCCCAGGGCAACAGATGAAAATGGGGCCTCTGTCTTCATTACTTCTCCCAGCCTTAATCATTTTTTATTCAAGTTATGTTCAATCATTTCCTCAGCAATGAAAATATCTTCATACACTTTAATTATATGAAAATTTTTTTAATAAATGTTTCATTAATGTGTATAATTATAGCATATACAGTGAAACTTGAATAATTCAAACTTGTTTAATTCGAAATTTTGGATAATTCAAATATTTTACACGGTCCCTTGAATTTTGTATTAAAATAATGTTAAAAAATCATGGATAATTTGAATTCTATTTTGGATAATTCAAATTTTTCATACGATTACTTTTAAAATATTACAGTAAAATTTGTTCCCGAGATTTTATTCATCTGAAGTGCATTATCAATTTTTATAGTCTTTCAAAAGAAGGATAAGGAAATACAGTAGAAGCCCCTCGCTAGTGCACCAGAAGATGTGGTGCATATGTATGAACTTCGAAGTTTTTGTGAATTGAAAGCCATGTGTAATGTAGAAGATTCTATTTTTGTATCAGGCTATGA
Source organism: Salticus scenicus (assembly GCA_963930645.1). Taxonomy (NCBI): domain Eukaryota; kingdom Metazoa; phylum Arthropoda; class Arachnida; order Araneae; family Salticidae; genus Salticus; species Salticus scenicus. The sequence continues at coordinate 168,693,578 of OZ005657.1, forward strand.
CACAAAGATTCTACTTAAAAAAGAAATAAACAGTTGACTATTTTTTTAAAAGTGTTGAATAATTAAGCTCGTAAAAAATATTGATTTAATGGGGGGGGGGGGGGTAATGTAGTGGTATTCTTAGATATAAAGTTTATGTGTTAAATCTCTGATCGTAGAGTTTTAATTTTTTAACTTATCACTTTTTTTGACAAAATAGTATATGTAATTCGAATTTTTGGATATTTTGAAATTTTTTCTGGTCCCTTCAACTTCGAATTATCCAAGTTCTACTGTATATATACATATATATATATATATATATATATATTTTTTTTTTTTTTTCTGTAATAAGTTAAATAGAATACATGATAGTGAATGAAAATGAGATTAATCTGTGAACTTATTGGAATGGGTGAAAACAATTCTTAGTACCAGTGAATTCAATGAATTCAAATTCTATTTATTGGAATAACTTTCGGCGACTGCCAATGAACGCTGAAGACCAGCTTAAGGTACTAAATGAGCGACAACACAAAATAACAAGGACTGATACTTAAGGTTAAGGACCAGAAGAAATCAAATAATGAATGCCAGTCTTCTCCAACACCACGTTCGTTCCACTACTGGCACCACAAATTCAAATCAAAACTTCTATGACTTTATGCTGTAAGTCTATAAGCTCAAAGACCTATAATATGTGTGTCATTAACAGAAAGTCATTGTGCTGCCCACAGAGAAAGAGCAGATAAGCATATCAATTGAAAAAAGCATATATCAAGCAATGTGCTCATCTGTGACAAATTTTGTTTAACAGTAGTTTCTGATAACAGTCGCATTTCCATCTGAAGGGAATGTGGGTTTCGAAACAATCCTACGTTTGTACAAGGAAGAGTCACTTTAGAGAGAATGGAATGTTGTTTTAGCATGGTACCTCAGTTGATGGTTTCACAGATTCCCCTATCACTAGAAATTGATCTCTGACAGCTCAGCAATATAGAGATTCAATCCTTATGCTTTTTGTAGTGTCTTATACTGGAACATAATTTCATTTTAATAGATGACAACTGCAAGCCATAGTGTGCTTGGCTAGTAGACAATTTTCCTTGTGATGAAAAAATTACATTTCATGAAGTTACCCACACGGGAGCTAGACTTAAACTAACGTTTATTTACATATGTACAGTTACAGAAAAAAGAATGAACACACAGCGCCATCTATTTGAGTACTATAAAACACTTTGAGCATCATCACTACTTATATTATACCAACATTCTCCCCCTGCGAAAAGCGTTTTACATTAAATCAAAAACAATAATAAACAATAATTAATATTCAAATATATACTTTTAAAATCAAACATATTTTTTCTAATGTAAATGATAATTTTTCCTTTGTAACAGCCTTTGTTAGAAAATCTGAAATCATTTCATTAGTACAATTATACATAACTTTCACAGTCTTTTCTTCAATTAAGTCTCTAACAAAATGAAATTTAAGATTAACATGTCTTGTTTTATTTGATGACTTTGCTGTATTTAGCCAATCTATGGCTGCTTGACTATCAGAATAAATCGTCACAGGTCTTTCAACAAATTGTTCACATTTAAGTTCTTGTAACATATTTAAAGTCCATGTTAATTCTCTTGCAGTATCTGCAGTGGCTAAAAGCTCTGATTCACATGTCGATAGTCCTACACATCTTTGCTGTTTACTTTTCTATACAATAAGAGAATTTCCTAACATAATTACACAACCTGAAAATGATTTACCTCCCTCTCCATTTCCCCAGCTTGCATCTGCACTACAATTTATTAAACCGAATTTTCTCTCGTAAAACAATACTTTATTTTTTGTTCCATTTAAATATTTTAGAACCTTTTTAGCTAATGTATAATGTCTTTTCTCAGGATGTTTATTAAATTGTGATAAATAACTAGTAACAAATGCAAGGTCAGGTCGAGTTCGGTTAGCCAAATATAGCAACTCACCTATAATTTCTTGATACTCAGTTTGATTAACTAAATTATCTGTAGGTGTAAAACATCTATCCTCACCTTTAACTATTGGTAGACTACACTTTTTAGAATTTTGCATGCCATATTTTTCCAATAAAGATTCAATGTAGTTAATTTGCGATAAACTGATACCGTCTTGATTTTGTATTACTTCCATGCCTAAAAATTTTGAATTTTTAGTTGTTTCATTTAGAACAAAAATTTCTTTAAGTTTACTTATTTTTTCATCGCATAACTTAGAATTATTTGAAAAAATTGCTAAATCATCTACATAAACACAAATTGCTAGAAAATTCGTATCATCTTTATAAGTAAATACACAATTATCAGATGCAAGTGGAGAGAAGCCAATCGCTTTCAGTTCATGTTTAAGTTTATTATGCCAATTTCGGCCGCTTTGAGGCAAGCCGTATATACTACGTTTCAATTTACATACATTATTTTTACCAAATTTATTTTCATAACCAGGGGGTATTTCCATAAAAATAGTTTCTTCAATGTTACCATATAAATACGCTGTTTTTACATCAAAAAATCTTACAGATAAATTCAGCTTAGAAGCGATTGCCATTAATAATCTAAATGATTCAATATTTACTACCGGTGAATATGACTCTGAATAATCGACTGTTTTTATTTGATTGAAAGCCACTGCTACTAATCTAGCTTTATAAATTTCCTCATTATTTACCCTTTTAATTGAATAAATCCATTTACTTTTAATTATTTTTTCATTTTTTGGCCTTTCAACTATCTGTTTATTCATGGAATCGATTTCCTTTTCCATAGCGATCTCCCATTTTTTACAATTTCTTTTATTTTTTATTTCCTCAAAATTTCTCGGTACCGATTCCCCATCAAGGTCATTTAAAGCCAAATTAGCTGACATTTTATTTTTTATTCTTTCTGATGATCTCAACTGGGGTGGCGATCTAAAAATAGATTCTGACTCATTCTGTATTTCATTTTGTTCTAGCGTTTGTTGTTCAGACGAAAAATCTGATAAATTATCATCATCATTTTCGGGTGAGAAAGAAGTTTCGGTTTCATTAAACTGGGCTAATTCTTTAATATCCCACAAGTAAGTTTCGGTTTCTCTTTTTAAGAATTTACTACCTTTAGATGTTTCATCAAATTTAACTGATCTTTCTTCAATAATTTTCCTTTTTTCGATATCATTAAATTCTGTATGCGCGCCTATCTCTAGAATATCCAACAAATATACCTTTCTTAACGGAAACATCGAATTTATTTCTGAATTGTTTAGGAATGTGATAGTAAGCTACACAACCAAAAGTTTTTAAATAAGTTAGTTTTGGTTTTCTACCTGTCCATATTTCGTTCGGGATTTTTTGTTTACCTTTTCGCGGCGTGTTATTAGAAATGTGGGTACTATAATTTATGGCTTCCGCCCAAAATCTAAGTGGCAGTTTACTATCATATAACAATGTTCTTGCACGTTCTACCAGTACTCTTACACATTTTTCTGCAATACCGTTGCTTTCAGGATTATATGGTACTGTTTTTTCGTGAATAATTCCAGATTTTTCTAGAAAATTTTCAAATTCATTATTTACAAATTCTAAACCATTATCGGTTCTTAAACGTTTAATTTTCTTATTCATCTGATTTTCATACCTTTCTTTCAAAATAGTAAAAGCATCAAATGCTTCATACTTATGTTTCAAGAAATAAGTGAAATACATCCCAGAAAAATCATCAACTAATACTACAAAATATTTAGAATTTCCTATGGAATAAACATTTATAGGTCCTGCTAAATCAGCATGAATCAATTCTAATATAGAACTACTTTGATCAAAATTTACTTTTGGATGATTTTTCCGAGTTAACTTACTAATGTCACATGATTCACAATTAAAATTTTCAGAATCTCTAAATTTTATGCCAATAATATTTTGCATTTTTATCATGTATTGTGGATTTAAATGGCAAAGTCTTTTGTGCCAAATATCATAAGATTCCGATTTATTTATTAAATTACATTCTAGAGAATCAGGTGACATATCCTTCTAAGGTTCTAATATGACTTCAAATCTATTATTTACTTTAACAGCTTTTAACACAATTTCATCATTTTTACTTAGAACTAAGATATGATCTCTACTTGATTTGATCTTATAACCCCCATCCATTAATTTACTTACAGAAATTAAATTATTTCTCAAATCAGGGATATAAATACAATCTTTCATAGTTAAAATATTTTGGGAATTATTTACCAATGTTTTAGCGCGAACAGTTCCTATACCAGTAAAATTTAAAGTAGAATTCTTACCTGCTAAATTGATATATTCATTCTCGTTAATAATATCACAAAAATAACTCAAACTATTTGATAAATGGCAACTCGAACCTGAATCCAATAAACAAACATTATTTTCAGAAATATCAAATTGTTCTCTATTCGTAGAGAGCGCAAAAACACTAGCATCACTTTTATTTGCATAATTTGAGTTTCTGTTTTTAAACTGTTCTTTGTTTTTGTTCTTGTTGTTATTATAAGTATTTGTTCTTTTATCATGATTGTTCTGAGGTAAGTTATCTTTATTCCGAAAATAGCAGTTTTTAGCAAGATGATTCGTTTTCTTACAGATAAAACAACTTTTAACTCTGTTTTTGTTTGCATTTTTAACATGGAATGCTTCTTCTCTTCTAGTATTTTGGTAGTCAGGTATCTCAGGATTGTTCTCTCTTCTTCGCGTAAAATTTCTATATTTCATCTAAATCTTTTTCTCTTTGAGTTTTCAATATTTCTTTAATTTTCGAGAATTTTCCTCTAAGGCCTCTTACAGTATAATAAACGATTTCTCTTTCTGTAATTTCCAGACCTAGTGAAGCACATTTTGTTCTTAAACCTCTTGCTCTTGCAATATAATCCGTTACTGTTTCTTCTGGATTAATTTCAATGTTTTTTATTTCATTGCTTGCATCGATTTTTCGATCTTCCAGTTTTCCGGTGAATGTTGATTTTATTTTCTCCCATAAATTCTTAGCGTTTCCTTCATCAGCGAATTGGAGACTTTGTTCATCAGATAACGAAAGTAAGATGTATGAAACAGCTTCAGCATTCTTAGTATCCCATTCAGCCTGCTCTTCATCTTTTAAGTCGCCTGCTTCTTTAATCACGACGTCGTACAACTTTTTAATAGTTAAAACTGCTTTTAATTTTAATGACCACGTGTGATAATTCGTACTATTTAACAGTGGTACAGACGGGATTAATTTATCCATTTTTAGTTTTTATTTTTAATTGAAGATCTACTTTCGCTAATCCATTTTTTAGTTTTTAATTACCGGAAACGTGGCATTGTTTCATTTTCGCCGCCGATCGAACGCAACCAGCGCTCGTGCTACCACATGAAGTTACCCACACGGGAGCTAGACTTAAACTAACGTTTATTTACATATGTACAGTTACAGAAAAAAGAATGAACACACAGCGCCATCTATTTGCGTACTATAAAACACTTTGAGCATCATCACTACTTATATTATACCAACAGATTAACATATTCTTATGACATGAACTTGTTAGAATATATTTAGGGCATGCTAGGTAGACAAGGTGCTACAGCCTACCTTCACTAAAAACGGTGCCATAGCTGGAAAAAGCTGTGGGAAAGGAGTGGGACAGAAAACTCCAATCTCTCATTTATAATCTGATAAACTCCATGCTTTGCAGGAGTTTGACTTTGCTGTCCATCAGATGTAAGGTATAGTCCCTTATTAATGAAATTTTCTATGCACAAATTAAACATTTTTGATTATTTTTCTCGAATACATAAATGGTGTATTTTTTGTTTTGTACCAAAAACACAATAAAATAATATAAGCATTATGCAGCATTATTGTATAAATACTAAAGAATGTTTATATATAGAAACAATTCTGTAAATTTTAATTTTGTTTCATTAAATGTGTGATGCATATTTATTAAACTGTTTATTCATTTATTTGGATAGACACTGATACAAAACACTAACAACAATACATAAAACTATGTTTAGAATGGTAGCTTTTTAGCTGAGTACAAATTTCATTGTGAAGGTAAGTTTAGTAAACATTAATAACATTAAAGCCTGGTCAAATGAAATAAAATGATTAAGTTTCTGGTATTTAAAACAACTATAATGCAATGATCCTTCTTTCTCAAAATTTATTGACAGAGACCATGGACACATTATCACAGGTAATCTCAATATTATTGACAATTATCAATTAAAAAAATTCATGAAATTTGGCACCAAATTTAGACTTCCAGTTAAAACTAGCATTCCACAAATCTTACAACAGTTTTCTTATGACCTAGATTTATTTATTTATAAAATATCTATTACTCCTAATAAACCTATTGCCTACTTCACTCAATGGAAAGTTTTAGTGTTACAAAAAATCAAAAATGCATTATTTATCAATTCTTCAAATCTGGTGTTATTTAAAAAATCTGTACTTCTTAACTCAATCAAATCACTACAGGATGACTTTGTGATCACTTATGTTGACAAATCACCTAATAATTATGCCATTATTTGTAAATCCTACTATCTCTCTATTTTAAACTCTTCAATCAATAATAGTAACATCTTCAGTTTAACTAATAATAACCTTATTATTAATAACCGAAAAATACATAATTACTATAAACTACTTCAACTTCCCTTCAATAACTTTAATTATCCTTATATAGTTCTCATACCTAAGTTTCACAAATCTCCAATTAAATTTCACACTGTCACTGTTGGGTGTAACACTTCTAACAACAATGCTAATAAAGCTCTACTGGATATTCTAAAACAAATTTACAAATGTACTTGCAAAGTTGATAATTTACACTGTCTTAAAAATAGCTTTCAATTAATTCAATACATCAAATCGCTCGATTCAATAGACAATATTATGACTTTTGACTTTCAAGATCTTTTCAATAATATTGAGTTATCAGATCTTAGTAATATCATTTACAGTCTTTTTCTAGAATATAAAGCTCAAATTAATCTTCCTTACAATTTTAAAGAAGAAAAATTTAAAACACTTCTTAACTTTGTTATCCATAATAATTATATCTTCCACAACAACAATATCTATTTGCAACAATTAGGCATTCCACAAGGAGGTTGTAGCTCCAGTATTTTGGCAGATCTCTATCTTTATTATTATGAAAAGCAAATTTGCAATGATGATGTTCGATTTTATCGTTACATCGATGATATTATTGTATTTTATCTCAACAAGAACTCACAAAATGGCTTTTCCTTCAATTATCCACCTAATTTAAAGCTAACTCAAAATACTCTGACTAATCAATCTATTAACTGTTTAGATCTCAAAATAATCATCGATGGTAATAAACTTTACACAGATATCTATGACAAACGGCAAGATTTTTGTTTTAATGTAAACTTATTTACACATTTTAATTCATGTCTGCATCTTTCTGTATTTAGAAACATCATCATTAACCATTTATTTCGAATTAATAATTTATGCTCTGCAAAGTTTAAAAACAAGAATATTAATAAACTGATCACAGCCAATGCTAAAATGGGTTTTCCTAAAAACTTTGTATTTTCTATTTTATATCCTTAACCATGTCTCTGTCAGTACAAAAAAAAAAAAAAAAAAAAAAAAAGCTGTGTACACTCTTGTGTATATCAACAAAAAAATTATAAAATAATAAAAGACAATAAAAAAGGTGGCGGTTGGGTGGGCAGATGTTTGATTACGGAGGTGGGGTGGTGTTGTAAGGCTGGATGGTTGGGTGGGTATGTGAAATTAAATTAAATTAAAAAAAAAAAAGTAGAAGGCTTGTTGCATTTGCTTTGTATTACTATGCAAACTTTCATTTTCCATTAAAATTTCAGTTTTTTCCTTTTTGAGTTGTCAACTTCATTTAATGTTCTAATTATACTGTTAAACACAATGTGATCAATCGGTGAATTTCATTGTGGCTTCGTGGTTTCATTGTTGTTTATCTGCTTTGAAATTTGCATTTTTATATCCATATGGTTCCTGTTCTGGTTGTGGCAGGCTGGGGGAGTGTTGCCGGCATAAAACTAGTGTAACCCCACAGGCAAGTCACAAGTCTTGCCGCCTGCCTCCTTCTTCCTATCTTGTGTTTCTTAGGTTGTTTTTTCATTAATTTTGATAAGTTTATGGTTTTAAGTTAAGATTTGTTGTTTTACTTTATTGATTCGTTTGTTTTGCAGTCTGCTAATTAATAGATCTGGTTTCTTTACATTAGTGTATTTCATCCACTGATGATTTTTTTTTTTTTTAATCTTATTGGTCATTGGTGTTTCAGTGATCTTCTATCTGTTGCTTGGCTTCTACTATGCTTAATAGATCATCTTTATTATAAATATATATATATATATGTATACTTTTTAAATTACTGCAATTCCTGATTTATCTTGATAAATTATTTGTCACGTTTTAAATGTTGTACTTTATATATTGATAATATTCAACATAATTATCCGGAAATCTGATTGAATTAGTAATGGATCATAAATCTTATCAGTATCTTATCCCCCCATTCAATCTATATCTTCAATTTCTATAATTGAAATAGCATTATTAAATAGCCACCATACTTTATATCAAGTGTATAAGTTGACCTTCAATTTTTAAGTAATTTTTGAGTTTTAATAAGTATACTTATATAATAGAAAATATGGTACATCATTTTACCATTGTATTAAAGAGAACATGATATTGAATCCTTATCTTTTTGCTGGAATTTTTATTATTTTACCTGCATTAATGTTACAGCACATAAAATTAACAGTATAATCATAGACACAAACATCATCCAATTTTTGTAAAACTTTTGCTTTTCCAGTAATATGTATTGCAGAATTCCCAGTTTTTTTTTTTTATTATTATTATTGTTTTGTAGATGGCTATCGGTAGCGAAGTTTAAGTAGCTGATAAATTTTGTCTTAATTCCTTACCACCATTTTCTTTTTAAACTTTATATGCATGCTCCTAATATTTCTTCACGGTAATCTATAAAACAAAATTGCAGAATCCAGCTTGATAATTTGCACAATAAATTACCTCATTTAGTCAAAGAGTGTGCAGCTCATATGGGAGATTTCCCATCAAAAACTGCTATGGTTAAAATATATTAACTTTTTCAGACAGTTATTTCAAATACAAATGCTTAAAAATTTTTCACTGATAGATATATTCATTTCCCCTAAATTAAGGGGGCTCCCCCCCCCCCTGATAATAATGTGAAGACATAAATAATAATACTTTAAAAATAAAATTAGGAGTGGGAATTGATCAAAAGTTTCAATTGGGTTAACCGTAGTTAATTAATCAATTTTTAATTGCTTTTATTTATTTTATATGATTTTATTTGAATGATAAATGAATCTCTCCAATGTGTTCGTTTTCAGGCAACACACTTCAGACCATAAAAATGATATACACACTGTTTTAACCAGTTCTTTCGACAATAAATAAATAAAATAATTAGAAATTGTAAATGAATAAAGAAAAAAAAAAAAAACCTAAAATTTTTTCTAGTAAGTGAAAAACTATTTCACATAGAAAGATAATATAACATTCCAAAAAGCAACTGCAGATATTCTAACTTGACTAAGCATTTATAAATCACATTTTATTTTGTTTTCTGAAACACACTTCCAGTTAAACGTATATTTAAATATGAAGATACTTAAATAGGAATATATTGTGTTGTTGCCTCATAGTTTGTTCATATGAATATACTAGCAGGCTACGCCCGCTTCACTGGTCCCTATTTTTAAATGAATCACTATAATTACTGAATTCTCAAAATTGCATTAATTTTTATCACATGAAAAAAAAAAGAGAAACAAAATCTGATTAGGAAAAATGTTGCATCGGGTTACCACTGCCTTCGGAAAAAAATACCAAAATGCTCTAACTCTTATTTCTATTATTTTCCCCCTTCGCCCCCCCCCCCCCTCTATCCTAATAATTTTACAAATTTGAAAATATCCGCAATCAATTTGTAGGTATCAAAAATCTTTATGCACCAGTTTTGAACGATCTATCTCTATTTTTATTTTTTTTCCCCTCCGCCCCCCTTCCCACCCCACCTAATAATTTTACAAATTCAAAAATATCTGCAATTGATTTGTAGGTATCGAAAACTTCTATGCACCAATTTTGAATGATCTAACCCTATTTTTTTTTTTGCCCCTCCGCCCCCCCCCCTTCCCGGAACTCCTAATAACTTTACACTTTCGAAAATATCCCCATTCGACTTGCAGGCCTCTAAAACCTATCTGTACCAATTTTGAACAGCCTAACTGTATTTCTATTTGTTTTTGCCCATAGCCCCCCCTTACCACTCCACCCCCTTCCCGTCCTTCCTAATAATTTTACAAATTCTAAATATATCCACAATCGATTTGTAAGTATCGAAAACCTCTATGTACCAATTTTGAACGATCTATTTTTATTTTTTGTCCCCCTATCCCCTCCCCCTTTCTCGCCCCTCCTAATAACTTTACACTTTTGAAAATATCCCCATTCGACTTGCAGGTCTTTAAAACCTATCTGTACCAATTTTGAATGGACTAACTGTATTTGTATTTGTTTTTGCCCCACAGCCCAACCTCTTGCTGCCCCACCTGGAGGCTGAATTTCTAAAATTCCAGAAATTGGTTTTTAGATATTTGCATTAGCTATATTTTAGAGCAAAAATTTCATGTGTATCTGTTTTTTTTTGTTTGAGATATATAGGATTATGTGAAACCACATTTAACGCATGTGAAATCACGTTCACCCCCCCTCCCCCTCCTTAGGGACCAAATTTCTAAAATTCCAGAAATATATTTTTAGACATTTGTGTTAGCTATATTTTAAAGCAAAAATTTTACGGATATCTGTTTTTTTGTTTGAGATATGAAGGATTTTGTGAAATCACATTTTGCCCCCCTCCCCCCTTGGGGCCGAATTTTGTAAAATCGCTTCTTAGTGGATGCCTACGTCATAGAAAGAACATTGTCACAAAATTTCATGTTTCTAGGTCCAGGGGTTTGGTCTGGGCGATGATAAATCACCCACTCACTCACTCACTCAGTCAGGAAGAACGATTTTATATATATAGATATTCTGTATAAACAAATGTGTAAGAACTTCTTTTGAGAGGTCTTTTTTCCTACATCATTTGACGGAAGCTTTTAGAATGTCTTTTAACAAGATACGTGAAAAAAGTATTTTGTAGGCAAAATTGTGTTAAAATTTTTCTTTAGCTTCATAGTTTGAAAATTTTAATCTGATTTTGAAAAGTTGTAATTGAATTAATTACACTGATAAACACAATATAAAAAATTCATCTAGAATAAGCATTGATTGTTTAATCAATGCTTATTGATTTAAATGGCAATAATGATTAAGTGGCATAGCCTTAAATAAAATAATAGAAGATTAAATTTCCAACGAAAATCTATAGATTAACATTAAATCTCATATTGCCCTTGTACTGTAATCTTTTTAATATATCATTGTATAATGTTGAAAAATGAAACAACACACACAACCAAGTTTCTAAATTAATCTTGTAAACAAGCACAGTATGCATTTAAATTAAAGTTTACCCATACAAAAAAAATTATCCTGGGCATACTATGATCATTTACTCTGAGCACAGTAATAAAATAAAAAAATTTTATATAACCAATTAAAGTTAATACTGTCTTCATATCTAAGATGTGAGCTATGAAAACTACATATTAAAACATGTTTCTTTAAGATGGACGTTTAATACTTCAATAGTTGCTAACTGAATCTAGAATGTATGGGGATCTGAACTCCATGCAATTTAACAGATTTAGCTTTGAAGATTTTTTTACACTCGGCCCCATGTTAAATATTTAAAAAATAATATAATTAATAATAATAATAAAAGACTATGATTATAACTGCGGAGAAAACATCATTTTATTAATCAATTTAACCAGCCTTGACCATTAAAATCTTACTATTTGTAAGAATATAATCTACTAAGAATGTAATGTTAGTAGCCACTATAATACAAACATGAACATTTATAGATCTATCTGCAGTTTATATAACTTTTGATAATTAATTTAAGTTTGTCAGGCTATAAAAGTTATAAGAATCAATGCAAAAGGTTATATATTCCTATCTATAAAATAAAACAAATAAAATAATAACTTACTCGATCTCATGTGAGAATCATATAAATCTTTTGAATTAGTATAAAATGTAGGAAATGATGATAGTTCTTTCAAAAGATGAGATAGCTGTTCAAATGCCTGACATAGAATAGCACTGGGAGCAATATTTTCAACTTGAGGTAAATTTCTGTCAGTTGGTAATGAAAAATCTTCATAAATTTCTCTCTTGAAGTGAAGGATTTCATCTGCAGTTGGGGACAATTTTTTAAAAATAAGGCAACGTTTTAAAATTGCATCAAGATGTTTTTCACGCTGAAGTCTTCCTCCCTCTTTAGGTAAAACTAAAGACTGATAATATAATAAAGATTTTGAGAAGTCAGTAATCATTTTCTCTTTTATAAAAGTTACAACAAGACTTTGAAATTTCTCTTCACATACAGAGATTATGCTGCGAACAAAGAATTTATCATATGTTGATGTTCCATTCGATTTATTATCAGGGTCAAATAAGCTTTTTTCTGAGGTATCACTAAAAGTAACTGTATTATCTTCACAAGAAACTACAGTTTCATTTTCATCAAATGAATCATTATTATCACAAAATTTATTTTCTTTAGTAGTATCATCATCACTTAAAATCACTCCATTTTCATAAGGCGTATCACCATCATAATTTATTAATGGAGGTTGTATTTTACATAAAAGTTTTGAACAAAGTTTCAGAGCAATAGATATTTCTCTCACAGAAATAGTTTTACAATGATGAGTTAAAACATCAAAAATGCTGCATAAAAGTTTTGGAAGATGCTCTGTCTTGGCTTCTAAATAAGTTTCCTGAAAAATAAATAAATATACATAAATTATACTAATATATAAAACACACATACACACAATTGCAAATAAGCTAATTAACATGTTTTTCTTTTAATCTAAAATCTATATTTTAAATCTATGTTTCCATCATAAATTGTACAGGAGAAACTTTTTTTTAAATAGACAAGACTAGAGCACAGAGGACCTTTATATATCTTAATAGCTACCTCTTTTAGTTCATGTGAAAATTCGTGATGCAGCAAACATAGTATTGGCTGTACAAAGCCAAAAAGCACATACAGAAAATCTAAAAGAACCACTTTATGATTTTATATTTTGAACTACTCAAAGCAATTTTTTGGAAGTTTTTAAAATTTTATCAAGACTAAACCATTAACTAAACATGTTGATTAGTTGTTTCAAAATAGCAAGATATTACTTTACACATTCCTAAAAAGGATTTGCATATTGATAATCCCTATATTATTTTAATATTATTTTGCTCCTTATATATTAAAAAATCTATGTGGTAACTTGGCCACAGTTTTCCCCAAAAAGGGAATTTTTCTGTCTACTTTCCCCCTAAACGATGAGAGGTTTTGGTCAGTCTTGCTGAGATCATGAACCATGAAGGTGCTGCTTTTGTAAATGAAGGAATCATTGATCTCATTTTTATTTGTGAAAATATGGAATTTTATTGGTTTAAATAAATTGTTTAGTTGTTAATTTGTGTTTAGTTAAAGAAAAGTTATGATATAATGTTTTAATAAAAGGTAAAAAACAACAAGAACTTTTCAATGAGTTATGGACTGATCATGCACCGATAAAGTGATTTCTATGCCACATTTTTGCTGACCCTCCGTGATACTGAGGAGAATATTGATATGAAATGGTGAATTTAATGAAGATTTTATTGGATTGTGAGTGGCTGAGAATCAGGGTAGGTACATTTTTCTCGTTTTGGTATACATGTTAATATTTTATAGACAGAACTTTAAAGTAACATTTATTTTTTAGAAATACCTTATTAAAACTTTTGATTAAGATTTTGTTTTATTTAATTCTTATTATTTAGTATAACATAGTTAAATATTTAATTGTAATTGAAATAACTGTACCCTCTTTTTTGAATTTGAATACCCCCTTCTTCCTATTTTGAAATGAATCTTAATAGATTAAAAGAAAAAAGAAAAGGTTTAAGAATTTTCTTTACTAAGCATTTAAGTAAAATAGAAAATATTTTAAGTAAAGAAATTTCAATTGAATATAATAATAATAATAATAAAATTTAATGAGCATTTCAGTTTGAAGTCTCAGCTTATAGAAAATATGAATGGTTTAATTAAGTTTGATGAAAGTGTACAATCTCAAAGTGAAATTAGTGATATGGCAGAGGCAATAGCATCACCTGAAGAGTATAAAGATAAAGACATTGATTTAAAAGTTACACTTGAGAGGCAAATAGAAACATTATCCGATAGAGTGCAAATCAGGATAAATGGTCAGAATGTGGATAACACTAATCCTTTTAGAAATGAAACAAGAAATGTTAAGCTACCGCAACAGGTTTAAGAAAAATATATGATATATGGTATTTTTCACACAGTTGGTAAATAAAAATATCAACCTTTACACTGCAATTTACTTAAAATGAATAATCACGGTTGATGAATTCATGAATAAATATTTCTAAATTGAAATTTCGTGGTCTATGGAGTTGTGCTGCGATTAATATTGTCGCTTGATACAGCTGCGTTTGCAGACTCGGTGACTTGGCCAACGAATATTATGTGAGAAATGCCTAGCTGGTTGTCAGCCAGGGTAGCTCAGTGGTAGAGCAACCATGCGTTAAGCGGAGGTGCCTGGGTTCGATTCCCGGCTCTGGTATTTTTCACATAGCTGGTAAATAAAAATATCAACCTATACACTCCAGTTTACTTAAAATGAATAATCATGAATCATGTAAAATGAATCATGTTTTAGTATACATGTTAATATTTTATAGACAGAATTTTAAAGTAACATTTATTTTTTAGAAATACCTTATTAAAACTTTTGATTAAGATTTTGTTTCATTTAATTCTTATTATTCAGTATAACATACATAAATATTTAATTGTAATTGAAAAAATTGTACCCTCTTTTTTGAATTTGAATACCCCCTTCTTCCTATTTTGAAATGGATCTTAATAGTTTAAAAGAAAAAAGAAAAGGTTTAAGAATTTTTTACTAAGCATTTAAGTAAAATAGAAAATATTTTAAGTAAAGAAATTTCAATTGAATATAATAATAATAAAAAAAAAAAAAAAAAAATTAATGAGCATTTCAGTTTGACGTCTCAGCTCATAGAAAATATGAATGGTTTAATTAAGATTGATGAAAGTGTACAATCTCAAAGTGAAATTAGTGATATGGCAGAGGAAATAGCATCACGTGAAGAGTATAAAGATAAAGACATTGATTTAAAAGTTACACTTGAGAGGCAAATAGAAACACATTATCCGATAGAGTGCAAATCAGGATAAATGGTCAGAATGTGGATGACACTAGTCCTTTTAAAAATGAAACAAGAAATGTTAAGCTACCGCAACAGGTTTAAGAGAAATATATGATATATGGTATTTTTCACACAGTTGGTAAATAAAAATATCAACCTTTACACTCCAATTTACTTAAAATGAATAATCACGGTTGATAAATTCATGAATAAATATTTCTAAATTGAAATTTCGTGGTCTATGGAGTTGTGCTGCGATTAATATTGTCACTTGATACAGCTGCGTTTGCAGACTCAGTGACTTGGCCAACGAATATTATGTGAGAAATGCCTAGCTGGTTGTCAGCCAGGGTAGCTCAGTGGTAGAGCATCCGTGCGTTAAGCGGAGGTGCCTGGGTTCGATTCCCGGCTCTGGTATTTTTCACATAGTTGGTAAATAAAAATATCAACCTTTACAACCAATTTACTTAAAATGAATAATCACGGTTGATGAATTCATGAATGAATATTTCTAAATTGAAATTTCGTGGTCTATGGAGTTGTGCTGCGATTAATATTGTCACTTGATACAGCTGCGTTTGCAGACTCGGTAACTTGGCCAATGAATATTATGTGAGAAATGCCTAGCTGGTTGTCAGCCAATGTAGCTCTGTGGTAGAGCATCCGTGCATTAAGTGAAGGTGCCCGGGTTCGATTCCCAGCTCTGGTATTTTTCACATAGTTGGTAAATAAAAATATCAACCTTTACACTCCAATTTACTTAAAATGAATAATCACAGTTGATGAATTCCTGAATAAATATTTCTAAACATATTTTTACATTTAATTTCTTCTTACTCATTTATTTATTTTAAATGTACCATTTTGCATGAAAATACTGATTAACTTAAAATGACCATAAAATATTTCTCTACAGGTATCATTTAATTAAACTTTTATAAATCCTTTTTGTAATTTATTTTTAAAATCATCCTAAATGCATTTTGCTGTTTTGTCAGTTATTACGAAAATATTTTTGTGACCCTTTGACTTCCTTTGTCTTAACGAGGTTTGACTGTATATAGAGACTTGGTATGTGGTTCATAGGATCATTTAATAGAAAATTGGAAGAGAAGTCAGAAAGTCAAAATGATAGAAACAAAATACAATTTGCTAATGGGAAATGTTGGTCAGAATTCAATCGTCAATTTAAATCAGCATAAAAATTTCCACATACAACAGAAAATGTCTTGGCAAGTGCTATAAGACTCAGTTTTAAATAGTAATGGAAGCCAATGAATGAGATTCAACTTCACAAAAGACACCTAACTTACTACAACATTACTGTTTGTTTTCCGATTAAGTGTCCAATGAGCACAATTACAGATTAGACAATTCTGCTGCGATTTTATCAAAATAGGAGTAGAATGAAACTGTCAAAGATAAAATTTCAGGAAATATTCATCTCAATGATAATGTCCACTCTTTCTCGAGTAGAGTCACTTTTGATTGTTTTGGACTTGAATTGGAGAATGAACAGTACACAGTAATGTGGTTAATACACACACTTTTGTCAAAAAACAGATTTGATTTTGCTGCATTATCAAATGCACTAGAATTTCATTTCAGATAGAATTGTTTTGAGAACAATATTTATCAATATATAGTATTCAAATCTTGTATTTTATTATTACTTTTAGAGAAATATTTGATTTTATATATTTCATGGTAAAATCATATAAAATACCAAGCACAAAATTCTGTTTAAGATTCATGCCACCCACCCTTTCCCTTTTTCTTAAATAAATTTATACCATGGTAGCTGGTGCTACAGATAACTTTAATCATCACAGATTAATTTGACAGCTTAAAAAATATACTGGTAGTTTTAAAAAATGCAAACATTCATTTTATGCCTTTAGATTACTGCAATTGTTTATAATTTCTTTGTAAATGAAAATTTTGGTTGCTACTATTTAGTGCAATATTAATTATTGCAACATTTTTGGGTTACAAATAAATCTTGATTTGCTGTAGACTGGTGTAGAAAATTCTGCTGCTAGGTATATTATATACATGTAAATGTTCATACATGGTATGTTTTAAATTTTATATTGCTGGCTGGAAACAAAAGTTCCTGGGAAGTAAGATTTTCAATGAATTCCCACCCCCTGATTTTAGCAAATCCTTAGATTTGAATACTTGTAGTTTTTTAGCTATAGACTGCTTTAAATACTTGATCTATCATGTGATTACATCACATTTCTCTTCAAACTGAAAAACAGAAGAGAATGTTATATAAGCAACATTCCATGGAATACAGTTTTTTAGACTGCAAAACTACTAAAACGATTTTATAGTACCAGATGGTAAAAAAAATATACAGATCCATTTGTATTCAGCTATCAGCAATTATTATGATTTTGACAAAATTATTTCCCAAAAGTAATACTGATAACTCATAAAATGCTTAACAACCATAGTTTTAATTTTAGAAACAAATGACAATTTAAAAAAATTTAACAATAAGTTATATTGAAAGCTGAATACTAATGTCACTCATATTAAAATATTTTTTTCTTGAACTATCAAGAAAATTATATGTATTACTTTAAAGCTTTATTTCAATACTTTAACTATCAAAAAGAAAATGACAATATATATACTAACCAGTGACACAACATCTAACAAAAAACTAACTAGTGTGCAAAATTCAGTAAGTAGAGGATTTCCAGAACCAACTCTTTGGACAGGAACAAAATCAGGAGAAAAAATTTCATTATGATCTAGAAGAACACTTGATGACTGACTTGCAATTTCAAAATACCTAGCAGAATATACCCATAAATAAGATGGCTCTAATCCAGCAAACAATAAATTAGCTGCTTTCTTTAATTCATTTTGTTCTTTGTTACTTTTCTGATATCTCTTTTCTGAATTTGAAACTTTCAAATTAGAGGAATTACACGCTATATATAAAGACCTACAAAATAAGAAAAATAGAAATATTTAATATAATAAAGATAAATAATATTTTATTTACACAATAAAATAACATTGGATCACTTTAAATTAGGCTAATTGTTGCAATTAAAATTACACATTTATTTATATAGATTTAAAAAAAAAAGTGTCATTTAAATTTATATATATATATATATATATATATTTATGTATATTTTTTGTGGGAGAATAATGGATAGTAATTATTAATCTGTATGTAAATATTTGGATAAAAAAAGTTTTTTTCTTTTACATAAGAATAAGATATATTTAAAAGTGCTGCTTGTAAAATTGAAGGAGAAGGGAAAGAAATGAGATAGGGATCTCCTAGACTTACTGACTACCCAGTTGAAGTTATAGAACAAAAAAGCAAGACGATAGTTTATAGCAGTCATAAAATTTGAATGGAGAATCTGAAGAAATGCAACCCATGCTATGGGGGCTTAAGCCTCACTCTCGCTCCACCCACGACTTTCAAAGAGCATTTTTTAGAATTGCGAGAACTGGTTCTTGGTCAACTACTTTTTCGGCAAGACAGTGATGAAATCTCCCGGTGGTTCTCCAGATATCCTGCTTCCTCCCACATCAGCTGCTTTTGATTGTATTTAATTATAAATACTAAAGACATGAGAAACCAGAGGAATTTGCCAAAACATCCATGATTATCCTCGGGGACATCCTCGGGGAATAATTTATCTTATGGAGTATATAGTGGCGATCCCTCTTTATGGATCCAGATGTGACTTCAAATCACGGAATCTAAGTGCCTTCAAATTATGAAATTTAATGCCCTCTTTTGTTGCTTGAGTGTAATTATAAAGGTGAAGGATATGGAGGAATCTCATACAATCATCTAAGCTTGACTAACCTCTATAATTAGCATCTGGGTGAGTCAAAATTTTATAGTCTATAAAAAAAGGAAAATATTTTATTTTGTAACTACCCCCTTTTTCTCTA
Organism: Salticus scenicus; assembly: GCA_963930645.1. Lineage (NCBI taxonomy): Eukaryota > Metazoa > Arthropoda > Arachnida > Araneae > Salticidae > Salticus > Salticus scenicus. The sequence continues at coordinate 168,712,991 of OZ005657.1, forward strand.
TCCTTCAGTCATGTCTGAGTGCTACCTAAAGTGGTTTTGAATGAAATTAAACTTGAACTAAATAAAATATTAGTTTTGTATAAGAGAAAAAAAATTAATAAAATAGATAATTAACGAAATTCTTTGTCTATCTATTAATTAAGGAATAATTTATTTTGGAAAACTTATTTTAATTTTAAATTATCTCCTTAATAAATAAATAAATTTTATGACCCAGTAAAAATATTTAAAGAACTTGGGTGTAATTTTGAACTATAATAACACAGTGTACAGTACAGTTTGGAGAATGTCTTAAATTAAGAATTTCTCTCCAACACTAATTGCATAAACAACAAAGTAATTTTAACATGTCAAGAGAGACAATATAAAAGAAAATTAAGTTAAATTTTCAATTCTCCCCCCCCCCCCCAAAAAAAAAAAAAATAATAATAATAATAATAATAATAATAATATCCTCCTTTCTATAAACAAAGTCTCTTAAGAAAATTCTATTTCATGAGAATGTTCTAAAAGTTAAATTTTGCAACAAATTTATTATTTAAAAACTTAAATGAAGTTTTTTTTTTTTTTTTTTTAATACTTTAAGTCTCTAGAATTAATTTCTCCCAAATAAAAGCTCTTATATTTTAGGGAATGCTTTAAATCACCCCGAAAAATATAAGATCTATCATTTTTAGTGCTATAATAAAGTTATCAACCATATCACACTAGAATTACATAAAGCATTCCCATTATATATATTATACTACATATAATGTATTTGATTAATCTGAATTTATAAGGTTAGAATTTTTTATTCCACAGTTGGCTGTATTTCTTAGCAAGCATGATAATTTATCTACTTCTACTGAATATTTTTTTTTATTTTATTTTTTTTTTTTTTTGCTATACTAAAATACTTTTTCCTCCAAATGCAGAAAACAATTTTATTTGAAATTAATAATAAGATAATTTTTAATTACTTTTATAATCAGTATAGAAAGATATTCGCAATTCATAATAAGATGCCAATGGCATGGCTTTTAAGCAGTGATATTTTGTAGAAACTGTTATACAGTTGAACCTTATTAATGTCAATCTCAAGGAGAATAGAAAATTTGTTCATGTTATTTTCATGCTATCAGTAACTCGGAAAATAATCTTTCTCTTGACAGGGATTGTGGAAACAGTTCATGTTAAAAGTAATTAATGTTAAAACATGTTCACGTTAACAAGGTTCGACTGTATTTAAAAAAATTATTTTAAGATAATAGACTAAACTCAGCGAGTACAATATAAAATTATAAAAATCAACTGAAGAATAAGCATGGTGTAAACAAAATTAACTTTTTACATACATTAGAATAATGAGAACAGAAGTCAGTATGAGGCGAGGAGCTGAGACTTTTAGGTTTTAAGTTTTAAAAAAAAGACCTTGTAGATTATTATTGATGAATGTGAAACCTGTAGATGGCGCTGTATGCCGTTATTAATTTTTTGTTTCTTCTTCTCTTAGTGTAGTTCGTCATATAAGTGTTGTAGTGTACGTGTTAATAAATGTTGTGTGTCAGTATTCGGATTCCTCATAATTCTGATTTATGTGTTTTCAGCGTGATCTTTGATAAATAATGGAACAAGGAGTGGCTGGCAGTCCCCACGAATCTCTGGACCGATGAAGGTAAGCCATTTACCTTATTTCTTGTTAAAGTACTGAAACTGTTTATTTAAATAACATCGCTATAAATTAGCGACATGTTTTGGTGCCCGAACAGGGACGTCAGGCCCTTAAAATTTGATTTGATTTATTGTATATAGTGCAACTTTCTAGATTGATCAGAATATGGCAACCGATTTAGATAAATTAAAACGAAAACGCACCACCCTAAAGGGATTGTGCACAAAATTAATTAACACGATAAATATAAAATTAACCAAACCCGAGCAAGTGTTAAATGTTCATGAAATCGAATCACAATTAGAAAAATTGCAAGTCAAACAAAATGAAATTATCGATGTTGAAGATCAAATCGAAACTAAAATCGCGGATCTTGACGTTTTACAAGCTGAAATAGAATCTCAACAAAAATATAGAGATCAAATTATTGATGTGAAAGCTCAAATTATGAATAAAATAGAATTAAAAATTTAAAAATTTAAATGCCACTCAGATGTTATCAGAGCCAAGAAATGATCAAAGACCTAATTTAAGATTAGAAAGAATTAATGCAAGTTCCGTTAAACTGCCCAAGATCTCAATTCCAGTTTATGAGGGATCTCCTCAAAACTGGATGGAATTCTGGAATCAATACGAGATCACAATACATAAAAATAAAGAATTGTCTAACGTAGAAAAATTTGTTTACTTACGTAGTTTTTTGAAAGCCCAAGCTTTAACAGCTATTCAGGGTTTAGCACTGTCTGAAGAAAATTATAATACTGCCATTGATTTATTAAAATCTAGATTTGGAAAAAAAGATATTGTAATTCGATATAAAATTGATGCGTTATTAAATTTGAGCCCTGTTAAATCTGCAAATCAGATTAAAGAATTACGCTCACTGCACGACACCCTTGATGTTAATATTAAATCTCTCGAAAATTTAGGAGTTGATTTAAAATCCTACGGAAATTTGTTATTTCCGATTGTTACTAAATTAATACCTACCAGTATTATGATAGAGTACAATAAAATGAAAACAGAATCCGATGAATGGAATGTTCAAGATTTGTTAAAACATTTGAAATTAGAAGTTCAAACTAGAGAAAAAACTTTCCTATTTTTAAAACGCGAAGTAGAAGCTCACAATAATGGGTACAAAAACTCAAATTCTAGATTTGATTCAAAATCATCAGAAAATAATAATGCATCCTACCATTAATCTGTTTCGGGATATAAAAATTCTAACACAATACAAAAGGCATCCGCCTTTAAATTAACTGTTAGTAAATGTATTTTTTGTGTTGATGCAATAAATGATCATGATAGTAAAATGTGCAAATTAAATTTAGAGGACAAAAAATTGTCTTTACGCAAACAGGGAATCTGTTATTTATGTTTTAAAAGAGGTAAACATACAGCTAAATTTTGTTTATCGGGTCTGAAATGTGACACATGTTCAGGAAAGCATAATACATTAATTTGCTATAAACAAAAATCGGAAACAGCAAAAATGGCTGAATTTGGTAATAAAAATCAAATCGAACAAACCCAAACAAATTCTTCTGAGAATAGTGCTTACGAAAATGATAATTCTGTATTGTCATATAAATGTTCTGTTCAAAATCCACTTGAAAATAATGAAATATTCCTACAAACTTACTTCGCAAGAATAACAAATAATTCTAATTTAAACTTTTTAAAGTGTGTAATATTATTTGACAATGCGTCTCAACGAAATTTCATTAATATATCCCTTGCTCATGAATTAAAATTGCCTGTAATTAGAAAAGAAACTCTAATCATATACCCGCTTTCTTGTGATAAACCACAGAAAAAAGAATATTCAGTTGTAAATTTCGAGTTGTCACATTTAAATAATCCTAGGCAAAAATGCTTTGTCAAAGCGTTAGTAGTCAGTCAGATTTCATTTACAAAGCTAAAAGTAGTTGATGACACAACTATTCAAAGTGTTTTGTTTTCTAACGAAAGCGAAAAAAAATATTTTTTTTAAATTGCAATCAACGGCGCCACAAGTATTAATCGGTGCCGGGTTGTTTTGGAAATTGCAGAAAAATAAAAAGAAAATTAATCGATCGCTATTTGCTATAAATACTCTAATGGGCTGGACATTATCTGGGAATAATGATTAAGCTAGCCAGCCAGACAGACGCCAGAGTGGCGGTATACAAAATTGAATGTGGTAATTTTGATTATTTAGACGAAAAGCATTCATGCAGGGAAAAAAATGAATCATCGAATTGTACAGCTAATGATCTGGAAAATTTATGGTCGTTAGATTGTTTAGGCATGAATGGTGATAAATTGATTTCTACTTCTGATCTGAAAATAATAAATAAATTTGATAAACAGTTAGAATATAAGGACGGTCATTATATTACACATTTATTATGGAATGAACATAGCATTGATAACTTTGCGAAAAATTTTGAAAATGCTAAATGGCAATTCAATAATTTGAGGAAAAGATTAAAACGGATAAATGGATTTTTGAGCAATATAATAAGCAGATAATTACCGAACAAAAACGGTTAGGGATTGTAGAAGAATGTGTTCGGACAGAAAATGAGTATTTCACGCCACATCGTGAGATTGTTAGAAAGAAAAAACAGACAACAACAGTACGAATTGTTTTGAATTGTTCCAGTAGAATTTCGGGGTGTAAATCTTTAAATGATTGTCTCATAAAGGGGCCATGTCTTACACCACCAATTTTGGATATAATTAATAGATTTCGAATGTTTAAGATTGCGTTTTGCACAGATATTCAAAAGGCGTTTTTAATGATAGAAATTGCAGAACCCAATAGAAATTTTCTTAAGTTTTTATGGTTCGATGATGACACTCAGAACTATAAAATAATGCGAATGGCCAGAGCGACTTTTGGTTGTTCAACTTCTCCTTTTTTCTAACGGCAACAATTAAGAAACACATTAAGGAATATAGGGAAATTTATCCGGATAGTTATGAAATGTTAAATTCAGCTCTGTTTGTGGACGATTTGCTATATGGTTCCGATACTGTAAACGGAGCCTATGAATTAACTTCTACTGCGGTAAATATTTTAGGAAAGGCTGGAATGAAATTGAGAAAGTTTAGTACGAATTCACAGAAATTAAAGAACATGTGGGATAAAAATGATTGTTTTTTGGAGGTAATTAATGATAGTGTATTAAATATCCACTTAGTGTTTTAAGGTCCACTTTTGCTCCAAAATGTCAAAAGATTTCAAAAACTGACTATTTTTACTGTTTTTTAAAACTCATTTATAAATATAAAATTTGAAAAACTGAATATTTTAAGGGGACTCTCTACCTATCGGCTCCGAATGCCGAAGTCAATGTTATTCTATGGCAAATTTTACCCCATTAGAATTCATTAATTAATACATATTTTTAAATTCTGTTTTCACTTTCTGAAAATTCATGACTATTAAACAATTTATCGCTTCATAAAAATGGATTTTTTTATTTTTAAGATTTCATTTTTAAGCTCAAAAATGAAAATTTTCACATTGTGAAAATTCGCATTTTACAACCAAATAAAATATTAAAAATCTTAAAAGATAATTTTTAGAAAGCGATAAATTGTTGTGAAGTTTTGAATGTGAAAATGGAATTTAAAAATATATTAGTTAATAAGTTATAATAGGGCGAAATTCTCCATAGAATAACATTGGCTCTGGCTTCTGGGGACGATAAGTGGAGAGGCCTCTTAATATTTTTTACCCAAAATAAAATAACTCTTGTATATCGATAAAGGGAGGGAAAAAAATTTAAATTACATGTTTGCAAGTACAAATTTATTGTGGAATATCCGCAATTTTTATACCACTATTTTTTAATAGTATTCCTTTGTAATATTTATCTACAATTAAATATTGTTCTTAAAATGTTGCATAGCGGCAAACTTCTCATCTTCAAAAATAAGAAGGAAAAAAAGAAGATTTCTACCAACTTTAAAATACAAAGAAAAAAAGAAATTTAAAACATATATTTAACTAAAATAAAATTTGTATGCACATATTTTCCAGTTAGTTTAAATGGGAAAATGTACACTGAAATACTACATATTAATATTAGACAAACAAATAGATTCAATAAGTTCTGTAATTAAGTCTTAAAATAATTAGATTTGTGAGAAATATTCAGCACTTCTACCACTTTAATGGTTCTAGAATCTAATTAAACAAATTTATTATGAACATTGATTCTTTTGTTGTAAAAGGAGAAAGAGTGAGCAGCACAGAATGTTTGATCATCAGTCCCTAGATGGAAATTTGGTGTGGAGGAGGAGGGGGGGGGGGGATCACATGAGAAAGAAATATTGAATAAAATAATAATCCTTTATAGGTTCTAGAATCTAATAAAGTGAGTTTAAAATGAATATCAACATTTATGTTATGAATGGAAAAACATTGAAATTCTAAAGTTTCCCTTAAGGGTTTAATCACTAATCACTAGTAGGAGATAGGGGAGAGTGGTAAAAAAATAATTACATGAGTTAGAGATATTAAACAATTCTACTTCTTTATAAGTTCTGAAATCAAATAAAGCAAGTTTAAAATGAACATTCACATTTATGTCATAGATGGAGAAAAATTGGGAAATGCAAGTCTTCCACAGAACTAATCAACAGTTTGATCAGTTTAGTAATATTGATCATCAATCATTTTTTTTTTTTTTTTTTTTTCCTACTAAACGAATATAAACTTTCTTGAAAATCAGAAGAAATAAATTAAAGGTTGGAAAGTTGGTAAATTAACTTAAAAATTGGAGAACTTCTGCCAAAATTGGAAAAGTTGGCTTTTATAAGTGGTATGAAAATATTTTACAAATTGTAATAACTTGGCACAAATAAACAATATTTAATGATAGTTCAAAATTTTAATAGTCAGAAAAAAATCTCAATATTCTAATGCAGCAAACAGAAAAGCAGGTTAAAAAAAAAAAAACATGATAATAAAATCTAGATGCCACCACTGATAACTTATTGCCCTTGCACAAAACATGCTTATTTAGTAAAGAAATGTTTATCTTGGATCGTGTCGGAAGTTGTTTGTCTGTATAAATCTTGTTTCTGGATTTTAGTTCCTTTTAGCTCCAAGAAAAATTACTTAGATTTTAATTGCTGCTTTAATTTTGTATTTTAGCACAAGTTTTAATATGAAACTTGGAGTGATATAAAAGATCTGTTTTTTAGAAAACCAAAGAAATTATGGGATATTATGTTACTGAGTATCATCATATAAAGAAATTATGCAGATTTATTTGTTCATACCAAATGTTTTAAAGTCCAAGAAGAATTTGATGAAACCAGCTGTCAGCAAAATTTTTGCTGTTATTACAAATTAAAACTAATTTGAAATGAATATACAGCCGAACCTTGTTAATGTGAACACGCTTAACGCAAATTTCTTTTAACATGAACTGTTTCCCCAATCCCTATCAAAATGAAGATGTTTCTAAGTAACTGATAGTATAAACTACTATTAACATGAACAAATTTTTTATCCCCTTTGAGATTCACGTTAATGAGGTTCAACTGTATATATATTTTTATACTCTGATTTAACTTTAAGAAAAATCCTCTATCACACATAAACTTATACAACACCACCATGATCACCAGTATCAATAACAATTACTATATTGCCATCACAAAGAAATTTTGCATAGAAATTTGAGATCAATATTTTTTGCTCTCCCCCCCACGATATTGAAAAATCAGCAGGATACCGGATATTTTCTGGATATCCAGTCCATCCCTTATCATAAGACATAAAGAAAAGGAAAAACTGATAAAATACATAATATAATGCTCATAATACTATACCTGAATATATCAATTAATATATCATCTAATATAATACCACTGATTTCTGGTCGATCAAGCAAACTAATTAACAATCTATAGCACCACAGATCTGCATTAGAGCTAACAGTTGATGAAGCCATGACTGCCTGGGGATTCTGATTAAAAGAAAAAATATATATATTTCAGAACTAAAACTAATTTTAAAATGACAAGTAAAAAAGCAAATTTGTATTTCAAATATAAAAGAGTAGACCTTAAAATTTTCAGAACTATAGCTGAGCCTTCTACAAAAATAATTAAGATTTCTTTAAAAAGCCAAATGTATTAATAAAAATAAAATAAAGAAAACATACACAATTATCTTTCACTTACAGAACTATTTGTTTATGCATCTTTCTCATTTATGTATTGATTTTGAGTAGTCCTGGCCAAACAAATGGGAAAATAATGGTAATTTTCATTAATTCATACATTGCAATACCACAATTCTATTCACTAATGCAATGCATCAACATTTTTAGTGGAATTATTTCAGGAAGACCAAATTAAAACAGGAATAAACTACTACGTCAGAAACGCCAAAGAAAAAATATTGAGGTGCATACAGCTGTTTCGGTAGCCTAAAGCATACCCTCATCAGTGCAAAAAGAATTCTGAATCTTGAGAAGTGCTCGTATATATAGGAGAGGGACCGGATTTAGTTCAACCAATAGGAATACGGAAGAGGTGGGGAGTGTGGCCAATAGGAATTAAGGAATTTCCTTAATTCCATTATCCATATCTTAAGTTTTCTTACTTTTTAAAACAGATATTTCTCGGATAATATGTGCGAAATAATGACACTGATTCCTTTCATTATGAACAATTTTGAAGGTTAACAAGCTAAGAGGTAGATGATTTATTCAGTTTCTATTAAGTATATGAAAGGATATGCAAATCAAGGTAGACACATATATCACTTTGAAACTGGCAATAAAACAAGCTAATTGGCTATATAGGAAGAAAAGAAATGGCAAAATTTATATTCATATGCCCATTTATAGTTGAAAAATAACATTTATTAAAAATAAGTTTTTAATTTTTTGAAAATTCAGATTTTTTTAACACACCTAACATTTTAGAAATAATCCAGGAAATTTAAAACAGTTGGCAGCTATATAGTTATTTTGGCTTTATACGTCCAAAATTACTTAAAAAGAATATTGAAGCTATTTATATGTGTGAGTGTGTGTGTGTGTGAATGAGTGAAATTATGTATATCAATTGATAACTTTCTTAATAAATAATGCTTAAGTTAAATTGGAAGAAAAATCAATTTAAAAGATATTTAAAAATAAATAAAATTAATAATAATAATAATAATAATAATAATAATCTTATCTTTAACATACACAAGATATTAAACAAAACTTACATCAAAACAAACTTGTAAGGCTTTTAGTAAGTATTCTTTAGAGAATTGCTTAAAATAAGATTGTTTATCCATCTTTTCAAGATTTCCAACTGATAGTTTATTATTCATTTCATCAGATCCTAAGCTATCACCACCCGTTAGCCAGGAAAATAAGCGTCTAAAATAAAAACATTCATACTTCAAATTCATATACTGCATTAACTACATTAAAACTAAACAAAAGAGATTGACACCACATAAAGCAAGATGTTTGAAAAGTTAAAACAAAAATTAATAAATGTAATTAAAATAAATAAATAAATACAAACTCTAATTTTAGGTATAAAATATTTTTCACATTAACTTGTAAGAATATTTTTATATGACAGAATTATCCAACAGAGCAGTTGTAATACAATTACCTTAATATTTTAATATAAATATGCAAGGAAATAACCTAAAATGTAACTTTTATTTGGTTGGTTGGAAAAATAAAGAAATATATTCATCAAATTTTCAAAGATGTAAGTTTTTCCTTTAGTCATTTCTGGCATTTTTTGTACATGGACTTTACTTTATCTCCATTGAATATGAATCACATTTATTTAAACAGAATTCATTTTTACTTAATAATTTCAATGCATGACATTTGTAATCCCCACTAAAATATATGCAAATTGGACACATCAATACATACATTTATAAAAAAAAAAAACTAATAGAATGTACCTAGAATATTTTTGTCCTATTTTTATTCAGTCATTATAGAGATTAATTATAAACAAAAAAAAGTGAAGCTTTAAGAATTCTTCAAAATGAATTTGAATGTAAATTTCTTCAATTAAAAAAAAAATGCATTTAATCCGATATTGTTTATGCATTATACCTAATGTTATTTACTTATTTTTTTATAAGAATGCATTTTTATTGGTGTGAATTTATTTTGTTGGTCCCATAATATTCTATGTAGCATTTCATCGAATTCTTGTGTGCAGTGGTCATTTGACAATCTGTTTGGCTGATATCATTTCCTCAAATTGAAATGCTCTACCTACTTGCATTCATACCCTCACCCTGCTTCAACATATTTATCTTAAGTTGATTTTGAGTGTGATTTTTACTAACATCACGTCTTTATATTTTAGTTACTACAGTTTTACAGCAATATAGTTGTATTGTGGTACCTATATAATCACAGTGGACATCTGACCAGCACTAATTGTTCATTATTCCAATACCGGAGTGGCGAGGTCTGCTGGTTAGCGATTGCCAAGGGCCCCCGGCAGCTCCAGGAAACCCCTCAAAACAAACAACTTTATAATTAGTTATGTCAGAGTAATTTAACTATTTATTTTCCTATAATTTTGCGCATTTACAAACAATTTTGACTCAACACATGTGCAGTGTTCATAATTTCAGGCAAGTTTGCGATTAAAGGACTTAAATGCAAACAAGTGTTGAAGCTTTGCGATGAAAACCTTGTCTTTCTTGATTGTTTTCATCTAGAATGCGTGCACAAGTGAAGTCAAGAATGTTTCATTCATGGAGCACACTACTTCATCTTCATACAGTATGTTTGTTTTCCCTATCTTAAAAAACCATGAAATTTTAAATGGAGCATCTAGATTGCGATAGCTACGTCTCTTTGGAGCTGCAATTTTTGTTCTTGCCTAATATAACTAACTTCTTTTCTGCAACACTCACTCATTATAAGTCTCGTAGTAAGGTCATATTTAAAACAGTGTCAGAGCTCAGAGATGCCAAGTTTCAATAACAGCTATCAGTAATCAATCAGAGTTATATTTCAATATACTTATGCAACATGGAGACATGAACCACATCACGGAATAATTTTTATGCACAAGCCCACATATAATAATAAACTGCACTGTTTTTGTAAACAAACATAAAATATATTAGAAATATTTATTCATGAATTCATCAACCGTGAATATTCATTTTAAGTAAATTGGAGTGTAAAGGTTGATATTTTTATTTACCAACTATGTGAAAAATACCAGAGCTGGGAATCGAACCCGGGCACCTCCACTTAACGCACGGATGCTCTACCACTGAGCTACCCTGGCTGACAACCAGCTAGGCATTTCTCACATAATATTCGTTAGCCAAGTCACCGAGTCTGCAAACGCAGCTGTATCAAGTGACAATATTAATCGCAGCACAACTCCATAGACTACGAAATTTCAATTTAGAAATATTTATTCATGAATTCATCAACTGTGAATATTCATTTTAAGTAAATTGGAGTGTAAAGGTTGATATTTTTATTTACCAACTATGTGAAAAATACCAAAGCCAGAATCGAACCCGGGCACCTCCACTTAACGCACGGATGCTCTACCACTAAGCTACCCTGGCTGACAACCAGCTAGGCATTTCTCACATAATATTTGTTGGCCAAGTCACCGAGTCTGCAAATACAGCTGTATCAAGTGACAATATTAATCGCAGCACAACTCCATAGACCACGAAATTTCAATTTAGAAATATTTATTCATGAATTCATCAACCGTGAATAGTCATTTTAAGTAAATTGAAGTGTAAAGGTTGATATTTTTATTTACCAACTATGTGAAAAATACCAGAGTCGGGAGTCGAACCCGGGCACCACTGCTTAATGCACGGATGCTCTACCTGTTGGCTAAATTCTCCATTCTCTCATTTTTCCCGTCAGCATTACAAACACTTTTTTTTTTTTTTTTCCTTACCTCCGGAGGTTTTATGTTTAAGTAACTTTATCTCTAGCAAACTGTATTCAAGTGCTGAATCATTTTACTTCCTTTTTATGTAAAATAACTATAATAGGTAAAAATGTCGCTTTGTTTACATTCTTCTAGTTAACTCAAATGCTAACCGCTACCACCAAGCAAGCGGCGCTGCTTTCGCAGTATTTTTAATTCAACTCAGTTTCTTGCGATCGCAATTATCTAATTTAGTTTCTATTCAAAATTTGTACATATTAATCAATTAAATAGCACTTGAGTACAAATATAAAATCATTCACCTATTTTTTTTTTAATTGCATAAATTTGCATATGAAATTAATGGCAGTATAGCTAACTGCTTCTTTAACTGCCAGCGAATCTTCTAGACAGCATCGCGGTTCATTTAAAAGGGGTGTGTACTGCACATCAGCTGGCTTTGCTTTGCTTTTCGATGATGTTTTTGATGCTGCCGGTTGCGTAATGCACGATTCGTTTTCTAAAAATTTCTTTTTCGGCTTATAGTCGTAATAGGTGAATGACTCTAATTAAACAAGTATCAATTGTTTTCTAACTTTGTTATTTTTTTTTTAAGTATGTTTAAAGTTAAGAGAAATTTATCAGTTAAAATGATTCAAGTTGAATCTTAATAAAAATAGTAGTTTTCAAGACTGTTTTTCTTCATTATGAAATTTTACACCACTACAGGAACATCACCTACTGACTACTGGCACGTGAGTACATATTTTTCAATCTCATTCATTCTTTTGTAAGTCTATATTTTCAACCAGAATGTCATTTTATTTAATGAGATATATGAGTTTACTTGTACTCACGTGTCCAGTGTCAGAAAATTTTCTACATTGGGAAGGAGCTTATTGCTGCTACTCTGCATTTGGGTTTTTTTAATTAACAAACAGAAAAATAAACCCACACTACCACTGAGCTACCCTGGCTGACAACCAGCTAGGCATTTCTCACATAATATTCGTTGGCCCGCAGCTGTATCAAATGACAATATTAATCGCAGCACAACTCCATAGACCACGAAATTTCAATTTAGAAATATTTATTCATGAATTCATCAACCGTGAATATTCATTTTAAGTAAATTGGAGTGTAAAGGTTGATATTTTTATTTACCAACTATGTGAAAAATACCAGAGCCACGGATGCTCTACTACTGAGCTACCCTGGCTGACAACCAGCTAAGCATTTCTCACATAATATTCTTTGGCCACATAGTTGGTAAATAAAAATATCAACCTTTACACTCCAATTTACTTAAAATATAATATATTAATTAAAAAATTAGAAAAATTACTAAAACAAAAGTAAATAAATATGTATTTCCGTACCTTCTTGCAAAGTTTTTTTAAAACCTGCTTTAAAGGGGGGGGGGCATTTGGATCTCTCTCTCTTTCTTTTTTTGGGGGGAGAGGGGGGGGGGAGGGTTACAAAAATTTATTTCATTTTATTTATTATTATTATTTAATAGTCAGCTTTTTATAGACAACTGTCTTTATGGCATCAAATACTAAAACTTTGTCCCTTTTTTAATAAAACATTTTTATTATTTTTTTCCTTTATGTATCTTGCATAAAAACTAACATATCTTTTGTTTCATGATATAGTATGTATTTTAAATTTATTAGAGAAAAATAAATACTATATTCATCAAGTTCAGTAATAAAGCCTAAAAATAATTACATATGTGAGAAATATTGAGCACTTCTATCACTTTTTTTTTTCTAGAAGTAGTCCTTGAACACTAGCTGAGAAGCGGGAAGGGCAGTCAAAATATAAATAATTAGATAAATGAGAAATGAAACAATTCTGCTTCTTTATAGGTTCTAAAATCTAATAAAGCAAGTTTAAAATTAATATTGACATTTATGATGTTGATGGACAAAGATTGGGAAACTAAAAGCTTCTGCAGAGCTTTTAATAGACGATGGCTAGTTGGAGATAAGAAAAGAGGAGGGGGAGTCAAAAAATAATTACATCATTACATCAACAAGAAATATTGTATAATTCTATTTCTTTATGATTTCTAGAATCTTATAAATGAAGTTTAAAATTAATATTGACATTTATGTTGTGGATGGAGAAAGAATGAGAATTGGAATGCTTCCGTTGTGCGTTTTATCGTCGATCGTTAGTGTTTTTTTTTTTTTTTTAAGGAATGACATGTACACAGCAGCTCATGAACCGAAAATAGAAGAGCTCAAAAATAACATTTAAGTAGTTTTAATGCATAATTTTAACTAAAAATATTCATTTTATTTAATGTAAATTTATACTCTACAAATGAATACAGTGTAAAATATTAGGTGAAGTGTCTCTTCACCTGTTTTTGGTCCACGAGCCACTGCTGGTGTGTACACAATAATATAATTCAATTAGTAGGGGAGACCCGTGTACCTAGGGCCATCATGTACCTAGGGCCACCACACTTTATTTGAACAATATTTAATTTTAAGTTTTAATATTCAATTGGACGAGTAACAACACCAATTGCTACTTTTAAAACTACTTTGGCACTTTTGAGGAGAGAGTTTTGACAAGTTACATGTAGAAAACGAATTTACATGGTTTGAAGTAAAATTTTGCAGCTCATCTCTTTTGCTATTTTACAAAGGCAAGTCAAATATTTTTCTTTCATTTCTAGTGCATAATTTTCCTTGTTATATTGAGTAATAAATGAGATATTTAATTAGTCCTCTCAGCATGTGCATTTTTTAGTGGAAGGCATTTTGAATGAAGTTACCAAAACTTGTACCTAGGGCCAGTGTGTTTGGACCTTTTAACACTTTCGCGACCGCATGTTTTTGTCTTTTTGACAGTAAAGTCCACCTGTGGGCATTTTCTTTTATCGCTTCTCGGCCTCTTGGCTAAGATCAAAGTTTAGTTACAGTTTTTCAAAACACAATTTTCCGTATTCACATTTATATTACAAATGGACATGCATTATAATCATACTCTCTCTCTAATCAAAGTATTTGCATCCATAGTATACTGAATGTACAAATATGAATATTGTATATATTTTTTAGAAACAAATAACATACAAATTGCAAAAGAAACGCCCACTGGTGGATTTTCAAATGTCGAGAATCTACGTCAGCGGTCGTGAAAACGTTAAGAAACACAGCTCAGCCTATAGTAGTTGGATGCTGGCAAACCCTGGCAAACCAATCACTACATATGACGTTGCTGAAAGTGTTGGCAATTCTTATCTGTTGGCCTTTACTCCTGTAAACATTCTATCAGGCTTTTGTGTATCCGGCATATAGCCAATAAATTAAACACATTCACTGAGAATGAATATTTAAGTTCAAATGTGACTGAAAGACAAGACCCCTCCATAAATTAAAAAAAAAAAAAAAAGATTTTTCAGGAAGAAAGTGAACCAACAATGATAGAATTGGATGTCTCTGTTTTGTGTTCTGTTGAAATTTCGAAATCTTCAACATCTAACATCTTTTCGTGTGTTATGCTTTAACAGGTACGAACCCAAGCAAAACCTTTACCTAAAGCAAAACCTCCCACATCAAAGAAAATATGTGATCGAAAACCACAGATATCTAAAAATCCAAGAGACACTCCAGGAAAAAAAAAAAAATTGAAGAAAAAGAAAAAAAAAAAAAACATTCTGTTAGAATATCCCAAAGAAAAAAAAAAGTGAAAAATTTCGTGCTTTGAATTAAGGCAACAACATGATAATTATTATATGATAAATAAATATACTACTTGATATTGTTTCTTTTATAAAATACATGTTTATATTTTTTTTTTTTCTATTCATCACAAAGTGAAATCTAAATTTGAGAGAATGGCCCTAGGTAAAATGAGGTCTGGCCCTAGGTAAAATGAGGTCTGGCCCCAGGTACAATGAGGGTGTTGTACCTAGGGCCACGAGTGAAGTTTTTTTAAAAACCTTCTATTTGCCAGAATTTATTATTTTAGGTATTTATATTAATCCCAATTGGAAGTAATTAGTCCTAAAGATATATACATATCAGTTTGATAATTTTAAACAGGTCAAGGGCTCTGTTTTTGGGCATTGAAAAAAAGCGGCCCTAGGTACACGGGTCTCCCCTATATACTTATAAACGCATACATAAAAATACACATGAGATAAAACACACACACACATATATATGTCTATGTGTGGTGCATATATAAATTCCTACTGCAAATTTCAATTCAAAATTTGGAATTAGAATTGCTATGAATTGGAATTGGATGTGCAAAATTTGGAATTGCTATGAATGGGAAAACCCAATAATAGTAAATCTAAGGAACTATGTTGCACTAATACACTACTATCCTGCAAAGATGCACAAAGACCTTGTACCTGAAACAAAAAATCCCCTCCCGTACGGAAAGCTAGCTACGTCTGTGTATATATGCATAGAATACAAAATTATTTAAACAACATCAAAATTTACATAAGCATAATCATGAATTCATAGTATCACAAGAATAAAATTAAAAGTTTAAATTACCTATTGAGAGACATATCCCGTCTTAAAACAACAGTTAAAGCAGAAGTAACAACTTGTACCATATCAGGTGCAACAAGCTGATTGCTATGAATGGGAAAACCCAATAATAGTAAATCTAAGGCACATCGTTGCACTAATACACTACTATCTTGCAAAGATGCACAAAGACCTTGTACCTGAAACAAAAGAGAAAGTTTATCAAAAAAATAATCATACACTATTAAGTCAAAAGTACAGGCAACAGAAACCCAGAACGGTTAAAATCATGGGCATTTTCAACTACATTAATTATCACTAACAGTCATTCTTCTTTAAACACTATATGATGGCATCACTAGCTTATCATAAATATATATATATATTTATATATATATGTATATGTATGCTCTGATAAAACGAAATCATTGAAAAAAAATAAATAAACATATTTTAATTTTGCATTATTAAATCATTTTTAATGTAACTAAAAATGCATTGAAAGACAAATCTGAACTAGTATGTTGTGGCCACCACAAGACTTTCTTCTATATTTTCCTATACAAATTCACTCAGTAACAATAATTAAAAAAAAAAAAAAAAGTGGGACTTTGACAAAATTTTGGGTAAAATGTGAAAATTATTCTAAGTTTGTCAAAACACGGAAACCGTGGGACTTTGACAAAATTGGGGGAAAAATGCAAAAATTTGCTTAAGTTTGTCAGAACACGGAAACCGTGAGAGTTTGACAAATTTTGGGTAAAATGTGAAAATTTGTTAAAGTTTGTCAAAACACGGAAACCGTGGGACTTTGACAAAATTAGGAGAAAAATGCAAAAATATGTTCAAGTTTGTCAAGACACGGAAACCGTAGGACTTTGACAAAATTGGGGGAAAAAAGCAAAAATTAGTTTAAGTTTGTCAGAACACGGAAACCGTGGGAGTTTGATAAAATTAAGGGGAGAGAGAGAAAAAAAAAAAGATTTTTTTTCTAAGTTTTTTTTCGTAAAAAGTAAACAAAATCGATAACTTTGTTTTAAATTATCACAGATTTATAGTTCAACCAATCGTTTTAAGGTACTGGCGAGACCTTTCGAAAGATACCCATCTTGAAAATGTTTGCCCTATATCACCCTGTTAAAAATTTAGAAAAAGCGGGATGGCAACGCAACCTGTAAGAAGATTTTTACCAAAAGTTGATAGGCACTAATTTATGTCAAGGTGCAACTACATACCAATTTGTATGAAATTCTGTGCAGTAGTTCCAGAGATACAGTTGCCACAAAATTTTGTCACACACACAGACAGACAGACATTTTCTAAAAATGGTAAAATCGTGTTCTACAGCTCTCAAAACGTGTAAATCCATCAAAAACCCGAAATCGAAAATTTTTACGAATCCAATACTTTCTTCTATTGAAGATAGAAGAAAGTAATAATAGAAAATAAATAAAAGTACTGTAAGCATTGTAAAAGTATTGTTGCGTACTTGGGGGTTCGTAAGTTGGCCGAGAATGAAAGGTGAAACACAAAAATTCAGTAATTTATTCACAGAAAGTTCCAGAAAAATACAGGTCTATAAACCAAGTATCAGCTTCAATTCAACCAGTAAACACAGCTTAAACAATAGCTGTCAATAGCATATCCACATTACAAACTGTATAGCAATAACACATAAAGCAAGTCTCTTTC